>CM031953.1:23187408-23837408 GCA_018749465.1 Paracanthobrama guichenoti
AAATCCAGGCCTGGGCCTCCCTCGTCCTTCACTGGTGTCGCTCGTCCTTATATGCCTCCGATCTCCCTCATGAGAGGACTCGAGACTCGCTCATTCTCAGTCACGCACCGGTCTCGCTCGCTCCTCCCACATCTCTCGCTCATCAACCTCGCCACACACAGAGACTGTTTTCAAAAGTTTGCGTTTTCAGGCACCCAAAACACCAGTGTCCAGTAAATGAACGGCCAAAGCGCATAAAACGTTTTTGCCGTGTAAACAGCCCCTAAAAGTCCATGAAAATGAAACTAAACTAACACAAACAGAATGTGACAGAAAGACATTTTAATAATGAATCAATTTAAATGACATAATAAATCAGAACATCTGATTTGATGAGTAAGACTTAGAAGACTTGTTTGTGATATTAATATTATTTCTATAATATACTGTTTTAAATGTATTACTATATTAAATTAATATACTATGACTATTATTATTATTTATTTTTTTTGGAGCTTAGTGTTTTTTACTATATTATTGTATATTACTAGCAATTGGACAATGTATGGATCTCATGTAATTTTTGCATTTTTGTCAGGCATTAGAGCTTATGAACAACTGGGCTACCGAGCCTTCGGCACACCAGGCAAGATGGCTGCCGGCATTGCAATCACCCTGCAGAACATTGGAGGTGAGACACTGTCAAACGTCATATCTCAGGAGGCACAATGTATTGCTTTGTGACGCTGTCAAGGGCACAGTACTCATATACACTTAGATGGATTTAGATGGATACTTAGATGGATAGCATTGTCATTCATTTCTCATTTACACTCCAGGTCATTACTCCTTACATTCTTTTTTATTACTTCATTCTCATTGTAACCTTTCCTCCCCTTCCTCTATGTTGTCCTCATTTTCAAAAGCTGTAGTTTAATTCAACTCCATATATATATTGTCTCTTTTAAAAAAAAAAATTATATAAATATCTTAATATCTCAATATCCTCAATAGCCTGCTTATTGTATAACATTATCATTTCTTTTTTAATGTATTTTTCTTTTAATATTGCTTTGCTTTTCCGTCAGTAGTTTTTAAAGAGCTTGATTTGATCTACAGTAGTGGAAGAAGACCCTGAGCTGGTTGCCATTTGGTGCATGTTTATAGAAACTAAATATAGAACTGATTCTCTTCTTTACTGTGACATTTGCTTCCAGGATAATAACCACAATCCCCTGGAGTAGACAAATACGTCCTGGATTAGGGTGTTTATTGTATGTGTATGTGTATGTGTATGTGTATGTGTATGTGTGTGTGTGTGTGTGTGTGTGTGTGTGTGTATGAATCTCACAGCCGTCATCTCTCTCTCTCTCTTCTCTCATAGCCATGTCCAGCTACTTGTACATAGTAAAATACGAGTTTCCACTGGTTATCCAGGCTTTTCTCAAGGTGGACAATACATCAGGGTGAGTACACGTCTGTATGTGTTTAAAGTTGTGTTTTAGTTCTCAGAAAGCAACACAAATACAACATCTTGTTTTTTTCCACTGTTTACTGGCCACATCAGGACTCTAGATTACCACGTGACCCGCTTCAAGGGTATCCGCATACAGAAGCACTCAATAGAAAGTCAAATAAAACATGAGATCTGTTTAATGTCTCTATTGTAGACAACAGTGTCATTAAAGGGAAACCATATGAAGTCTCCTGAGAAAAAGACCCAGAAGTCTTATCTAAAAATGCCTCAAACTGTTTATTTGATTAAAAGTCAGAGATTTCAAGATGTTATAGCTCACTTTTATAAATAAGGGTTCTGTATTGACATCAATAGTTTCATGAAGAACCTTTAACATCCATGAACCTTTCCACTTTATAGAGGAAAAATAAAGTACCCCCCTGCATATTGTGAAGCACCTCAGTCTGTCAGTAATGCTCTGTTTAGTTCTTGTCTCTATGAATTCCCTCTTTCCGCAAAGCACAGTTTGCTCTGATTGGTCAGCTGGAGTAGTGTGTGATTGGTCAACTGCTTGAAGTGTGTTTTGGGATGTCAAGCCCCTTACCATAACCGCTAGTTTCTACATACTACAAATCAGTCAGGCTATTTTTTGCATATGCCTTGAGCAGGAATTATTTAAATGAGGAAAATTGTGACATGTACTTTTCCAGAAGAAAACACAAGATTACAATCAAGGCATTTGAGGGAGCTGTGCACACTGATATAGAGAATAGCTCCCTTTATAGTGGACTTTGTGCTTTGTAACTTTGCAGACCTTTTTCATGCTCAAACAGAAACATTACACACTAAAGAAATTGAAAATGTAAAAAAGCATAAAAGAGTGTACTTATGGCAACGAGTCTCATTGGTTACTGTCTTTGAACTATGAATCCTAAGCTATTTTATTAAAAACACTTGAGACAAAGTTGATACTTATATGGAACTATGGGCTACACAACAGCAAAATTGTCACAAAAAATTAAAAAATGTCCTTTGGGAAGAAAGATAGTACGAGAAAGAAACCAGTGTGTGGGAAGGTCTACACCAAAGGCCAAAAGTAAAAGGGTTGTTTGATTAGTCAAGTCTGTAAAAGCATTTTTCAATGGCATTTATTTTTCTTTTTGTCAAATACCAGTCATTGTGGACATGAGGCCATTAACACTAGCAACCACATCAGTTTTGCCCCTCGTAACGATTACTGCCAATTTGTGAATGTGTGTGAGCTGTGCAGTTTCTGCCAGATCAATAGGTCCCTTAGGATTTTTGAGTCACACAGTAAAATGCTTTGGTGTAATTGTGTAAAAGTGTGTGTGTGTGTGTGTGTGTGTGTGTGTGTGTGTGTGTGTGTGTGTGTGTGTGTGTGTGTGTGTGTGTGAAAAACTATGATAGATGGACTAGATTTGGTGTGAACAGGTTTTATGCACATGAAGGTCAGATCTCTCCTGACTAACACTCGCTTGCCCAGCCAAGGAAATGTGTGTGTGTGTAAGTGTGTGTGTGACGGTCCGTGACGCAAGCCGACTGCAGATGCAATGACTGGAGCTCGGCCTGACAGAAGGACTGTGCACACACTCTGGAGGACACCTCAAAAACTCCACGGAAACGACCTTTGGCTGCCTCATTTGAATTCCTCACCTCTCCAGGCGAGCGAGGAGGATCACAACGCAGTAAATAGTGACTATTCATTTCCATTTTAGCAGGCAGTGCACATGAATCTACATGCGTGACAGTTTTTGTAAATAAGTTTTATGAAAGTACCTTAGTCATTGCAGACACCATATTTAAATTTAAATGAAAACAAGGGTGAGAATAAAGTAAAGAATAACAGAATAAAGTCTGTTAAGTAGGATGTACTTGTATCTTGGTGTCACTTGTTTGGCCAGCAAAACAAAATAGGTAAATAGGTAAAAAAAAAAAAAAAAAAAGTATGAAGCAGGGTGGGATCATAGACTGTAAAAACATATGGGCGGCACAACTTGACTTTTTCTCTGCTGAAGAAAAGTGAAGCTGCTGGCGGTCCGAATATGGCGCTGAGATCTTGCGCAGATTTGGGACCGAGTCTGCGCAGTAGAGATCTCGGGACCGGAATCTACACAGTAGAGGGCAGGAAGTAGAGCCGCCATATCAAAAGCCTGTCCACACTCTTACAGATGCAGAACAATTCATTATGTCAGTGTGAAATAAACAGTTTTCTTCAACGAAATGTCGAAATTAAAGATAAAGCTCCAATCTCCTACCGAAAAAAGTCTGTTAGTGCTTTAGAAAACACAGAGGGGCGGGGTTATGACCTATACTGGGACCAACCACCTAGGGGTGATCGAGATGTTTTGGCTTCAGTTTTTAACACGAGTGTGGCAGGCTTGGGTGGGACTGAAAGCTGTTGGAGTGGAATGAGGCCGCTGGAGTGATAATGAGAGACAAGCGCGACAGACGGCTCGAGAGCAGCGGAACTTTAATTATGCCGCAGCAAGTGCTTCCACTACTTCCGGTCATGCGTATGTGGGGTAACGCAGCGCTGTTTTATCATATTAGATACATTTGAGTGTGTTGAAAGTTGTGTTATAATGATGCAATCGCTCATCGGCTAGAATGAGACACTAGAAAAATCGGATCGATTTTAGGCATGGTAAAACATGGAATTTGGGATAATGTAAGTACACAAGTCAACAACATGTATAACATTGTTCTAGTGGTTTTTTGATGTTTTAATCCAAAAATCTTACATATTGTGCCTTTAAACCGTGTGTAACAATGTTCTTTGTCATGGGAAGAAGGAGGCAGGAACTGGCAAACGTTTAAAGACTTTAATAAATAAATAAACACAAACTGAAAGTAATGCAAACAGCCCCTCAAGGATGTCTGCCACTCACACACATAATAAAACGTAAACAAAAAAATAAAACGTCGTCGCTCCTCCTTTTATGCTTACGAGCTCTTCTGTGAGAGGATTCGAGACCGGTGTGACGCGCAGGTGAAGCTCATCTGCAATCACGCCACCGGCCTTGCGTCGCTCTCACGGCTCTCGCCCGCCCCTGCTTGTCACACCGTGATGCATTGTTTTTTTCAGGTTTTTTTGATGAATAGAAAGAATAGAAATCTTTTGTAACAATATAATTTTTTTTTACTGTTACTTTAGATCAATTTAATGCATCCTTGCTGAATGTAATATAATTAATCTTTAAAAAAATGCTCACTCCAAACTTTTGAATGGTATATGCTGTAGAAAGAAATATCATCAAATTAGATGCTGAAATAAATTAGCTTCTTTTCATCCGAGCAAATTAGTCGACATTAGTCGGTTAGATATTCTAGTTTTATATCTATTTTTATTCTAGTTCTAAAACATTTTTAACAGCAGTTTGGTTCTGATATGTGAATTTTATTATAAGTTGCATTTTCTTCCTTTCCTGTCTTGCTATTTGGCAATACCACGATTTGCACACTGTCACTTTAGTAACAAAGTTGGTTAAGAAAATGCTTTGTTAATGTGCCCATTCATTCTACACCCAGACATGTCCTCATCCAGACTAGACATGGAGGGGTGGGTGGGGAGAAAACTGTTGAGAGAAAGTAACTCACAGTGTGTTCAGACGAGTGTTGGCATGCCTTTGGATCGCTGACTCACACTACTGCTCATGTGAAACTCCTGTGGCAGAGAATGAACATCACACACACACAGATCCTGAGCCAACCAGTACCAGAGTCAAGCACCATCACCTCCAGTTTAGCTCGACCTCCTAAGATAACTTTGTTTTAGCGCTGTTGACCAACTCTCTCAGCTCTCAATGTACCGGGTCCCGTTCACCTCATTGCGATTGCAACTTCTCCACTTAATAAAATTCACTGTCCATTCAACATCGTTGGCTTGATAGAGTCGCTCTATTGTCTCATATCAAGTTGAATTTCCGGGCAGGGTACAGGCCGTGCCTAAGAAGTCTCTCAGTCTTTGTCGTTCAGAGCTTCTTTGAGAGATGCCATGCTTTTGGTCTTAATGGGGGGCAGAATAACAAGATTAGCAGCTTTAGGACGAGTTAGAGAGGGAGAGGATTTCCCATCCAAATTGGCCTGTGATAGGTTCCGGATCTAATTTGCAGCTCAGTTACACATCACAACACATTTAAAAGGAAGGGCATTGATCACGCCCCAAAATAATCACCACCTCCTTGTCCTGGTGTGGTCCAGTAATGTGATTTATGCATTTCACTGTAGTAAGTACTGTAGTAAGCACTCTTTTACTGTAATAGCATGGAAATGTAATGCCTTGGGTTAATAAGAGAACTGCTGCTCCATTTGCAAATGCTCAAGGGGAATGTTAAATGGGTCAATATTTATTAAAGCAGTAAGCCACTTGAAGCCATAAAATGATTTTATTACAATTAATTGGTGTTGTTTGGCCTGAAACCACTTTAAACAAAGTAAAATCATTGCATCACACAGCATGTATTGTGTTTATAAAACAGCAGCAATTGCGATATGATTAAAAAAATTTATAAATGTGGATACAATTCTTCCATAAAATAAGCTAGTTCCTTAGCCTAATTGACTCATCCAAGTGGATTTTAGTGCCAGAATCAAAATTTAACTGGCTTTGAAATATAGAGGTTGCCAGTACTAAAATAATTTTGAATTCAAAATGTAAGAATATTATTTATATAATATTATAGTAGTTATAAAAAAATAAATTTGTCATTGTTTTGCTTATGTATATTTAATTTATTTTTATTTCAGTTTTAGGTTTAGTCATTTTAGTACTTCAACTTGACCTTGTTTATTGTAGTTAGTTGCCAAGAGAACATTTCTTATTTTATTTTATTTTAATTAACGTGGAGTTTTTTTAATAGTTTATTTATTTACATTAACAACACTGGTAATAATTCTATATGACTATATATGACACAAACATTTTTATTATATTTATTGTTGTAACATTCCATTGTCAATGAGGCAAAAATGACAGTCCTTATTGTCTTTATTATTTTTAATATTATTATTTAATAATATTAATGTAAATTCACACAAAGTTATCAAGTTTTGAAGTTAATTGTGATCCATTTTCAATTTTTTTTTGTGTTCGCCTTTCTTCTTTGATTTGTTTGGCAGGGAGTGGTATGTAAACGGCAATTACCTGGTTGTCATTGTGTCATGCAGTGTCATCTTGCCGCTAGCTTTAATGAAGCAGCTCGGTAAGTTTTCTCAAACTTCTGATTCTTACAGTATGTCTGAATGCACACACACCCCTGCTCACAACTTCCTTTCTGCACAACCACATAACATAAAATGCTTATATTCATGTTTTATTGCATTGTAAGAGTATCCAGTCTTAATAAAGGGCTGTGACCGCTAGGTCAGACTGCTCATACATGTGCACAGCTCTCATCACACTGTGTGTTTCAGGGTACCTGGGCTACACCAGCGGTTTCTCTCTCAGTTGCATGGTCTTCTTCCTTATTGCGGTATGTTTGCTTACCTCTCAAAGAAATATTTCACCTAAAATGAAAATTGTTCTTCTCACCCCTCTGACTTTCATGGTTTTAATTGTTTTCCACACATAAACCATTGACAAGTGGTTTGGACTTTTTCTTAAAAAAAAAAAAATATTATTAAAACATTGCTCTGGACATTTTGCATCATACAATTGTTAGATCTGGGCTTTGAATTAGTGTTATATTAATATTTTTTATATAATATTATAGTATTTATTCATATTTGAATTGCTGTTATTTTAATTTTAGTAATTTTGTTATGTGCTTTTGTCATTTGTATTAGTTTTTTTATATATATATATGTTTCTATTTAGCTTTAATTTATCTTTACTTCAATTTTATTGATTAGTACTTCAACTTAACCTTAATTTATTTTAGTTAGTTACCAAGGCAGCATTTCTAATTTTCTAAGTTTTTTTTAAATGTTATTTATTTTATTTTGTAATTTACTTTTTTTTTTATTTAGAAATTATTTCATTTAATTTCAGTTTTATTTAAATGAACAAAAAAAAATTTTAGATTTATTTTAGTTAACGACAACAACACTGTCTTGAATTTGATTTGTCGAGCAGCGCTCTGAAAGTGCTGATACACGATCCAACAAAACAGCTTATTTCCGTGTTGAAAAATAAGGTGGATCAGCTTTTTTGCTTGCTCCAGACAGTAGACTGTCAGTCTGTGTATTAGATGTTACATCGATATGCCAGTAGGTGGCAAAAAGTGGCTTTCATTAAGCCATTCATTCCATCCATTTGATTCAATTGACTGAATCTCTACTGTGTGTTGCTCAGAGATGCACTATTTAATTCTAGTATGGCTTTGGCTTTGGACAAATTAACTGGCAATATTGTGTCAAATATA
This sequence comes from Paracanthobrama guichenoti, assembly GCA_018749465.1. Lineage (NCBI taxonomy): Eukaryota > Metazoa > Chordata > Actinopteri > Cypriniformes > Gobionidae > Paracanthobrama > Paracanthobrama guichenoti. The sequence continues at coordinate 23,195,227 of CM031953.1, forward strand.
AGTTACTCAGTATTTACTATTAAAGGGATAGTTCACCCTGAAATGAAAATAAAGCCATCTCTTACTCACCGGGCTGTTGTTCCAATGCCCTATATCTTTTTCGGACCTCAAAAGCAGTAATTTTAAAAAACATTCTGCACACGCTCCTCCATATAATGACAGTGTATGGCAACCAGGTTAAAACTTTACAAAAAGGATACAAAAGTATCACGCAATGATACAGGGAGATGTGCGCCATATATGGAAAGTGTTCAGGAGGCATACTATAAGGTTTTACTACCGTATTATTCAGTCAAAACACTGAGCTCGACCGTTACTCTGTGCACGTTCCTGTGAGTGCGTGCGAGCCGTCAGCAGCCACACTGTTGTCATGGCACCCAGGATAAGCACACACACGCACCATTTTGAGAATTCGGGCTCAATAGAAACAAACGCGACTCCTGTCTCTTCTATAATGTAAATAATAAGGAATAATACACTAATACTAATAATAAGGTAAACCTCCTGAAGTGAATGTTGTGTACCGGTTGTCATGACAACATTGTGTGAGCGGCTGCTGACGGCTTGTACACATTCACAGGAACGTGCACAGAGTAATGGCCGAGCTCAGTATTTTGCCTGGTCGCCATTCACTGCCATTATATAGAGGAGCACATGCATCTTATCCCTTTAACAACACGAGCAAGTAAATAATGGATGTAATTTTCATTTTTGGGTGAACTATCCCTTTAAATCTGTTTCATTCAGCCATGTGCTGCTTAGTATTCCCATCATGAAGCAGTACTCTGCTATTTTGAAATTTCTCCCTGAATAATGTGCTGAGAGCATGAAAATTTATATTTAATCTTAATAGGGTTCCAATTAGCAGTTTATAAATCTTATAGTAAGCTGGGGGATTTTAGGATGTGCTCATCTTTTCCACCAGCAGAATGAGTGTGTGATGTTGAATGAGTGTGTTTAGTATTTTTAGAGTGGGGTTGTGTTCGGTGCACCTCACTGACCTAGTTTTGGAGGGGAGCTTTAATCTGTGCACACGGCTCTCACTCTCTCTGTCCTCATGCTAGTGTGAGCGTGTGGCATTGGCTGTGCCACATCTTCACACTGGATTTATGAAACTAGTCTTTACACCATGGTCCTGTCTGAATATGATAACATCTCTCTTCTCTCTAACATCTCTCTAAAATATAATAGAACAATATAATGAATGAACTTGTAAATGTAAGTTTCAGAACTCAAAAACACAATCTTTTGAAACTATGGGCCCTATTTTAACGATCTGAGTGCATGGTCTGAAGTGCAGGTGCACTCAGGGCGTGTCCGAATTCACTTTTGCTAGTTTAACGACGGAAGAAACAGTCGGCACGCCTGCATGGTCCAAAGGGGTTGTACCTAGTCTCTTAATGAATCATGGGTGTGTTTGGGCGTAACGTGCAATAAACCAATCAGAGTCTGATCTCCCATTCCCTTTAAAAGCCAGTTGCACTTACACCATATTGGATTTGCATATTTACATGACGGAATTTGCTAGCGGAAAGACTGAACGTTTTATTTTTAATATTTAACATTTTTGTGTGCTGCTATGCGTCCCTGTGTGACAAGCAAAGTGTACACGCGTTGTCCACCCGCCTATAGGCGCACAATAAAAAACACAAAACGTGGCCTTTAAATAACACAAAAAAATGATAACTGAAAATGATTTTTCACATGTGAAAATGATAACTGCATTGGACGGAAACTAGCAAAAAACGCAGCCTGGTGTCGCATTGCGCCGGGTGTATGATAGGGCCCTAAGCAGTAAACACGATTCATCCTTGGATTTCTGACATCGGAAAAAACAAATAAATCAGCAAATGGCTACCCACATTTACATGTCAACAATGCATATTTTAAGTCTTAACCCTGTAAAGCTTAACATTGAAATCAGTTAATATATAAAATTTTTTTAATGGAACCGTTTATTGAAACCTTTAGACAGTGAAAAAAGGCATTTATTGCTTATATAGTTATGAGACTTGGGGAGGAAAAAATGTGCAGTTTTTATATTTATATGGCCAAAAAGTAAGATGAAATTCAAATAGCTTGTAATGTAAGTCAATGAGATCTTTATTACATTATAGATGCGTACATAAAATGCATTTAAATATCAGTTGTCACTTCATCTTCCAATTGTCTTTGATGCTCCATTTGATTTTTCTAAAAAACAGCAAAAAGACTTGTGTACCACGACCTGAAGAGGGACGTTTTTATAATTATACTAAAGTCCTTTTACTTGCTAAAAAGGTATACAATTTCAATCAGACGATATAAGGCATGTTGTAGATTGTGTACAACAGGTTTTTCAGCAAAGTTTTGATCATGCTGATAACTTTTTTGTAAGCTTTTGTGTTTGCTGTAATCAAATATGATACAGTAGGCTTTATAGGGTTAAATGCATAGCTGGGGAAAAATGTCCTGGCTAATTATAAAGGACAGAAAGTGGGTTTGAAATGGTCATGAAAAACTGTATGACTAACTATAAGTGCACCCTAAGGGAAAAAATTATTAAAAGATGATATGAACCCTTAAAAACTCATTGTGAGATTAGCGCAACCTATGCAAGATTTGTTTAATTACTGAATCTGTTGTCTCCCCCCAGGTGATCTATAAGAAGTTCCAGGTGAAATGTCCCTTTGAGGATTTTGCACATAACAGGACGGTGGTGGGCTTTAACACAAGTGTGGCGGCTGACCCCGGAGGAGTGGAGATGACCCCTGAGAGTGACCCTGCCTGCACCCCCCACCTCTTTAACATGAACTCACAGGTCATTGAGTAATTTAGAATCTGAATATACTGAAATCATGCTGTGACATACTTATGAGTCTTGTGATGTAAGACTTTAAGCGAAATCAAAAGACACACACTGTAGTTCCCAATAATCCATTGCATGACTCGCATATATGTGGGCTTAATCCGTACAGCCGTTCAGATATCATTTCTCAAACAGCATGAAAATCTGGATTTTCAGCTTATGTTATAATAATATATTCACATTTCTAAAGCACAGGAACCTTTGATGGGTTGTGGTTTTAAAGATTATTGCCGAGTGGCTTGCTAAATTGGGAAGATATGGGAAAGAACTGGCATTTTACTACCTCTCTAATTGTAGGAAAGAAAAATCATAAAATCAGCATTCACCAAAATGAAATTTCTGTCAGTGTAGTCTGTAGCTCAGTACAGGCTTTGTAAGACGCTTTCCAAACTGATCCATGTTTATTCCTGTCTATGGCCTATATTCCTTTAATTTTCATATCTCTTATATTAATGCATCCTCTGCACATACAAGTGTCAGCTCACTGCAGTTTTCCCACATATGTCCTTTACTTTCAGAGTGATACGTGTGAAAGTCTGTAGTCAGGAGTGTTAAGTTCAGTCCGTCTCCATGTGCACAGGACCAGCATTTTTAATGAGTCCAGGCCTGAGCTCTGTCCAAGTCTGACTTAATCGCAGCTACAATTAGCTCTCTGAAATGTGCTTCAGTGTTTAATGGGCTTTAAAGTGTGGACTTTGGGTTTTATGGTTGCTGCTGTTGTATCCATGGTGACGTGACGTGGTCTGGTCTGTGTGTTTTTATTTTTTTAGACGGCCTACACGGTTCCCATCCTGGCATTTGCGTTCGTGTGCCACCCCGAGGTGCTGCCAATTTACACGGAGCTGCGCAAGTAGGTGGCAAGTTCTTTCACAGGTCTGGAATCAGAGATGAGTCACGGTGTCCATATGGAGGCTATTGCGCTGTGCACTGCTACCCATCTGCTTCGCTGTTCGGAGAGCTGTAGTTTAGCAGTCTGGAATTAGCATATTTAAAGTGACATTACAGGAATATTATGGGTTCTATACAAGTTAAGCCCAAGCAACAGCACTTGTGGCATACTTTTTTCTTATAAAAAGGAAAAAATCTGGATTACAGTGAGGCACTTAGTGAATACGGCCAATCTGTAAACATATACTGACAGTTTAAAAAGTACAGCCACAACACTTGTCAAAATTATTTATAACAAGTTGAAATTATTTTCTTGTGGTGATCAACATTATGCCACAGTATTCCTTCAAGAACATACAAGACTTGCATTCTATTATAAATAGACATCAAAGTGGTCGAAATAGACCCTTTGTATGAATATTTCTGCCTTATGACCACTTCACTGATTTTTTTTGAGGAGTATAAACTCCTATGAGTTTGAATGTGCTTAGTCTATCAGTGTTTTTTGTCACATCTTCATATTTTTCTGATTTCAGCCCCACGAAGACAAAGATGCAACATGTCTCCAACATCTCCATTGCTGTCATGTACATCATGTACCTCCTGGCTGCACTGTTCGGATATCTGACCTTCATCGGTGAGGCCTATTACCATCATTCCCTTTAATCAAGATAGTAGAAACTGAGTACTAAAGATAGAAACTGTGTACTGCAATGAGAGCAATGAGTAACAATAACAACATTAATCATATTGTAGTGCCATTTTGGAGGCATATTAAGGTGAAATTTCACAGGCAAAACAAAGCTTGACTAGATGTGACAAAATACATCGAATGATATGGAAATAAGGACAATGGAATTAAGCACCTCGTCTATTGAGGATCTTCAGTTTTTCTTTTTGCAAAGTTACAAATCTCACACAAGTCACTGTCAAATCAAGACGATTGCTATTAGTTGGTGCTGGGAATTTGTGTTTAAGTTCACCAAACCTAAACAAGACGCAAAATTCTGATTAGGAAATGTCTTTGCCACTGAAAGTCCATCAAGCGAAATTCGCTGCGCTGATTTCCAATGAAATGTCTGAAATTCCCATTTTATAGCGTAAAGGTAGATGTGCATGGAAGGTATGATTATATGCCTTGATTTAGCTGCAAGGCCATTGCTAATGTAACCGGTCCTACTCAACATCCTCTGAGCAGGATTCGAACCAGAGTGTGGGAGGACCGCAGCCTCTAGCATGCCTCTTGAGGCCAGAGTGAGGTTTACACGCACAGCTCTTACTGGCCTACGTTACACTAAGGCTTAAGCTATAGCATCGGTGAGAACGTTTTTATACAGGGTTAAAGGGATTGTTCACCCAAAAAAAAAAAAAAAAAAAAAAATGTACCCCATGATTTACTCCCCCTCAAGCCATCCTAGGTGTATATGACATTCTTCTTTCAGACGAATACAATCAGAGTTATATTAAAAATGTCCTGGCTAATCCAAGGTTTATAATGGCAGTGAATGGCAGCCCAAAATTTGAAGCCCATAAAGTGCATCCATCCATTATGAAAGTACTCCATACAGCTCCAGGGGGTTAATAAAGGCCTTCTGAAGTGAATTGATGGGTTTTTGTGAGAAAAATGTCCAGATTTTAAACTTTATTAAGTAAAATATCTAACTTCCGTCAGACCGCCAACTTTCAACTTACAACTAACTGGCGTGATGTTGACGTCGGACATAGCGTAAGCGTTTTGAACTGCGAGAGACGTTACACTTTCTTTGTAAGTTGAATACAGAAGACACAAACACATCACTCCCCTTCAGAAGGCCTTTATTAACCCCCGGAGTCATGTGGAGTACGTTTATGATGGATAGATGCACTTTTTGGGCTGCCATTCACTGCCATTATAATGCTTGGATCAGCCAGGACATTTTTTAATATAACTCTGATTGTATTCGTCTGAAAGAAGAATGTCATATACACATAGGATGGCTTGGGGGTGAGTAAATCATGGTGTAATTTTAATTTTTGGGTGAACTATATCTTTAAGGCCATGTAACGATAAATATATAGTTTTAAAAATTGTTCTAGATATAAAAGTATAGCAGAGTCCACACCACAACTATAACAATAACGGCATCATTGGAATCATTTTTAGAAATACATTTTTCCAGCTGATGAATGATAAAAAAATTGACAGCCGATCAGAATCCATCCTGTTTTAAAGAGCTTGCGCATTTAAAGCGTCAGACGACAACTGCAGCGCATGCTTATAATGAACAGAACAATATCATCTGTTGGTGTGGATGCTGATGTAGTTGTCGTTATGGTTATCGTTCTTGTTGTGAACCTTGTTTGTGGGCCTTTAGTGTGTTGAAAAATAGTTTGATGTAGCAGATATGAACAGAATGCATTGGACTATTTTAAACCGGACAGAATATCTTAAAATACTTAAAAATACATGTGCACATAAACCAAAAATGTGACAAAAAAAAAAAAAAGCGATGCAGATGGAATGTAAAAACGTACTGTGTGAACGTCCTCTAAGAATACCAATAAAAATGCAGTATTGTGCTAGTAAAGAGGCATTAAGTCTCTAACTGTTTCCAAGTCTCCAAAAGTTTCATGTTTCATTTTGTTCATAATAACAGAAGCCAGGCTGTCGACTGTAGATAACGTTCATAGTCAGATTTTGGATGTGCTAGGATGACTAATGCAAAATGAATCAAACATCTAGGGGCAGAGGTGAAGAGCAAGGCAAAATTGCAGGGATGGATAGTTGCCACAATTATTGAAGGCCATTTGGTCATCCAGGATAGCTCCCTGCCTTTTTACGCATCAGCAGACAACAGTGTGACTCAGATGAGATGGAGAGAGTGGAGGAGGTTTTGTTAAGGAGAAAGAGGTGGTGAGACCTGTCAAGATGGATGTGCTGAGTGGTCATTCAAGTTGAGATGTCAGGGTCTGGGTGAGATCAGTGTGACTGCAGTGGTAAAGAGGAAGAGTGTATTTTCTTATTTTAGGCACAAAATATTCATCCTCACGTTCCAGAGCTTTTGAAGTATAGACTGAGACCTGCTCAGCTACAGTATCAGCATGTGCTTGCAGATGTCACAGATATAATCATCTGTTTCAACAAATTAGTGTTGGATGCATGGTCATGTTGGTAAAGTGTTAGCACTCCATCTAGTGGTCGTTGTGCATTAATGAAAACCATTACCACTGTGAGCTGAAAAAGAGTAATGCAATGGTTCACAAAAAGTGCTCAGAAGGTCTGTGAGTTGATTTACTGATTAAAAATTGACATACAAAACTATTCAAAAGTTTACGGTTGGTGTTAATTTTTAAATGCTTTTGAAAAAGTCTCTTATGCTTACCACTCTTATGCTTGATTTACCATCAAAAATACAGTAAAAACAGTAATATTCTGAAATACATTACTGTTTTAATATACTTTTATAATGTCATTTGTTCCTGTGATCAAAGCTGAATTTTCAGCATCTTCAGTGTCACATGATCCTTCAGAAATCATTCTGATATGATCTGATTTGTTGCTCAAGTAACATTTCTTACTATTATCAATGTTTAAAACAGTTAATATTTTTGTGGGAAGTGCGTAAAAAAATTTTTCAGGATTTTTGATGAACAGTATTAATTTAAAATGTCATCATTTTGATCAGTTTAATGTGTCCTTGCTGAATATAGTATATATTAATCTCTTTCAAAATAAAATAAAAAAAGCTTTCTGATGCCAAACTTTCGAACATTACTGAAAATATTTAAAATATTTGTAGATGACAATCCCTAGATTGAATTAATCAACAAATAATAATGAATTAACTCATTATTGACATTCATTTGTGATTTAATTGTTTCTGTTTTTCAGTTCAGCACATTATTCAATTCGACCCAACTTCTTAGCTACATATTTGGCTCATTTAGGTTCAATACCAAGTAACAGTCTGTTTAATCTCAATTTATTAAAGGGTTAGTTCACCCAAAAATGAAATTTCTTTCATTAATTTCTCACCCTCATGCCGTTCCAAACCCGTAAGACCTTCGTTCATCTTCGGAACACAAATGAAGATATTTTTGATGAAATCCGAGAGCTCTCTGACCCCTCCATAGACAGCAGTTTATTTTTTAGGTTGTCCACAAAGTTTGTTTTTACTGTTGAAATGGTCTGCCCCCTGAAAAAGTTTGAGAACTACTGCGAGGAATGCAACATAATTAAAATTTTCGTTGAATAAACCATTTAAATATAACTGATTTTATCTGTGTGTAGATAAGGTGGAAGCCGAGCTGTTGCACACCTACAGTCGAATTGACCCGTATGACACACTCATCCTGTGCGTTCGTCTAGCTGTGCTGACTGCCGTCACACTCACTGTACCCATCGTGCTGTTTCCTGTGAGTATTACACACTTACACACACACGATATCACATTTTAAATAAACTTCATCTTATCATGGTACAACTGTGTTGAGGAGTCGGGATTAGATGACAAGCTATATTTCAGTATCTGATTTCAATGCTTTGTTATTTCATGTCTTTTCTCAGGTAAGGAGAGCAATTCAGCAGTTGTTCTTCCCAAATAAAACCTTCTGGTGGCCACGTCACATCGCCATAGCTGTCTCCCTCCTCACCCTCATCAACTTACTGGTCATCTTCGCCCCAAACATCTTGGGCATCTTCGGGATCATCGGTAGGTTCGGTGCTCTCGGTTCTTGAGTGATGTTGGATTCTCAGTGGGTTCTTTCTTTCTTTTGAAGTTCCATTAGTGTGAAAAGAGTGTGAGAGCAGTGTACAGTGCCATGGCAACTTCAAGATCCTCACATTCCCTTTTATCAACACATGCATTAAAGTCTCAGACTATAATACAGTACGCACAGTGCCAGTCGTGCATAAATCCATCCCCACCAGCATTATTAATCGCCTTTGGAATGTGTATATAATTATCAACAAAGTTCCCATTATTACATGATATTTTCTCCTGATCTCACACTTACACTAAGTGTAATAACACTAATTGTTTCTCTAATTCATGCGAGTTTTACCTACCTCAGAGAAGAATGGACACTATTGTTCTGTAAGGGCCCGACCACCCTATAACCTGAGAAATCTCTCAATGACTAAGGCTTATGTAACTTAAGCTGCTTTAACTAAAGATTTTCTGACACAGTTATGACTTATTCCTGAGGGATGATGTTAGTGAAGGTTTAGGTTTACGTTTAAGTAAGTAAGTGTCTACATGTGTTTATTGCTCCGCAGGTGCCACGTCCGCGCCGTGCCTCATCTTTATATTTCCAGCTGTGTTTTACATCCGCATTGTTCCCGAGGAAGAGGAACCTATGCGCTCAACACCGAAAATCATTGTAAGTACTTACGGACATACTGTATTCGGTTTCCCCCATTCATCCACAGTGGGATCTAGTTTCTTGCCTCTTGTAGGAATGTAGATGCTTTGAAAACTTTCACACATTTAGACTGGGATTCTCTGAAAACTAATCATTCTAAGAGCTTTTTAAATCCCTCGGGTAAATCTTTGGTGTGACCCAAACTATTGTAAACGTGAAAACTACTTCCTCTCAAGTTACAGCAAATTGCAGGAATCTGGAGATGTTGAACATATAATTGTAGTATTTGTGAATCTCAGGAAAAATTAGAAGAAATGTCTAGGTTATAATTAACCCCTTTAATCGTATTTCACATGTATTTGTATATTAAAGCCTTTTTAGGGCCATTAAGAATTTTTTTTTTTTTTTGCATTGTGAGATTTTCTCCCTTATTTTTATTAAATTGTGTTGAAATTTACATTTATGCATTTGGCAGACGCTTTTATAAAAAGCGACTTACATTGCATTCAAGGTACACATTTTTACATTTTTGTCAATTCTTGCTTTCCCTGGGAATCGAACCCATGACCTTGGCGTTGCTAGCGCCACGCTCTTATTGCTTGAGCTACAGGAAAGCTTACATTTACAGTTATAAAGTACAACTGAAAAAGTGCAAATATGTATGCAATACACATGAAAATGTTGCAATGCAATGCAAAAAAAAAAAAAATCCTAATGCTCTGAATATTGTTTTCATTTATTGTTTGCAAATATATATATATTTTTTGACCCAGAAATGTTTTTACCCAATCATATATTTTTTAGACACTTATTTCATTAAAGTCCTCATGAAATCAAAATGTACCCTATTTACTTTGTTAGCACACATTACAGGTCTTAGGTGAACAATTAATCCATGCAAGTTAATAAAAAATAGCGTGTAGCGGTAATCTTTAATCAAAGTCTGAAAAGTAACTTCCGGTCTGGAAACGGCGTTCCTTCTCAGATGATGTCAGTTTGACGGCTTAGGTTTGAAAATGCGTAATCACCCCCCTCCAACCGTTAGTCTGCTATGAGCGAGAGATGGAGAGGAGGAGCGCTGAAGTAAAACCCTGCCCTCTGTTCAATATTCCCTTTCACTTAGAAATACGTCACAGCACTGAAGAAAACTCACTGCTACCTCCGGTTCACTGGGACTTTAACTTGTGCATAAATGGCCACGTACACACTGTAATGTTTCAGACATGAGGACTGCATTTAAATGCAGAGAGAGCCCCTAAATTATCGTTACATATGTGTATGGAACACGACCGCAATGATTGACACCATGGTAACCATAGCAAATTTCTGGCGTCTCTAGCGCTCTCTTGCAGTGTTGTCATTTCCGCTTATTATAAAAGTTTTTGGGCTTGTTGTTTAAGCTTGGCTCATAAAGAAGAGAGGAACTTTTCCATAAAGACTGCGTCAAATTTTTATAAATGCGGTTGTCACTATCTGCATTTTCAGGAGTTCAGTTCTAGAATGGGATTGTCAATCCTGTAAACTACTGAACTATGTGTGTACAGAACGGGATTAGGCACTAAAAGGTGAACTCACAGTCGAATTTAGCTGCAGTGTGTATTTGGCCAATGTGTTTCATTTTAAAATCATACACGTGAAAATGGCACGAAAAAAATACGAAAAAAAATTAAATCTTAGCTTCATTTTGTATGCAAAGTTACATTTTAATTTTATTTTATTTCGACCCAGACATGTTTTGATAATATGCACCCAATCATATTTTTTAGATGACATATTTTTTTGTTAGATTAATCACTTTGGCAGCAGTGTTATTAATCTTGCCTCTCTTCTTCTTTTATAGGCTGCTTGCTTCGCCATTTTAGGAGTCCTATTTATGATAATGAGCCTGAGCTTCATCATCATTGATTGGACGTCAGGGAACAGCAAAGGAAGCAGTGGTCATTAGACCTCATCCTCTAATGGTTTATGCTTTTTGATATTATTTTCGGGTCAGTAGTTGGGGAGGATGCATAATCTCTCACTAGATCAGTCAGTGATCAGTCACTAGATTCCTAGCTTTAGTTGCATTCAATCAATGCATTATTTGGCCTTGTGGCCTGCATGTGCTGTAAATGGGGCGTTGACCCATCTCAGGCCGGCATTAATTCCTTTTAAAGGCCACCCGCTTCCAAAAAGAAGTGGTTGTGGCATGGAAATATTAATTTTAAAGCTTGATACGTGGGGAGAAAATGACCAGAATTAGAAAATCAAAAGCCCATAATAAGTCAGCCCATAATGTGCCATAGTAACAGCTCATGCAGTGCGCAGGGTTTGCAAACAAAAGGGATTTTGCATTCTAACCAAACGGACTCATCAGCTGGCCCAACCTCCCATCCATCCATCCATCCATCCATCCAACCATCCATCCATTCCCTTCATATTCTTACCTCTCGGCCACATTCACAAGAGATTAGAATCACAGTAAGCGCTCAGTTCTGATGGGAGGATTGGTGGTTATTAAAGTGTTAATTTCATCATATCTCATTTTAGATAAAGCAATACTCTGTGCAATAGCTGTGAGATATCGCACACTGAAGGCTGTTGAGAGGCAACACACGACCTCGTCCAGAATCCAGACCTGATTTGGCTGCAGTCTATTACACAATTTCAAATTTATGCAAATTGTACGAATAGTACAGATGTATATGCCACATTTTTATATGGATTTATAATGTTTATCCTTTCTACAATATTTAGAGATAAATATATTAGCAGATATATGAGCATAAATATATATGATATAGAAAATATAAGAGTATTCCAATTCATCTGGTCTTCTCAAGGTTATCTATCACATCCCTTTTCAATATCTGTGACTATTCAGCTAAAATGCCATCTAGAGCTAAAAAATTATGATGAAAGGCACATTTTGAATATTTGTAATGAATACTGCTGGTTGTAATGGGAAAGCACAGTTAATCATGGGGTCAGTTTGTAATTGTCCCATGAGTCGTACTGACAGACTGATTCTAAAACACTCTCTGGATTTATATGCAGAGAAAACCAAAAAAAAAATTAAATAAATAAAAACATTCACAGGGTCTTCTCCTTGATAGGAGAAACAAATATTGTGCATTGGTGCACATAAATGTTTTAGTTACAGGGCAAAATGGCATAAATGTGGTAAATGTTGCTCAGTGGAAAGCTGATCGTAGTAAAGTTTTGCTTCTAGTTATGCTATTAACCGGACTAGATGGATGATTTCGGAGATCGGTTCCCGATCGCAGGGTCATTTGGCGACTATTGAAACCTTAAACTGTAGCACTTTCATTTGAAGCACAACTTCCGCTCAATACCTTGACCTAGTGACCCAGTTACAATTTATGACATAATCGTAGATTAATATATTTTATAGACAGATACATGAACAAAGCCTATGTACTACTAACTGTAAATTGTTTGAAGAAAAAAAAAAAAAGTAATGTGTGGATGTCTAACATGGTACATGAATATTTTAATCTTTGTAATTGAAACTCGTCATCCTAAAATACTATAAATCAAGCACTTACTGGCCCATAATGATCTAAGTGGTAACACTGTGGTGTTTTATTGTGTGTGAATGTGTGCGTTCTCTCCTCTTTATGCTTATGGAGAAAGAATATTTCAGTCAGTGAATGTACTGTAATGGACTGTAAGATGTCTAAATGAGATGTACATTTAAATTGTGGTACTTTTTAATTCATTTTGTCTGTTTAATTAATGTTTAATGGATAGACCAGCCACACATATAAATAAATCATCATATCTGTGAACCAGTATCAGCATAATTACATATCTCGATATCTTCTTTCAGTGTTTTAAATGTCCCTGGTGCTGCATCAAGGGCAGCAAAGGCACTGTAATATATTCCAAATTACAATCTGTACTTCCTTTTTCGGGCTGTAAAAAAAAAAAAAAAAAAAAGCATCCTTGTTTGTCATGGTTGGATGCTTCATATTTCTCTTGGGTGTTTTGGATATACCGAAAGAAATGAATGATTTACTGATAAAATATGTGTGTATGATTTCTGAAGTGCATCAGTGAAATAACCCATTGAGATCATTTTTTGGTAAAGAAGCGTTTAATTGTGTGTTCTGGTGATGGTAACATGTCTGTAGTGGTGTAATGCCTCACACACCAATATGGTTTCTCAAGCACAAAAGTGTCCCATTGTTTTAGCAGTGTGTGTTAATGTGTGTTTACAAGCCTGAGAACGAAATGTGCCAGTATCTGTCCTTATCTAATGGCTCAAAATGTTTCCTGATTGCTGAGTTTGAAGTAAAGTAGAAGCATTTCACTCCAAAATCAGACAAAATGTTTAAATGAATAACAATAAGAGATGTGTGTTAAACGGCAAATCGGCATATTAGAATGATTTCTGAAGGATCATGTGACCCTGAAGACTGGAGTAATGATGCTGAAAATTCAGCTTCGCATCACAGGAATAAATGACATTTGAATATATATTCAAATAGAAGGCAGTTATTTTAAATGGCAATAATATTTCACCTTTTACTGTATTTTTGATCAAATGAATGCAGCCTTGGTGAGCATAAGAGACTATATATAGAATTTCTTTCTTCTGAATTTGGAGTGAAATTTCACTGAGAGAGTGTAATATTGATTTTATGATGATGCTGATGATTTTGTTTGAGTATTTGATATCCACTGCATAAATGATTTTATGATGAAGGTAGTTAACCAGTAAGATCTTATTAACTTACTATCATATAGCACAAAGTAGGTATCTTTAGCATCGATGATGAACCATGCATAAGTACTATTCCCTTTATAGAAGTACAATCTGTGATTGCTGCAACTTGAGCATTAGCAGCGGTGCACCAGAAACTGCCCTGACCAACAAGATCCCCCATAATGCTGTGCTTCCATCCCCAGACTCTCACACGCACCGCTGGGCTGACAGCAGCACTTAAGCACCTGCAGATTGTAGGATCTCCAAATCTGCAATGATTCACAAAGTAGCAGAAGGGGGAAGCATTTATTTGTCTTTTTAGCAGCTGTGTACTTGTGTCCAGTCAGCGTGATGTTTCCCTTGTGATGTAATGAAAGTGTCATCTGTAACAGTTTATATGAATTCATTACTTACATGGCAGCATTTATAAATAATGTACATAAATGTAAACCCTTTATATTATAAGCACATCTATAGTTTATATATTGTAAATAGTCAGATGATGTTTAGTCTGATGATTAAAACGTAATCATTTTTAAAAATGCTTTTTAAAAGCCAGTTTATGTCTTTATTTTCTTTATTCTCAGTATCGAGTACATTGCTGGCATTTAATGTACTGTAAACAATGTTAAAATAAAAAAAAGAATAAATAATATTCATTCTTTCTTGGTTCAGTCTTGATAACATATACATGTGAGTGTTTATATGATGTCTCTGTGGCTCATTGAACAATGTGAATAAATGCTCTGTCATTTAGAGCTAAAACAGCCCACACTACACTAATTGCAGGTTGAGATGGGGCAGATCTCTAAAAGCAGAAATGACATCTCTAGCTCCTATTAATCTGCAGATTTTGTCGTCCACCAACAACAACTGTCTCTTTCCCTTCTTGCTGATTGTCCACTTAAGTCTAAAGCTGTTTATGTCTTGAAAAGCAGCAGTTCCCTGAAAACGTTCACACGATTTGTTTCCTCTTCTCATGTGAGAAAATGGGCAGCACATTTGTTTAATACTCCATTTGAAGCCATCCATTCTGACACACGCATTGAATTCCACAAATATACTCAGTTTTAATGTAATAACCTCAATAGCTATGATCTATTTATTCCAGTAGCTCTGTTTACCAAAAATGTGCAATCTGGTGGTAATCCAGGAAGATTTAATTTGGTAGGCCTACTTTTCCCACATGGAAAATATGCCACTGTACTTTTCAAATGTGTGTTTTTTTTTCTTCTTCTTTTAAATTGAGTTTATATGCTGGAGTTTAGAAGAGAGGATCGCTTCAAGTCTACGCCTCATGCACATTTATTCGTGACATTAGCTTGATGGAGAAGCGAGCAGTTCTCAGAAACTCAATAAATAGTCAATAATTAATCAATAATACACGGTTTAATTAAACAATATACGGAACTGACAGGAGAATGAGCTGGTGTCTAGTAGTCAGGGCTTGCCAGGTTTTCACAACAAAAACCGCCCAATTGCTACTCACAACTAGCTAAAAACTAGCCCAGTCGCGTTTCAGGGTGGTCCCCCGGTTAAAATCGCATTCCCGGGACTAAATATCACATTAATGGGGTCGCTTCAACCCGCAAACATGAAAAATGTACGATGTATATGATTTCAGACACATGGGGGCGGTGTGAAACACAGAGACAGCTCCATCTCTCTGTCCTAATGCTGTTTGTTTTAGCCAAACGATGGAAACACACTCAATGTGGAAAAATCATTGCTAGCATTTACTTTGAACAAGGTTTCATCTCCTGCCTAAGCACAAGTCATGCAGAACACATGCTCCAATCAGTGCGTCAATATTGACATACGTCTCAACAAAAGAGATTTCTAACAGAGGCCCTAAAGAATGTCATTTGTCAATGAATAGCAAACAAGAGAATGCTGTACTACACTACACCCATCACAATAGAAACCTCCAATAAGTAAACAAACAAGCAAAATTATTATTTGCATGTGCACATTTGGCAGAGGCTTTTATCCAGGAAACTTACGTATAGCATATACTTTATTGGTTAATGTATTCCCTGGGAATCAAACCCATGCCTTGGCATTGCTATAGCGCCATACTCCACTGCTTGAGCTAAAGAAACGAACAAAATGATTGTTTACATTACGCATTTGGCTGATGCTATTAACCTAACTTTGCATAAACTGTATCAGTTCATACATTAAATAAATAAATACCTCATTTAAAAATAATACATTTAGATTTTATTTTTTTATTTAAATAGGCTCGATTTTTTTTTAAAGAATGAATTTAGATTTAAAGAATTTATTCAAGTTTTTGTTTAGTTAATATCTCTCTATAATTATAATCCACACCAGTGAATGAAATATGAATACAATTCACGCTATTCAATGTTTTTTTAAGCTATTCAAGTTCATTTTAATGTAAATATTTTCTGTAAACTGGGCTACACTGAATATATATATATATATATAAAAGTTGTAAATAACACAAAGGAATTCTATTTCAGTCTTTATACTTCTTAAATCTTAATTCAAGGTGTACTTGACGTTTTTATGTTAAAGGGTTAGTTCACCCAAAAATGTAAATTCTGTCATTCATTTCTCACCCTCATGCCGTTCTAAACCTGTAAGACTCTGTTATCTGAGAGATTTCTGTCCCTCCATTGACAGATACGCAGCTACCACTTTGACGCTTCAAAAAGTTCATAAAGGGATCGTAAAACAAATCCATATGAATTGAGTGATTTATTGAACATTTTCTGAAGAGACTTGATCGCTTTATATGATGAACAGATTGAATTTAGGGTTTTATTCACATAAAATAAACATTCATCAACTCACACATTATTTATGGTAAACGGAAGCTCAAGAATGCTTGCTTGACGTGCGAGAACCAATGAGGTTCATTCTGGTGCTACGCAGCACGTTTGAGCTTCTGCGAGAACCAATGAGGTTCATTCAGGTGCTACGCAGCACGTTTGAGCTTCCGCGAGAACCAATGAGGTTCATTCTGGTGTTACGCCTTGCGCTTGAGCTTCGCGAGAACCAATGAGGTTCATTCTGGTGCTACGCAGCACGTTTGAGCTTCCGCGAGAACCAATGAGGTTCATTCTGGTGTTACGCAGCACGCTTGAGCTTCGCGAGAACCAATGAGGTTCATTCTGGTGCTACGCGCAGCACGTTTGAGCTTCCGCGAGAACCAATGAGGTTCATTCTTGTGTTACGCAGCACGTTTGAGCTTCCGCAAGAACCAATGAGGTTCATTCTGGTGCTACGCAGCACGTTTGAGCTTCTGCGAGAACCAATGAGGTTCATTCTGGTGTTACGCAGCACGTTTGAGCTTCCGCAAGAACCAATGAGGTTCATTCTGGTGCTACGCAGCACGTTTGAGCTTCTGCGAGAACCAATGAGGTTCATTCTGGTGTTACGCAGCACGTTTGAGCTTCCGCGAGAACCAATGAGGTTCATTCTGGTGTTACGCAGCACGTTTGAGCTTCCACGAGAACCAATGAGGTTCATTCTGGTGTTACGCAGCACGTTTGAGCTTCCGCGAGAACCAATGAGGTTCATTCTGGTGTTACGCAGCACGTTTGAGCTTCCTCGAGAACCAGTGAGGTTCATTCTGGTGTTACGCAGCACAGTTGAGCTTCCGCAAGAACCAATGAGGTTCATTCTGGTGTTACGCAGCACGTTTGAGCTTCCACAAGAACCAATGAGGTTCATTCTGGTGTTACGCAGCACGTTTGAGCTTCCACAAGAACCAATGAGGTTCATTCTGGTGTTACGCAGCACGTTTGAGCTTCTGCTTGAACCAATGAGGTTTGTTCTCGCTCGTCAAGCAGGTTCTGTTGAGCTTCTATTTATGTTCGCTGATCATTGGTGAAATGTGAATAAAAGCCTAAATTCAATCTGTTCATCATATAAAGCAATCGAGTCTCTTCACAAAATCTGGACTAAACCGTCCAATTCATATGGATTAGTTTTACGATCTGTTTTTGAAGCGTCAAAGTGGTAGCTGTCAATGGAGAGTACAGAAAGCACTCTTGATTTGTTTTCTGAAGATGAACAAAAGTCTGGCGGGTTTGGAACGACATAATTAATTAACAGAATTGTAATTTTTGGGTTAGCTATCCCTTTAATTGCGTTTTTTTCCCCCCAGTGCACAGCGGCAAAACTACATTTCCCATGAGCACCCGCGGTGGGCGTATCCGCGAGGGGCTGGTTGGCAATGCGCGAGGAACCCAACAGTTCTAAACTGTCTTCTGCTGTGTGGCAGAGAGCAACTTCTCAGCAGACTGGGGTGTGGCGGCTTTGAAAACACAGAACGAAATCAGAGACCGTTCAGCGTTAGCTGCCTAACGGCGCATATTATTCAAAGCCATCGGCGACCACTGAAAGGACTAACCGAGGAAAACAACGGGGATTTCTTGCGTTTTCTGATTCATTCAGTTTCGCCGAGTTGTCTCATCGATCGGCTTGCTTTTTTTATACATGAGCACAAGAGATTGATCCCAACTTTTTTTTCGCGAACTTTTTTTTTTGGATATGTGGATGTAAGTTTTTTTCCCCTCCCTATTCGCGTGATGTAAAACTCCAGCGTCTGGCTACTTGGTTTCTCCTGGAGCCTTAAACGTCAACAGTTTCCAGGTGTTGTTCTGATCTCAGTCAAATATATAAATTAATATCTTATTCCCAATCCCACAAACGTCTTCTGAAAGATTATTCGGGCGCATAAAAAAACATCAGTTTTGGATCTACTAAGTTACTGTCTTAAGGACATTTCCTTTCCTTGGACTTGAGGCAGTCATTTTCTTTTTTTTTTTTCAAACCCAAAAGAGGAAGTTAGTCACGGAAGACTATTTAGAAAATACCCAGTCGCTTTAAAAGGGTAATACCTTTTATTTTCTTTTTCTCCTAAATCTATACTCATAAATCCGTCGCCCTGAAGCGCGCATTCGGAACCATGGGCTGTACCGTGAGCCAGGAAGATAAAGCCGCGGCCGAGCGATCCAAAATGATTGACAGGAATCTGCGCGAGGACGGCGAGAAAGCCGCCAAAGAAGTGAAACTGCTGCTGTTGGGTGAGTGACGAATCACAGATAACGGTCAGCGACTCGCTGCTGTAGCCTAACACAATCTGTAAGCACTTTATCACAATACTAAGTGTCAGTGTCATTCAAGAACTTCTTTTAAACGTGTTTGAGACGGAAAAGGAGCTATTCTTGCGAAGTTTGAGGGCAAGTTTCTAGGTAATGTAACGTCAAATGTGTGTCAGGTTTCCTCCTCAGGTGTGGCCTGCGAGAAACTGTCAACGGATTTGAAGACCGTGTCAAATATGATAGAGCAAGCGTTTACTTGTTTAGCAATTTAAATGTCACACTTTTATAAATTGTGTTTTTCAGCAATTTTCTTTCCTCAAATTATGACCTGAGGCATGTACACTTTTTATTTTATTTTATTT
The DNA here is from genome assembly GCA_018749465.1 of Paracanthobrama guichenoti. Lineage (NCBI taxonomy): Eukaryota > Metazoa > Chordata > Actinopteri > Cypriniformes > Gobionidae > Paracanthobrama > Paracanthobrama guichenoti. The sequence goes on from CM031953.1 coordinate 23,214,460, forward strand.
TATTTATTTTTTGTTGTTATGGTGACGATAATTTTTCGCACTCAACTTAGTATGATTGCTTCACAAAGTCAGTCTTCCAGTTAAACGTTTTGTAATCTGCTATTTCTGCAGTTATGAATATTTATTTACCACATTTGAGAGTGATAGTACAGGCATCAACCTAAATGCCTTAAATCTGGCCCACATTATCCACTGTAAGGACAAAATTTAGATAAAAAAAAAAAAAAAAAAACCCTGAGAAACTTTTTGACAGGTGGTGTATGTGTGAAACTTTCATGTACAAAATGTAACGTACAACCATTTTTATTTATTTTTTTCAGCTGAACTTGTCATTTGAGAAGCTTAGTTACCCAAGAAACTGTGTTAGATATGATGATGGTCATTCACAAGTTAGTATGATTGTGTCACATAGTGAATCTTACAGTTAAAAGTTTGGACAGCCCGCTCTTTCTGTAGTTATGATTAATTATTTACCACATTTGAGTGCTCATAAAGGCATCAAAACCTAAATGCCACAAATGTGTCTATATCTGGTCCGAATTATCCATTGTAAGGATGAAATTTAGATAAAAAGCCACTGACCCTGAGAAACAAATTCACTGTAGTGTGTCCAATCTTTTTTGACAGGTATGTGTGAAACTTTCCCAATCACAGAAAAACACAAGTACATTGTAGTTTTGGAAACTGGTTATTTCAGTGTGACTGAGGGAATGTTTTGACAGTGCCTGTGATCACTCTCAACATCCCTTGTGGTGCAGCATGGCCACACACACTCACACTCAGCATGCACTTTGGCCTGGTCCGAACTGTGTTTTGACAGAAATTCAGGAATTCTGTGGGGGGATGTTTTCAGAAGGCTTTAAGCCCAAACAGAAGCCTGGAACATGCACCATGAACCAAAGAAAGTGTTGAAAGTACATTGTTGGCAGGGGTTGCGTGTTGTACTGCGTTGCTTGTTTGCTAAGGGCTCTTGCTGGGAAATTAAATACTTGGTGTGGAGCTTTTTATTGTGCGTTCTAAAGCCTTTTGAGTTTTACTTTATGAACTCAGAAAATTGCTTTGGCATGCGTTGACTTAAAATAATAAATGCGAGGGAGACAGTGTTGTGCACGGCAGCTTTTGGATTTGCACAGGCATTTTGTATGTTTTCTCCCCTCTCACATTTCATATGTCAAACAAAACGTTTTAGTTCTCTTTCATAATGGTGGTGTTTGTCCCTCAAACGCCAGCAAGTTGGATTTCAAGCAGTGTCCGAAATTAACTCTTTAGTGGCAGGTGAATTAAAAAAAGTATGAATGTTTCTTACGGGCATTTAGCTCATTAAACATGTTAGTGTATTTTTATCCCATCGACAATTTGTTTTTCATTTCATATGTATGATAAACACTTCCAGCATCATATTCAAGATGAGCCATTGAGTCACAACCTGAAAACTCATTTTGGTACCTTTATGTGAGAAATATATTTCACATAGCCTATGTGTTATGGAGAAGCTTTAGGCATCATAGATCAGGGGTCCTCCAGAAGGATCTGAGGGGGCCTCAGAAAATTTCAGAGATTAAAAAGGATACCGAATATTCATTTCTAAATGTTTCTCTCCTTTTTTGCCATATACATTACAGAATTGTATATGTTTGCTTTGTATCTTTAGTGAGTTTTTCTCACTATAGTCCCAGTGGGTCTGGGAACTCCCCCTTGGCAGGGCTCAATCCGAGAGGAGGGATAAACGGTTGTCATTCAGATTCCCTCTGCACGCAATAGGATAGCGCTACAACCAACCAGAGCAATGAAGAAGGTGAAGCCGAGCTAGTTGATAGATTAAACTTTCGCCGTATCTGGTCGGCAAAACTCAGAAAACATTCAATGCCGTTCTTTTCTCAAAGAAAAGTTTAACAACAAATCTCCCAGAGTCGCGTCCAAAGCTGATTCGAAAGACCACTGTTCGCCAGGTTCTTTGTTTTTAAGTAGCACGCGGAACCTTGGCAACTCTGCCGTCATTATGTTAAGCCCGCCCACTGACTCTATACACGACGTGATTGGCCTGACCAGAGTTTGGTTTTTCCAGCTTGCAAGCCAACGGAGAGTTGCTAGACTACACTTGCAAATTTGCCGCCGCTAGGGTGCGTCTAGATTTCTAGGCTATATACATCCAACATTTAATAGCCAATTTAAGATGGGAAACAATATGTTGTATTTATAATGTCACACTTTCTATTTATCTAACAGTTTAAATGTTTTTTATTTTTATTTTTTTGTACATAAAAATAAATGGATTTTAGGAAGGGAGTCCTTCATAAAGGTTCATCATATTTCGGGGTCCTTGGCATCATAAAGTTTGAAAACCCCCGTCATAGTTTTTCCAATTCTGCTTTTAATTTGAGTATTAAATTTGGATCCTAATTTTAAGCTTTCAAGTGAGTCTGTTTTCATGTCAGTCTGCAGGACACCTACTCAGTTAAGCAACCGTGAACAATCTTAATAATGTTTCCCCTGTCAGTTACTACATTTAATTGTAGCTCTCAGTGGGCTTTGCTCTAATAGCAGACGTGGAGAGTAAACACTAGGTTAGGGATTTGAGTCACTGTCTGAGGAGGTTTAAATGACGCACATGTAGACAAGTCACTTCCCTCTTTAAAAGTAACTAGTTACAACATTGAACAGAATATTGCATAGGGTGAATTCAGGGTGATTGGGACACTTTTTTTTCCCACTTTTCTCAATGGCAAAAAGTATCAACCTGAATTTCTAAGGCACATACAATCTAATTCCCTACAGTCACCACCAGTTTCTCGAAATTATTTCTAATGCCAGAAAAAGGCTTGGAAAAGACGTGGTCAATCTCACACTGGCCGATGTCTCAACCTCTGTTCCACCCCTCTGGTCTTTCCAAAGTCAAACTTTTGGTTCAGAGGGGAGTGTTGCATTTCTTAGATGGATGATGGACTATTTTTAGCTTGAGGCAGATGTAGGGAAAAGTTGTATTTCCAGACTCACAGAGTTAAGGCCTTTAACTTCACCTCCCCTAAACGTCATTCTAAAACTCTGTTAACTATACGATTGCGCAGACCTTTTCTTTGCTTCTGATCCTCTTAATTCCAGGAATGATTCTTTAGCTGGGCTTACCCTTTAAGTTTTCTGAACTTTGATCAAATTTAATCTTCCACAGTGAATTCCAGAGCATTGCTCTGTTTATTTATTCTAGTCCTGGATGGTTGTAACTGCCTTTGTTTTCTGTTTTACTGGCAGAGTGAAATATTCATTTGTGCCTTTGTACTCATCACCGCTTCGAAGCACAGACATGTCTGAACATCTCTAGAGCAGACCTTTGCTGGCAGCATGAGTGTACATGAAATTTGTACTTTTATTCTTGGGTTAAATGCAAGAAAAGTCATGTAAAAGCAATATTTCATGTTTAAATTAACTCTGTGAAGTCCCTGCGCTGTAGCCAATAATTTTACTCTTATCAAATTGCAAAAGATCCATGCAGAACATAGTCATGCATGTGTATGCATCTGTGATGCTTCCCTGAACCCATTTAACAGGTTTAACAAAACCTGTTGAACTGATTCGTGCTTTCGCTTCTTTGCTTTAGCCATCGGGCTTAATAGCGTTGATGGTGATAAATAGAGCGAGGATAACTCCTAGAACACAATTGCTCATCCTGTGTGCTGTTTTTTTTTTTTCACACTCTTACTGTACCGACAGATAAATGCCGACAGGCATTTGGCAAAAGGCCCCAGAACAAACAAACAGACACAAAAACCCATTAAGCCCTTTTGGGCTGGAAAGATGACTGCAAACTGACACTGTGTTACTCTCTCCTGTCAGCAATGGTCCTTCACCACATGGAAATCACACTTTGCATTTACACACCTTATTTGCCTTCTCTGTCGATCGCTTGGTGGAAAAAGCCGGCCGTTCTGTTTAGGGTTCTGCTGTAAAGCTGTCACGGGTCGAAAGGCAGGATATATGCATCCCCAGATGATTATGCTTATAATTAGTTGCAAAAATGAGCTGATTTATTGTGTTAGGTGGTGTATAGTTATAATGTAGGTTTGAAGGGCTCCACTGTATGATTATAGTCTGAGGTAATAGCAGGCTGTGTGATGGGTGTGTTTGTGTGATCTCTTACTGCTCCTGACAAGGCTGTGTCTGCTTCTTATTTTATCTTTTAGTAATGGTGCAAGGAATACCCCTGCTTTTCCACTCAACAGAAGACATTGTGAGGGGTTTTGGGTTTTAGTAGGTTAAGTATATTTACTTTGGTCTAGCATTTGCGATTTAGGCTTTAAAGCTGTCTTTTTGGCAGTTCTCTTTTGTGGTCTGCTGATCGGGTGACCAGATGATTATGAAAAAAAATAAATCATGACTCGTAGGGGGTGTGGCCTGGTCAGTAGAGCGCATACTCAGGATTTTAAATCCTGCCTAGTGTGATTTTTCAAGTTAAAGAACAAAAAGTAAATTTAAAGAAACTGTTACAATAATTTTTTTTTAATGTCTTGATAGATCTTATCTTTGGACACTACAGTGAGTTGATATGCATGACAAAGTTAAAGTTTTGTTGATCAAAGATCGAGTAGTTTTAATAAAATGTGTGCATATGCACATGCATAACATGCAACAGATGTAGTTCTTTGTGTCTTCGTGTCTGGTAGGACTGCACGATTAATCGCAATTAACATGAAATAGCGCTTCAACCAATTTGGCTTATCAGGATTATAAAATTGCAAACGCTGCGATTTGTTTGCTTGTGTTTTATGCGCAGTTTGTCATTGCAGGACGGCTCTGTGATCCGTAGTAAATGCTGCTCCATCTGAAATCACTGCGAGTTTGAGTCGCTTTTAATGTGCATTTGAAAAAGCAACACGCGTCAAATCTTTCCAAACATGAGAAGCATTTAGTCATGTTTAATCAATCAAATCGTTTCAGTTTATTCAGCTCACCAACAGTGCGATGTTCATTGGGATTTCCGGGAGTGACGTGCGCTGTTGTACTTCTGCGGCACATATTTGGAGTACCCTGCGCGAGAGTGCCCTCTGGCTTGCAGATGGAGCAGCATTTACCACTGATCACAGAGTCTTGCTCCACTGAGAAGCTGCTCATAAATCGCGTGCGGTTAATCGTGCAGCCCTAGTGTCTGGTCACTATCCTCCAAAGACGTGCAAGGATTACAGTTGGATCAAATCACTAGATTAAACTGAGACGCAAGACAAACTATTTACAGAATTTGGAAAACTTTCCCTAACGCCTGTGCTCTTGTTAATTTTGGTTTTGGAAGTAGTTGATCATTAAGCTAATGTGAAAAATGGCCTTATAATGCCCTTCTTGCCAGTTTGCATGCTCTGATGAACCGTGCATATCAGACTGATGAAATCAAACTGCATCTGTCCTCAAAAGGTTTTTTATGTCAGGCAAGCTCAATGACCCGTCACAATGTTCTCAAGTATTTCCTCAAAGCAAGGTCAGAATGCTCATTGAGTCCTGTTGCTCCAGAATAGTTTTGTGCTCTGACACACATGCCTGTTTTTGCCTTATTTTGCATTCAAAATAAACCTTTCTGTATGAAAGTATTCAACTTTCTGTATGACCTGGCTAGAGGACAACACATTGTTGAACTCATTCAACATTAACTGTGAGGCAGTGAAGTATGACACTTACTTATAAAGTCTTCTGGATTCCTAGAAGACGTCACGGGTTTTGCTTAATATATTCCATATAGAGTGACTTCAAGTGTGGCTTAACTTTTTAAATGATCCTTTTGGTACCAAAATATAAACAGTGTATCTATCTACACAGACAAATTATTGACCAGTTTAGGGCCTGTTTGCACCTGGTCACTTCATGTGTTTTTACTGATCAGATATCTATCTGATTTATCAGAGCGATTCCATTTACACTTGGTCACACATGAGTCTCTCCAAAACGGATATAAATCCGATCTTCATTTCCCCTGCTATATGCAGATTTAATGGAGTTCACGTCACCGAAAGCAACAAATATGAGCTGCATTTTATTGATCATCAGCTAATTTCAAAATCAAAGACCGCGATGAGAGAGTGGAATAAGCACTGGTAAGATCATTTAGTTTCTTTAATTTTAATGAAGATGATCGTGTGTTGAGCCGGCGTACGACTTGCTTTGGGTTTTATTTGCGGTAGTATATGCGTTGGCTTGATGAAGAGATACTCATCTGTGGTAGCGCTGCCATATCTGGCTATAACATGAAATAGCCTATAACACACTCTCGCACATTTATTTTTTTAGTGTTGTTGGGAGGAGTAAAATTTACATATGTGGTTTCAACAACCAGATGCATTTAGACTTGTTCAGTTTTGTCTGGAATGTGACGCAGACCACTTCCTGAAGTGGTTTGAGCGATCAGATTTAAATTAGTCTCGAATGCATTTTGGAGGGCATTTACACATGGCTATCCGATCAGAGAAAACGCATGAAGTGACCAGGGGCTTTCCTCAGTGTTTTTACTTGGCACCTGTAACTCAATTAATTAATCAGTAGTCCAAACTGCAACAATATGCTTTAAATAGGTTTAGCTTTCTCTCAGTTTTGGTTAACCTCAGCCACTAAATTGCTGAAGCTTATAGTGGTTATTAAAATTTGCAAGTGCAGAAAGTGTAACTGCTCTTTTTCTCTCTAGGCAAATCTGCTCAATTCTTCATGGGATTTTATCATGCATTAACAGCTTTTATCATCTACAACAGCTTTGAATGAAGATCAGACTGAAGTTAAATATATGAACGTCTTCCTTTTCTACCATAGCCCTCAGATCTCACATTTGAGTCAATTCAAAAATGGCGGCAAATTTGACATTAGTGACTTTAAGATAGCTTTTGCTTTCTAAAGAAATTTAGTTAAACGGCAATATGGCATTGATGTCAAACTTGCTGCTATAGTTGATGTCAATGGGTCTCGTTCACTAAGCATGCGTTTGCACACATTTGTGTGTGAAGTGTGCATACGAACGATTTTAAGAATAAATCACAATTCACCAAAGATTTCGTAAAGATTTTTCGGAAAAAATATAGGAACAACTGAAACCACACGTATGCAGAAATAACTTTCTCTGTATGGCTTATAATCATGTTGTTATATTTCATCGTAACATCACTTGAAGTATATTGCATTAATTGTATTACATAATCCATACATATTAATTAATTATTAAATAATACAATTGAATTTCATCTTAAATACATTCGATCATATACAGTTAAAGAATCTGTGTCTGAATAACGCAGATATACGCGTATGTACAGCTGGCTAATGAGAGCTCTGTATAAAAGGTGTTTATTGTGAGAACCGGTGAGAATGGCACACTTGGCATTGCTCGAGGATCCGGGCGAGAGCGCGTCTGCGAACAGTGGCTAGTTTGAGGAGAATGACGAAAGGCTGTGAGGAAAGCCCTTATATGGAGATGGTTTGGGCGTGTTTTATGCAAATGACTAACCTAGTGCACGCGGCCTCTCATTTAGAACACTTCACGTTCACTAATATCTGAATGAGGTTAAGAACAAATTCATTTGCATACGAACGCTTTGTGAATCAGGCGGAGATTTTTCGTGAGAACTTCTCCTGTGTGTACAAATATGAAAGAATCCACACAATTATTGGCGAATGAGACCCATTGACATCAAAGATTTTCTATATATTGTAATTATGATCACAACTTGTAATAATTGCTTTAATGAGATCATTGTTTCTTGAATACATGATATTAGCTAACTGCATGATTTGCATTATCTTTAGAACTGTAATTTTTTTTCACCTGATAGCAGATTATTCTAAATTGTAATGGAGAAACATATTGAAATATGTATTGTGAAAATACAGATAAATGTGAATTGAAACCCGGTGACCCATGTTGACATGCTTTATTTGAATGAATGTGATCACAATTGACATGAGGGTGTGTAAACACAATGACAGAATTTCCGTTGTTTTGTAGTGAAACACTCAATGTTGATCAAACCCATTGTGTGCATGTATCATCTATGTGTTCAGATTTTATTCCCTCACGCCCTTAAAACCAGACACATTCTTTCCACATCAGTGAAACAATAGTGTTGATGATAATGACAAGTTTTACAGACACGAAGACTTTTGCAAACCCTACTGGGATTTCCTTTCTGACCTTTTCTGCTCTCCTCTGAACCGATTTGATTTAAAGTCTTTTGTATTTGCTCTTTAGCAGCTTGCCTTATAGGGTTTGAGAAGTGGAAACTGTCCCTTGTTGGATAATAATGTCCATCTGGCTCCGTTTTACACCAGGACCAGAGCTTGCTCGCTTTGCTCACCTCTAAGTGGGAACACAGCACTCTGTCACACTGCTGTAAGAGCAAAGAGAACGTTGGCATAGATGTGCGAGGTGCCCGGAAATTAGGAGTTGGATCACGGACAGTGGCCCGGCCATCTGTTTGTGTGGGACAAGGTGGTGTTGATGACATTGTTCAGACCTGCTCTTTGCTGGTTTGCTGACATGAAAAATGGCAAATGGTTGCACAGCATATTTTTACTTTCCTTTTGAATGCATGAAGTTGAAACCATGTAAGGATGGAACATGTTGTATATGTGATGGAATATATTGTATTTTTCTTGTATATATCGTAAGATGGAATATATTGTATTTTTAAACCGACCAATACGAGCCTGCCTTTCTGTAAACGAATGTCTGTGTGAGTGCATCACTGAGTGCCTGTCCGCTTCACCGAATCGTCTCGTTTTGCTTGTGAGGAGAGAGTGAGAGCGAGAACTCTCTTTGTTTACTTCAGTCTGACCCATATGAACCAGCAACGTGCAGATATTGTAAACTGCGTCGACTGAGAAAGCACATTGGAGAAAAAGCGACTTTATCTAAATTCTTTGCTGGAGGCTGCTGAAATGCACTGAACAGAAGTTCATAACCTCTTACATCATCAGGAAGGTGAAAGGTCACCTCTTTAGTGGGTTTACATTGACTGTTTTACCTCAGGAAATGGCTGAAAAATTGCATTTCTTCTTATGTATTCAACTTTCTTTATTCTTTGAACATTGGGGTTATGTGTAAGGTAGGCCGCTTGTGTGCCTCGTGGGCAGAAGCCTCTCCATTCGTGGATTGTTACGCTGAAAAGATGTCTCCTTGGGCTGGAACAAACATGATCTTTACAGGCGCATGAGCATGGGGGATTCTTGTGGATCTGGAGCTATATATATGTTTTATATTAATGCTTTTAGTTACTGCATGGCTGTTAAAGTGAACATGAAATGAACATTGACACCATTTATTTACTAAATACACAGTTCTTAGCCTTCTTATGAAATGAATCATCAGGCCAAAGAGAAAACTGCGTGCTCCTTTTATCAAGCTGTCTTTTTTTGCTCACCAAGGCCCCGGTCAAACAGAGCGTGCCTGCCTCTCCATTCATTCGATTGGACAATGGAAAAAAACGCGTTGACTTCGGGTGCTTTTCTGCTCAGTTGTTTTCAACTTGAGGCGTTTGGAGCTGTCCTCCAAAAAAACGCGAGATGCATGAATGGCACGCAAAACGCTCTCTGCCAATAGAAAACTTTTTAAAGGGGTCATGAATTGAGAAATCAAATTTTCCTTGAGCTTTTGACATATAAAAGGTCATCATACTATAAGAATATCCTGTAAGTTTCAAAACTGAAAACTTCTTTTTTAGTCCAATAAAAGCTTTTATTGACACCAGGCCCAGCAAACGACAGGTTTTTCAAAGTGGAGATCTATGATGTCAAAGGGAAGCAAGCAACGCCTACTTTATCACTGCCTGTTTAGCCCCGCCCACCGATTCACGCATGACATGCAATAGAATAGGTAGCCTAAGTAACATAGGCCTATGTGGATCGAGACCAGATCGAGCTACCAAGCAATAAACATGCCGTTGAAGATTACAAAATATTGTGGAGTGCCTGGACTCGACAGTAATGCAACATGTAAGTAACTGTGTTCATTCTAATGCCCGATCAGCGCGTTGGCACAAATTTTTACAAAAGTTTTTTTTTCCTCATTTTATATATTTTTCTAAAATCCAGAAATGCATTGCACTACAGAAGTAAAATAGGTTGCTAATGTAATTTCATGTTGACCTCATATTTGATGTTGCTGCCTTCAGACAGTAAAATCACAAGACTGATTGACGTCTACATATTTCAATTTATTGAAAGAACTAGTTTTAATTTGATTAAAAAAAAAAAAGCTAATCTAATACCAGAGATTTTATCAAGTAGCCTGTGATCTCTCATCACTAATACTGGATTGGGATGGCAAAGTATGAGATCATTTGCTAATTTTCTTAATGTTAACATCAACATAGCCCATAGTAGATTGTTAGGAACTGCTCTGTTTGTAATTAACCACACACTTCTCTTATTTTTGTAAGAGGCAGGTTTGTTAAACTAGACTCTTTCCTTGACGAGAGTGAGACAGTGAGGTGATGCAGCACTGGCAGATCTTTGTTCTCGGACTGTGGGGCATGAAGAGATGGTGCCAGCCGCTTGGGAAAAGAAAGATCAGCCAGCTTAGTCTCAGAGGTGCAGGGTGGAGGGAGTGAAAATGAAAAACACTGAAACTCCCATTTCCTTTTCAGCCTATTGCTCGTTCGGGCTGGCTCGCTAATCTTTGAGGCTGTGCTTGCAGTGCAATGCACAAAAGCAAAACGTTCATTAGGGAAAACACTTACTCTGGCTGTGGTCTTCAACGAATGCTCTCCCTCATTCCTGCGTTAGCATACCCTCTAGAATGATTAGTCTAGAGGCTGACTAGTTTATCTAGATTTTTTTCATTCTGTTTTGTCCTATTGTCAATCTCCTCTCATGTAAACACCCCCTAAGCACATGACGAATCTGTGTTAATGAATATGACCAGCATAATAACACGGCTATGTACGACTGACGAACACCTACCAGCTAGTTGATTATGAAATGATATAGTTTTGCACATCCCTACTTTAGATGCATTTTGTGGCCACCTCTGTTCTGGTTTAGCATTGTGGTCCGTGCTGTGCCTGATTTCTTTTACACATTCAGTCCTCTCCCCATAGCTGATGTTCAGCCCTAATTGGTATAATGTCTTCCTTTCACTTTTGATTTAATGGCTGCTCAACAGGCACAACTTGTGCTTGTGCCTCTCGCTTGGCCCTTTTCCCTCATTTGGTCAGTTCAGCTGTTCAAGTCGCATTGATTTGCATTATCATGGAGATTCTGGAGCTTGTAAATGGCCACATAATGGCTACTAACAGTAGCCCGGGCTTCCAAAATGGTTATTTTTAGTGACACAGTAAAGTTAACATTTGTTATATTTACCCAGATCCTTGGAGGCTTCACAAAACCAGCAGCCATATATAGAGTCTTTATGGCATTCTCAACCACAGAAGCTGTTAGCTGTCCCTCAACCTCTGTTTTAAAAAGCTGGTGCTGGAGGAATGATGTCATTTCCTGCTCTGTCCCCCAAACCACTTCCTCTTTTGGCTTGTCTCAGTCAATGCTAAGACTGAGGTTGGTGCTATCCCTTTGTTCATTCGATACAGGAAGCTTACACACCCATCCTGTTTCACTAATTCAGGGGCAAATTGTCAAGCTCTTCCTCACAAGTGGCCCACTTTTTTTCAGATGAAGTACAAGTACTTCCATTTGGGTACTCGCCGATATCGAGTACCGATACGAGTACTTGATACCATTACAGTTCTTCTAACAAGGTTTTATTTTCATCAGATGTTTTTCACTTCCTGATTAACAAAGTAAATATACAAATTGTTGCTGACAATTTTTTTTTTTTTTTTTTTACATTTAATGTTTTGCTTTTATATAGATTTTACAAATGTTTAAATTACCGTCGTGTTAATGTTATATCTTGAAATTTATATATTATTCTGAAGTGTATATCTGAAGCAAAACAAAATCATTTAATTTTACCTCAGGTTTTGCATGCGCTGGTTTTCTCTGGCGCTTGCGGCGGCTTCAGATAAATGACGAAGGTGAGGGAGGATTGTGAAAGCTTACACAAATTTTCCGTTTTCTTACATGTCATGTCAAACTAATGTTGCTTCAGTGAACGCTCAAGTTTAATACAGTGATCATAATGCAAGGCAAGCATTCGCATGTGATCTATTTTTAGCGGCATTCAGTATGGCATTTGACACATTCATTTTAAGTGTTCTTTCAAATGGATCGCACAGACTTTAACTTTCAACACTACTCACTACCGAGAGGTATCTACGTGATGAGAGGTTAAGCTTGGTTTATGGTTTATACTCTCCGTGTCCGCACTAGTGCGAAGGTGTGCGCGCCAAAAAAAAGTCATCACAGTCGTGCGCGTTGAGCGCGAGACCCCTTTTCACTTGCCGGCGTGCATGGCGAATGTAACTTTCCGCGCAGCTCCGCATCCAAAGGTGCGTTGCCATAAAGTGGTATCGGGGTAGTTTTACAAATACTTGAGCACAGTATCGGACCGACACCCAAGTACTGGTATCGGTATATCCCTAATTCCTTGATTTAAATTCGAAATTTTTTTGAATTTTAAAAAAAATCCTGTTGATGCCCATGTTGATTAACTGGCAAAATACAGAAAGTGGCGCATTCCGAGAATCCATGATCCACATTGTTAGACCAAAAAAAAAAGTGCATCCATCCATTGTAAAAGTAATCCAGGGGGTTAATAAAGTTTTTCATATTAATATTTTTCTTACACAAACCCATCGATTCGCTTCAGAAGGCCTTTGTTAAACCCTCTGAGCCGTATGCTTTAGTTTTATAATGGATAGATGCACTTTTTTGGGCTTCAAATTTTGGGCTGCCATTCACTGCCATTATAAAGCTTGAGTTAGCCAGGACATTTTTTTAATATAACTCCGATTGTATTCGGCCTAAAGAAGAATGTCATCTAGGATGGCTTGAGGGTGTTTAAATTATGAGATCATTTTCATTTATGGGTGTGTTGTTTGGCAATATTAAACAAGGATTTGATCATGCTGTAAAGTGTAACAACAACAATCACCAGGCCATGGGGCTATTGTCCACTTAGGTTTTTTTAATTTTTTTATTACCACAATATATTTTATCTGATTGCTCGATTAATTGTCAAAATAATCGACTGATTACTCAATTGCCATAATAAACGTTAGTGACAGCCCTTTACCCCATCAGTTTAGGATTGCACTACTGGTGTGTACAATTAACCGTTGTGTTAAAGGATTGGTTTACCAACTCATTTTATTAATATTTCAATCCTTCTGTCTGTTTCTTAGATTTTATTGAAAGCAGAAATGTTACCAGGAAGTTAGTTTTCTTGTTGTATTGATGATCTAAAGTTCTCCCTTCTGTCATTTTTCATGCACATCACGTGCCCATTAGTGCAGCGAGAACATCCACTCAGATATCATAAGCTTTATTCTCCTTAATTTCATCATTGCATAGAAAGTGATAAAGTTGTGCAACAGACTGGAAGTCAAAATCATATTTGCAGAAAGTGTAATTTTATTCAGATTATCCTGTCTTTGCTTCACAGTGAGGTAATATTTATACAATAGAGCTAGATATTGGCAACTAACAATAAACCAAAATATGCAAGTGTCACGATTTACCACACGTTTGCAATTGAAAGTCGGCCAAATGCCAAGAGAGCCATGCCGTGTCCGCAAAAAAGAGTGAAACTGCGGTGTCCGTTTCAATCTCTATTGTGTGCCTCGCTTCACTTTTGTACAGTACAGCGTCTCATAGAAACGTCTCTAAAAGCACTGAAAATGTCCGTTTTAGAGTTTGAGCTTATGTACATGTATAGAAGGAAGGTGTATACTTCTTAATATATAAATAATGATGTGTTGCATCATTGCACTACAGCTTTGTTTGAAATTTACACAGTCGTATATTCATGCTATGGTATGTGATGATGGTTTTGCATGCAGTCAAGAAAAGAGGAAGTACATATGAGACTGTCATGTGCAGTCTTTTTTGGAAATGAAAAACTTTGCACTTCCATCATGCTTCTCATATCTGAACAAACACACAAAATCAAAGTGAAGTAGTGTTAATGATAGTATGCCGAGATTGGGGTCGTTTCTGACACATCTGTAATTATAACTGTGATTGTCACCTTTGGCTCTGCTGACGTACTACTCGCGTAGATCCGTTCTACCAGAGGATTAGATGAGCTTCAGGAAGCCTTTCATAAAAGCTGGCAATCCTGTGTCTCTACAGCTGATAAGATTGAGCGGGCAGGGCATGGTGCCCGGAAATGCCCTATAGAGCCGTTACACACACATTCACATGTGCCACGCTGCACTCCCTGCCATTGTGATGCGATACAAATGTGCAGTTCCTCCTTCTGCTCTCTTGCGAGAGTCTCAACAGAAGCTGGAAGATGGTTTGTGCGTGTGCCTGATGTAAGTCATACACTCTTGACCTTTTCTGGACTTTCCCAAACGTCCATGTAATTATCAGAGATGGATCTGAGCTGGTCATTGGCAAATAACATGAGCTATAAACACTTTGAGCCGTATTGTTGTTAATTAGTTTGATAAGCATCGCTATTACTGTTGCTCATACTTGGGGTTAGTGAATTTTCCAAATTGAAGTATTGCATAACCTAAACCACTTGTGCTACGAACTTGAATGATATCTCAAAGCATATGGCTTGTTTAAGAAAGGTTTGCAATTACTCTCTAAAAAGAAATTAGATGGACAAAAACATGTATTCATTTTTATTTGCTTTAGTACATATTTTTTCAGTTAACGTTTATTTTATTTCAAGTAACAGAATTTTTGATGTTTTTAGTTTTAGTTGGAGTAATAACCTTGCATTGTAGTTTTACACAGGCTAGCATCACTCACGTTTTCTTAAAGGTGCTATATGCAAGTGATTGTACTAAAGCATAATAATATAATAGGAAACCTGTTGAGTTCACATACTTGCCTCTCCAAAAAACAATGCTACAGCCAGTTATTCTACATGAAATGTGCGTTCTGTGCAAGCGGCAACCTCCCCCAGTTTCTCTTGAAGCCAATATGGAAGTGACTTAAACTGCAATTCATTGACTGGCCACTAGGCTCCAGAATGGCGCAGAATCTCATTGAGCCCCATGTTAAAATGCCCAACTTTACAACAGAAAAAAACATTTACATCCTGGTACAAATTGTGGTTTTGGTCTTTTGGAAGTTTTATTTTTTTATAACTCATTCGTTTACATTATATAAAGCCTTAAAGTTCTGCATAATTAAGGGCGTGGACACTTTGAGTGACAGGTTGATTAGCCGTTTGTCTGCAGTCTGTTAGTCATCACGTCACCTCAGCTCCAGCCATGTTCCGCCTCTTTGCCCATTGTCAGTTATCCGGGAGTGACGTGCAATGACGTGCTGCCAAGATGGCAACAGCCAGCTCGACCCTACTTTACGCTTCAGAACTGCTGACGTCACGGACACTACGCCCATATTTATATACAGTCTATGGTTCCGTGTCAGAATGTCTGTTTGTTTTGGTCTGTATGATACCGCACACTTCCAGTTTACCCGATACTATTTCGACACCACAGGTTGCTAGTTGGAGGAAAACACAACGTATTGCTGTCATGGAAGCCAGCGAACAAATGGATCCGAGATCGCAGGTTCTACTCGACCTAAAATGCCTTGGTATTCATCTAGAAATCTCTATGAATGGCAGTATTAAAATGTGGATAATCCTCGCCTTCCTATTGTCAGTTGCGCTCGTTCCTGTTGCGTGTCCTCAAACTGGCAACCCATGTGAGCGTCGAGTCTGAGGAGGAGGGGGCGCGGCAAACAATATTTTGAATTTGGACTGCAGTACCCATTTCAAACACTAGCTGTCATTCTTACATACTGCATTTTAAGCAAATGTAGAAATTTAGTTGCCACTATTGTTGCTTGCATAATTCACTTTAATTATGTGGTGAAATTTGAAATTCATACTTGATAATTATAATACAGCTGTCATGATTGTGATCAAAGCGTGTGAAATGAATGTAAAAGGTCTCCTTAATAAGGACGATTGAAAGACTCCCTTTTAAAAGTGCTCTTGGAGGAGTTTGAATGCTGCTATAACAGCCACTGTGGTGCCCGAGCTGGGGTAATTAAGCATTGAATGTGTAATGAAGTATACACCACTGATGCGCTCTGTCTGGGTGGGAGAGCTTGCGAGTATATCAGTCTCGACATTTAATTTCCAGATGCTGGAATAGAATTGGCTCTTTCCACAATTAGCCTGTGTCTTCTAAGTTGTATCTGTTCTTACCTCACATTAAAGACTCTTTTAACCCAAGGCATGAGGAAACAGGCAATCATTTTACTAGGGGAAACACCGTTTGAAGACCTGACATGCAATTCCACCTCAGGCTCCTTCACCAGCTCTTTGAAACTGCTGAGAACCACTTCATTGACATTTTTTCCAAAACAGTCAGTCAAAAATTATGTTTAACGCAGAAGTTGAGGGGGTGGGTCTAGGCTGCCCTTCATCTGCATGCCATGCAGGCTAAAATTGTGAAACATTGGATAATTCTTATAATTGACATTTTCTCTGGGCCAATCGGAATCTTAGCACTTTTTCTCTTGGCCAATTGGAATCTTAGCACTTGCGTCAGAATCTTGAAGCACACAGCGTCAACTGAGCTCGCTATTGAATGAGACGCCTGGCTACCATGCGGGTCTGATGGAAGGAAGCATATTGTTAAATTCAAGCTAAGTCAAGCTTTTTGAGCAAAAATAACAGCTATTTGTTTGCTTGATTCAATTAACGTTAGCTACCGCTTTTTTATGTGATATAATTTACAATAATATTGTATTGTCGTCATACCCATGACGTTAGCTAGGCTTATCGTTAGCCTGGTGCTTGAATTCTGAGCTACCCTGAATATTAGGTTGTCGTCCGTCCGCATGAGCGCGAAGGTGCGCGACTTTGAGCCGAATCTGCCCGAGCAGACGGAGGCTCGCACTCCGGTGCCAGGCGAAAGTATAAACAAGGCTTTAGGCAGTCATTCATGATGTGGGTAAGAAGTTAAATGTGACTGTTTACACAATAGCTGATGCGAGAGTAAGTGTAACATGAAGCAATTTGGCAACCGTGTTAATCTCTTGTTGCATGGGATGCATTTCTAACAACATAGGGCTATTTAGATAAACAATCTGGCGAGCCCATTGCTTTAGGCTAATACACCAACAGCAAATTTCTGTATAATAAAGGACTACATTTTGCATCCAAGTCTATCATTTGAAATCTTTACATTGTATTGTAGCTCAGAATTCGAGTTGCCGTGTATCTCGAAACACCGATGAGATTGGCTAACTTATCGAGATTTTCCATTTCAGAATGAGGGAGCTTAATGAGGAGGACTCATATATAGCACAGCTAGACTCAGCAGGGAGGCGCAAGTGAAGCAGGAAGTGTGCGCATACACTGCCACTTTCATTGTGTTTTAAAAAAGTAGATAAGGCAGGACATGCCAAATGTACCTTATGACAAATGTGTCATTTGCATATTAAAATCACAAAAAAAAAATTGTGATTGGGACAAAAAAAGGTGACACTGTCACCTTTTTTACCCTGAGGAGTTTGCAGGTCTGATCAGAGAGTTTGCAGTTGTACCTTATTTGTTTCAGAGTTACACCACTTCCTGGTTTCAACTTCCTGCTTTAATCCAAGACATGCGGCGGGAGCAACACCAGTCTGACTCACGCTGCGACAAGCTCTGATAGTAATTTATTTTTTCAGTATGTGTAGGTGGTGGATGCTGTGCATTCAGTGCCTCAGCTGCCTGAATCTGTGTCCTCTTATCTCGGACAACCACAGCCTGCCGCTGTGAGGACGATTAGAAGTTGGATTAAGTAAGACCTTCATCTCAACGAAGGAAAAATCCCTCGATGTTTGATTAGACAGGGACTCATGGGGAAGGATGATAAAATGCCGTTTCCTAAGTACTTATAACAAATGACTGAGGCAAGGGAATGAATTGCAAAAATTGGAATGTTTGAGTCATCGAGTGATTTGAGTCTTTTTATTTTTATTTTATTTTATTTATTTTTTTTGACTGCTGCTTATACCTGGATGAACTTCTCATCATAATAAGGACGTTTTCACATTTTGTGTGGACAGGCATATCAGAGTTTTTATTTTATTTTATTTAAATCGGTATTCGAAATAACTCTATTTAATTGTGCATGCTCATTTCCCTATTTTTACATTTAAGATTACCTTTGCTGTCAACGTTAGTATTTAAAAAAATCTGTTATATATTCAGTTAGATTTAATGCAAATAATTTAATTACAATGTTAAATGTAATATTTAGCAAATCTCCGTTTTTCATACTGCACATTATAATGCCGTGATGCCTAAATTCACTTGTAGCATTTTAAAACTATTGATTTGAGTGGTATAGAGTTAAAAAAACTGATTATCTGTATTATCCAGACTTTTAATAATGGTGCATCCCGATGCAGCAGTTCAGAGCCAAATAATATCATGTAAAAAAGAGACCTGTAGGGGGCTGTGACTAAGCAGTCGAAACAAGTGTTGAAACGTGTGGTGTGCGTTTGGCCTAACTGAGCCTTGAAGTCATTCATGCATGATTTAGGAAGATAGTGAGACCTGGTTTCTACTGGGAGGGGAAAGCGTGTAGTAAGAGAGAAAATGGGAAGGATTTCAGCCAGTCGCGAGAGGAATGGCTGGAGAGTGTGTTTGGGGTTGGAAAGGGTGCAGAATGCAGCTGGGACTGGCCTGCAGTACTGAGCGCTTTGTGATTTGTAATTATGTCGTGCTCCGCAGGCCTGTAGTTTTGTGCCCTGCCACAGAAAGACTCTTTGTGGGGCAGCATAACGTGAGCAGACTGTGAAAACCCTCAGAGAGAGAGAGAGAGAGAGAGAGCGAGGAATACGGCTGCAGCCCTCAAAGATCCACATAATGAGAGAGAAAGTGAGTGAAAGGTAATTCAGTGGAGAGCTTCCCTCTCAAGTTGTTTTAGATGTTACAACCATTTCAACTCTGTGTGTGACTCCTCAGCCTTAACATTTTGATTGTTTTTTTATATGCTCTTCAGTCCCAGTGAATTCAATCTGACGTCCTGCCACATATGACTGTGTATTTATGACACGGTTTATATACAGGTTTTCCTAAGGATAGTGCCTCTTAATTCTCCTTTACCTTTGAACAGTCTGTGTCAGAGCTGTTGCCCCACCACTGGGCTAATGATTACCTTGGGGCAGCTGTGTTTCACACCACTCCAGTAGCTGGAGATGGGACACTGAGATCAATAATGGCAGGATACACAGCTTCCTGATTGTGAGAAGTGCATGTGTCTATAGAGAAGAAAGTGGTTAGAATGTAAAACATTCTGTGACAGAGACAAACACTGTGTCAAGTTCAATGCTGACTGAGCCACACTCATACAGTTGCATACTTTTAAAGCAAGAGAAACTCTTCAAAAGCATCTTAAAAGAATAGTTCAGTTCTTGTATGTTCTTTTCAGAAACGACAGGCTTTTCTTTTTTGGGTGAACAAAAACATTATTCCTTCAGGATCTTGCATCCATTGAATTCCAAGCCTTGAGTGCAAAGGTTCTTTAAACAAGAAAGAAATGCAGGAAACAGTGAAGCAAGGGCAAGAAAACCATGTGATTACACACAGCACGTAAGAGGAGAGCTGTTTATGTTCCAGAGGGAAAGCTTGTTGGGGCTGTCTGGAATAAAAGACCCATTTTATAGTCGGCACGAGCGCTGGAAACCTGAGCTATTCAAGGTTAAAGTGTCGTGATTCCGTCTACATACACACGAGACACTGTGAGTGCCAAAATTCAGCCATTAACATGACCCAGTGCCCCATTCTTTTTCTCATACACACTCGCAGATGTAAGTTGCGTATGTTTCGTAAATGACTACAACTAAACAGATTGCAAAGCTCACTGCCAACTGCAGCGCAACAGTAAAAATCCCATTCCTTTTCTCCATAGCGGGACTGGTTTTTAACAATCATTTATTAACTTTTAAAGACCGACCTACTGTGAGCTACAATGTTGTTAATTGATGTTATATGCTGTTGTTGAAGCTGTCAGTTTGGTTTATTTTAACTTTTTGAAACATATTGTACGGTCCAATTTTCAAATAGTTTTTTGCTTCAAATCAAAGTTTGTGATGTTTTTAAAATCTCTATGGGAGAAATACAAAGGCCACTGAAAAAGTGTCCAAGCATTCTTGTGGGTGTTCTAGACAGGGTTTCTAGGTGGTTGCTTACTCCTCCTGTTTCCTTATACATACACTGTAAAAAAATTCAAAATTTTAAGGCAACCAGGTAACTTACTTTAAAAAAAATTATTTTACAGTGTATTTGTCATGGTTGTTTCTGTATTACTGTAATTTAGTTGATACCCTTGTACACTTGTACAACTTTGACCCCCCCACCCACACCTTTTAGTCTTTCCCTTTGGAGACTGGAATTTCAATCTGCCTCACACACAGAGACTCACACCTCAAACTCCCAGAACTCCCTCCTGAAATGACTTTTCCTTGCCTTTAGTAACCATGGATACAGCTACAGGAAAGCCGCCTTGAAGGGCCTGTTGACGCAGAACTTCCATGAAATGAAATTAATTAGCAGCTGAAAACGTAAACGAGATTGCTTATGCTAATGCTTTTTTTTTTTTTTTCTTAATCTTTTTTTAACGTCAGCTGTCAAAGTCATTATCATCTGTAAGTTATGCTTTGAATTCTTCATGATGTTAATGGAAGCTGTGTAGCAAGGGAATTCTGCTTTCATCGTTTTCTCTATCCCTTAGGTCATAGAGGTAATGGCCTGACCATATTTCCTGTCACTTTGATTATTTTGATGCAGTTTTTGTACACCCTCATTATGAAGGCTATTTTCTATAGAGGACTAGGAGGGCCACTTAAAAATAAAGTTAACAGTTTATTAATTAAAATATAAATGTATATGGATTAATTGATAAATTGCCAAATAAATAGACATGTATATTTATGCATTTATTTAATTGGTTTATTTATTTTTATTTATTTAAATATAACAAAATCAGGGTTTCCGTGGGTTATTTAAAAAGAAAAGTCTGTCTTAATTTGACCTTCCACAATTTAAGGCCTTAAATTCAATACAATGGCATTAAATTAGGGCCCTATGATTTCTGCGACGCAGTAAATCCATTCATAAAAATGGAATTTACTGTGTAATTTTGATTTATTTTGAATAAATCAAAAGTAGTTCATTACACTTAAAGGCACAGTTAATTCATCATTTTCTACCCTAATGTCGTTCCAAACCCGTAAGACATTTGTTCATCATATAAAGCGACCGGGTCTCTTCAGAAAATTTGGAATAAACCTCTTGATTCGTATGGAATAGTTTTATGATCTCTTTATGAACTTTTTGAAGCGTCAAAGTGGTAGTTGCTTAGACTGTCAATGGAGAGACAGAAATATTTGCCATTTCATTAAACATATCTTCATTTGGGTTCTGAAGATGAATGAAAGTCAATAAAATGTAATTTAACCATTAAAGCAGAGTCCAGAAAAATAAAATAAAATAAATAACAGATTTCATAAGGCCTTAAATTTAATTGCAAAATTAAATTGCATGCACTGCAAAAAGTTATGTTCTTCCCCAGGCTTTTTGTTTTCCAGTAAAAATTCTAAACATCCTTTAATCAAGATTACATTTAACATTTAATACATTTACTTTTAAAGTTCATGTTTTCTGAGAAATTGAACAAAATGAAGTGATTTCATGCTTAAAACAAGAACACATATCTGTCATTTATGAAAATTACTTGCATTTGGATTAAGTTGGTGCTCCCTTCAACTTATTCCTTCAGTTTTCTTCTTAAATTAAAACCTGCAGAAACCCTGAAAATATTTCTACAGTTAACTTGCATTTAGATATGAATGAATAAACTCCAATGTCTATTTGTCCATTTGATAAGTGATGCGTATATATTTAGGTTTATTTTTTTTTTTAATAAATTGATAGTTGATTCCTTTATTTTTACGTGGCACCAAAGTGCAACGTGTGTGAATGCAATATATTCACTTTCTTAAAAGTCTCCTTGCAAGAAAGTCTCTGACAAAGTGATAAATGTGTATTTTCCTGTAGCGTTTTGAGCGTTCTTGGAGCAAAAGGGCTGAGGAGAATGTTTTATTTCCAGCATTGCCTTGTTTATATGAATTACAGAAATCTGGGCGCCTTGCCTCAAACTCTTTAAAACAATGGAAAGTCAAATGTCTGTCTGTTTCTCTGCGTCTTCTTCACTCTTCGTCCTTCAGTCAGGAACTCTTAATGTTTTGCTTGAGGTCTGGTAAAGGTGGTTGTCTACATTTATCATGGCACTGTGCTTGAGGCAATCGCTTCTCTGAAATGAATTTGCCAAAGCTGACTGACACATGTGGTCCAATTGTATTCTGCAAGAGTAGAGAAAGCAGCCATGACCTATTCTCAAGTTTACTATTGAGTCAGGGATGCTTAAAACGCCAACTCGTGTTGCAATGAGGTACAACAGTGTGCAGAGGTGACTGTTTTTTTTTATTTTTTATTTTTTGCATTATCTTTGTAAAGTGCTGTAGAAACACTAGTGTAGGGCGGATATACTGTGCTACACTAACTGGCATCCAGAACAGGAAGGGTTGGGGCGGAACCTTCACGCTAGCTTCCTGTTAGGCAGGAAGTATGTTTGAGTAGTGACACGGTTTCACCCTAGCAGTGATCCAAAGCAAATAGCTCTCCACAAGCATCAACTATGATGAATGAATAACAGACACCAAACCACATGCACAGTATTTTCCCCTATCCTTTCAGAGAACTTTATTGGCTAACTCTGGAAAGATGGCTCCTTTTAGTTTATACCCCAAGAATATTTGTCTTGTGCCTTTCAAACACATTGTAATATATTGTACAATAAGGCTATGCAGCCCTTTAAAAAGTTGAACACAAAACCAACATTGTGCCTGATGGGAAAACAACCTGAATTTCACAATTTTTTTTTTTTTTGAGGAACTATACTGCAAAGTCGTGACACCATCCTGAAAAGCGGTAATGAAAGGTGCAAGTCTGGAGATTTGGCTCTGTATAAATCAGTGTTGCACTTGTCGACAGGCTTTAGTTTGGCAATGTTTTAGGAAGTCTTTGGAAAGTCATATTTGGACACATTAGGACCAGAATGGACCATAAAAAGGGGCGTAGGAATGAAACTTGCATGGAAACTGGATTAAAAAAAAGACCCATAAAGTTGTTTGCTCAGGAATTCATTGCCAAATAGAAGCGAGAGGAACAGTCATTTTGCTTTTAAAGAAGAATATTTATATTTATCTCATCACTGATGTGCACTGATTTTTACACTTCATTAGGCTCAGGCCAAAGTGATGTCTCTAAAATGTAATTAAAGATGTAAAAATCACTCTTGTTTTTGTTTTCCGCATCATCTTCTGCACCCTCTAATTTATTAACTATAGGGAATCCTTATTTGTCCAATGAATAAATGTGTGATTTGTTGAGGAGGGCTGTGTGAAGATGGAGTGGGTGGCATTTAAAAGCGCTTTGCTGGTCACAGTGTATGACTCTGTAAAGGTTATCGATGTCTGTAGCTGACCCTCATGATGGAGGAAGACCGTGCAAAGGAGTCTTTTGTCTTTGATGCCAATTTCCTGTTGACTGGAGAAATTGGAATCTGAAGTCTCTGAAGTCTGCAAGTAGGAGTATTTGCATATTGCCCCCTTCCCTTTCTTCTCTTCCTAAAATCTGAAATACTTCTTCTTTTTCAAATATTTTTCAAATGCAGCAGCATGAGGCTTGTCGTCGTCTCCTAAGTGGAGAGTTCACACACAAGTGAATGAATGAATGTCATTCCAAACCTGTAAGACTTTATTTCTACTGTGGAATACTGAAGGAAATCCCCATACAGTGAAAGTCAATGAGGTCCAATTCACAGTTATTTTAGTATCATTTAAAATTATTATTTTTTTATTTTTTTTATTTGTAGTTTTCAATTTGTTTTGGGCTTCTGTCATAACTATTACTTTATTTTTTGCTTTAATTGATTTCTATTTCAGGTTTTTATTTTTATTGTAGTATTTCAAACCTAACTTGTATCAGTTATTTGCCAAGGCAGCCTATTTTTTTAAGTTTAAGATTTTCATCTAATATTACATTTTTTTTCTGTTCGATATTCGATTTTTAAAAGTTTTAGTTACCATTAACACTGGACCAGTGTTGTTTGACTTTCATTGTATGGATATAAAGAGTTAAATCATGCTTCAAAATACCTATACCCTCTTTTGAGTTCCATAGAAGAAAGTAAAGGTCCTAGTCCAAAATTTTCATATGCGTTTTTTCGTATTCGTCATCCTAAAAAAATAGTCAAAACCCTTCTAAAAATGCTTGCTATGGATACGACAAACGCAGAAAATTTAACCCAATACAAAAATGTTTATGACGGACAAAAGTTTTAGAGGCAGTGTGTAAACGTAATTGACATAACGTGAGGCCGTGTTTATTTTTTAATGTGCGAACATTTCGGGCTCTCTGTGCAAGGACCTTAAGACTCTCTACAATTTATGCGACAAAGCGAATGTTCCAAATCCATTTGTTCTCTGTGTCAGAAATAGCGCTAGTGCTTGGAGTACATCCAAAATAGATAAATGGTTAACTGTCAGGGATTTGTCGCGTCGTGCCGTATTGCGTCACATCCAGTGTAGACAGCATCACTGATTATAATGGGTTCTGTTGTCTTTTGTCACATTGTGCAGCTCACGTCCTGGGTAGACACTGTGTAAGTCATACAGGTTGTGTGTTCTTTGACTCAACCTTAACTTCTCTCCATCTCCAGGTCATGTTGAAAAACACCTCTTCCTCTTCCTGCGTGGACGTTCATCAATCCATAGTAGAACTTTAATGCAAAGTCACTTTAGTTTGTTTGTTGCTCAACAAGCTCAATGTCCTCCTTCACTCTTATATCATGTCAGAGATTCAACTTGTTAGTGGTAAATGACCATATCCCTCCCTCTGTTTGTTGTGCCCTCAGACTAAAGCACGTAGTTGTGTTTTCACAACAAAGGAGGACCGCGATAGCGATCGCTCAATGCAGTAACCGCTGAGGACTGTGAGACCCTAAGAACTTATCTGCAATCTTGACTCATTGTGCATATTATATTTCACATGCAGGGCGTCTTTCTCAAGGAAAGGAACTCCACGTAAATGCAGAATCTATGGTACATCATGGGATTTACACTTTTGTTAGCCGGTTAAGAGTTTCACTAAATTCATCATAGGAGGCATCAAGCATCATCAGTTTGGCTTTTATGTACATTTTAAAATGCAGAGTAATTGTTTTAGTACACATGACTCGAGCAGGGCAAGCTTGGCCTAGCTGCAGTGTTTGTTTCCATGAAGCCGCTGTGACGTTTGTTTTAAAAGCAAACAGGCCTGTTTAGGCGGGTGAAAGAGAGAGGGAGAAAGGCAGAAAATTGAAGTGCGAAGCATGGAGTGCTGGGAAAAAGGGAGTTTGCGATAATGCAGCCATTCACTAAAGTGTTGACTGCGGCCAGCTGTTTGCACATTCAGCGAGGTGAAACTCTTTCAGACTTCAAGCAGTGTTGTGTTTTGTGGAGTTTTTGAACCACTTAGTGCTTTTTTTTTGCAAGCTGTTATTTCACTGCGCAAGAAACAAGACCACACAATCCTTCCCCGACACATTCTTTGTATTATTAATGGCCCGTGTGATGTAGTTTACAGATGGCCGCTTTTTTAACAGAATTTGGTTGCAACCAAAAGCTGTTTTACATTTCTGTAGCATGACAGAACTTGTAAAGAATGATAGATAGATTGCAAGAGAGATAGTTTAATATATATATATATATATATATTATTTCCCCCATTTCTCCTTCCCTGATGTTGATAATTAATCCATCGAGTCATCTCTTTTTTTATTTTCTCCATCCATCTCACTTGTTTCCCAACAGTCCAAACTGTGGCAGTCGTCAGCTGCATTTGAGAGAGAGGGAGAAGCCCTGAAAGGAAACGGAATAAACAAAAGAAGAGCAAAGAAAATAGAGCAGTAGTGGGATTGAGGGCCGTGTGAGGTTCAGGGGAAGGTGGTCTCAAACAATGCCATCTCTGTTAGCGCAGCGGGAAGAAATCGCTCCATATTCCTGTTGCGTACTGCCAGCCCTCTCCACCAAACCATTTGGCAGGTGCTGCTACACATTCCCATCACTGATCTGAGGTCAGTTATGTCAGTATGTTTCATAGCAGCAAGAAGCAGGGTTTGGGAGAGTGAAACCGTTCCAAGATAAAGGGTGCATGTGCCACCAAATATATTTTTCGCTTGAAATTCTTGAAAGTAGGCATGGGTCACTTACTGCTTCAAAACCAATACAATTTTCAGTTATACCGTTCCTGAGGTATGAGCTGTTTTTTTTTTTTTTTTTTTATGTCTCATCAAAAATGGAAAGTGCGAAATCCCCCAGGTTGTGTGCAGCATATAGAGTAACACGACCCCTCCCCCTCTGGAGGTAGAACATTCAACTTGTAAGACGTGTTTAAGAAGAGTGGCTGCTAGAGGCGGCAACACGTCAAATTAGTCAAAAATATAGATACTTTTATATGAATCGATACTGAAATATCTGAAACTGTCAATACTGCAGAAAAGGAGTATTGGACCACACCAATACCAGCTGCACATTCTCACTCTATCTTCTCTCTGATTGACACACACCCGCCTCCTCGCACTCACTCGTCTCATTTGCTCCGGTTAAATAGTGCTTATATTGTGCATAATTCTAATAATTCCTACAGGTTTCGCTCTCGCGCCAAAAGCGCAAGCTTCTCATAAAGCCGCCTCTTCTTTTTTTTGTGGCTTATTGCACGTTAACTCATGTTGTGTAACAGCATATTGGATCCGTGCATAAGCTCTTAAAGTGACAGCAGCCTAATAAACCTGCTGCTTTCTGTCATGTTAATCAATGAACACAAGACAGAGAAAATCACTCGTTCCTCTTGGCTGGTTAACTTTAATTGTAAGCATTAATCTGTATTTGTTTTTTACAATGAAACTGATCCAGTTAGTCCCACCTGAAAAACGTATCTTATTGTATTTTATTTGTGCTATTGTTTGCAGTTTGTTTGTTCTTATTTTAGCATTCAATATTTTATTTATTTAGCCTGACATACATGTTTACTACTGGTCCAAATATTATGTATGTTGCTTAAAAATAAAATATAGTGTTTAAAAAGGTTTTTTTTTTTTTTTTTTGCCCAGACATTTAAAAATAAAATCTCATAAAAATCTCATACTGGCTCATGCGGTGAGTGAGTGTAGTGTGTTTAAGAGCAGTGATTTTACTCTTTTGCATATGCAAAGCTGCCCTCTAGCTTATACTCTACTTATACTGTATTTTTTTTTTTTTTTAAAGTACTGGGCTCAATAGCTTTTTAAGCTATTGAGTTTTATCATATCCTAACAAAGGTACTTTTATGCAATTTAAGTAACCAGCTGAGCCTCTCATGGTGGTAAGAGAAGACGCCACACTGTTAAATGGATAATTAAATGTATAAATGCAGTACCAAATAGTACATGACATTAGATTGCTCAGCCACAGATAAGAGTTGATTTGGATGGGTAAAACTCTCAATTTTACCATAAGGCTCCATAATTTTTATTTATTTTTATTTTATTACTGTGGTGTAGATCTTTATGTCTAAAGAGCAGGGTGAACAAATTAATGCTGATATAAAGTTATGCATCATAAGATTACATACACCTTGAAGATTCTGAAAGATTACAAATTTATTTTAATAAGATGGCTTAATTGCATTAACTGCATTTACTACTACGCATAACTATTTGACAAACCATGTATGCATTTATATATATTTTATATTTAATATAATATTTGTGTATTTTTATTTATTTTTCCCACAGGCATGAATTTAAATGTATTATCTTGTTCAAGTGCTCAAGTGTCGATCGTATAGTGACTGCCTTTCGTGATTTCGAGTCCCTGCTTTGTCTCCCTGTTGAAAAAATAAAAATCCTCCTGGTTCTATACATTTGTTGGTTTCCTAGCATGCTCTGCACACCTGAGTCATTCCCCGCAGTGACTACATAATGCTGTAATCCAGTTTTGCTCTCAGGATAGTTGAATTTCTTTCCTATCTG
This sequence comes from Paracanthobrama guichenoti, assembly GCA_018749465.1. Lineage (NCBI taxonomy): Eukaryota > Metazoa > Chordata > Actinopteri > Cypriniformes > Gobionidae > Paracanthobrama > Paracanthobrama guichenoti. The sequence continues at coordinate 23,242,617 of CM031953.1, forward strand.
TAGCATTTTTTTTGTACATTTACATTTACACCCCCAGCCCCACACACAGCTTGTTACATTCAGACATGGTGGTGTTTCACTCCTGACCTAAATCAGGTTTCTCCAGAGCTGCCCTAATCCGAGATGGAATTAATACACCTCTTCTTTAGGGACGTCTTATCTCACTCCCTTCATGGCCTGAGGAATCCTATGATGGATCATGATCCTGATGTTGCTAGTACTCTTGGCCGCTGAACACGGCCCAAACAACGACTTTCAGAGCCGGTGGAGATAAGATCTTTCAGTTGGCTTGTCATTTGTAGGGTCGCCCACAGGTTACGCCTGGTCATAATTTATAAACCAGATTGAATATCATGAGCCTTTTAGCTATACTTTTAATCTTTTAGAAAGGTATATGGCATATTAGTTGCCATGTGATATGGCATCTGAGCCAAAGCTTAGTCTATATTTCAAAGTTAATAAATGTAATGATGCTTTAAGAGTACCCCCAAAAGTAATAAATGAACACCGTAGGTCTAGCATAAGACCTTTAGCCCATATATAACCATTTTAACTGTAACCACACCTCTTTCCTCCTGTTCTCTTTACATTTCCTGTGAATTTGGTTGGTAGTAATTACAATGGCAATGCAAATGGGTCTAAACTTCCTGTATAAGTCCTGTGGTCGGACATGTTTTCTTTCTGAGAATCCTGCTCTAATCTAAAACCGTTAGTCCTGCGAAGCATCAATACCTGTTTAGCATTCTCACTAAGGAAATTAACTTGAATGACAGGAACAATCAAGAAATATTGACGGACTGGCCTTTGCTTGTTTGTCACAACATATTGTTCCTGTAAGGCTGCAAACTTGCGTGTGCTTCTGGGGACGTGGCAAATTAGGCTGTTTTGAGAAGTTACTTGATGCTATTTGAGATACCAACATTTCTCCTCAACGCTCCTGGTTCCCAGTACCCATCGAGTATAGACCCCTGAGAGAGGGCTGACCTGTTCCCAAATCATTGCTTTTCAATCAGCAGTGTGACGCAGGAGTCATTATTGCGCATTTCTAGGCAGCATGTTTTCAAAAGCATCGCTGAGGACTGGACCGAATGCGTACCTCGTCTGTCAATAATGTGCTGGCTGTATACACCTGAGGTATAAGTAATTAATCATATGAGGCAGATAACAGGTGCTGGAGTTTTTAAATTGATCATGGTTGCATTGCATTCGAAACAGTGTCTGAAATTGTAGTGTATGGATGTTTTATTGGCTGCTGCTGATGGCAGATGGCCTACGTAGGCAGCTGCCTTTTAAGGTAGTCAGTCTATTGACTGATTTGGAACTTGGGTAGCATGCAAATTGAGCTCCACATGGTACACTACATATAATTTTTTGCAATTAATTATTATTTTTATATGTATAATAACATTTGTCACACTAGAAGATAAGTGTGTGGAAAGTGTACTTGCTCGAAGTCAAGTTAATCCCTTCAGGGTTTTTGTACTTTTTAACACGTCGTTTAACACGTAGTGACATCACTAACCCTAAAATTTACATAAACCCCACCCCCGGGAACGAGCAACAAAGGCCATGTTGAGAAGAGGAAGAGTTGTTGTAGTAGAGCACATTTAGGAGTCTGCTTAAGATGACGACATCATTTATAACCGTAATTAAACTAAACTAAACATGTTCTATCTTCATGCAGCATATAATTCTCTGGCTCTGTAAGTCTTTTTCAACAGTTCCCACATGAACGATTTATAGATTATCATGACAGAAAAAGCTAATATCTGACTTGAAGATAGTTAACTCCACATCAGCTACATAAATTCATCAACTAACCATTCAGAAACGCCCTTTTGCATATTCTACATGTCACTCTCTCCATCATTGCCCGACTCCGGTTTGAACATAAAAGGCTGAACAGTTTCTGACATTTTCAGTGTGTGTCTGCGTGAGGTAATCGCAGCTGCTAACACGAGCTCTTGAAGCTCCGCCCTCTTCTAGAAAGGGGGCTGGGAGAATCAGCTCATTTGCATTTAAAGGGACACAAAAACTGCATGTTTTTGCTCAGCTTCAAAAAGTGGCAATTTTAAATGCTATAAAAAAATGATCTGTGGGGTATTTTGAGTTAACTTCACATACACTGGGGACATCAGAGACTTATTTTACATCTTGTAAAAAGGGGCACAATAGGACCCCTTTAAGTATCAACGTTTAATCATAGTAATAATTTTGTGGATCAATGTTGGACTGCAGCATTGCAGAGGAAAACAAGTTTGATATGATTCATGTTACTGCCAGGTGATTTCATGGGAAGTCAATCTCGGTGCATTTTCATTAATAAAATGTGGTGTGCTGCAATATTTTGCAACACACATGATTCACAGTATACGTATTGCGTTAACCTCAGTCACAAGTTCATAACACAGATTGCTGATATGAATCACTTTTTCATTTGACCTAAATTTGTGAAAACAGAACATTGATCTTATGTTTTGTTTTGGAAAGATTTCTTTACATTGATTCAACACATTCATATATTTTCGCCCAACAGTGCAAGTTTGATATTACTTGCATAGTTGCTTGGATAGCTCTTCATAAATGTAGATCAGACAAAACTCTCCTTTCAACTTTAGATCTAATCTCAGCTTTGAATGAGAGAAATAATATACCATGTTTCTTTAGAAACATGCCTTTACCTTGCTCTCACTATCAGGCTTTAATCCAGCTTCAGTGCCATACTACCACTTGTTTCTAAAGCTGCTAACTTGAATAGAAGAAAGGTGTAAATAATAACAAGTGACTCTGGATTAAAATAAAAAGGTGTTATTAGCATCCTTTTTAAGCGGCGTTGAATTTGCATAAGTAGAAAATGTCCAGTATTAACTCAAGTTCACAAGGACATGTTCATACCTGAAAACCAGAAAATAAAAAGTCCTCATGAAAATTTTGTCAGGATTTGGCCTTCGCTATATTATAGTTGTTTGACAGTTTTTCTTCAGGGAATTGAATGTGTTTCCCTACAGTGCAAAGGCCTTGTGTGTGACTTGCCACCATCCATCTGTATCTAACCTCTGACAAGCCTCAGCCTGCTCTCAGGGTCTGGAGATCGTCAGCCTTGAGCCACAGATTTCTTTAGAACTCTGATTTCATTTGAAGAGATGAAAAGCAGATATTTTCACCCCTGCTTGTTCCCTGTGTTAGATGTAAAAGAGCAGCGTTGGTACTTTTTTACAAATCTGAAGTTGGATGCAGTTTTGTTGTGGTTTTGGGTGGAAAGTCAATGCAAGTCAATGCAAAGACACGATGCGAATTGGGCGATGCAAATGCCTCAATCGTGTCTTCTGCGCAAGTTGAAAATTTTTCCCTGGAGTGGAAAATTCACATGACGTGTTATCAAACTGCGCACCCGTCATCGTCAAGTAGTACTGGAAGCGGGTTGTTGTGTGGGCCTCTGGGTGGTGCTGTGACCCCAGACACATCAGCGTTCGGCTTTCTGTCATATTTGGGACTTGCACAACAGGTACAGAGAAGCAACAGTAGTTATCTCCAACATGGTTGATGACAGAAAAAATGGCAGAAAGAAATGTTGTCGTTGATGTGCGTGAAGACGCTCCACATCGCGAGCAATCTAGAGCGAGTAACGCGCTGCAAATATTCGCTTCGCTTTTGCTGTGCGCACACCATAAGTCAACCATCGTCCATATATTCAGCATATATTCAATGTTTGCTTATAGAAGTGGACCAGAGGTTAGAGGCTGCAGTGACTAATTTCTTCTCCACCGCGGCTGGAAGATGATCAGGGGTCGTTTGTCGGGCATACTTTGATATGATGAAAGCTACCAGGTTGGCTTTGGGACAGATTCAGTTTGAATGAAATTGGCTCCAATCCGGATCATTAAGGGCATTTCGTTTGTGTGTGGCTGTCTGGAGTCTTTCTCTTCTTTCTTCTCTTTGGGCTTCAAGGCAACCTGGAGAGTCAGACAGACCTCTTCCTTTGATAGAAGTCCTTTCTGCCAGAATTAATTATGAAGCATGCCGCTTGTGTGTGTGCCGTCCATTGCGTAAGCGTGTGTATGAACAGGCATCTGTCAACACACCTCCTCGGCTGCGTTCTTCCTCGCCTCTGCCAAAACAGCACAATAGCGAGTCTGGCGTGCTACACTTTTAATGTAAAATTGTCCTTGTATGTCTTCGTCTCTTGGCTTAAGTGTCTGTCTCTGTCTGTGGTGCCTTTGTTTACAAAATCCACCATTTTTTGGTCTAACTTTGAGCTGAACCAGTTTTAGGGTATATAATGATTGGACTGTCTGCTGTTCATTGTTGAAGGGCATATCTGTGCCCCCTGCCAAGCGTTAATGATATTTTAGTAATGCATTGCCTGGCATGGGGTAGTGGCGTGGCTTTATTAAGCTCTTCTCTGTGCCTAGAGGAGGAATCAAACACAGGACTGTCAGAGTGCTGGATACTTCACAAACGTGGCGGTCTAATAAAAGCTAGAATTATCATCGAATTCTCAAAGAAATATCTAATTTTGTTACCTTTTACAGGCTCTGGATTGTCAAATGGATATATATTGTACTTTCAGTGATTAGATCTTCTTTGGAAGCGCCCATTGTAGGAACCTGATACCTTGTAGAAATTAGGCATGGGTCACAATGGTCAAATAGTTCAAAAAGTTGTATTATTTTATATGCATACTGTATAAAGCCTAATGCCTAACCTGTTATTTGTATGTTTTTCTTGCCTAACCTTAGACACACAAGTTTAGTTCAAATGGGAAATCAGGGAGTCCCTCAGTACCCAGCAGGGTTAGCAGGAAATCAGTCTCTCTTTTTCTCATTCTCTTTCCTTCTCTTGTTCTATCTCTCATCACATTTCTTTTTTTTCATTCTTACGTATGCTTTGTCGAAATTATCCATAATTTATATGTGTGTGTTCAGGAAGCCAGCTCGCTAATGGAGGTATGCATAATGCATCCGTCGTGCTTTTATTGGAGCCTCTGGTGGCCCAGTCCGAGATTGAGGAGAGTACTGCGTCTGTTCCATGATGTTCTGAAATCTGGGAATCACCATGGATTCCACAATATGAAATACCAATATCTTTGAGTCATGATATGATGAATATTGCAAAACAAGGGATTTTATTTTTGTCCTAATAATTTTAGTATTGCACTTATTGCTATTTGCACTAGTATTGCTATTTGAATTGCACAAATCTTCTTTCATAATGTGATCCATCCAAGTACAAATTTATAATTATCCTAAAATGTAACATTTTTGGAAAGCCATAAACTCCCGTTCAAAAGTTTTGGGATAAAAAAAAATGTTTTTGAAAGAAGTCTCTTCTCACAAAGGCTGCATTTATTTGATTAAAAAATCCAGTAAAAACCGTAAGATTGTGAAATATTGTTACAATTTAAAATGGCTCCTCTCAATTTGAATATATTTTAAAAATAATTGCGGTGTGTAATATCAGGATTTTCTCTCTGGTTTGTTTCCCGGTATGTATAGACTGTCTCATCGGACACACGCGTGTTGCCACGGTTACGTGCCTGGCCTGAAGTTAACTTCCGGTCTGTATTTGTTTATCGGTCTGGCTAGTGGCTAGTATGGCGCACTACTCAGTAGAAACACATTTTTGACGTACTATTCTTGGATATAAATTATATAAATATTAACGATCAAGTAGATAGCATATGACACCAGCGCAAAAACAGTGTATGTGTCACCAAAAAGCCTTGAAAGTGTCATAAATATCCAGTCTGACTGCATACGAGAGCAGCGTCTAATGTCATTTAGACTGTATGTCTAATGTAATTTGCTTGTTATCAGAAATAATCTAGAGGTAGCTTATTCTGGCTGCGTTTACACTTGGCATTAACATGCGATCATGTCGATCAGGACACATTTACATTTGTTCACATTAAGTGGTCGCCATCTGGATAACTGATCGGATTTGCGTTTCCCGCAAGATGTTTAAATTGGGTATGTAATGGGCCTTTACCTTTATTCGACATGAGGGTCAGTAATTAACAATAGAATTTTCAGTTTTGGGTGAACTAACCCTTTAAGGGCGGTGTTTCCCCCACTCTATACTGCAGACAGAAATGGGAGATTATTTGTAATAAACATGCTGAAACAATAAAAACATATAAATGAAGTTAACGTTGCACAATTAAAAGGAAAAATGATAACGCGTAAGAAAGATAATGCAGCCTTTCTTGTTGTTGATTCTTTGTGGACGTCTACCGGAAGTTAAGTTTGGGCCACAAATTCGTGCATGCGCACGTTTGTAACGTTTGTTTATGTTGTTGTCATTGAAACATACAAGATTGGTCGTACAGAACCGGGTGATTACCCACCGTGATTATCAGTTTTTCCTCCATTTTGATCGTTCTTCATTCACAGTTGTTTTAAATGAACGCAATTAGCTAGCGTCTGCTCTAGGGTATTTGCATAGGGCGATCTGATTGGATGACGCCTGCGTTGGCGCTTAAAGTCGAGAAATCTTCAACTTCTGCCACTTGCAACACGAGTGAAGCGATGCGACGAAACCCACAATTCAGTTCGGCAATGCATGACGTCACCCATTCAGAGTGAATGAGAAGCGTTAACGCAGTGTGTGAATGCACCGTCATTTATTTCTTAAGTGAATGTAAACCGGTTGCATGAGCTTCAGTATATTACGATACGCATGTGTATCAGTATATTAGATCCATGCATTGTCTTAAAGTGACAGCAGCCTAATATTCCTGGTGTCGTCTGTTTCATGAATGGCAAACTACAAAATAACTTTAGTAGCTTTAATAAGAATCAGTGTGTAGCTGAAAAAATTAATTTGCCATGATGCATTTCAGCATTGCAAATCTTGTTTTTTTTTGTTTTTATTGAATACACATTTATAACACTATACTCCTGTAACGTATTGATTACACCCAACACCACTAATAGCTAGTATACTTCCGCTGTTCAGTATCAGAGGAACACTCTTTGTCTACAGAAGGAAGTCCAGCTGTACAGATTTTCATATTAAGCTTTGTTTCAGCATCTTTCTGTTCTGAAGTGGATGTCAGGTTTCCCCCTCTAAAACAATAGCAGCTTAAGTGCCAGGAAGTATCTTAAGTGTCTTTTCATATTCATGCCTTTTTTTTTTTTGTCTCACACATGCACTTGAGTGTGTATGTTTGTCTATAGTTACGTCTATGGTGTATTCTATGTGCATATTTCATTGTATATAACTATTGTCTCCGGACAGTCACATGCTCTTGTTCATTTGTCTGCTGTTTGTTGCAGCTGTGGAATTAAAGAGGATTTCCTGTTTGTGGAGTTAATCAAAGCACTCTTCTTAATCTGTGCGTCAACCCGATCTCTGATGGAAGAAACCGTCACCTCGGATAAGAGTTCACATGGCTAATTGATTTTTAGATGCTTAAAACATCAGCCGTGCACATACTGTTCTCTCTCTCTGTCTCTCTCTTGAATAAATGCACGCACACTCTCAAACTGGCCCATCGCCCGGTTCTGCTCAGTCAGATCTGCAGCAAGATTGTGCTGAATGCTCAGACTTTCCCCACGCATATGCGTTAATTCTAGCTCATTCATCCCGGGACTATTAAACTCCGGATGAGAGAGTCTTGGTCGAAATAGGATGGGCTGGTTTTGAAAAGTCACGTGACTATAAGAATTACTTTTGAAGCTGAAATCTGCATACTCAGCAGACAGACCTAGAAGTCTTTTGTTTTTTGTTTACCCTCAATTGACACTTTGCCTATTAACATTAACTCTATCTGACCCCTCTGTCAGTGCACGGGATGCCGTCTCCAACCTTTTACTGTCATTTACGCATCGATCAGCACAAACAGCACTGCAGCTTACATGGTTGCCAAGCGGATGAGAGCTGACACTGAGGGTACTGTCGCATAAGCCAGCCTTTTGACAGGAACAACTGATCAACCAACATATAAAGTGACCAACCACAGTTTGTGTTCTTTTTATCCATCCATCCACACACATCCATCCACACACATCCATCCATCCTTACACACACACACACACCCATCCTTGCACACACGCCCCATCCTTGCACACACACATCCATCCATCCTTACACACACACACCCATCCTTGCACACACACATCCATCATCCTTACACACGCGCACACACACACATCCATCCTTACACACACATCATCCATCCATCCACACACATCATCCATCCTTACACGCATATCCGTCCATCCATCCATCCTTACACACACAAACACACACACACATACATCCATCCTTACACACACATCATCCATCCATCCTTACACACACACACACACACACACACACACACACACACACACACACACACACACACACACACACACAAACAAACAAACTGCTCCGTCCTTCTGCTGTCTGCTTAGATTAATGAGACCAGTGTCATGCTTTGGCCACTCAAACACATACACACTCTGTCTTATTCACAAGGGCCCAAAGGCAGGTGTTTAATAGATATTACTCCATGCATAACCTCTAATCAAGCACTTTATTTACATCAACACGCCTCTCAATGGACCTGTTAGAGTCATTAGACAACACTACGTTTTTTTTAATTGAACATCTCATGGGCTGGAAGAAGATGCAGACATTCTAGCTGGAGAATAATCAGAATTTTCAGTTCTTTTTAGTGTTTATCCCTTGTTGATTTGATTGTCAAGGGCACATGTGATGTGGGTTTCTGCATGTGGTAAAGTGGACACATGGTCACGGGTCATGAGAATGACCGTCATGCTTCTAAATGAAACCGATCTAAGGTTGTTGTTATGTAACTTGCACACATGGTAGTTCAGGCTTTTCTTTCCTTAGCTGTCTCTTGAAGTCTGTGTGAGGCCTCAGTTTGAACCACTGCCTCACCGCTCATGCTAGACACTGCCTGTGGTCTTATTGATTTCGCTCTGATTTATTGACTTCAGCTTTAGTACTGCATTTTTAGCAAATTTGTGTTGAACAAACCCTTAACTCTTATTCAGCTTTGGCAAATAACTCGCACCGTTTTTGCTATGGACAGGATACCTCAAATCATGTTCGTTTGAGGAGAGGTATGCTATTACTTTTCTAAGTACCTACAATTTTCACCTTGTGGACACTAAACATTTTTTCATTGAAGGCTTGCATAGACTTTCATGGAAGGAGGAGCATGAGACCAGTCTTAGTGTTTCTTTATCAAACACAGCCTCTTTTTGCCAGTGTTTTCATGTAGCCTCCTCTTTATTTCTCTATGGCATCTCTCCATCCAGCAGTGCAAGCTGTATTCATAGTAAATGATTCTTGAAAAGGTGCCATGTGTTTTTATCTCTTTGTCTCTCTTATGTGTCCTTTGAAGAATGCAAAATTAATTCATTCAATATTTCTTCTCTAAATGTCCAACTTCTGAACGTGGATTTAACATTCTGGATGAATCAATGAATTATTATTAATAATAATAATAATAATGTTAGTAGGCTGATAAAGTTATAGTCAATAATTTCATCATTCTTCCTAGGGAAATATTTTCTGCATCCTTGTTCTATTCGACCACAGACGTGGAAGTGCTAGAGGCAGGAGGAACTCTTGGCAAGATCCCGCTCTCCCCCTCGCGCTCTCCCCCTCTCTCTCGCTTCTCTCTCTGTCTTTATGGGATTTGGAGGAAATGCTTTTTGCTCGGACCCTTTGTTCCCCTATTCCCTGATCTAGGACCTGCTTCCTTCCCACCCACATTTAACCATAACTGTTAAAGGATAAAACAGTTGTATCGTCTCGCCACAAAGGGTTCAACTATGAACATGTCATCTTTTGGTTAGGAATGCACGATATATCTGCCAACGGTATTGACCAATACATTTAAAGCAATGCATTTTTGATGTTATCGGCCCGATAAGAAAATTTGGCTGATGTATTAAAGCCGATAACTAATGGATTATTTCCTTCAGCTGAGAGACTTCAGATGTGCACTGTTCGCCATGATGGTTTTGAATTGCTTGAAATACGATTGAAATCACTTCAAAAAAGGAAAATACAGATAAGTGCAACATGTCTGTCATATAGGCTACATAAAATTATAATGAGAACATAATGGTGAGACTTTCGTTTTTGTAATCAGGCTCTAAAAATTTATATACAAATTTGTATTTAAATTTATCGGCTAATATATTGGTTCTCGGCTTTCAAATATAAAGAACTATCGGTTATAGGTATAGGCCAAAATGTTCATGTCGGTGCATCCCTACTTTTGGTATTTCTCTGCAACATTTTTATTTCGGCTCTTCCTTACAAGGGTGAATCTCAAGAAACCTGTCAAGAAGTGGCATTTAAAAACACAAATCATTTCGTATCAAGAAAGAACCATTTACTGACAGTTAAAGCGTGTTTTTCCCATTACTGTAAAAAGAATAAAAGAAACTCATTCTCAGTACTGTAATATGAAACGTTATAGAATTTTTTGTTTTACTGAATTTAATTTTAGCAGCTTTAAAAAAGAAAAAGAAAAGTGGATTAAATGATTTTCATTATTACAGTATTAAGAATGTTTTAAGAGTGAATTAAGAGTTTTAAAATGAAAAATATAATTTGAATGAATAATTTAGTTATAATGAATTTAATCATTTTGTTCATTATTAAATGTAAATTATTCTGTCAGGTATGACCTGGTCATTTCTTCATGGGATCCACTCATTAACCATTGCAGGTATTATGATATTTGTGGTCATGGCAGCATTGGTGAGATGCCACAATCTAAACTTCTCCATTGCTGTGGTTTTGACATTGCTTCCTCCAGAGTGGTCATGTAAGGTAATACTGTTCATCTCACAAATGGAAAATGGGGCTGGAGAAAGCCAAAAACAATTGGAATATTAAAACATTACACCATCTGAACAGCCTGTCATATCAGACCAGACCAGACTGGTTGGTGCAGCCCAAGATAGCCAAGACTGACCGCAGGCTAGGAACAAAGAACCAACCACCCTAAATTATAGAACAACTCAATGGCGATTATCTCAGTCTCATGAAAACAGATTAGGAGTTCATTACTGCTGCAGCTGAGCTTCTAAAATCTGACACAGCACTTTGTTGAACTTTTCAGAGCTGTACTTTTAAAAGGACCCAAAATGATTGATGCAGCTGTGGACTAGAGGCTGTTAACGCCTCTGTTTGATGACAATCATAATAAGCCTAATAGTGCACTGGGCCCATGCAAGCACTATTATAGTCTTTCCATGTTTGCTGCTTTCCTTCTGTTTGAATGAAGAGTTTTGCGGTGCTGATGGAGACCTGGGGCGTTGAGGCTCTAACAGGGGTGTGTGTCTGTGTATGTGTGTGTTTGTGAGGCTGGTTCAGCTGTAATTGTTGTGACCTAAATGATGGTAAACAGTGGCATTGCTGTCCACGCAACCAGAGCCACACTGACACTGGCTTCTTTGTCCTTCTCTTTCCACCCTCTCTATATATATATATATATATATATATATATATATATATATATATATATATATATATATATATATATATATATATATATATATATATATATATATATATATATATAATATATATATATATATATATATATATATATATATATATATATATATATATATATATATATATATATATATAATATATATATATATATATATATATATATATATATATATATATATATATATATATATATATATATATATATATATATATATATATATATATACACACACACACACACACACACACACACACACACATGGACCATTTGTAGCTCCATAAGAGCTATAGGGAGTAGGTTGGCCCCAAGCAGACGTGACTGGCATGGATTTCCCTCCCTAGGTGGAAACTGTAAGAACCGGGACTCTGGGACAATGGCCATGTGACACTCTTTGGCATCTTAGGAGCTGGGCATGGAAAGAGTCTTTTGTTTCTATTCTGCGTTTCCCAACGTGTTACATCACACATCCACTTAATACACACGTGTGAGATGTTGTGGAAGCTGTTTCGATGTGATTTAGGTGCACGCGAATGTGGTTTCCAGAGCTCCTTAGTTATAGTTATTCGCTCACATCACATGAGTTTAGAGATATTTCTTTGAGGGATTTCACACTGGGCTGTCATTGCCCGTTCGTTATCCAGTGGTATACTTTTTGCTCAGTAGCCATTACTCTTCTCAGTACTCTCAGTAGCTAGTCTTCTACTCCAGTGGCACTGAAAACATTAAATGTTGATTTGAAATGTTGATTTGGTTATCAGTGTCAAAAACAGTTGTGCAGCTTGTGGAAATTATAATAAACTTTTTTTTTGGATTAATAGAAAATTACATTTTTTTGAACGGTATTATACACCAATCAGGTATAACATTGACTACTGACAGGTGAAGTGAAACACTGATTACCTCTTCATCACGGCATCTGTTATTGGGTGGGATATATTAGGCAGCAAGTGAACATTTTGTCCTCAAAGTTGATGTGTTTAAAAGCAGGAAAAATGGGCAAGAGTAAGGATTTGAGCGAGTTTAACAAGGGCCAAATTGTGATGGCTAGATGACTGGGTCAGAGCATCTCCAAACCTGCAGCTCTTGTGCGGTGTTCCCGGTCTGCAGCGGTCAGTATCTATCAAAAGTGCTCCAAGGAAGGAACAGTGGTGAACCGGCGACAGGGTCATGGGCGGCCAAGGCTCATTGATGCATGTGGGGAGCGAAGGCTGGCCCGTGTGGTCCGATCAAACAGACGAGCTACTATAGCTCAAATTGCTCAAGAAGTTAATGCTGGTTCTGATAGAAAGGTGGCAGAATACACAGTGTTTCAGTTTTTTTTTGTTTTTTTTTTGTTTTTTGCAAGCATGGGGCTGCATAGCCGCAGACCAGTCAGGGTTCCCATGCTGACCCCTGTCCACTGCCGAAAGTGTCAACAGTGGGTACATGAGCATCAGAACTGGACCACGGAACATTGGAAGAAGGTGGCCTGGTCTGATGAATCACATTTTATTTTACATCACGTGGATGGGTCGCTTACCTGGGGAATACAAGGCACCAGGATGCACTCTGGGAAGGTAAGCCGGCGGAGGCAGTGTGACACTTTGGGCAATGTTCTGCTGGAAAACCTTCAATCCATGTGGATGTTACTTTGACACGTACCACCTACCTAAGCGTTGTTGCAGACCATGTACACCCTTACATGGAAACGGTATTCCCTGGTGGCTGTGGCCTCTTTCAGCAGGATAATGCTCCTGCCACAAAGCAAAAATTCTTCAGGAATGGTTTGAGGAGCACCACGAGTTTGAGGTTTAAGGCCTCCAAATTCCCCAGATCCTCAATCCAATCGAGCATCTGTGGGATGTGTTGAACAAACAAGTCCAATCCACGGAGGCCCCACCTCGCAACTTGCAGGACTTAAAGGATCTGCTGCTAACATCTTGGTACCATATACCACAGCACACCTTCAGGGGTCTGGTGGAGTCCATGCCTTGACTGGTCAGGGCTGTTTTGGCAGCAAAAGGGCCACCAACACAATATTAGGATGGTAGTCATAATGTTATGCCTGAATGGTGTATTGATACAATACAAGTTTCAGTAACAATTTCACTCAATATTTGAGTGCTATATATTTTTACCCTCCTTCTACTACTTGGAGTATTATGTTCTTACCAACATATTAACATCAAACTCCATGGAAATCAGTTGCACTATTTTGCAGCCTTCGTTGAGGATTCCAATTTAGTCAGTATTTTAGGGTGGCGTCTGCTGCTTTCTAAGTAGCTCAGCTAGGTTTTTGAACAGAGCTAGTGTGTGTGTTACAGTTGATCAGCAGGTGCAACCGTTTTGAAGGTGTCTCACCCACAGACCAATAAAAGCTTATTTACTGAACACACAAACCTCTCACTACGTCACCAAAGAATGGTGTGTGTTGGAGTTTCAGGTGTGCAATAGCTTGTGAAACCACCAAACAAATGTGCGACACATTTGAACTCTCGCCTTACTCGTGTTTAGAACAACATTTCTAAACTCTTCCGATATGACCACAGGGCGATAAACAAATCTTGGGGAAAAAATTAAAGCTATCAAATAAGCAGACAAATAAATTTTTCAGACAGCCCAATAAACAGCTGACAGTTTTATCCATTTACTAGATATAAATGGGGGCATAAAAACAATCACTCCCTCCCATCTGCAGGGCATCATCAGTCTGCGGCGTAGTCTCCGGTGCATTGATCAGGAAGAACCACACCAGAAGTGTTTGACTGTTTTCAGATCAGCTCTGTCATTGCCGATTCATTATCCAGCGGTTGTTTTAGCAGGAGTGTAACATTTCAAACGGCCCAAGAGACACTGCAAGGATGTTAAGCACTTATTAAACCATCGCTTCATTATTCTAAAGTATTTGGTTTATGAGTGTGTGTATGTATTTGGCAGGGTGTTCATTAGGGATGGGACGGTTTCATATCACGATTATAGTGACCAAAATTATCACGATTATCAATATTATCACGGTTTTGTTCAAATGAGATGGTGTTCAAAAAGAACTGATGCACACACTGAAAACATTTCAACAAGTTTTATATTTGATCAACAAACAACAAATTAAACAAGCAGCTCTATGCACGTCTATTCTGTGGTTTTTTCCTTCCTTATAATGACCGTCGTCAATAGCAACGCATTATAACAGCGCACAACAACAGACACGCTCTCTTGTTTCATTCGAATGCAACTGGCCGTCTTGCGTCTCCGTTTTTGATCGTATTGAAAATTAAATCAGAGGACTTTACTATTAATACTGCTATAATGTTGTTGTGATCATCTTGTGTAGACGATTATTTTGTACGCTGTACAACGTGGATTTATAAACGGGCAAGATTTAAAATATTAATCTCAATTCAATATTTCCTCGTAATTATTTATTTGGTTAAGAAAAAATCTGTGCATTAAGTGTTCAACGAATATACATTATTACCCCTTAAATGTCACCCTTAATAGTCTTGTTTGAACTTGTTCGTTCGACTTTGGCTCAAAGCCACTTGCTGCAGATTTGGCTCAAATCTTTCAACTCAATTTTTTTTTTTTGTCCAATTATTTCCCAGACGTAGGTTTGGTATTGAGGTCAAAGTTAACTTGCCTTGCGTTTGCTATACAGTGGGTGATGGTCATGAAGACGACTCGGAAGTTGAAGGGTTTCTCCCGACCATCCTCAATTAAGTTTCCCTTAGGACTGTAAAAGCCAAAATAGGACCACACCTCAGATTTGGTCCTTTTAGAAGGCTGAAAAATCTCTGTGTGCTGTCATTGCCTTCCACCATTTCTTCTTGTTCAAAAAACAACATTGCGCTCTGCGCCTGACTGATGCTGGCTGGAAAGGATTTACCTTGAGTTTTCGAAATCGCAATAATTTCAAATGCGATTTTAATGGTAATTACATTTTAAACGATAATACTAACCGTCGGTACATTTTTCTGTGGTTTATCGTGAAACCGGTTATCATCGCACCCCTAGTGTTCATATATTTTGTCAAATAGTACATAATTCATAAAAAAAACAATATTCTTCATCACAGGCCTGCACTGAACCGGTTAACTAACATTGCGTGCAACAGTGTTCACAACTTATTTTTAGTAAGATTTTGTTAATTTAACATGAGTCTGCACAGAGAAACCTAATGGAAATGGCTTGTTTTGTGTTTCAGCTCTCAGGCTTTTAGTTCAGTCATTCAAGTCTTGTTTAATGGATGCTCAGATTATATTACAATGGGAACTTCATGTGACTTCAAGGTAAAAAGGTAAAATGTGGTTAATTGACAATTACCGTTAATTGTTTAGGGCAAGATGACATTCTGCGTTCTTAAAACTACTTTAAACTGCTTTTTTTTCCTTCTGAGCATGTGCACAGTCCATTGCGCCACAGCTCTGACACATCCATATTTATTTTAACCTAATTTCTTGATGCTGGTTTATTGAAAAAAAGCTCATGGGCTGTTTTTTGGTTAACCACCCATGTATATTTTTTTAATGCATTGCGTATAAAGGCTCTCTTCAGATCAGATTATTAGCCCAGCATTGTTATTAGACTAGCACCAGAAAGGAGAAGAGGGAGATGAATTTATTAAGTGAACAGTCAGAGAGATCACGCTCTG
Source organism: Paracanthobrama guichenoti (assembly GCA_018749465.1). Taxonomy (NCBI): domain Eukaryota; kingdom Metazoa; phylum Chordata; class Actinopteri; order Cypriniformes; family Gobionidae; genus Paracanthobrama; species Paracanthobrama guichenoti. The sequence goes on from CM031953.1 coordinate 23,258,738, forward strand.
CTTGTGAAGGCCTGGAGATTCCCAGAATTTGAGCAGGAAGGATGCCTAGCAACCATGCCACAAAGAGAGGAGAACTGTGAGCTGCTAGAGCAATGAATACAGAAACCCAAAGGACGATTGAATTGAGAGCAAGAACTTAAGTCTGTTTGATCACACACATGAGCTTAGCATTTTAAAGTAAATGACTTGCTTATGATTTCATAATGCAGTTGAGAGACCGTAAAATTGGTTAGGCGAAGACCAGCCTAAAAAATGAGACCAGCAGAGTGGACAGACGGAGACAGATGTGTACTGTTGTAACCTGGGTCTCAGCTGCAGCAACAAAACCGAATTATTCTTGTCTCCACTGTGAACCTGTGTGCCTCAGACCATAATGACCATAACTCAGTGAACCTCAGCCAGACACACTGGCCCTAGATCAGGATTAGACACCTGAGCTCTCTGGCACATTGCTGTACTGTATTGGTGCACCTCTCATTAGCGTAGCACATGCTGTCATTCACACGCCCACGCTTTCCCTCAGATAAGGGACTGCAACCGTGTGATGTGTTGAGGTGTTCGGACCGCAAAAACACCTGATACCAGGCCATTTGCACTTGTGGAGGTTAATGTTAGAGTTATTATTAATTTTATTTGATTCAAATAAAAAAATACATATTTTTATACTGTACATTATGATGTTGTAATGCCTAAATTCACTTGTAGCCTTTAAATGATTGATTTTAGTTAAAAAAATCTATTTAATTTATTGGAATTGTGCATCCCTAAAAACTACAAATGTTATGGCGATGCTGATAAATTGTGGATATTAATGTTCTTTACTGCTTTTTTTTTTTTTTACTACTGAAAGTGAATATTCTGCCAAGATGTGCATATGGCTTTGGACATTAGCTCATAAAGGGAAAACAGGTTAGGTTTAATTGATAGTGTGTAGGGGTATAACGATATATCGTTAAACGATATATCACAATATAAAAATGTGACGATATGTATCGTTGATGGAAAGATATGATTCGTGATTGTATTATCCAAGGCTCAACTTGCTGTAGTAGGCCTATTTATAAGGAATAATTCACCCAAACACACATTTACAAATGTACCACACATGTAAATTCTGTCATCATGTAGGCCTACTCACCATCAAGCCATTTTTTGGTTTAACTTTCAAACACAAATGAAGATATTCTTTATGGAACCTGAGGGATTTCTGTCCCTCCATTTATAGTCCATTCCTCTCAAACGTAAAAGATCCAATGTCATAAAGGCATCGGAAAAAAAGAACTAATCGAGTGGTCTAATCCAAACCCAAGTCTTCTGAAGAGACCCGAACAATGGTTTATGATGAACAGATTTACCACAACGCGCATACTGTAGTAAACATCAAATGAGTGCCTGATGCGCAAAAACAACATGAGAGTGCGTAAATGCAGAATTAAAATTCTTGGATGAGCTAAACATTTACAGTTTGAGAGCGGCCATTTTGACACTTTCTTGCGATTAGAACTGTGATTGATTGCTTTGATTATCTGAAGTGCACGCGCTGCCGGAACGGCACTCTTCAAAGTGAGAGCGCAAACATTATTTAAAGCGGCACTCCTCAAAGTCAAAGAGCAAACATCATTTAAATCATCAGATCACATTTAGTTTTAGTAGTATGATTATTCAAAGCATTTTAGATGGTTTATTCTTATATGTATAGTGCGTTAATAGCGAGAGAGGCGGGACATAGCGAGCACGGGAGAGAATGCTGCTTGCATTGAAAGCGTGAGTAAACTTAAAAAGAAAAAAAAAAAAAGTTTCAGTGACATTATTACATTAAACGACTCTATATAATGTTGAATATATTTGTGGGTCCTGATGATGATAATAATACACTAATATAATTTTATATTACGCTCTTCTTTATTTTGGCTTAAAATATCGGGATACATAGCGCATCGTGAGTTGCGTATCGCGATTTATATCGAATCGTGACACGAGTGTATCGTTACACCCCTAATAGTGTGCTGAAAATCCAGGCCATAGTGTAAAACACCTACTACTGTCCCTGTGGGATCGCTAGTAATGTTTAAATTTAGTTTTGTGGGAGATTTCAGTTCTGAGCCCCTACAAAGGCTCTGTAACCATAATTGGATAAATCGGAGAGATGTTGCATGCTTCAATGTGTAGCTCGTTCACAATTCTTTAAAAGAGATTTTTGCTGGTAATCCATCACACAACTTCTGTTCGGTTGAGCGCTGCTCATGCGATGACCTTTTGTTATGGTTTAAAACGTATTCAGTGGAAGTGTCGCCAATGCCTGGTGTTTTATTCACAGACAATAACTAAAACATACACGGCCACATCCTGCAGGTGCACAATACTAGTTGTGTGAATACTAATACACAATAGATGTGTTGAGTCACACAGGCATTCAATTTCCCATGCGGCTGTCCTGTCTCCTGTCTGTCCTCCTAAGTGATTGAGCACAATATGAGTTCACACAGTTTGTGTTCAATTGTTTATTAAAACCTTTTAAATAATCTTGATTGAATACTCATTATGAAATACAAGCATCCACACCAATGCACAATAACTGCAGTTGGCATGTATAATAAAGTCAAACTTCAAACAATTCAAACTTTATTGTTGTTATAGTAGGGACCTATATAAAATATTACTATTGTACAGTATATCTACAGGGAATAGCACAATTTTTCTTTCATGTTTTAATTTTAACAAGAAACTTTTGTGTAGCACTGTAATTTTGAATTCTGTGGTTCTCTTTGAATTCCAATGCGATCTCACAAGTAATAGAAAAAAGCTTAGAAACTGATGCATACTCTTTAGCCAGTCACCACTCCAAAACATAGTTTTCATTTTGTGGCGTCGGTTCAATTTTGATTTTTTTAAAACAGAAAAAATGGCTTCAAAAAAACAACAAAACACTTTCCCCTTAAAGGGGATAGTTTACCAAAAAATGAAAATTAGCCCATGATTTACTCACCCGCCTCAAGCCATCCTAGGTTTATATGACATTCTTCTTTCAGACGAATACAATCAGCGTTATATTAAAAAAATATCCTGGCTAATCCACGCTTATAATGGCAGTCCAAAATGTGTAGCCTAAAATCGTGCATCCATCCATTATAAAAGTTATCCATATGGATCCAGGGTTTAATAAATGCCTTCTGAAGAGAAGTGACGCGTTTGTGTAAGAAACATATCCATATTTAAAAGTTTATAAAGTAAAATATCTAGCTTCCTCAAGACCGCCTTCCGTTTTCAACTTAAGAAGAAAGTGTAACGTCTCTCGCAGTTCAAAACGCTTGCGCCAAGTCCAACGTCATCATCACGCCAGTTAGTTTTTTTTGTTTTGGTTTTTAATACGGAAGGCGGTCTTGCGGAAGCTAGATATTTTACTTTATAAACTTTTAAATATGGATATTTTTCTTACACAAACCCATCAATTCGCTTCAGAAGGCCTTTATTAACCCCCTGGATCTGTGTGGATTACTTTCATAATGGATGGATGCGCTTTTTTTAGGCTTCAAATTTTGGGCTGCCATTCACTGCCATTTATAATGCTTGGATTAGCCAGGACTTTTTTTAATATAACTCTGATTTCATTCGTCTGGAAGAAGAATGTCAAACACCTAGGATGGCTTGAGGGTGAGTAAATCATGGGCTAATTTTTATTTTTACGTGAACTATCTCTTTAATAATCAACATGAGTGATGTTGTTTTCAGTGATGTGCAAAACTACATGTCTGTGATCTAAAAAAAAAATTATTTCAGGGTTTCACATCCCTTTAATGCTAACTTTCTAAACATGCAGTAGCAGCAAAAATCTCTCAGTTGAAAGCTGCAAACTGATGCGTGACTGAAGTTTGAACGGCTGCCGTCTACGTAAGATGTGGGAGATCTGATTTTGCATGTTTTAGGTGTTGACACCAGCTGCTCAAGTGTGAAGTTGTCTCTTCAGATAGTAAAAGTAGGTGTGAGCATGTTGCACGTTGACGTGTGCTAACACCAGGATTTTGAACTCAGTAGGGCATCTTTTGAGATGCTACCACACATCTCATCTCAATGTTATCTTCGGATACTATTTCATTGGCAGCATTACATGGTTTCCGCTCCGTTTAGAGCATAAGCTGTGTTTAGAGTTGTGTAAGAGGGTCTCAGACTGACGTCCGGAGGGCAGCGCTGCATGTCATGTGACACAAAACATATGTTTTACCGGAGCGCAAATGTTTCGGCCTGACGTGTGCATGTTTGTTTTTGAGATGTTAGAAAGTGCTTATGGGAGCTAGCGTATGGCCGTTATGTATTGTGCGTTTATATAATGTTCAAATGAGGGAGTTAGATGTCAAATGAGTAGCATGCCCCCACAGGCCCTTGGAAATTACACTGATAAGACCTCGTTTCCTGTTTGTGAAGCACTCAGACATCTCCATTAAAGGCCAAACTTGATAAACACCAGGTCTGGGAGAGAATGGAATGCTGGAGATCGACAGCTAAGTCAGCAAGACTTGTTACTGGAAGTATAGGCTGAACACACACACTACGGAGTGGGCATTAGCGCTAAAACTCTGACTAGACGGAGGGAAAAAACATTGACTGTGAGCTTGCTTTCCTGTCTGAAATGGGTGCCATGAGTATGTTGTTTTTTTAACCCTGTTTGTTTTGTGTTTCTGTTACAGGTGCTGGAGAATCGGGGAAGAGCACCATCGTAAAACAGATGAAGTGAGTGAACAACTAATTTCTCTCCTCAAATTCTCTTACTCTCTTTCAGACATGTGACAGCTGTTGATGCTGGTGTGGGTCATATGAGAGAGAACAGCTGTTATAAAAAGAAAATAACTCAAATATGGCACTTTGGGAGTCTTTTTTTGCCCCTTCACTGATTAATGAACTCAAAGTGCACATACTCGTACAGAAACCCCTGAGCTCCAAGTCTAATGTGAATCATTCATTCATTTCATTGAATCAGTTCTTTTTCACAGCGTCAATGAATCAGTTCTAAGGCCGCTGGCTAGTCAAGTGAACGTGTTATTCAGTTTGTTAGTCTGTTTGTAAAGGCACAATATGTACGATTTTTGGATTAAAATATCCAAAAATCACTAGAACAATGTTTTTTTCACTAGAACAATATATTTTGTGGGCTTGTTTACATGCATTATCCCTAATGTTTCCGAGAATGTTTAAATCCAGAGAAATAAGCAGTTTTAACCAGGAGACGGACCCTGTCAAAGCTTTGCCAATCAATGACATCATACCCGCGTTACCCTCGATTTACTGTTTTATTTTGTAGAAACCATGGAAACACCAAAGACACTTTAATATATTGTGCGTTTTATTATGTCAATGTCACTTTTATTTCTTTATCACAACTAAACAAAACACCAGTTGACCAGTGTACTTTACATCAATGTACATAATCGCATAATATAAACCCGATTCCAAAAAAGTTGGGACACTGTACAAATTGTGAATAAAAAAGGAATGCAATAATTTACAAATCTCATAAACGTATATTTTATTCACAATAGAATATAGATAACATATCAGATGTTGAAAGTGAGACATTTTGAAATGTCATGCCAAATATTGGCTCATTTTGGATTTCATGAGAGCTACATATTCCAAAAAAGTTGGGACAGGTAGCAATAAGAGGCCGGAAAAGTTAAATGTACATATAAGGAACAGCTGGAGGACCAAGTTGCAACTTATTAGGTCAATTGGCAACATGATTGGGTATAAAAAGAGCCTCTCAGAGTGGCAGTGTCTCTCAGAAGTCAAGATGGGCAGAGGATCACCAATTCCCCCAATGCTGCGGACAAAAATACTGGAGCAATATCAGAAAGGAGTTTCTCAGAGAAAAAGAGTTTGAAGTTATCATCATCTACAGTGCATAATATCATCCACAGATTCAGAGAATCTGGAACAATCTCTGTGCGTAAGGGTCAAGGCTGGAAAACTATACTGGATGCCCGTGACCTTCGGGCCCTTAGACGGCACTGCATCACATACAGGAATGCTACTGTAATGGAAATCACAACATGGGCTCAGGAATACTTCCAGAAAACATTGTCGGTGAACACAATCCACCGTGCCATTCGCCGTTGCCAGCTAAAACTCTATAGGTCAAAAAAGAAGCCATATCTAAACATGATCCAGAAGCGCAGGCGTTTTCTCTGGGCCAAGGCTCATTTAAAATGGACTGTGGCAAAGTGGAAAACTGTTCTGTGGTCAGACAAATCAAAATTTGAAGTTCTTTTTGGAAAACTGGGACGCCATGTCATCCGGGCTAAAGAGGACAAGGACAACCCAAGTTGTTCTCAGTGCTCAGTTCAGAAGCCTGCATCTCTGATGGGATGGGGTTGCATGAGTGTGTGTGGCATGGGCAGCTTACACATCTGGAAAGGCACCATCAATGCTGAAAGCTATATCCAAGTTCTAGAACATATCGACATGCGTCGCATCCAGATGTCGTCTCTTTCAGGGAAGGAGGAGGGGGGCAAACCATTTAAAGATTTAAAAACCAAGAGAAGAATTTTAAAATCAACACAGTATCGTACAGGTAACCAGTGCAAAGTGCGTAGCACTGGAGTAATATGGTCCTGTTTTTAGTACAAGTCAGAAGTCTTGCCGCCACATTTCGTGCCATCTGTAACCGGGATAAAGCTGATTGGCTGACCCCATAGTACAGTGAATTGCAATAGTCTAGATTGACAAATTGAAGATTGAATAAGTCTTATTAGACAGGTGAGCAACTGTTTGAATACATTCATCGACAGAAAACTAATCATTGTTATATAGCTTAACACATTTAGTCTTATTGTTTTAATCTCGTTTTCTTGATTCTAGCTTACTGCAGTGTGCAACAAGTCTCATAGTAGCCACCAAGTAGCATTATAACATAACTTTCAACACACTCAAATAATGTATCTAATATGATAAAACAGCGCTGCGTTACCCCACATACACATGAGCGGAAAAGCGGAAGCGGCCGTCTACGGCATAATAAAAGCCCCCGCAAAGTCAAGGCGTCATCAAGCTATGCCTTTGTTTTGAATAAGCGACCTCAAGAGGCAAAATATTATGGCTATGTACCGAAAGTAGCAACAAATATTTTTATTGCGACGTGCATCTAAGTGAAATTGGTTATTGAAAAGGAAAAAAAAGTTTGCTGATTGGATGGAGGCAGATCTGAATGCAAGCTTGAGGTCCATTGTAAGAAAGGGATGGGGTTTATGCAGACAAAATTATTGGAGAAATCCAATGTACATCACCAGAGAGAAGTCTGTCGTTTAACTTAAAGATCGAGTAATTATTTTTTTAAATTAAATGCAGGCATGGATGAAACACCAACAATAAGATCAATAACATGCCTTTTTGAAAATATATGGGGTGAATTTCTATTTCATGCTGACTTTAATTAGTGCAAGGTTATTTCACGCTAACAGAAAAGTGATCATGGAAGACATTTTATGTTAATTCTTGCTGTAGCACCCCTTGTGACAATAATAATACTTGAAATCGTGTTTGCCTTATTTGTGTACTTGAGAAGAGTATTTTCAGGTCTTAAAGATGAGGGTACATCTCAAAACTGAGCAAGTTTCCTACCTAGAGAGCAATTTTTTACATCATATGATTGAATAAATGTTACAACCATAATACTAATGGCTAAAAATGCTGTTAACTTTCATGTCATCTTCGCTCACACTCCCATAAACAGCTGTGGATGTGGGATTGTGTGTGTAGTCAGGCCCCTGGAAGCAGTTAATACTGTTTATCTGACCCTGACCTCTGCCCGCTCTTCTTACGCCTCTGTTTCCCAAAGTTGTTTTACACTCTAATCACTCTGATGGAAAATGTGTACTACTCCATCCGAATGATGAATTCATCCCGACACGCACGCACTCTGATCTGGGGCACAATGGCAACATTTAATCTGTTATAATAGCATTACATTATTAAAACATTACTCTAGAAACTAGTTGCTCTTAGTTATATCAGAGCGAATCCCTTTAGGTGTTTTGTATGCCATCTGTGTGTCATTTGAGTGACGCAGTCAGCTGGCTCTCTTACATCCTCATGAGCCAGAGCTGACAATTAAAGAAATCTCTATAGATTTGCAGTCTGACAAGATCCACAAGACCATTCCCATCAGCACAAGTTCCATCCAATGCAAAGGCTTGTCGATATGAATACATTTTATATTACATCCAAATGCTAAATCTAATCTCTTTTGTGCCATCCTGACATTTTTTTTAATTTATTTTTTTGCATTTTTATGTTTGGCTTTTCTGAAATGTAAAATTAATATCTAACATAATATTATTTATATCTACATTTATTATAACATTTACATATATGCACTACTGTTGGTAAGGTTTTTTTAATATTGTGAAAATTTGTGTAATTGTGAAATATTACAATTTGTTTAGGCATAACATTATGACCACTGACAGATGAAGTGAATAACACTGATTATCTCTTCATCACGGCATCTGTTAGTGGGTGGGATATATTAGGCAGCAAGTGAACATTTTGTCCTCAAAGTTGATGTGTTAGAAGCAGGAAAAATGGGCAAGCGTAAGGATTTGAGTGAGTTTGACAAAGGGCCAAATTATGATGGCTAGACGACTGGGTCAGAGCATCTCCAAACCTGCAGCTCTTGTGGGGTGTTCCCGGTCTGCAGTGGTCAGTATCTATCAAAAGTGCTCCAAGGAAGGAACAGTGGTGAACCGGCGACAGGGTCATGGGCGGCCAAGGCTCATTGATGCATGTGGGGAGCGAAGGCTGACCTGTGTGGTCCGATCAAACAGACGAGCTACTGGAGCTCAAATTGCTCAAGAAGTTAATGCTGGTTCTGATAGAAAGGTGGCCACTCCCTTAATTATGCAGAACTTTAAGGCTTAATATAATTTAAACGAATGAGTTATAAAAAAATTTATAAAAAAAACCTCACCCCTCAGTTGTCATGAATGTCAAAATTAGCCAATAGGGCAATATAATCTTACATCAAAACAATACAATGCATATTATATTTTAATGATGGCTATGCTGTACAATGATTGATTGATTGTCTGTGTGTCTGTTTTTCAGGATTATCCATGAGGACGGCTACTCGGAGGAAGAGTGCAAGCAGTATCGAGCGGTGGTCTACAGTAACACCATCCAATCCATCATGGCCATCATTAAAGCCATGAGCAACTTAAAGATCGAATATGACGACAGCGGCAGAGCAGTGAGTACACAAAGCATTCCCTCAGCAAATAAATCACATACTCTGAGATGGATCTGAGTAATGCTGTACAGAGGCCCACCAGCCTCAGATGATCTAGCCTCAAAGCCAGTCTTTTGACTAACAGTATAAAGTCTGTCAAGCACAGCATTGTGACTAGTTCTTCCTCTTGTTGTACACTACTGTTCAAAAGTTGGAGGTCAGTAAGATTTGTTTAAATGTTTTTGAAAAATCTCTGATGTTCACCAAGGCTGCATTTATTTGAGCAAAAATGCAGGAAAAAAGCAATATTGTGAAAAATATAATTTCGGTTTAAATATTTTATTCCTGTGATGCAAAGTTGAATTTTCAGCATCATTACTCCAGTCGTCAATGTCACCTTCAGAAATTATTATAATAATGATGCTCAAGAAACATTATTATCAATGTTGAGAACAGAACGAGAATATTTTTGTGGAAACCGTGATAAAAAGGAAACCTGTTTAACGGTAGTGTAGCTTGAGACTCTCCAAATGCAACTTTACTTTCTGTCAGATGCCACAATAAATCTCTTTTATTCTGCTGTCTATGCACCGATCCTCAAAACCTGCAAAGTTAGAGTGTTAGCTCGCTATCTAGGATGTCTAGAGAACAGCCTGAAGGCAGCAGTATGTTCAGTGCATCTGATCCACCTGGGGCTTTGGAGAAACACTGATCTCTATCAGCACAGATTTAGAATCAGTGATAGTCTAGATTTACAGTCCGTCGCTGAATCTAGAGGGTTAACGCTGTCTGAATGAAAGGAAGTAGAATGCAGGAGTCTCCAGACGTGTTATCAAAATCAAACTTCTTTTAACTTGTCACAGCATCTTAAAAAGCAGCACTCATGGTGCAGAAAATAAAGTGATGAATGTGGCTCCTTTAAAACAATAGACTTTTGTGTGTGTGTGTGTGTAGTTTAATTAGACGGGTGAAGGGAGAGATGGATGATTGTGTCTCCGCTCTGGGAATAGAGCTGTAAAGTGCTGTGAGAAAAGCTAACAACATCTCTCCATCACGTTTAATTAGTAAGAGAGAGAGAGATCTGTTGGAGACATTCCTCAAGTGTGTCTCTTTCTTTCTTATTTATGATGTTTTTGATGAGGAACGTGCTAAACTATGCATTTTAAAGTCGATAAGTCAGTGGTTCATCTGAACGACTAGTGGAGTAGTCTGTTAAAGGCTCCCTGAAATCAAAATTTAAGTGTTTTTTTTTTTTTTTAGGTTTTAGTATGACTAAGGTTAGGAATAAGCTGATGTGCTCCAAAACAATGTCAAAATTCACATTTAAGAGATATAAGCATTCAAAACTTAGTCTCTCACTTCCATTAAAATGGGTCATAGATTTTGATGACATCATCACAGACTTCATCTTCTGTCCAATCAAATGCTCTCTAGAATCTGAAGTGTCTCGCCCCCTACACTATAAATAGACGCTGAAGCTGCGGCTGAAATCAGTCAGCTGTTCACACATTTACTATTTTCTACATGGTGACTGGCACATAGCGCGCTATATATGCGATAGGAAACGAGGCGAATGAAGTCCGGTTTCACGTTAGTTTTACGCACACCACCGCAGCACACACACACAGTCTAGACCAGAGACGTTGACCAGAGACGTGTGTGTGTGTGTGTGTGTGTGTGTGTGTGTGTGTGTGTGTGTGTGTGTGTGTGTGTGTGTGTGTGTTACGGAATATCCGCTGTTACTAGTATCTCCGTTCACAGATTGTTTGTTTCTGTATTGTTTCTATATAAAAATGTCGACACAATGTAAAGTATTTGCTCTGGCTCTTGTTTGCAATCATTTTGCTCCGTTTGTGCTGCTTGTCAACTGTTGATATTGTAGGCTACTGGCGGTTCGTCGGTGTTGTATTTGTGATTGGACGGCTGGGTTAAAGTCACGCCACCATTTCTGTGCGTCTTCTGCAATGGAGTGGATTTTTGACAAATTATGTAACAAAAGTAATTTTTATAGTCTCCCATTGATTTGAAATTTTATATAAATAAAAAATGCTTAAATCCTCCCCAACACTGCACAAATGTAAAAAACAATTTAGTAAAACATGATTAAAGTGAGTAATATTACATTTTGTCTTTTTTTTTGGGGGTCAAAAAGACCCAGATAGCTTTTAAGCCAATAAGCAAATAAATATATAAAATAAAAAAAAACCATCAATTAGACACAGGTCAGAAAAAACGGGTATAACACTTGACATTCTGTCAATTGACATTCTTTTGAAATGATGACTACGCCCCTAAAATCAATCGACTTATTGAAGAAATACTAAAAGCCTTTATTTCATCATGGCATTAATATTTTAAAAACAGATGACAAGTACTGCACACCTATGTGTGCTAGCTAATGAGCCTTCGATCAGGGTGTGAGCAACAAACACAATCTGAGTTCTCTTAAGTTTATTAGTCATATAACAATCACATGGTCACGCTGTACAGGACTAGCAGGAGAGAGAAAAGTCAAATAATACAAAGAGAACGCATCTCATATTGGCCTAATTTCAGTTACATTTACATTTTAGGCTATGTAGTTTTAATTTTTAGAATTGTATTGCATTAACAACTCTGCTGTATGTGGACACCTTTCGAGTAGAAATGCATATTGCAATCTTTGTTGCAGATAAAACTCCCATAGTCCATAACTACTGGAGTTTTAGCTTATTTGAATATATTAATTCAGTTCAGTCATCAAATATTTGTATGACTTGCCAGTGACTTACACGTGTGACTTACTCCCACCTCTGATATCTGGTATCTGGACATCCGACCTACATCTAAACACGTATATCCGATTCCCCTTGGAATTCTAAGTCACCACAAGGCAAGGGGGGCACGTTGGCATACAAAGATAGCTTTTTAATGTTGTATTATGAAGCAGTGCCTGTATGATAAAATAACAAATTAAAAGTACTGTAATTTTCCTGTATATGTCTTTGCTGCAAAACATCCATGACAGCTGTTGTCTTGTCCATGCTGCCAATAAACATGGCAACCTGACATGAATTACATAAATAATTTTAATAGCACAGCCATTTAAAACCAGAAGGTCTACCATAGTAAAGCGATCGCCGACAATCATTTTGGGGCGGGAATTAATGTAAACACAGATATCGGATACCAGTCGTGTCAGGTGGGCAAAAAGATCCAGATGTGCTCAAAAGATCAGATCTGTGCATTAAGACTTGCAGCATTAACGCAGCCATGGATGTCTCTAGAGCTGTCAATCTTTTTTGGTGCTCTTTAATGTGGCGTGAAATCGCATGGAGCGCACGTAAACCGATCAGCTCTTCCGCTTTACTACAAGTTACAGCACGAAATAAACATGAATGAACATCAGAAGGTATGTTGAAAGATACCGTACAACTTACTGAAATCCTTATGTCTCATGTAGTCGCTCAATCACAGTTTCAACTGTGGAAAGACATTAATAAAACAGCTTGTAAACAATGTCACAACGTCACATTTACCTCAGAAAAAACATTCAATGTCCAAAAACCTGTTAGTCAGCTAGAGAAATTAACTAAGAGAGGAACATTTAGCTAAATATATGCATTATATTGCATATTCATTGTATTTTTACTTAACCTACTTAAACATACAATATTTAATGTTTTATGACAGCCACCATTGAAATGGAACTGTTTATATTTAAAAAAAGAAAAGAAACATAATTATGTCATTAACTTTCCCCACATGTATTTATTTATTTTTAATTTACCAGCCACAGCCACAGTGTTTTTGATCATTTTCACAAAAGTTTCATGGCCCCCAGAATATTTTGTTGTACGAATAGCTAAACATGTAATGTATCAATATAGATTGGATTCCGAACGATGATCAAAACAAAAACACAGATGGAGTAATTTGAGTCCATCAACACCCCTAATGCTTGCCCAGTCCTATAGCTCGTCCTGGATCGACATTTCATTCAGTAACATTAGGCAGCTTTAATTTTATATGTTGTTGATGTTTACATATGCATATGATTACATATTCTATCACTTGTTTCTGCTGATCAGAAGATTTAGTACTCTTTCAGATGTCATAGTGCCCCCTAGCATATAACAGTGACTACACTGAAACCTGGAAAATTCTGTATTTGATGTATAAAAAGCATTATTATAACGTTATAAAACTTCCTTGTAACTTAATTTACAGCATTAGAGAATTTTTTTTAAAGTAAATTTGTCTATATCTGTACTGTACCTGATAGGCCGCAAAAATAAATGTATAGATTTAAATCTAATCCAAATAAAATTAAAAGCTTGTGAAACAAAATTGAATCAAATTATGAAATGTGTCAATAACCAGCCCTATTTTCTTTAAGTCTTTTCCCCTTATTTTCTTGTCAGAGTTGCATCAGAATGCATTGTTTACATGTTAAAATCACACATTTTCGTGAGGATGCCTCTACAGGGATTTAATTCATAAATATGTCATCTTTTTCACCTCTTGTGAGTTTGCAGGTCTGATATATACAGGTCAACACATGCTCTTCTCAATTATGTCCATAATCAGCTTTATACTGCTTTCATAAAAATAAAAAATAAAATTAGATACAAATAATTTACCATAAAACTGGCTAACTGGGTTAAGTGTTGTTAGGATACCAAAATTTCAGTAGTCAGTTTTGGTACCATATTTTGGTTAAAAACGGTTTAACTCTTTGCTTAACTATGTGAAAATTTAAAAAAGTTAATGATTAATGCTACTAATAATTATAAGTAAATAATACAGCCTGTAGGTCTGCATGAATAACTGCAAGACTTAATGTACAGATCTGTTTTGACATGACTTGTTTTGTCCCAGTGTTTTCAATGTCTCAGGGCAGTTCAGTTCACACAGTAAATGCTGCTCCACACGAACTCATCTTTGCATCTGCTCTGAGTTTGGGTCGCTCATAATGTGCATTTGGGAATGCAACATGTGCCAACCATCTTCCCAAACTTGTAATAAGAAACGCTTATAAACCGACTGTTTGCTCCCTGCGGTTCTCTGCCAAAGTAAAAGCTTTAAAAGAGACATCAATATTAGTATTATTTTACAGTTTTACTGTAATAAAAATATTATTAATTGCATTTTAAATCTCAGCTTTTATCAGAAAAATTGCAATCAGATCCCCTGAATCATGCAGCCCTGCTGTTTTATAGACTTGAGTGATTTCAGGCATGTAGTAGAAATCCAATGAATTCCAAAAAAACAATCTAAATATACAAGTAGAACAGCTTTAAATCACCATCTTTAGCCGTCCCTATGTTTGATTTGACTCTGTTACTCCTACTATGCTGCACTGTGCTTAAGACAGGAAGTGAAGCATCACCCAGTGTACCTTTTAAACCATGAGTGAGTGCATGTGTTAACCATATGTCACAATTTGAGCAGTGTGCTTAAGACACGTGGAAAACGGCATCCCATGGGGCTGATCGCTGTAATGCCTCTTTTCTCTCTCTCTCTCTCTCTCTCTCTCTCTCTCTCTCTCTCTCTCTCTCTCTCTCTCTCTCTCTCTCTCTCTCTCTCTCTCTCTCTCTCTCTCTCTCTCTCTCTCTCTCTCTCTCTCTCTCTCTCTCTCTCGCCTGCTCGCTCGCTTCTCTTGAGGCTGTAAATCTTTTAAAAGGCTTGTAACCATTCTGTCCTCTCTCTATTCATATCTATTGGCTTTTTTCCCTCCAACTAGTAAAAGAACTTATAGTATTCCTGTTTTGAAATAGATATTCAAGCATTCCTTGAATTTACAAGCGACTTAACTTCTGAATTGTGAAACACTGTATCGTTTCCCCTTTACGATGTCTGTATAATCTACAGTAGCACACAGTTTAAGAATTCATCACGTCTCCTAGAAGTGCAGGGTCGGTCGTGTCACACGTCTCTCAGCCCATCACTTCTGCTCATGGCTCCCATGTTCCGCCCCAGGGCTGACTTCCTGTGACCTAGTTCATCTCCATGGTGGGAGGGGTTTTGGCTTGAGACTCCATTCCTTCAACATGCACTCTGGTATGAGAGAGACAGATATGTAGGTAGACGGTTATTTTTGTAGTTCTGAGAGATCTGCAGAGGAAAACGTGTAGGAGACAGACAGACAGGCTGCAAAGACGCTCATCAAATGGATGGAGACTCAGATATGATAGTAGAATCTAGAGGTAAGAGCTAGTCAGAACTGGTTCATAGGCTCCCTCTCTCATTCTCTGTTTTTCTCTCAGGGGACGCATAGTTCACATTTGTATACTGCACTTTTGACCTGCCTGGCAAATAAATCTCTAAATCAAGTAACCCCCTCCAAAGCACTCATACACACGTGGACACACAGCAAGAACTTCCCTCCTCCCAGAATGCCACCATGCAACTGGTCTGTCCTCATGAAAATGGATGTCTAGGAAATGCAAATTACTTCCTCAACTGGTGTCTTGGTGTCTCTCTCGCTCGATAGATGGATGGATGGATGGATGGATAGTGTGCGTTGAGTTTTCTTTCACTCTTGAACGAACAAACACAAAATTGTCTCAATTCCTGTTGAGTGTCCTCGTAAGCACCGTCTTGAATGAGTTAAAAAGTGTTAAATGAATGTAAGAAAATAGAAAATAGTTGAGAAAATAGAAATAGAACGGCTGAATAACTTTTCTAGCTTTATTAAGGATTAATCTATATTCAATTTATAATTTATGCAGTGAGTGTTTGATTATTCAGTTTCTGTACATTTACCTGTTAAACTTACCTGAAAATCTTAAAGCACTGTTTACAAGGTTACGTGGGTCAAAAACAACGAAAACAATAACTTTTTTTTTTTTTAATGCATTTTAGGTAAAAATCTGAACCGGCCCAACAGGATGAATAGAAAAAACCCTTAGCGTTGACTACTGATATATTAAAGGCACAGCTAGATGTGACATTTATTACAATGAGAAGAGAAGTTTATCTGAAGATTGTTTTAAGTTAATTTAAATTGAAAGTTATTTTTTATTTTTTAAAGCCTAATGTTAACATTTATAGCTTTCAATTATACTGTAATGTTGAAGGGCAATAATTCTAATAAAATATAATAATAAAATTGATAATACTGGCTTTCATTCATAGTGCTATATTAATAATAAAAAAAGCCATTTAATAAGAAATAGATTTAAAATATACCTTCTTTATGTTGTTTACGCATTACTTTGGAGATTCAATGTGAAAGTATTACAGTGTAAAAATCCATCCATCCATCCATCCATCCATTATCTTCCGCTTATCCGGGACCGGGTCGCGGGGGCAACAGTCTAAGCAGAGACGGCCAGACTTCCCTCTCCCTAGCCACTTCCTCCAGCTCTTCCGGGGGAACCCCGAGGCGTTCCCAGGCCAGCCGGGAGACATAATCCCTCCAGCGTGTCCTAGGTCTTCCCCGGGGCCTCCTCCAGGTGGGACATGCCCGAAACACCTCCCCGGGAAGGCGTCCAGGAGGCATCCGAAATAGATGCCCGAGCCACCTCAACTGGCTCCTCTCGATGTGGAGGAGCAACGGCTCTACTCTGAGCTCCTCCCGAGTAACTGAGCTTCTCACCCTATCTCTAAGGGAGCGCCCAGCAACCCTGCGGAGAAAGCTCATTTCGGCCGCCTGTATCCGGGATCTTGTCCTTTCGGTCATGACCCACAGCTCATGACCATAGGTGAGAGTAGGAACGTAGATTGACCGGTAAATCGAGAGCTTTGCCTTACAGCTCTTCTTCACCACGACAGACCGGTACATCGACCGCATTACTGCAGAAGCTGCACCGATCCGCCTGTCAATCTCCGCTCCATCCTTCCCTCACTCGTGAACAAGACCCCAAGATACCTGAACTCCTCCACCTGAGGCAAATACTCTCCACCAACCTGAAGTGGGCAAGCTACCCTTTTCCGACTGAGAACCATGGCCTCGGATTTGGAGGTGCTGATTCTCATCCCGGCCGCTTCACACTCGGCTGCAAACCGCCCCAGTGCACGCTGAAGGTCCTGGTCTGAGGAGGCCAACATGACAACGTCATCTGCAAAAAGCAGCGACGAAATCATGTGGTTCCCAAACCGGACACCCTCCGGCCCTTGGCTGCGCCTAGAAATTCTGTCCATAAAAATTATGAACAGAACCGGTGACAAAGGGCAGCCCTGCCGGAGTCCAACATGCACCGGGAACAAGTCCGACTTGCTGCCGGCAATGCGGACCAAGCTCCTGCTCTGGTCGTACAGGGACCAAACAGCCCTAAGCAAGGGGCCCCGGACCCCATACTCCCAGAGCACCCTCCACAGGACACCACGAGGACACAGTCGAATGCCTTCTCCAAATCCACAAAACACATGTGGATTGGTTGGGCAAACTCCCATGAACCCTCCAGCACCCTGGAAAGGGTATAGAGCTGGTCCAGTGTTCCACGACCGGGACGAAAACCACACTGTTCCTCCTGAATCCGAGGTTCCACTATCGACCGAATTCTCCTCTCCAGTACCCTGGCATAGACTTTCCCGGGGAGGCTGAGAAGTGTGATCCCCCTGTAGTTGGAACACACTCTCCGGTCCCCCTTCTTGAAAAGAGGGACCACCACCCCGGTCTGCCAGTCCAGAGGCACTGTCCCCAACCGCCACGCGATGTTGCAGAGGCGTGTCAGCCAAGACAGCCCCACAACATCCAGAGACTTGAGGTACTCAGGGCGGATCTCATCGACCCCCGGTGCCTTGCCACCGAGGAGCTTTTTAACTACCTCGATGACTTCAGCCCGGGTGATGGATGAATCCACCTCTGAGCCCTCAGCCACTGCTTCCTCAATGGAAGACGTAAAATGTAGTGTAAAAATGTAACCTTTAATGTTAAATGCTATTCCAGAAAAATGTGTGTCTATTCCTTCTCAATGTTAAGTGGTCTCTTAATTTTTTATATATGCTAGTTTCTGTATATCAGTGTGTTAATGTGGATCTATTTATTTATTTTATAGGATGATGCCCGTCAGTTGTTTGCCCTGGCCGCGGCCGCAGAGGAACAGGGCATCCTGCCTGATGACCTGGCGAACGTCATCACCAGACTGTGGGCTGATGGAGGGGTACAGAGCTGCTTCACCCGCGCCAGAGAGTACCAGCTCAACGACTCCGCTGCATAGTGAGTTCTCTCTCTGTTATTGGTCAGAAAATCTATTGACCTTTGATCATTTGTCAATATTCATGCAAAGCAAATATCATAGCTCATAATGCTCAGCCTGTCAGATGATAAATGTGCATTTACACATGGAACAGGGTGGTGCATTATAGCATTGTGGGAATTTTTCTTGGAATATAAACGTATTCAAATATTCAAAAGTTTTATATAGACACCAAAACCACTCTGCTATAGATCAAAATAATATGTGACTTTCTAAATGATCAGCTAAACTAAAACTGACACTTACCCAAGAGTCCATTTAAATTCAAAATGGATAGAAAGATGAAATTGTGTGATGAGAGCGGGTATGATCAGATCGATATGTCAAAGCGAGCAGAAACTCTGGCATTAACAGTTAACGGTCTGTTGAGAAACCAATTGCTATTAAATGGAGGGTTGGCCTGGGTCAGGATTTCCATGAATTTTCCCATGCTTGATACACTCAGAATCAATCAGGGGTAGGCGGAACGTTCCCTCACTAGGGGATCACAGTCAATTTGGCCTTGAATTAGGAAATGAATTATGATGTCATTTGTTGGTGGGAAAAGAGATTGGTGAAGGATAGCGGGAGTTCTAATCTTAGTTTTCATAATATTTAGTTGTGTTTGCTAGGTTCAGCAGATGTTTATGTGAGAGATTTTACAGCCTGTGTGTGGGTGGGTGGAGAGAAGTGTGGTTTCACAGAGACAGCCACTCCTTCCCCACCCTCATAACAGAGGCTAAGATGTCTATGTCAAAAACAATAGCTAAACCTCCTTTTAGAGAGATGCAGTCTATAGAAATTATAATTAAAACCAATAAATAAAAATAGAAACCTTCCACATACACACTAGTGTTCAGAGGTTTGGAATCAGTTTTTTTTTTTTTGGTTTGGTTTGTTTTTTTTTAAGAAAGAAACTAATACTTTTAATCAGCTAGGATGCATTAAATGGATCAAAAGAGACAATTAAGACTTGCTGACTTATACATAAAAGAATACTGAAGAAAACTATCAGTTTCTACACAAATATCAACTGTTTTCAACATTTGTTTTTCTATACATTATGCCAATTTATTACTTTTCTTATTATTATCCGTCATTATTGCAAAATAAACCCTGACATGATATTTAGAACACCGATGCAAAGGCATCTACTTGCCAAATAAATGAATGGTAATTAAATATAGATTTAGATTTTTAAATCATGTTATTAAGTGAGAAGAAAGAGATTGCAGTGACATATGAGACATATAAAACTATCACAGCTATAAAGGAATTGGATGAAATTGGGCGATCAGGATTCAAATTTATCCCAGAGGTGTCTAATGGAGTTTAGGTTGGCGCTTTGTGAAGGCTAGTGGAATTCTTCTGCATCAGACTTGGTAGGCAATTTCTTTATGGTGCTCGTGTACGATCCATCTTTGTTAAAAAACTGTCTAACCAAAACTAAGTTGGAAGCACACAGTTCTTTAGAAAAGTAATGTATGATGTAGCGTTAAGATTAGTCTCCACTGGAACTAAGGGGCCTGGAATTGGAACATATTTTTGGCCAAGTTTTCCAAAATCTTCCCAGCCTCTTAACCAGAGCCAGACGTCAAGCACAGCTCCTGTTCCAGTAAAAAAACCAACAAAAAAAACAAGACAAACTTCCTGTGCATCAAAGAAAAGACCATATTCTCTTTGCACAGATCTTGCCATACACACTTAATGTGTTCAGAATAACAGTACTAGTAGTGTCTACATCACTAAATAATATGCACTGAATCCCATCAGATGTTTTATACTGGTGTTATATTTTGAACAGCTACTGTATTAAGCACCTAGCGTTGGTGTATTGTTCTCATTAGAGATCAGCTACAGACTGTACTCTTGGCTTTGATGAACTCTAGCTGCGTTTATCAGAGACATGACTTTAATTCCCCGAACCTTAAATGATAGCAGGTGGTCATTAATCTCTCTCTATACACAGTCAGTACAGCCCATAGTCCTGCACCCTACAGGCTAGATATTTCATTGCATAAATCAGAGCACACCACGGTACTTAAGTGTGAATAATAAAATAAGTCTTCAAGAGAGCCCTCCTCCAAAACAAAGCTCACTCATGCCGAAATGTGAAACTAAATGTTTTTAAATGTTTTTTTTTTTTTTTTTGGTCGCAGTAGGTAAGAACTACAAAGTCCGCTCTAAGCCATGCTTTGTGAAGAGGGATTATCAGCAATTTTCAATTTGATTTAGATTGTGCTTGATTGTTTTGTGCCTGAGGATTCCAGTGGAGTGCGAGTGTCCGTGGGGATCCACACAATATTGAGAGACTGCTCTCAGGACTGATAAACATAAAACAACTACAGCCCTGTTTCCACCTGGTATTAAAGGAGCCATAGGTGAATCTCTACAGAATTTTTTTTTTTTGTTATGGTGGTTGAAAGTCTCATGTCTTGATAACAATGTTAAGAGGTCTAAATATATTTTTATAAATGTATATCGTCTGTGGAAGGTGTAGGACCATAAAATGTTTATTCAGTCGTTTCATTCGGTCCGAATACGTTTGTACACTTGGTTACATTGGTTATTGTAGTACTGTTACTCATTGTACTGTAAAGTTTTCTCACCGCTGAATGACACATTTTGTAATCCAATAACATTGTCTCTGGTCGTTGTGCGCATTCATGTGTTTTGGAGGAGGCGTGGGTTCGCATGCTAGCAGGCTAAAACTGGCATTTTCCAGATAACCTATTCCACCTTTAAAATGCATTTTGGTCGATCGGATCACAAGTGGACGACGCTAAATACAGCTGTAAACGCAGTCTTAAACGTTTTGAGCTTGTCCACTTTCGAACACTTCCAAAGATAGTTGAAAACGCCTTCACCGGATTGCTTTCGTAGTGTGAACACTCATGTGGTCGAATGTGTTCAAACAGTCACAAAAGACCGCCTACTCTCTGCCTACTGACATTGTGGGAAGTACGCTAGCCAAACGGGACTTAAACTTTATAGACCCTTTTCAGAGACTGTGATGACGCGTTTTAACGGTCCTCAATATCGTAAATAATTATTTTTAAAAAATCTATGTACATTTATAACACTAATACTTTGTATTATTCACCACTATGAAAGTTAACCCAACTATGACGACTTCCGCTTCTGAGAAACCCGGAAATGTGTAAAGGGTCAAGTTTGGTTTGAAGACGAAAAGGCACCAAGCTCAATGTTTTCTCATCATTTCTGATTTCTAACACACACAGCGTTTGCTGTGGTCTAGTGGCTATTAGAGCAGAAACGAAACCTGCTGTGGGATTTTTCATAGTCTTCTTTTGCGTTCATATGTAAATTGCGTGAGCTTATTTTGTCTTAAGATCTGAAAAAACACACATTAGGCCCTCCCCTCAAAGAAATCAGGACAGAAGTGGTTGAAAGTGGACAAAAGAGACCAATTAAAACACCAGGTGTAAACAGGAATGTATCTCGCTCGTTTACTTGTGATTCGAATTGACCCAAATACCAGGTGTAAACAGGGCTTAAGAACGAAAGAAAATAGCTTGGAGGAACTTGTGCCGTGAGACCAACACGGCACAAGTGATATTGAAGACTTGAATTCTTGGTTCGTCATGGAACCGTACAAATGAGTTGTAGTGAGATTGTACGGCATTAGGTGGAGCAATAACACTCAGTGTTGCTGGCAGGAGTTCTTGCCTACGCAGCTTAGCCAAGCTGTGTTACTGTGAGGCTTGATTGGCAGCTGAATGAAGATCTGCATTGTCACTGTCGCAGCCTCCTAGACTAAGGTCTGTTCCTCTGTGTGCAGTTGTTTAATCAGATATCCAAACAGTCTTTTGCATAAGAACATCATCTACAAGGCTTGTTCACACCAATGCTGATACAACTGAGAGACAAAGAAGTGTGAAATATTTTGCATTATATTTACCTAAAAAATATCGTACATTGCTGGTGCCAAAATTCAAATACATGCACAGTAATTTCATGCAGTAGTGAACATATTACAAAG
The DNA here is from genome assembly GCA_018749465.1 of Paracanthobrama guichenoti. Classification (NCBI taxonomy): domain Eukaryota; kingdom Metazoa; phylum Chordata; class Actinopteri; order Cypriniformes; family Gobionidae; genus Paracanthobrama; species Paracanthobrama guichenoti. Next base: position 23,281,119 of record CM031953.1, read on the forward strand.
CGTGTCTGGATAGTTAGAAGAAAATGCTATTAATGCAGTACAATTAAGTATAATGTTTATAAGGAAGACAGAAAGGTATTATTTAAAAAAGCAAATTGTTTTGTACCATCCTGTGTGTGTTTTGCAGTTATCTGAATGACATGGAGAGGATAGCCAAAGCAGACTACATCCCAACCCAGCAGGATGTGCTGAGGACCAGAGTGAAGACCACTGGCATCGTAGAGACACATTTCACCTTCAAAGACCTACACTTCAAGTGAGAAATCTCTCTGCACACGGATGTCTTTATTTCGCTCTGATTTTAACAAAAAAGAATTTTATTTACACTCTCTAGTAGCTGCGCTAACGTGTGTTCACACACATTCACACTTCGAGCAACTCATCTACCATATCGAACAGCCTCCACTATTTCTGTTAGCTAGCAGCACTCTCTTTAACCCTCAGTGGAATCAAGGAATTAATTCCATGCCATCCATGTGTTCTGGCCTGAGGTTTTGGGATTAATTTCTCTTAAAACTGTTGCGGGTGTTTGGTTTTAGGAGTTTATGGGATTTAGAAAGGCTGGAATGATTCTCTTTGAATGCGTCTGCTTTAATCTACAGAAGAAATGTCAGCCCAACCTTTAGAAAGATCAAACAGAAAGCCAGCTGTCCAAGATGGTCTATTACTTTGATGAATTTAAATTTAAATCATATTATGTATCGTGTGTACAAAAAAAATGCCACATAAGAGGGAGGATGATTATGGAATTTCCTAGAAATGCCAATGACGTCTTTTCCAGGTCCACACGGTTAAAGAGACAAGTGTGTGATCGACAGAAATGAATGACTCCTGCAACAGACAGGAAGTCCCAGCTCTTCCATCCACCCTCCCTGTATCATCCATCCTGCTTTCAACCTCTCCATTACCATAGAAACAAAGCCCAGACTCAAATGTCAACAAATGCCAGTGACACATGTGAACCTCCGGACCTAAAGAAGAGGAAAGAACATAATAAACCTCTCTAAGGGCATCAGAATACTGAGTCAGCAACCTCAATATTCTGCTGACAAAACATTGAAAATTTCCCACAAACTTCCAGTGGACAAAAACAAGCTCTGGGAAAATATGATTTGTGGAAACTAGATGTGACCTAGAATGAGGAATATTGTCGTTTACCTGCCCTCAGGTCATTTCTATTGTCAAATAGGACAAAACAGCATCATAAAACATCATAAAAACAGTCCATAAAAACATTGTACCTTATTTCGAGTCTTTAAACCAATATAATATACATTTCCAAAAGTTTTGTGACGCCTGCCTTTACATGCTCATGAACTTTAATGACATCCCATTCTTAATCCGTAGGGTTTAATATGGAGTTGGCCCACCCTTTGCAGCTATAACAGTTCAACTCTTCTGAGAAGGCTTTCCACAAGGTTTAGGAGTGTGTTTATGGGAATTTTTGACCATTCTTCTAGAAGCGCATTTGTGAGGTCAGGCACTGATGTTGGACGAGAAGGCCTGGCTTGCATTCTCCACTCTAATTCATCCCAAAGGTGTTCTATCAGGTTGAGGTCAGGACTCTGTGCAGGCCAGTCAAGTTCCTCCAAACCAAACTCGCTCATCCATGTCTTTATGGACTTTGCTTTGTGCACTGGTGCGCAGTCATGTTGGAACAGGAAGGGGCCATCCCCAAACTGTTCCCACAAAGTTGGGAGCATGAAATTGTCCAAAATGTCTTGGTATGCTGAAGCATTAAGAGTTCCTTTCAGTGGAACTAAGTGGCCAAGCCCAACCCCTGAAAAACAACCCCACACCATAATCCCCCCTCCACCAAACTTTACACTTGGCACAATGCAGTCAGGCAAGTACCGTTCTCCTGACGATCGCCAAACCCAGACTCGTCCATCGGATTGCCAGACAGTATCATGATTCGTCACTCCAGCCAGAGAACACGTCTCCACTGCTCTAGAGTCCAGTGGCGGCATGCTTTACACCACTGCAACCCCCGTTCTGTGAAATTTTTTTTTTTTTTTTTTTTTTTTTTTTTTTTTTTTTACGTGGCCTACCACTTTGTGGCCGAGTTGCTGTTGTTTCCAATTGCTTCCACTTTGTTATAATACCACTAACAGTTTACATTTACATTTATGCATTTGGCAGACGCTTTTATCCAAAGTGACTTACATTGCATTCAAGGTACACATTTTTACATTTTGTCAATTCTTGCTTTCCCTGGGAATCGAACCCATGACCTTGGCATTGCTAGCGCCACGCTCTTATTTTTTGAGCTACAGGAAAGCCGTGGACGGTTGACCGTGGAATATTTAGTAGTGAGTAGTGAGAAAATTTCATGAATGGACTTATTGCACAGGTGGCAAACTATCACAGTACCACGCTTGAATTCACTGAGCTCCTGACAAGTAATCATTGATTACTTGTACATTTGTTTGTTTGTTTATACTGCTGACCATTTACATGCGTCTCCTCTCTCTCCACAGGATGTTTGATGTTGGCGGTCAGCGTTCAGAGAGAAAGAAGTGGATCCACTGTTTTGAAGGGGTGACGGCCATTATCTTCTGTGTGGCCATGAGTGCGTACGACCTTGTGCTGGCTGAGGATGAAGAAATGGTAAGATTAGCTTTTGCCCCAAATCAGTTCATAATTCACGGTCCATGACACTACTAAGAATCAAGGAGGCTGCACTTGTACACTTCTGCACATTTTGTTTTGTTAGTCAGTTTCTGGCACCAAAATAGCCATAATTTAGTTCTATTTGACCATGTTTCACCCTTTTTTTATTGTTAGAATAAAATATGCTGTTTTGGTACTGCACCTATAAGACTTCATGTATGACACAGCATAAACTACTGTTCAAAATTTTGGGGTTGGTAAGATTTGTTTTATTATTATTAAAAGTGGTCAAAACAGTAATATGGTAAAATATTATTCCTATTATTCCTGTGATGCTAAGCTGAATTTTCAGCATCATTACTCCAGTCTTCAGTGTCACATGATCCTTCAGAAATCATTCTAATATGATGATTTGCTTCTTAAGAAACATTTATTATTATTATTATTATTATCAATGTTGAAAACGGCTTCATATTTTTTCATGATTCTTTGATTAATAGAAAGTTCAAAATAACAGCATTCATTTGAAATATATTTTTGTAAAATTCTAAACGTCTTTACTGTCACTTTTGATCATTTTAATACATAAGTACTGATTTCTTTAAAAAACAAATCTTGCTCACCCAAGCTTTTGAATGGTAGTGTAGTTCAGGCTGTCATTCATCTATACAGTCCTGAATTCTGAACCGTTTCTTAATTCCACCACAGAATAGAATGCATGAGAGCATGAAGCTCTTTGACAGCATCTGCAACAACAAGTGGTTCACCGAGACCTCCATCATCCTCTTCCTCAACAAGAAAGATCTGTTTGAGCAGAAGATCATACACAGCCCCTTGACCATCTGCTTCCCTGAGTATGCAGGTACTATAAAGCAGCCAACTTCCCAATAAATCATCTAAATCAAGTGCACAAGTGCTCCAGAAGTGCTTTTGAGTGCTTCAGTTCAATAAAATGCAAGCTGTTGCTTTACCTATACATTAAAGAAAACAGGAAATCAATACAGACATTTTTAGTTTCTTAATGATTGTACCTGGTCTTTTTGTGCAATAAAAATTAAAATAAATCATATTAAATTGTTGATATTAATTTATTATAATTAGGGCTGTCAAATGATTGATCACGATTAATCACATCCAAAATAAAAGTTTGTTTGTGTTCATTGTGTATCATTATGCATGTATGTATGTATGTATGTATGTGTGTATATGTGTGTGTGTGTGTGTATGTATATATATATATATATATATATATATATATATATATATATATATATATATATATATATATATATATATATATATATATATATATATATATATATATATATATATATATATATATGTATATATATATATATATATATATATATATATGTATGTATGTGTGTGTGTATGTGTGTGTGTGTGTATATATATATATATATATATATATATATATATATTATATATTATTAATTATTATGTAATTATTTCTTATTATTATTATTATGTGTATATACATATATTTTTTTCTTAAATGTATACGTGTGTATGTATTTATATATACACAATAAACATACTTTTATTTTGGATGTGATTTAATTGTTTGACAGCACGAATTCTAATTAATATTAGACCATTATAACAATAATAATGCATAAAAATAATCGGATGCAAAACATTATGCCATGTAGATCATAAACCTAACTTGCAGTCTGACTTAATACATCAGCATTTAAAAGTTAATCCAGTAAGAATCAAAGTCAGAACTTTGTTTTTATAATGTTTATCAGGTCATGTTTTTTTTTTTTTGGGAGGAAGCAAATTATATTAACTTTTCTCCAAGGCTGGTACACCCTGGAAAAATTATATTAACCAATACTATTATTATTTTTTTTACCTATTATTTCCACCCTGAAATACATCACATTACAGAAGTTAAATGCGTTGTTTATGCCATTTTCATATTGTCTTTGAAGTATGCACATATTCGATGTGAAAAACAGACCAATCCAAACCAGTTCAAACCAGGCATTTTCAGTCGTTTGTAAGGCTGTTCACTTCAAGTGCTCATCAAGGGGTTTATTCAAATGAGGTCCACTTTGGTTGTCTAGCAATGTTGATATGCAAAGGCCAGCAGTTCATTATATCCAACGGAGAGTTGTGCATGGGACATCGATCTAACGCAGAGCAAGCGGCTTTACTGATATCAATCGTTTGGAAGAGATTGTGTCATTTTAACTCTTTCCCCGTCATTTATGAGACATTGCTATCCCGTATTGGCGGAGATTTCCGCTTTCCGTGTTTTCACTGTTATATGCTAGGGGGCGCCGTTACGCATCTTCTGAGAGAGTTTTGAATCTCCTGATCAAATCATTGGTGAAAAAGAAGAAACAACAAGCAATAGCATATGTAAGGAGATTCATACGTAACATAACATGATCATCAACATAAAGCGGCATATAAATCAAAACTGCCTAATGTTACCGAATGAAATCCACCCAGGACGAGCTATAGGACTGTGCAGCCTTAATCTACTCCATCTGTGTTTTGATCATCGTTCTGAATCCGATCTGGATGTAGTCTAAAAACGTCATTTTTCTCAGATTTTTGCTCTAAATGTTGCTTTTTTTTTTAATGAAACTTACCCACATTTGTTGATGAAAAAGAATGCATGAAGCTAGAATAAAAAGTTTCGTTTGTTTGTTTAAAAGCAGAGGGTCTGTTCTTTCTTTTGATTGCATGTTCAGATGCTACAAAATATTCTGGGGGCCATGAATGCTGGCGGTGGATGGTTTTTAAAAAAACGCTGGCGGGAAAAGAGTTCATGATCAAAGTGGGGATCATTGTGAATGTTTCTTGGATTTCATGATTTTTTTTCTGCTTCCTGTCTGTCACTTTTTTCCTACTGTTTTCTCATTGTGCTTCGTATTTCCCCTCAACAAGGTGCCAACAACTACGACGAAGCGGCCGAGTACATCCGCACCAAGTTTGAGGACCTGAACAAGAAGAAGGAAACCAAGGAGATTTACCCTCACTTCACCTGTGCCACAGACACCAAGAACGTGCAGTTCGTTTTCGACGCGGTCACTGACGTCATCATCAAAAACAACCTAAAGGATTGTGGGCTATTCTAGAGCACAGAAACAGGAAGATGAGTCGAGGTAAGAAGAAATGCACAAAAACCCTGTCTAGATGGACTACTTCGCTAGCCATTCTGACTTATTTCTCTTCCTCTTTCAGATTACTTGAACAGTTTTGATGACCAGAGGAAGCAAGGGTGGAATACATCCCGGGCATCTGCACTGGCCAACCACGACTCCTGCTTCCACACGACTGATAGCTCAGAGGAGCCCGACACAATTTCAACGATTGCCAACAACCTTAGCCTCTGTCCTCCCTCCCTCCGGACACCGTCCCATCATTGTGTTGACATTTAATATCTGTATTAATAACTCCTTGGCATGTGACCACAAATCGCCAACTGTTGTATTATGCATTGTCCATTTTTGTTGTTTATTTTCTTTCTTTTTGTTCATTTTTTTTTTCCAAGTAATAGCAGAGGCAATTCAACTGTTTTTATATACCTTCATTTTACTCTAGGGAATATGATGTGCAAATTTTATTAAACTTTTAATTGCATAATGCTTATTTTTTAAACAACCAGCAGGCATTGGATATAGAGTATGATTGAAAAAGGAACGCGCTTTTATGATGTTTACATGACGTCCTTGTTGATAGCAAAATGGAAAGATTTCCTGCATGATAGAAGATAGCAAATATATCAATACATGTAATCAGTTCACATCAGCGTAACATTCCTTTTTAAAATTAAATTGAAAAAAAGTACAAAAACAACAAAAAAAAAAAAAGCACAAAAAAGCTTCACAAATGGGGAAAGAACTGCTAAAATGTAACTGATATTTAAAGTATGTACGTAACAGTATCTAACAATCTTTTTTTCTTTTCTATCTTCTCATTCCTCCTCCTAGCATTCTGTTTGTGCCTTGACTTCCGTTTACAATGGACTTTACTTTCTCCCCCAGTTGTCCTACTGTACGTAAACATTTCTGCTCCAGAGATTCCACACCATGTAAGAATAAATAGTGATTAATGGAAATCTAACTGAGAAAAAGGGTAGTGTTTTTTTGGTTTTGTTTCTTTTTTTTTTGGTAAAGATTAAAGTTCTTTTGAAAGTCCTATATAATGATTTAATTTAAATAAAAGTTCATTCACTAGATGAAGCTGTGCCAGCTGTGGTTTTTATTTCAAGTGTACATTATGTGGAGGTTAATAAGTTCACATCAGTGGCTGAATAATTCATTTAATATCCAATCGCAGTAATTAAATACACATTTAAGGACTTGCCTTAGGGCATCAACTAGAACATTTTCTAATTTTAGGATCTTGTGCTTTGGATGAAATTGGCTATCCATTACCTGGAGAGGTTTGTAAGAACATTAACTTAATTATTTAAGGACATTATGATTCATTTCTTTTCTGAGATTGGATAACTGGAAGATGAGGCTCGAACCGACGTCATTCACCCGTTGCATTTGACGGACCCCATTGACTTCCATACTACGGGGAAAAATACTAGGGGACTCATTGGTGCCCGTCAGCTGTTTGGTTATTGACATTCTTCAAAATATCCTCTTTTGTGTTCAGTTCGTTTTCATGTTTGGGTGAACTATCCCTAAAACGAACCACCATTTTCGGAACATATGCTTCTCAATTATAATTACGTTCATATCTCACACAGTCTAACCTGGGTCTTGAGCTTTTCCATCAAACCTCTACAACGAAGGGAAAATATGGTTTAAGATTTGAATTAAATTAGTGTTTGAAGCGTGAAATAAAAAGCTGTGAACGGTCGCGGCTGCTTTTGACAGTGACACTGCCATCTAGTGGCTGCTTTGTGAAATGGCACCATACAATCTTTTTTTTTTTTTTTTTTTTTTTTTTTACAATTAATCTACATAATCCCACTTCTCAGAAACAGATTTAGCCGTTTGACCCACCTCGTTGTTCTGATCTAATCAGTTCCTCCAGTGTTCGCTTGAGTACTGGGGGGTATTCCAGAAAGCAGGTTATGTGACATACCCACTTTCGGTTCCAAAAACGGAGGTAACTTTCAGGGTATGCAAGTAACCATGGCAACTCACTCTCTGAACATAACCTGCTTATGATCCAGGAGGAGTTTGCTTAAGAGGTATTCAAATCTGTTATATAGTTAGTTATAATATACAACATTATATTCTAAAGCAGTGGTTCTCAGCCTTTTTTCAGTGATGTACCCCCTGTGAAATAGTTTTTTTCAGCCAAGTGCAAAACAAAATGCAAACATTTGAAAATAAATAAATCTCCTGTACCCCCTGGAGTGCCTTCACGTACCTCCAGGGGTATGCGTACCCCTATTTGAGAACCACTATCATAAACTGTTTAAATGTTCATTAAATTAAAATATATTTATTATTTTATTGTCATCACATGGATCTCCATTCAATTAATTAGCATCAAACAAAACATTATAATCCTTATCATCAGTGAATTAAACGAAGAGGTTGAAAAAAAAAAATTGCACAACCAACAAATAGGTGGCGATGTGCATTAAGTAGGTTATGTAAATCGCCATTAAACAAAAGAAGAAGAAGTAGAACGGCGCTCTGTGTTAGCGTCTGTTTCCATGGTGAATCATCGATTCGTCGCTCTGTTGAGGATGTCTTGTGTGGTTAACATACTCCGGGTTGTCTGAACTTTACTCGTTTTTGGAACCAGCATACCTCGAGTAAACAAGGCTTGGGTTAATCAACCGAGAGTTCAAGGTATATGTGACGGTAAGTTAACCTTGCTTTCTGGAATACCCCCCCTGAAAAGATCACAAATAAACAAGAAAAAGTGAGAAACAACATAAACCCGAGAAAACTATTTTTCTTCCAGCTCACGTCATTCAAACTGACGTTAAAATGTATAACTAACTAAAACCCAAATAATTTACAAAATAAAATCTGTTCAGTTGTTTAGTACATTCGTTTTCTTACAAAAATGTAAATTATGAAAAATAATTTCTTTTTTTTTTTTTTTTTTGTAAACTGCGCGGTTGCGTCAAATTGCTGCTGCTCGCGCATGCGCGCTGCATTTTTAATAGTTTTTTTTTTTTCATGTTTCAGGATTTTTGTGTGTGTGTGAACTGGTGGCTGATGTAGTAATACTAGCTATTCGTAATGGTAAGTATAGTATTTTGACAAACTATAATTACAATATATTTTTGTAAGGAACAATGTTTTTGTAATGTTTGTTTATAGATATAGTACTGGTGCGCACACACACACACTTTATGGGTAGACCATGCACTATAAACACATGTCTGACAGTTCTTATGCTGCGTCTCGCGCAAAACACAAATAATAATTTTGTATCGCGAACAGACATTTTGACCAGACACAGTGTGAGCAGCAGCAGAGCTCCTGTGATGGTAAGCAGAACCACAAACCAGGGCTGGATCCCAGAAACTCACTCAACACTGTCACAACCTGTGGCTCTGTCATCTGGAGAGAACAGACACACGAACAGGTGCATCTGTAGAAATGGTGAGTGTCTGTTGTTACTAAACAATCATATATATATGCACTAGACTGATAGGAAATGCTCACTGTGGTGGTTGTGGTTGTGGTTGTAGTGGGCTCAGTGGATGTCCATTGCACAACGGTGACGAAAGTGACCACCCATCAGACACCTGAATGGTGACCTCAAATATGGTGTCATCATAGACACCTTCTGACATGTAGAAGGGGTTATTAGATGTCAGGCTCAGATCATTCATTTGGAAACGGTCCACATAAGGCACCTTTGACAACGTTAACATGGTGCTGTTGTTATTGTGTGATCAAAGGCCTATGTATAATGGTGAAACGTAATGATTGTTATGTGGCTATTAGGGGCAGTGTTGGCATTACAATTTAAGTAATTAGATTACTTTTTTGAGTAACTAGTAAACTAACGGATTACGCTGTGTGTGAATATAACGGTTATTGTAGTTTTAGATTAACGTTAAATGTGAGCAAGTATTTACTCATCTCACTTGCAAAAACAAAAAAAAAAGATTCAATCTTACTCAAAATTAATAAAAACAGTTGCTATCTGAGAATACTTTGCAAACCTGCAGTAATATAATAAAAAATATACTTTATGTATTTAATCTCACTTTAATAACCAATGTCTTTGCTGCCGACCTTCGATGATCCACTTTAACCATACTAATAGGCTAAAATTACTTTAGATAAACATAACATTTGTGTTTTATTTTTTATTTCTTCAGCAGCACAGCTGAAAGATTTGTTTAAGCTGCGCCCTCTACTGTACAGCTGTGAATTTGCATTTCTTTCAGCCTGAGGCTTATTCATTTCACTTTTGGTCTTTACATTTGCCAAAAATAACTTTTTTGTTGTTGTTAAAAAACAAACAAACAAGCCCAGCCCTGAGGCCTGTTGCAAGAAGCTATCTGAACAAACTCTGAGTTTCAGAGTAGGTTTAGAGTTGACAGATCCAGATAAATCCAACCTGGTTTAGATCAAGTTCAACGGTCTCTCAAAGGTTCTTGTCAACTCAGGTTTAATCCAGAGTTTGCGATTAACTCTGAAGCGAGTGCACCTGAAAGTGTGACGCGTGCGGCAAACAGCCAATCACAGTGTCCGCTTGATTCACTTCTCTCTGAAGACTGAGAGATCATTTTGAAAATGATCATGAAATCAAATGCATTTACAAAGCAGGAATAAACGCTGTTGCTGCAGCGAAAGTTTGAGAAGGCATCTGAAAGATTATCTGACTATATCAATGCATGATGCGAATCAAAGAAATATGCCTAATAATTATAGGTTCACAAAGAGCCCGTTGTTTAAAAGAATTATGAATGCATGCATTATATTTATATTAATATTTGGCTACTTGTCAATTAATATAATCATTATATGAATATATTATATGAATTAAAAGTAATTATAATTCATATAATATAATAAATAATTAGCACCAAAATATTTCACCATAAACTGCTTTAATTTGGAACAAGAGGTGCAGGGGGTGTGGCTTCATTGCATCTTTACTTGCAGCTGATTGTCCCAGAATAAAACCTGCTCCAGAGCAGGTTAGCCTTGTAGTGTAAGTTACCATGGTGATGAACACTGCTAAAAACCAATCCACTTTCTTGTGCCCGAAAAACCAGAGTTTGCTCAAACTAATCTTGAACTTACCTGGGTAGCAACTGAAACCAGCTTTGTGCAACAGGCCACAGGTGTTAAAAAGTAATGCAAAAGTAATGTAACATTGCTTTTCATAAAAAGTAACTAAGTAACGCAATTAGTTACTTTTTTTAGGGAGTAACGCAATATCGTAATGCATTACTTTTAAAAGTCACTTTCCCCAACACTGATTAGGGGTCTCTATCGGGGTCTGTGCAGCTGAGGGTGACAAGGGGATGAGAAGATGATGGATTTATATGAGAGTGGGTCACAGACTGGAGAGTTATCGTTTAAATTCTGCGCCAAAAGAGGAAGAGAATAACGTGAACATCTGTATCAATCTTGATACTTTTCTGAAAACACTGATTTAAAGCTGTGGCTCTCAACTGGTGGGTCGTGACAATGCTACAGTAAATGCAATGCAATATCATTCTGCAGCAAAAATATAATCATCAAAATCTTTTGTTCTTCGTATTATGCCACAGATTCCTCTGTCGCTTGACAATATGGCTAATACCCTATTTAGGCAACTGTAAATCACACATTTGCTCTGGTTTATTTATGTATTTACAAAATTGTCTATTGCTGTTCAGTCCTTCATGTTATAATTGTTCATATAGTTGGGCCTATGAAGTTCATAATAATTCTATTAAATAAAAAATAAAACATTTTTAAGGACATTTTTGTTTACTTTTGTACAATAAAACTTCTTTGTTCTGTATTGGGTTTATACTTTATATCCAGTGTAAAATGTGAGCCTCAAGCCAGTTGAGAACCACTTGTTAAACGTCAATGCTTCAATCTTCAAACCAAGTTAGTAAATGCTTATATCAATAAGTAAGTAGCAGTACATGCTGACCTGAACTTGTATGATGATATCAGTAGCTGGTTAGTTCTGTCTACGTCCTGGTCAAATCCACAGCTTGAATTTTCAGCTTTCAATTCTGCTTTTCCTCAAAGTCCAGTTCTGTACCCAAACACAGCTGTCCTATAGATTGAGAAAGCAGGTCTGATGCAGCTGGACAGTGTGATTATTGTGCTGGGTAATTGAAATATTCGTTTAAAATTACATTTTGAGTATAATGGAGCATTTAAGTTGGGATGATCCATATGATCTCACCTCCAACCGGATCAATGGTGAAACCTGAGTCTCCTCCTGAGATGGCCAGTCAGAGGGAATTAAAGGGCCAGGCTAGATCGACTGCATTCAAGACTCCCACGACAGACGTCTTCCAGCACCAACGGACCTACAATCTGAGGGTCAAAATCATTTACTGGAGTGATGGTGATCAGGATCTGGATTTCAGATGGAGAGAAAAGGGGACTGGAATCCCTTTTGACAGCAGTTCATACAGATTTGAAATGCATTTTAGTTCATATAAAGTCATATGGCCATCTGATTAAATAACATGTGGGTGAATTCAAAATGTTAATTATTTTGTTTGCTTGTCAGGAATTTATTCCCAGAGCTGGTGGCACTTAATTAAAATTTACTTGCATGTATTTGGTGGCATATTTGTATATCTTAAATACATAATGAAATCATTGAAAATTAAATTTGTTTATCAAATCTGGTTATTAAATGCTATTTTTATAAGATTTTCTGGTACATATTGTTTATTGACTCCTGAGAGAACAATATGGTGATTCTAATGATAATGAACAAAATAAAAATGACACTGTTTATGAGATTTGTGACTTGTTAGAGCAGGGATCTCTGTATCAATGGCCATGATAGTGGCTTCATATTGGAAGTTATTAAATACAGCTCCATCAGTGTCATAATCCAGACTGCTGTTGATCTAGAAAGAGAAATGTGAAGAATTTTAATGTACAACATATGGATGTCATTACGCTTGTAACTAAGCTTGTTCCCTGTGAATACCTGCAGACAGTTGTCCATTTCTCAAGCGGAATTTAAAGTTTTAGAGGCTCTTCTCAATGAGTGGCAACGTCATTGCTGATACCGATGTCGGGACACCAAGACTCCCGCCAAATTCTGTGGTCTCTGGGACTGCCAGTCTGTGATAGTTGATCAAACACAGTTTTTCAGTAACAGAAAGTTACTTTCATAGTGTTAAAAGACACGAATGAATGAGGCTATAAACACAATGACAGAAGGGGAGCAGAAAGGATGATGTTCATTGATGTCCTACCATTAACCGTGACGTTTGCCTTTCAGAAACACTAAGAGCTTGGACCAAGAGGACAGTCTGGATTAATGATCTGTCCGTTTCCAGGTCCAGATTATACGTTGTTCTGATGACACTGTCATCTAACGGTCAAATCAAAAACAAGAATGAATTCTGGGTAAACAAAAAAATTTCTTCATAGCATGCCATAGGCTGTGTCCGAAAGCTTAAAAATGCTGCCAACGGGAGATACATAAGGCACGTCCGTTACCTCAGAGGTCTGTCTGTAATCAGTTTTGTGAGGATTACTTGCTCAAACACTGCCTGCAAAGTCATTGCCTGATAGGGCAGCGAGGCAACATGTCAGCTGCCTATAAGCCACAGGCTGCATCTGAAATCGCATACGTCCCTACTATATGCAGATGAAATACATGTACAGTAAGTAGCCTATGTGACAAAAAAACAAAAAGTACCAGTAAGACCTGCATTGCATACAATGGACACTATACTATCCCATGATGCCACATGAGAGGATTTGTGAATGGCAGTGAAGCATTGACAGGTCACGTGATAATGACAGCATGGTGAATGTAGTATGTCCGGTTTACATACACACACTCATACTAAATAATACATACTTTTTAGTGGCCTTAAAGTAATTACTTATTCAAAATAAGTACCTACTCAAGAGAGCATGCGATTTCGAACGCAGCCAAAATGTTCCAACTTAAGATGTGTTTGACATTTCAGTCACAAGAGGGAGACAATCTTCTCCTTACCTCGTCCTATTTTGTAAAGTGGATAAGGTAAGGAGAAGTGTCCCTCAACACGTAGAACACTGAGGGAATGTTTAGATTGACTTCAACAGATGACACAAAAACACCCTTGATTCTCAAAAATGGACACATTCTGGATGGGAAAACTGGTGAGGATGAGATTGGAATATCATGATATTGTTTTCTGAATCAGATATTATAGGCTACCTACACTTTTAAAATAAAGATTCCAAAAGGGGGTTTTCTTAGCTTGAACATTTTTATAATCCAAAATACCTTATTCCATTATTTAAAAAATGCTTTTGTGCAGTCAAAATTTTCCATGGATGTTAAAGGTTCTTCATGGAGCCGTATATATGTCAGTAAGGAAATTTTAGTGTAGTCCAATAGAATGTCTTATTAGCTTAGATATTAACATCCATGCTCTTTTTATGTATTCAAAGAGACTCGCAGGAAATCAAAGGAGTCTGTGGAGACCATGAGGACCTTAATACTGTATACACCATACCACTGCAGTTTGCTCCTACTCTGTCCTTTACAACCACAGATATGAAAAATTCAAGAATAAAGAAAAGCATCAAGAGTTATGCCAAACATAACATCTATTCCTTCAGCCCTCTGTGGTAGCTAAAGGTCTGTTTAGAGGTGATTCTCCCATCTGTGTGAAACCAGCTATGACAAGAACTGGCAAAATGTAAAAATGTGTACCTTGAATGCAATGTAAGTCGCTTTGGATAACTAACCCTAAACCAAGCCCTAAACCTACCCTAACCCTGTAGTAAGTACATGTTGTTAATTAATATTACTCAGTACTTAAATATATAATTACACTGTAACAATGACTCCTTAAAATAAAGTTTTCACTTTTTAAAGGCAGATTATTTCAGAAACAAAAGCAGCTTCAAGTTATTCAAGTTATAGAAGTTTAAATTTACTGTAAAGCAAATGGACCGAACTAAACATTTTGTAGTTTATGCAAAATATATATTTTACACAATAATTTGGACTTTAAAATGGTTAGAAAATCAAAACCATATGTCTAAGCTGTGTTCTCACAGGGTGAATTCTGAGTGTGTAAGCTTTTGAGCGATACCTAATTTATGATGATTAGGCCTACTAAAATATGTGATAGGGAAAAAGGCGATAAAAAACACACCAAGTTAACAAGTGACAGCTAACAGGCTATAAATAACAGCACCTGCTATGTGGAGTTTTGGTTGACACTCTGGAGGTTCATTCACATTGATGTCTCTTAAATTAAAGCTCTGCTGCACTCAGCCAGTCGCTGTGAAGATGGCCAGCTGTACCGTGTACAGTGTGACTCGCTCATAATCCACGAGCCATGCCATATAGTTTAACATCAGAAGATTCTAATGTCTGTATCAAGTCTGCATACTGTCTTACCAAAGATTTTGTAGCCACAATGCTTATATATTAAAAATGTACTGCTGAATGATTAGATTTTGATACCTTGCTGTCAGATTACTATATTCAATACAGTAAAAAATGCTGAACATATTCATTTTCTTATATTCAGGTGACCTGGATGGTGAAGATGTTGGAGGTGGGATTGGTGACGGGATCCTCAAACGCAGCAGCAGATGGAGTCATGGATCTGAAACTCCAGCAGGACGGCTCTGGGAACTGTGCTCTCCAACACATCCACCCATGCAAGCAGGTGAACGAAGCCTAGAACAGTCATTAAACCTAGCCACTTCATGTTGCAAAATGACTGTTGGTGATGATTTTTACACATGGATGTACAGTCCCAGCATACACACATTGCTCCATGGTTTGAGTTTTTAAATGAATGCACATTTTTGTTGGATTCACAGTTGTACTGGGAGTATTCACTGTCACTGAGAGTAGACCAAATTTATAAAAAGAAAATGTTACAATCTGGATGCATGTGCATTTTGTTGCACTGTCAAAAAAGTTGTTGCTTTTTAAGAAAGAAAAAAAATCCTATATCGTGATGTTATATTTAAAAACATATGTAAAAACAGCCACAATATGTAATTTTTTGCCTTTTGACGTCGCTTATTCAAAACAAAGGCATAGCTTGATGACGTCTTGATTTCGCGGAGCTTTTATTATGTCGACAGCTTCCGCTTTTTCCGCTCATGTGTATGTGGGGTAACGCATAAAACGCTGTTTTATCATATTAGACACATTATTTGAGTGTGTTGAAAGTTATGTTATAATGCTATTGTACTATGAGACACTTGCAGTGAGCTAGATCGATATTAGGCATGGTAAAACGTGGATTTAAACTGTGTTGAGCTATATAACAATGATTCATTTTCTGTCTATGAATGTTTCCAAACAGCTGCTCACCTGTCTAATGAAACATAGTATATGTTTAATATATTCTACAAAATAAAGCCGGAAATCGAGGGTATCACGGGTATGATGTCATTGATAGGCGGTCCGTGTCCTGGTTAAAATTGCTTATTTCTCTGGATTTAACTAAGTAACAAGTCAACAAAATATATAACATTATTCTAGTGTTTTTTGGATATTTTAATCTAAAAATCTTACATATTGTGCCTTTAAAGTACACTAGGCCTACGAAAACACAGACAGAGAATCATTTCACAAGTTCTAATAACTTCCATGAATAAATTCTGTAATATTATGTAATAATACTATATCCACAATATATTAAAATAAGTCCATAATATAGTAAAAAGTCTAAAGAAAGATTTCTATTTCTAGTGGTTGTTTGGGCAGCTTTTAAAATGTATTTTTTTATGTGAATGTGCATATTAGATATCACACTAACACATCAAATGATTAAATATTGCACTATAGCCTACATAAACACAAATACCACCAAATATTGCTGATATTTAAGTAATGGTACACTGATAGAACACAACACAAATTAGTTTCCCATATTTTTCTGTTTAGAAAGTGCAGGTAAAGTTTAGCTGAGCTTCTCTCTTTGCGCACTTGGAGATTTAGGAGTATTTGTTTTACACTCCCTTGGTTGCTTGTGTGAATTAGCCTACGAGCACTAGAAATGTACCAGTATAAATTAGTTTAAGGGCCAATGTGGTCTAGCCGAACTTTGTCCTTATTTTTTATAGATGAAAACCAAGCTGATTGTAGACCTGTAGGTTGCTGTTGTTATGAACACTAACTTTAAGCAGCAGAAGGCAAATAAAGAAATCAATCTTGAAGACATGCCCGGGTTACCTGACATGTGGTTACAATAGTAACCTCATACATTAAAGTTTAATGCTTCAGGAAGATCACTTGAACATCCAGGAAAAAGTGGCCATCCTTAAACACAATGGGTGGAATCACAGGTTTAGGCAGTAGTTCGCACGTTTTCCTATATGTACACTGGATTGTCACATTTCAGCTTTGCATCACAAAAGGATCAACGTTATTGTGCAGTCATGTTTTTGTGTGTAAACCTAATCATCCAAACACCTCTAATCTAACCGAATGTGTCACAGATTAGGGTGGGAGAAAAATAAAGAATGGGGATATGAATGGCAATGGGAAATTACAATAAACACTTTGGCAGTGGCATCAACCCCATGTGGCTTTGTGGGAATTTCATTGAATTAGTTAAGAAAATAATATTTTCTCAGAACTAAGTTTATTTTCTGAAAATCAAAAAATAAATAAAAGGGAAAAAAAAAAAAAAAACTGAATCTGACGTTGCAGCGTTTTCTCCGACCGCCAGGGAGCGCTGCTCAACACGCCGTCAATCTCATTAACTTCATATGTCACATCATATGGAACATTTGATGTGACATACGAATTTAATTTAATAATTGCAACAGCAGTACATCTTTAACATATTTAAAGATGCGAAAATTAATTCTCAAATGAGCAACTTTGGGCGAAGACAGCCTGTTTTCCTAGATTAAAGCAGACATTGATTTTCTAACGAGTCAACATTGTTTAACGGTATAGAATCAGTTTTTAAGCTTAAATTCGACTTTTATATTAAAATGAAGAACAGGGCGTCAATTAACAACTTATATTGTGCACCCATCAACAACAACGTACACATTTGAATACACTGATTGCCACTTCGATGCTTGTTTCCTTGCCTTTCATACCAAGAATATTGGTAAAATTGAAAGTACGTAAATAATAAAAAATATTACATTTACATGTGCAGTCTTAATTTATATATATATATATATATATATATATATATATATATATATATATATATATATATATATATATATATATAATATAAATAGATAGATAGATAGATAGATAGATAGATATAGATAGATAGATAGATAGATAGACAGACAGACAGACAGACAGACAGACAGAGATAGATAGATAGATAGATAGATAGATAGATAGATAGATAGATAGATAGATAGATAGATAGATAGATAGATAGATAGATAGATAGATAGATCACTTAACGTGATTATCGTCTTGAGTTGGATATTTTCTGTGGTACTTTGGCATCTTTGAAAATTCTCATAATTTGAGAGAGGGTGGAAACGAGCGCTCAGATTTCAGGCGAGCTCTGATTGGCTCCAGCTGCGATAATGTGATTGGATTGCGCCGCGATGCTGCACTGTAATTGGCTGAGACGCGCATGCTAGAATGACACAGACGCACATATGAGCTTGTCTGCAGTGAGGGGGCTCATGATCTGGAGTTTGAGTCACAGGAGCCACATCTGCACAGCCTGGATTGTACTGATTTTGTGCTTCACAACAAATGTAAGTGCAAGACTTATTTCTGCATTTGATCAGCTTCATGCATGATTTTTATCTGATAAAAGTTACTTGTGTGTGTGTTTTCCTAAAAAAAAATATATATATTTTTTTAATATTTAGTGCTTTATTTTACTTTTGCAAAGCATTATGTTTCATAATTTTTTCTTTATTTTTTCTATTTCAGGAGTATTTAAAGTTACTGGATTTTTGATTGTCATCATTTGAGAATCATGGTAAGCATCCCTCCAAATCATCACATTGATTATTTACTCTGATTGGGCTTTGTCTGGTTAATTACAATAGATTGTTTACTCTGATTGGACCTCACTTTACATTATGTGCAGCAAAGGATTAGTTACTGTGAAGAAATGGCCGTTGCAGAAATTTTAGCATATGGGATGACATCTGCACCTCATGCCAATCTGTGCATAGAAATAATGCCAGTCACTGCATGCTATTATTGCTGCATTCATGTGATGTACACACTGTGAGCTGTTCTGGAGATGTTTTTAGATACAGATTTCAGCAAATATGTTAAAAAAGCAAGATCTGCATCTGCCAAAAAAAAAACACAAAAAACCAAAACAAAACAAAAAAAAACAGAAAAGTTTCCCAAAGGGGGACGATTTTGGTGTTGGCACTCAAAGTTTGGAAAATTCATGCATTCAAGTATTTTAGACAAATGAAACAGAGTTAGGCACTTTGCATCACATGGCTGGTTTTGTTTGTGATGAGTTAGAAACTAGAAATTAAAATCCATTTGGATGCATGCTACTACATCAAACATGGCAGTAGTAGCATTTTTTTAGGTTAAATTCAGAACTGGGTCAATAGAGAACCTTTTGAGACTGTTAATCTTAGACTTATGTAGTCATATTTCCATTTTCCAAATTTAATTTTACTGTCTGTGAACGAATGATGTAGCTTCTCTCTTGAAAGGTATAAGTAGTTAGTATTGAAATGTATTAATTTTATGCATTTCAATCGAGTAAGCTATTGCTCTTCCATTTTTTGATTATGATTTGTGTGTATGTTTGTGTACATGTGTCTGACAGCATGGATGGAAGGTGTGGTAATTACTCTATTGAAAAGCTGTATTCCAGGTGTGGCTAGCAACAGGTTTCTTCTAACTGATTGGTAGTAGTCATCCATCCTTTTTGATAGCTGGGCGTGAGTGTGTCCACACGATGTGCATTCATCGGTTGCTCAGCTTCCCTCTACCTAGAATAGAGTGGTTTTTCAGCTCCTCCAGATAAATAGAGCCATGCCCTCTATAACAGTGCTTGTGCAGGTCCAAGCCTGTTAAAGGAGCACAATTAGTCAATCAGAGGAAAACAAAACCAAAAGGAGGGTGACCCAAATTTAATTTATTGGTGTTTATCTTCTAATTGATGATTAATTAGATGTGTGTGTGTATATATGTTTATGCATTTCAAATGAATCTGTTTCTTTCTCTCTTTGCAGTTGTGTCTACAGGAATCTGGCGACTGTCTGCGGGAACAGATGCGTTTTATGATGCGATCCTTGCAGGATCTGAAGCATTTGAGGCGGAGCTGTGTAGCACCCCCTGTTGGACCTCCAGTGAGGTTGCGTGCTTGCAAGCAGCTGATAGCCCAACGAGAACGGCGAGCACGGTTGAGGATCAGCGACGCCAGTGAGGCGAGCAGTTACGACTCTGCCTGCTGTCTGTCTAGCTCTCTGGAGGAGGACGACACTACAGGCGGCCCATCGGCTGTTAGCTCACCGAGCAGTGAGCGAAGTCTTGAGTTTGATTCGGGTTACTCTGAGGCCTCATGGCAGGATGAAGGAGTGGTGTTACGGCGCACCCAAAACATCCGTGTATCTTCGGCTGCGTGTCTTCGCACCAACCAGGCGACCAACACCCGAGTGCGTCCTAAGTCCACTTCTGACGCTTGCCTGGAAAGTTGGACATCTTTTGAGACCGCAAGTGACCCCGAGGACTGGACTACGTCGCTACTCACCCGTGGGCGTAACCGGCAGCCGCTAGTACTGGGAGACAACAGCTTTGCTGATCTCATTCAGAACTGGATGGACTTACCGGAATGTCCGGAACAGACGGAGCAAAAGCACAGTTCTGGACGCAGTTTTGCTAAAGACCTCTTGGTAAATGTCAAACGGAAGATAGCCGGGATTTCGCGGAGTGCTGATGGGCGAAGAAAGTCGTCAGATGGTACAAAGCTGAGCAAATCAATTATGGCTCCCAAACGACTTTCTTGCCAAGTTGACGTACAGCACAAAATGCCATTCTTCTATAAATCCCACACAGGTCTGAATGAACTGGACACAGATTTCTTCCAGTTTACGGCACTCATGAAATCTGGAAGCCGAATGCCCATTGTCTGTAATGACATTATTGGGTACATATGACTACAGTTGGATCGCTAAAAACTGGACAATATCTGAATGGACAATATCTCCAGGAGAGACTAATTATTTTTTTTATAAAAAGCTTTGTCCGTAATGCTATGTAAAATGCAAAAAAAATAAAAATTACAAACAAGTCATACTGGTCATTGCATTGCTCTTGGTGGCGGCCTCAATGAGCTCAGCGAATTAATGAAATTCATGCAGCTAAAAATATTTTAGTTTTTTAAATGCTTTAATAATGTTCTCTCAGCCTGTCATTATCGCAGAATAAACACAGACAGGGTCCAGACATGAAGACAAGGTGTCTTGTATCACCCTGTGAAGGGGTTTAATTTGTGATAATGACCGAATGAATGTACATTATCAAGCGTATACCTGTACTTACACATAAAAACAGTACGCAGAATTAATACTTATATTCACCAAGGACATAGACATTTATAAAGTTAGAAAAGATTTCTATTTCAATTAAATGTTGTTTTTAAACTTTCTATTTGTCACATAATCTTGTGTATCAAGATAGATGTACAAAAATGTATCAAGGTTTCCACAAAAATATTAAACAGCCCAAATGTTAATATTAGATGTCGTAAATGCTCATATCAGCCCAAATCAGAAGGCCATCATTTCTGAAGGCTCATGTGACACAGAAAACTAGTGTAATGATACTGAAAATGCAGCTTTGCATCACAGGAATAAATTATATATATATATATATATATATATATATATATATATATATATATATATATATATATATATATATATATACTGATCAAGCATAACATTATGACTGGTGAAGTGAATAACACTGATTATCTCTTTATCATGGCATCTGTTAGTGGGTGGGATATATTAGACAACAAGTGTAACATTTTGTCCTCAAAGTTGATGTGTTAGAAGAAAAAAAAAATGGGCAAGTGTAAAGATTTGAGCGAGTTTGACAAGGGCCAAATTATGATGGCTAGACGACTGGGTCAGAGCATCTCCAAAACTGCAGCTCTTGTGGGGTGTTCCCGGTCTGCAGTGTTCAGTATCTATCAAAAGTGCTCCAAGGAAGGAACAGTGGTGAACCGTCGACAGGGTCATGGGCGGCCAAGGCTCAATGATGCACGTGGGGAGCGAAGGCTGGCCTGTGTGGTCCGATCAAACAGACGAGCTACTGGAGCTCAGATTGATCAAGAAGTTAATGCTGGTTCTGATAGAAAGGTGTCAGAATACACAGAGCATCTCAGTTTGTTGTGTATGGGGCTGCATAGCCGCAGACCAGTCAGGGAGCCCATGCTGACCCCTGTCCTCAGCCGAAAGCACCAACAGTGGGCACGCGAGCATCAGAACTGGCCCACGGAGCAATGGAAGAAGGTGGCCTGGTCTGATGAATCACATTTTCTTTTTCATCACGTGCGTGTGTGTTGCTTACCTGGGGAACACATGGCACCAGGATGCACTATGGGAAGAAGGCAAGCCGGCGGAGGCAGTGTGATGCTTTGGGCAATGTTCTGCTGGGAAACCTTGGGTCCTGCCATCCATGTGGATGTTACTTTGACACGTAGCACACCCTTTCATGGTATTTCCTGGTGGCTGTGGCTCTTTCAGCAGGATAATGCGCCCTGCCACAAAGCAAAAATGCTTCAGGAATGGTTTGAGGAGCACAACAATGAGTTTGAGGTGTTGTCTTGGCCTCCAAATTCCCCAGATCTCAATCCAATGGAGCATCTGTGGGATGTGCTGAACAAACAAGTCTGATCTATGGAGGCCCCACTGTGCAATTTACAGGACTTAAAGGATCTGCTGCTAACATCTTGGTGCCAGATACCACAGCACACTTTCAGGGGTCTAGTAGAGTCCATACCTTGATGGGTCAGGGCTGTTTTGGCAGAATAAGGGGGACCAACACAATATTTGGAAGGTCATAATGTTATGCCTGATCGGTGTGTGTATGTATATATATATATATATATATATATATATATATATATATATATATATATATATATATATATATATATATATATATATATATATATATATATTATTTTGCTATATATATATATATAAAAATAAAAGTATATTTTATTGTATTACTAAACATGTTTTTGAATGTGCAGTGTCTGTACTTGCTCAGTAATCCTTTAAACGGTTTGTTATTATGAACAGATGAAATTATTTTTAGCAGTTTACAACAGTGGACAGGAACGCTGTGTTCCTTGGACAAGTTTTTGCTTTTTGGCGTCTCTGGAGTGGAAAAAAGCAGAAAGATCTTTAGTAATGGCAGAGAGGCAGTATCTCAGGTGGCCCCAGCAGCTTGTGTTAAATGAGGTAACCCTGCTCGTGTCCCTTTACGACCGAATGGGGAAAAATCTGCAGCAGCTGGTTAGAGGGTGAAGACGTTGACTTTAGCTTCATTAAGCTTTAGAGTGCCTCAGTTATCAGACTAATGCATCCTGCAACACCACAACTTGTGCCAGCTCATATGTATTCATCTGCTTAAAGACTTATTAATCATTTTTGGTTTGTTTGAAAGACTTGCAGTCACAGATGGTGACTGCAGAGTCATAAAAGAAAATAAAACTCCTATACTGAAGGCTGTTCTCACCGTATGACGTCAGAGTTATTATTTGCAAGATAATACCAGGAATTAATGACAAATGCGTAACAGCCTGCTATATTTCAGTTTCAAATGTTACAGTTATGATCACAACTGACCTTGGACCAGCCAAACAGATATACTGTAAGAGGAGAGAGAGAGAGAGAGAAATACACAGTACAGTATGTTGTTTATCTTGGCCTTTGTGTGGAAAAAGTGAAATACTGCGACAGTAAAATCAGGCCTTATCCCTTAACAGTCTTAAGTTACCATGCTTATATAAAAAATAAAAAAACGATATTTAAGGGGTTTTTCTTTTTCCATTGAGAATACATGGAACAGATGGACCGAGTTGCTGGTATACAAGTGGAAACAGGGAATTGCACTTAGAGCTTAGAGGAATATATAACGGCCAACAAATGCCTTGCCAGAGGTTTTAAGAATATCCAGGAGCCTCGTGCCTCTCTCCTTGGAGAGAATTTTGGCAATGTGACTTCAAAATACATCCAAAATGATTCAAATAACTTAAGGAGAAGAACAAAAGATTCATACAGCCAGACCAACTTGAATATTTCATTTATATATTATTTATACATTTAGTGATAATTAATTTATATTATTATTTGTTGTCTAAAATGTTTAGTAAACAATTTTTTTGTTTTTGTGCAGTGTTCCTTTCCTTTCCTTTCCTTTCCTTTCCCTTTCCTTTCCTTTCCTTTCCTTTCCTTTCCTTTCCTTTCCTTTCCTTTCCTTTCCTTTCCTTTCCTTTCCTTTCCTTTCCTTTCCTTTCCTTTCCTTTCCTTTCCTTTCCTTTCCTTTCCTTTCCTTTCCTTGGCATTAGGTATGGAAGCTTGTTTCCGCCATGGGATAACTTTTTATCTCGCAATTGTGAGTTTACATCTTGCAATTCTAACCTTTCTTCTCAGAATTGTGAGTTTATATAAAAAATATTTGTATAATATTTTTTCCCCCTCAAATTATGCGAGAAACTCACAACTGCAAGAAAAATTCAGAATTGCAAATTTATATCGCATCCTGACTTTATAACTCGCAACTGTGAGTTTTTATCTCACAATTCTGACATTATAACTCACAATTGCAACTTTATGTCATAAAATTCTGAATTGTGAGAAAGGTCACAAATATATTTTACATTACATTTTTGTTCCGTTGCAATCCTATGATTAGCGTAAAATGTCTTCGATTATCAATTCTCTTTTAAGTCAACTACTGTCATGGTTTGCAACAGTTTGAAGTGCAAATAAATCTTGCATAACTAGTTAGTTAAACTAGTTAAACGACATGTTTATAGCTAACTATCTGACTGATCTGGTTCAGTAGCACATTCACCTTGAGTACTGAGGTTTGTTACTACCAGAGTAAAGTAGTCTTGCGTAGCCAGACCTTTAGTCTGACAGCAGAAGGTCTGGACTCCATCGCAGCTTTCATTGGTCAGGGACTGCCCAAGAGGACATCTGAATGACATGTAAATCAACCAATCACAATTCGTTATGTTCAGCTTCATGTTTGAGGGTGTGAAAATGTTAATGTCCCTACAATAACAGACCGGCGTGCAAAACTTCACATACTTCACATACAAATCCAGTATTTAGTTTATCATGATAAGCGCTCATTGTCACAGATATAAACATGACGGATTTCTTGTTCCATGAGGGGATTTTGTGCCACAACAGCTTTGTTTTCAGGCGGACCTTAAAAAAACGTCTCCCGGAAATCAGATGACGAATTTGAAACTCCTGAAGTGTTTCAAATTTTGTGTGCCATATTATTATAACCTTTATTTCAGCAGGAAAAGAAGCACATTGAGATTAAGAATCTCTTTTACAAGAGCGTCCTGGCCAAGAGATAACATCCATACATGCATATTATACACAAACAATTTAAATAATAAAAAAAAAATCAATACCTAACTAGTCAAAACATCTACAAACCGATGTTTCTGTCTCCAAATCATTTGCATCAGGCGTTCAGCCAACGGTCCATGGGTGTAACGTCCGAGGCCGAGACTAAGTACAACTATACTGCACACTTGCAACGCATTCACCAGGCATTTGCATACTTGTCTGCTTGTTTCTAGCCTAAGTCTGACAGAGTCTTATGTTGTCACCACATTTATTTAGTTGTAAAGACTGAAATGTGAAATGTTGGTATTGTAAGATTCCTCACATGCATGGAAGCTTTATCCATTGGTGGTGTTTGCATAGTGTAGTGCAAAAGCAAGCGTTGAATGTGTGCCAGCTTTTACAGAGTGTAAGTGTGTGTGGAGTGTGTTAATTGAAGTAAACGTGTAAGTGTGTGAAGGGGCCAGATGTCAGTGACTTCAGATATTGAACCAGTCAATTCAGACCAGATGCACAGAGGCAGATTCATCACCACTGTCTGTGTTGGCTAACACTGTTGAGAAGCTCCCAGTTCCTTCTCAAATACATCTGAAATTAACAACAGCACATGACTGCCACCATCACTGTGTGTTTACCACAATGACTGACTGTGTCCCCGTCACCATTCCACAGTCACACTCAAAAACATACTCTGGTCAATTTTTGTCTATGGACAAAATCGCCATATGATCCGTTTTATAATAAAGCATTTGGGATGTTTCTGCAGTTTGTTCTAAAATCAGCTCATTTTCCAGTGTGTAAACAACCATCGAATTCTCAGTGATAACTGAGAGAGGTTGTTAAACACATTGTGAACATCTACTATGGAAATGAGGGCTAACTCTGGTGGTCATATACCTTACAATAGAGTTTAAAGTGAGATAAGTGGACAAGATAGTGGACATTCCTGCCAACAGTACCCAATCAGCCAAGCATTTCGACAACATCTGATGACACAGTGATGTCACTTTTAGACCGATGTCCAAGTGTTAACGCCTGTGTCAATGGGGCAGTTGACCTCCAATGGTAAACACACTGCTTGTCTATTTAATAGGTTTAAGAATTATTAAATAGATTAAGAGAAGTAAAAGGAAGTAAGGGGAAATCCCTGTTCTAGTGTAATGGGTGTTGTTTTTTTTACTACATTTCCGTACACAAGGGAAATTGTGGGTGTTTTTCCACAATTCCTTTGAAACTGGAAAAATAAGCCTCAGGACTATAGTGATGCACCAAGGACAATTCATTTGAAACTGGAAAAATAAAGCTTCAAGACTGTAGTGATGCACCCAGGAAATGTCATCAGACCCTTTGGAACGTTCCAAAGAACGTGACTGGTGAAGTAGGTTGAATTAAATGCAAGAAGGGAAACATGTCTAGACTCGCAAACTAATGGTTGTTGTCTGTGTATGCGCTGGCTGCTTTTCATGAAAGGAAAACTATCCTACTTTTTTTTTACACGAGTCTTTTCTGTTCATACATCCCCACTCGCCCCTCTCATTAAAAGCAGATTTCACCCCCTAAATTAGGATTCTGGTTTATAATAGTCAACCAGCCGCTAATGGCCTGGCAGTGTCAGGAAAATGTTAATGCACACATTAGTGCTTTGTGTGTGTATGTGTGTGTGCGTGCAGATGTGTACATTACTGCTTCTACATGTTCTTCACTGGCTAATTAGACATCAGTGCATTTGGGCTCCCTCGAATTGTACATTTCAAATATAAAAGCCTTTAAAACACACACACACACACACACACACACACACACACACACACACACACACACACACACACACACACACACACACACACACACACACACACACACACACACAAACGCATATCTGTATGTTCATTTTAATGAGATTAGAGAGCTACATTTTTAAAGGAAAATGCACTATATTAATACACTGCAATTTGAGAGCATTAATGCAACTTGCTGGTGAGCAGACAGACTGCCATAGACACAAAATGTATGCATGCAGCCTTTTATATTCACATTTTACTTTATGAAATATCATAAAATTGGGCAAAATAATGCAATAATGATAACAATAATTTAATAATGATTTAAATTGTGGAGTGCTAAATTCTTGTCACATGGCCCGAATCCTAGCTGAAAATGGTTCATTGCACTGTGGAAAATAGTACATAAATAAGCAGCAATGTGATGCAGCAACCACCAATGGGAAATTAAGACATTGAAGAACAGGAATTTTTGTACCAAGTCTTTGGTCAGGCATGGCAAGGCATCAGCATGTTTTCGTACCCAGGTGAATGTGATGAATGCCCATCTTTCTGCGGGTCCTCTGGGTAAACAGTAGATTCTGGGTAAACAAGAATCAGTCAGGGTGAAGACCAAAGCTGTCACTCAGAGGTCAATCCCTCCCATCCTTTAGAGAGGACTACTTGCAGCAGGGAAAAGAACATTTCTTTGCTGCCGACAAGATTTGAACAAAGCTGTAATTGCACCACATGAATATTGAGAGCAGAGTTATCTTTTTGTGGACATTAAGTTAATGTACGACACTCACATTAATCATATTTAACCACAATAACAGTTACTATAAAAATATGCTCTGTTTGAGGTCAAAACAACCCCTATGCTGTTCCATATATCTATCTAGGTTGATTTGAAGTCTCATCTGTAACCCAACGTTGAAGTTCATGGGGAAAAAAACAGGCCTGAAGGCAGAACCGAAGGCATATCCCACGAGGCTTTGCAGTGCTGCTCATGAGTTCTCATGGTCATGAGGAAGGCCAAACATGGCCTTCAGGGTCACAGGCCATTTCCCTCCGCTGGCCAAACATGATCTTTCACAGGCCAATAATAAATTGTTAAACACAAAGACAGACTCTGCTATGAAGTTGTAATACTCCAAAACCGTGGTTTATTTTTCTTACCTTTGAGAATGTAAATCTGGGTCAGGGTTGGACAGCAGGGTTAACTGTGTGAATGTTGCTTTGTTTTAATTCTCAATCATGAACGCAAAAGAGTTTGGTGTGCTGTTTCAGATCAGTCTCTCCATATTGTCAGACTATAATTAAGATCAATGTTAAAGACTTAAGTGCCGTTCACACACCAAGGATGATAAATATAGTTTTAATAATCTAATCTCTAATTATAAAAATTGGGAAGTCTGCACCACTGCTGCAACGATAATGACACAGAGTAGCAATATTTTTGGAATCATTTTCAGAACATATTTTCTCCATCTGATGAACAATATAAACATTTAAATTCAGACTTAACTGCAATGCAAACTTACAATAAACAGAATGTTGTGATGCGTTGGTGGATGCCAATAGATATTGTTTAGTGATATCTTTATAGTTATTGTTCTTGGCGTGAATGGGCCTCAATGATAACTAAATCTATATTGTTTTAATAATCATTCAAATTCTATGAGTGTAGGGAAGTTTACACCACAGCTGTAATGATAATGATAACGACACAGAGGAATGATATGATTGCAATCGTTTTTTCCAGCTGCTGAATAATAAAAACGTTCACAGCCGATCAGAACACACCAAACAACATTGTAGTTACATTTATAGGTATTGTTCTTTAGTGTGTAAACTTTAAAATTTGCTTAAAGATTAATCTATCCATCCTGTTTTTATGACGTATTTTGGAGGGTTTTTTTTTCTTTCATATTTGATGAATCATCAACTTAGCCTATTAATATGCATTTTGAGAGCAGACATCAACAATGTCTCTTCCATGGATAAATAAAATGTATTGAAATGTACTGTATTGAATTTTGCTATTTTATTTTATTTTTGCAAGCTGTTGGAAACAAATAACCAATCACAGACGTGTCTGATGAGCGCATAAATGCAATAGTCAATCAGAGGCATTTCAGTTTTTCCCGAAAAGCCATCGTTTTATATGCTATATATGTTTAAAAGCTAGAACAATTAAAATAAATGAGGCTATTAGTGCATAAAATTACATAAGCTACAATTTAGTTTGCGGGTCATAAATGATAGAAGTCAAACTTAAAATTAGCTAATTAATTTTTTGTCAAGCTCTGCACGATTAGTGTTTCTACGGCAACCCGCTAGAAGGATTTCTCTACTCTCCTAAATGATTTTACGAGCTGTAGATGCTCAAAAACTCGCATACGAAGGTCACAGTTCAGCAGGTGTTTGAGACTCGCAAACGCACAGTGTTTAGTGGAAGTTCATCATTCGCACACGCTGATTGCAACATTTTAAAGGTGGGTATGGGATTTAATTACACAGTGTACGCCTAAATATCATCTCTGCTACTAACATAGTAAAATATTGAACTAGTGTATGGTTGGTCTTTTAAGCGTTTTGTTGTTTCGGCAACCTTTTAGTGCTGTGACTGTGGTAACAGTTTTGGAGACTGTTGAGACCTTCAGACTTTCGCAGCTTTCATTGGTCGAGGACCACCTAAGAGGACGTTTGACTGACATGTAATGCAACCAATCTCAGTTCGTTTTGTTCCACGTCATGTTTAGGGGCGTGAAAATGTGAAGTCGATGTCTCTGCAATAACAGACCAGTGTGCATCTATAAATGATTAAATTCAAGAACGATGTGCCAATTTACTGCAACAGTGGAGAACGAACTTCACATACTTTTGAAAATCCATCTCACGGACATCCTGTAGAGTTCAACCAATCAGATGGCGACTTTGAAACTCCTGAAGTGTTACCAGAAAAGTGTCACATATGTATCAGACGTTCAGCCAACGGTCTGTGGGCGTGACATCTGAAGTTGAGACTAGTAGTCATAACTTGCACAAGCCAAAAATGACGGTCACAGATTTTCCTCATTGCACAAGCTGTGTCCGAGCACCCCTGCATATTTCTGTGTAGAAAAGAAATAGTGCGTGCATAAGAGATGTGTACGATGATGGTGGTCCTACTCTATTCTCCAATAATAACCAACTGCAGAACCGCAGAGCCATACTATTATCAGAAAAAAGGTACAAAAGCTGTCACTGAGGCAGTACCCTTTCAAAAGCTACACCTTTGTACCTAAAGAGTGCATATTAGTACCTCAAAGGTACATATTGGTACCAAAATTGTGCATATTAGTACTCAAATTGTGTATATTAGAAACTTTACTGTTAAAGGGTACTGTTCCAGTGACAGAGTGTACCATATTATTCACAGATTCTTAGTACAGAGGTCAATTGCTGGACAGTCATGTGTGATTACTTATAACATTAAGGTTAAATATCTTATCTGTGGTTGCTGAGGCAGACAAAGTCTCTTATATTTCCTGTGGTGTCACAATGAAGACAGATGACCTTCCAGTGCCAAAAGTTAAGTGAGGAGAAAGGGTTTTTTTCTACAGAAAGAGAATAACACAGGATAAGATATACTGTATGAGGAATTAGCACAGAAGTCAGCTCATTTCTGTTGAATCTCTTTCTGATTGTCAGTTACTCTCTATTTATTTTCACTTATGCTTCTCTTCAACTACATCAGAATGTGATCTCTGCTATGTTTTTTTTACAATTGTGCAAGAGAGCAAATCTGTGGAAATATGTGTGTGAGAGTAGCAGAACCCTTCAGGCTGTTCCTCATTACAGATCCAGAATCCTTGGAGTCACGTTCACTGCATCAGTATCAGGCATGATCTGAATTTGCTGTGGTTTAGTGGACTTGTGGAAAAAAGGGGAGGAAAAAAGACAACTTTGACCTACACAGATGCACATACACACCTAATTTAGGGAGAATGGAAAAAATACACTCACACCTGGACACAGTTCAGTTCTTGTTACTTCTTTCATTGGGTTTCATTGTTGTTTATAAGTTTCATAAATGTTCCCAAAGTCATTCTGGCTTTTGATACAACCATAAAATTGAATGGAACTATTATAAATAATTATTGTAAACATAAAATTTTTAGTTAATTTCTTGTCAGATGTTATGTCATTGTCTACATTACTGTTAGAAGGATAAATTACAAATGAGATGCCTTTAAAGTCACAGTGTAACTAAAGTATAGCGACAGATCTTTCTTCAGGATGTACATCCAAGTAAAACCAATTATCAAAAAGTGTTGGACAGGGACTTGGTCCTATCCGACGGTTGTTGATTGAACTGTAAGAAAGGAGCAGGGTTTAGGTAGATGAAGTTATTGAAGTCTGGCATATATCATTGGAAGGTCAAGTTATCACACTTTCATTAAAAATTAGAACGTCAAAAAGGAACATATGGATTAAAATCGTTCAGAATAAGATCAGTAACATGGATTTAGAAAATAGATAGATTTCCATTTCATGTTTTTCAGTGAGATTCTCAGGTCTTTCTCTTGTGTAAAAGAAGATTTATTTTACTTGAATTGGGTAAACATATATACAAATTGTGAGCAAATAGTTCCTTGCACTGAGAGCTTTTCTCTGATGCAAGAAAAGCCACTAAATTTCTAAATATCGCCAGAGTGCTGTGAACTGAGCTGTGTCACATGTGCTTCAGGTCAGGGGTGAGATTGTGTTTGTTTGAACGTTTATGCCTCTTTACAGCCACAAAAGGTGCCACTGTGGACACATAGAGGGAATACCCCACATTCCTCCATGTCTTTGCTATAAAGATCCGACTGTATATGTGTGTTTGTCCTGAATAGACGAACAAACACCTTTAGATTCCTGACAGATTCTTTGACGTTTTGGCTGACTTGTGTTTACTCAAACAACAACACATATCACATATTTTGCTATGGCCTTTATGTAGGGCACAATTTGGGGGGGAAATCTAATTGCGATTAATTATTTTTCAAAAAATTGCGATTTTTAAAAATCCCAGTGTTTCTGTGCTTGTTTGTAGGGCCTCTCTTTTGTTGATAAATGCTTCTCATCACAAGTTTTGGTAGATGGATGGTGCATGTTGCGTTCCCAAATACACGTTAAAGCAAGTCAAACTCGGAGTGTCACAAGTGTGGGTATATATATATATATATATATATATATATATATATATATATATATATATATATATATATATACACAAACAGTATTTAATCCAATAATCCAACAGGTCATAGGAGACTCAGGAGATAACCACTTAACATAGACTGAAATGGACAAAGAACTGAACAAAACAGGGACTATATACACAGAGTTTGTCTGGAGCAGCATTTACTGTGAACACTAGTGGATAATGAGCGGCTCATGTGTAAGAACACAGTGCTGCACTTCGCTCTGAAACACGCAGAGCATATATTTATTTAATATTACAGCAAATTACACAAAGCAATTTCATTTTCACTTTGATTAATCGTGGAGTCCTACTTTCATGCATATTTCACTAAGGGCACGTTTACATGACAACGATGTACTAAAAACAGAAATGTTTTTCCTTTGTGTTTTTCATGTACAGACGACAAGTGTACGATGATGGTGGTCCTACTCTGTTCTCCAATAATAACCAACTGCAGAACCGCAGATCCATACTATTATCAGAAAAAAGGTACAAAAGCTGTCACTGAGGCTACACCTTTGTACCTAAAGAGTGCATATTAGTACCTCAAAGGTACATATTGGTACCAAAAGTGTGCATATTAGTACCCAAATTGCGTATATTTAACATTGTTAAAACAATCCCCATTCACTTGGATCCATGAAAATGATTAAAAACGCTGTATTATGCTGCCAGCCCAGTAGTTTGCAATGTCACTTTATATAGAAAAATTATGCGCCTATAGACTGAACATGTAATACACACGACATCACCGTTTTCACAAATGTGCAAAACATTTTTTCAAGTCAAAAATTGTTTCAAGTTTGTGTTTTCAGGACCCCAAAATTATCATTGTCATGTTCAAGATTCAAGATTCAAGAGTTTTATTTGTCACATACACAGTTATATACAGTTATATACAGTTATATACAGAATATACAACCGGCAGTGAAATGTAAACAGGTCCGCTCCATGGACAGTGCAAATTCACAGTTAAAACCACAAGGAAGAAATTATAATAGAAATAGGATAAAAAAAGTACTATATATATATATAGATAGCAGCGTGAAATGAGGGTTTGCAGGGTGATTAGAGTCCTTGATGATTTTAGTAGCTCTGCCTTTGCAGCGTTTGGTGTAGACGTCCTGCAGAGACGGGAGAGCTGACCCTGAGATACGCTCGGATAAGCGCACGACTCTTTGCAGGGCTTTGCAGTCATGACTGGTGCTGTTCCCATACCACGCTGTGATAAATGAATGAATGAACAAAACGCATGAAAAGTTAAAAATGGTGTTGTGTAAGTGGCTCCTTAATCAACACCTCTAAAGGTTGCTGAATTGTGTGTTCTAGAGCTTTTGATGATGTTTAACACAGATTATCAACATTATATAATAAAATGACATTCAAAGCCGTCTCTACTAAATCTGTCATTTTTTAAAACATGACAGATGGAAAGGCCTAAAAAACTGTGAAGTGCCTAATAACATCTTGTCCCATTTACACTTCCCATTTCATCATTCATAGGAATCATCAGCATATGAATGCCAGTCAGTCAGCACACGAGTAGCACTTGACATGTTAAGCTTTCCACTTGCGTAATTATGCTTTTATCACATTCATTCATATTCAAAGATTCTAGAGGTCTCATGAACAACCATGGATGCCACAATGTGGGCCATGACCCACAATGCCTTTCATTAGCAGAGAATCAGCCTGGCTGATGTCTGAAACACAGGAAATGGTTTGGAATGGAGGAGTGGAAGTTCTTTTGGCCTTGCTGCAGTTGGATTGGGACTCATAGTGATAAGGACACACACACACACACACACACACACACACACACACACACACACACACACACACACACACACTCTTTATTTCTAGCTCTCTGTCTTTCTCACTCTCTCTCTCTCTCTCTCTCTCTCTCTCTCTCTTCACACACACACACACACACTCTTTATTTCTAGCTCTCTGTCTTTCTCTCTCTCTCTCTCTCTCTCTCTCACACACACACACACACACACACACACACACACACACACACACACACACACACACACAAAGCCGGTTCTGTTGAGCTCTGTGGCTGGCTGCAGGGGTGTAAAGTGCAGATGAACAGTGATCGGCCGCCGGTTGCGACCATGATGTCACCCTGTGTGGCCACATAAAGACTGGCTTTGGGAGACAGGAAGCTGAGGTCAGAGCCCGACCCTGATGCAGAGCGACGCTGTGGCGGACAGTAGAATAGACATGTTAAGTTGTGGCCCACACTGATGCATAGAAGAGACTGACTCAGTATGTCACAGCTGAAAGAGACAGAGGAAGAATTGAGTGTATATTTGTGTCGTCTTGAACTTCCTGAGTGTCTTTGAATATTCTATTCAATTTTGAAGGTCTGTTGCTCTTATTAATTCTTCGTTAAATTCAAGCTCTAATGGACAGAATCTGTGACACTAATAATTTAATCTTTAGCAAATATCAGATTTGAGATTGTACCTTGTAATTTTGTAGAATTTAAAATGATTGATTTTAGTTTTAAGTTTATTATTATTATTCATATTTTTAACACAAAATAGTATAGAATATTAGCCAGTCATCAGTAACTGGCCATAACATCATTACTGAAGAAAATGAGAAAATAATTATGGGCTTATTGGTATCAGCCAGAATAATTTCTACAAAAATCATGTTTACAGTGATGCACTTATTATGGATGTTAATGGACAAGGCACTGGATTGCACTAAAGTATGTTCTGACAAAAGTTTTAAAGTATTGAGTATATTGAAAGTATTAAAATATTTTAAGCATAGCAACAAGATTTGTGTTAACATTGTCAGTGCAATTGTACATTTCCAACTCTTGACATTTCATTAATATTAATATTATTTCAAAGTCTACACGGATACCAGAAAGTGACTGTTTTACATGCACAGAAAATTCATCTATAGCAAATATATGTCTTTTTTAGCCAGTAAAAAATACATTTCCTTTGTAAGTGCATTACTTTTTTTTAGTTTTTACAAATGAGGTGAAGACGAGATGATTCCGGAGCATTCATTTAAGTATCTCCTCAATGCTTAAGTGCATTTGTATTTCTCCCTTATTTATGCAAACAAGAGCTGCTCGTTCTGTGAACGGACACTCAGAGTATTATATGACGTTTTGATTTTTGCCCTCACACAACACCATTTCAGCAATAGCATTCTCATTAAGATGAACACATGGCGATCACTGCTAAGCCTGAGCGATGATGTAATACTGTATTGATGCTCTCTTTGGGTTAAGCTCAATAGCTCTTGTATAAGAGCTGTCTGCTCGTCTGTATGGGCGGCAATGGCCGAAGAGGAAGTCAGCGGGCAGTCTCGTAGCCTAGAGAGAGAAGGAGAGAGAGATGGAGAAAAGGGGAAAAGAGAGGGAGAGAGGGTCTTGTGAAGGGTCACATGGCAGCCGCACTAACCGTATGACCTCGTGTGGATAATGCTTTTTCACAACCAAAGCATTCACATTCCTCCCCTCATTACATTTTTTTCATGGAACATTTTTTTTTTTTTTTTTGTACCATTTTATATAAATGATAGCTACAATGATACAGTAAATAAAGACTGAACAATATACATGTCACCGTTTTCACAAATTTGCGTTGTTGTAGTTTACACAGAGGCGATAATAGTATCATTTTCAAAATCTTTGAAACCCGATTTCAAAAGTTTGCATTTTCAGTCTGCCAAAATGCCTTTGTCATGTAAATGAATGGCCAAAACACATACAAATATTTAGTTGAAATCTGTGTTGTGTAAGTGAAAACAAGCCCCACACATTTAGAGGGACAATAAAAATTTTCCTCTCATTATCTTATCATTGTCTCTCATTAACTTGCTATTGCTTGCCCCTCTGTAATTTCATAGCTGGACCACCAATCACAGAACTGAAAGTGTTCAGAAAAATTCAAATATGACGAGTGTCCATGTAACGAAGGCCAGCTAGTAGTTGACACTAATAGTTGCAGTCCTTAGCCTCCTTGTTAGAGCGTCTGACTCTTATGCCGGCGGACCCAGGTTCCAGTCCTGCTTAGAGCGGGTTGTTTGAACGGGAGGGGTCACATCTACACAGCACAAGCTGAATACTTAGGCAGATTTTAAGGATTTATTCCTTAAAAAGATTTAGATGTTTATTGTCAATTATGAATTCCAAAAATAAAATTAAAACCGATGACTTCTTATTTAAAAGTTTGTAAGTTTGGTTCCCCTCTGATATGGTTTATTCTCTGAGCTGAGAGGGTTAGAAGGATAGATAGTGAGTGTGTGCGGCCCGTTTTCCTACAGCTGGACATCTACAACCGCAAACTCGCCTGTCAAACCATTATACACACACATGAGAAACTGACCTGACAACTGAGTTAGACATTAAACTGTGCACACAAGCACCCCCACCAAAAACGCACACATTCACATACGTAGGTGAAGCAGAGAAACAGAATGTGAGATTTAGTTCTGTTCCTAATAAGCTTTTCTAAATATTCAGCCATCTTCTAAGGCAGCATGTGTTCAGAAGCTGAAAGTGAAGAATGGAAGATGATCATAAGTGACTGATTTGGAATGCTCTACATAGGCTTCTTGCAAACTGTCGATTCCAATAAAAGTGTGTATTAGCATATTGTTAACACAACAATGCATTGTATGCATACTTTTTGTATCAATACTTTGCAATAATGAATTAAATACTCATGTTTATAATCAACCCTCTTGGATAAGCGGTTTTCACAGAGCTAGTTGCAATGCATTCTGGGGTGGTCTTATCACTTGCTATTAGTGTTTGCCAAAACGAGGTATCTTAGAATGAGCGGCCTTCATGTCGGAAGGACATCTGTGATGCTGTCTAGGTAGTAAGCTCACTATAGGTTTCAAAACAGAGCTAAAATCTTCATATCTGTAAAAGATTATAAACTTCTAACATTTTTGGTTAATAGCACCAAATTTCACCAACTTTTATCTAATTTTGGTCTTATTGTATAACATATAGAACAGATGTTTTTCTGGTTCTATATGTTATAGACTGATTCAGTTGTTTTTTTATTTCCTTTTCAATTCTGTCAAGCATGTTGACTAGAATTTCAAGTGCTGCAGCTTAAGCAAGAACAAACTGATAATCAAAGCACAACAGGTTTGGTAACAGATAATTAATGATTTGGGTAAACCCTTTAAAATCATACCTTTTTTTAATCAGTTGCTTCCAAAAACATTGACTCTTTTATAATGTTGTTTATTAAATATCACACAAATTAAAATTAGCATAAAATT
This sequence comes from Paracanthobrama guichenoti, assembly GCA_018749465.1. Taxonomy (NCBI): domain Eukaryota; kingdom Metazoa; phylum Chordata; class Actinopteri; order Cypriniformes; family Gobionidae; genus Paracanthobrama; species Paracanthobrama guichenoti. The sequence goes on from CM031953.1 coordinate 23,318,678, forward strand.
ACCAATGCCCTTTCTGGAAAAATGAAAGAATCTACCTCTCTTTCTTCATTACCCTTTTATAGTCTCTTAAGAGCAGTAGCTTTTGTTTCCGCTCTGATAGCCACAAGACCACGCCAAACACTGTGAGTGCGTGTTAGAAATCAGGAATGGTGAGAGAACTTTGTGCTTGGTACGTTTTTCGTCTTCAAATCAAACTTGGGTCTCCAGCCAACAAAGTTTAAATCCCGTCTGGCTAGCGCGCTTCCCATAATGTTTACGCATTAGGTCAGTAGGCGTAGAGTAGTCTGTCTTTTGTGGCTGTTCGAACGCTTTTTCGACTACCTCTGGAAGTGGTCAAGCTCAAAACATTTTAGACCCTGTTTACACCTGCATTTAGCATCGTCCACTTGTGATCCGATCGACCAAAGCGCATCTTAATACCAGGTGTAAACAGGGCCAAGGAGAAACCACTTGAAACTGATTGAAAAAATGAGAATCACAGATTTACAATCTCCTCAAGTTGGACTCTAAGCAGTCATGTGGGGGACTGTCTTATTGTGTCCCTGAATTGCTAACATAGCATCATTTGATCACATTATTTAAAAGACAGATATTAACTTATCTAATCTGTTTAAGGGTTCATTTGTCCTACAGAAGTCCTCTGCGTTCAGCTGCATTGATCCTTTTCCTTGGGTGTATTCTTGATGGGTAGGACTCATTTTAGACCTAATATTAGCATGTAAACCTAGTTACCTCAAACCAGTCTACAAGGGCAATGTCACATGTGAGGAAGAACAGTCACGCTATGACATTTGATTGTGTTTTAACGGTGTAACGGACTGAGTGTGTGTAATGAGATGAGTCAGTGACAGTGGCAGTGCCGCTACAGGGCACAAAGGATCGTGAGAAACAACTGTTGTGGAGATACCTGCAAAACCAGATACACATGCGAAAGAGGAAAACGTATATATACAAAAATAGCATCCAGAAATTCCCACTGTTAACTATATAGGTGTGATAAGAGTAATTATTTTTTTCTGAGAAAATGTGAATGGTGCTTGATCATGCAAAACTCACTGCTGCAGTGTTAGAGTTCAGAGCTTGAACTCAGAAATCAAAATCAGAGCCTGATTTTCCCAAATTGCATCTCATTGGCAATATTTTATATGAAATTGCTAAGGTGTTTTGAATGGTTTCTTGGCCATTTCTAAGGGGTTCTGAGTAGGGATGTACAAGTCATTGGAAAAAATATGAAGAGATAAAATTATGATAAATATGTGTGTTATTGTATATAATCTGCAAAATGTTAACAAAGTAAGAGGGATAGAACAAATTGCATATTCTTTTTATTTAGATTTTATTTTATTTACATAAAAGATGCTTACATATAGTCCACAAAATAAAAGTTTATTTAATTTGATAAAAATGACCCCATTGAGAAGTTTACATTTACTTGATTCTTAATTCTGCGTGTCTTTACCTGTTTTGTTTTCTGATGGTTGTTCATGAGTCGCTTGTTTGTCTTCAGCAGTTAAACTGCACAATGTTCTTCAGAAAAATCCTCCAGTTCCTGCAAATTCTTTGGTTTTCCAGCGTGTTTTACATATTTGAACCCTTTCCAGCAATGACTGTATGATTTTGAGACCCATCTTTTCACAGTGAGGTGCAACTATTATAAAAGGTGAAAACATTCACTGATGCTCCAGAAGGAAACGGGGGTTAAAACTGAACAGGATGAAGATGTGTACATTTTTCTTATTTTGTTTAAAGATTATATTTTTGTTTAATTTAGTACTGCCTTTCAGAAGCTACAGAAGATACTTGTATGTTTTCCAGAAGACAAAATAAGTACAATTTATCCTGATCTTAATACTAAAAAAGTTTACACCCCCTGGTTCTAAATGCATCGTGTTTCCTTCTGGAGCATCAGTGAATGTTTTCACCTTTTGTAAGAGTCGTGGATCATGCAGGTAACGACACACAATATTAAAAATCAAGTGTATGTAATTTTTATCTATTCAACTTTTATTTATATGTAAACATCTTTTATGTAAAATATCTTATTTAGGACAGTACTAAGTAAAAACAACATGCATTTTGTACGATTCCCCTTATTTTTGTTAAAACATGCAGATTCCGCAAGGTTAATGTAGACTTTTGACCATGACTGTATTTATATTGTAATTGGTATTTTGGAATGGGTAGTTTTCTGATTTTCTAGATTTGTGCACAAAACATGTAAACATGAAAGAAACCAGAGAGCGTTTTTGTGCGTTGGCAGGATGTGAGATGGGGTCATGTCACTGACCATGCTGGCCTTGCCTTCTTTTCATTAGCCTCGTGGGTAGCCGTAGGGCAGACGACATCAATAGCTACTAACATCTGACAGCACAGACTGACCACTGTCTGCCTAATTACCCTGACCGGTGATCTGACCCTGCACTGCCCCTGCTGAGAGCCCATCAGCCATTACTGTCCGCTGTACGACACCAAACACAAATGCTGCCCTGAGCTTTCATTGTGCCCTTTACTCTAATGATTTTCTCCAACATTTCATGTGTAGTGTCCATCATCACCTCTGACATGATTTCACTTGTGGACTTGTGTTTCTGGATGTAGATTTTTATCTTTACAGAAGTCATAAATCGAACACTTTACACAACTTGCCAATCATGTAATAAGAATATAATCATGATCAAGACAAATACATTATTGAAGTAGAATATTTATGTTTATGGTGTATGGTAACTTTCTCTTTCCTGAGAATCCTCATTCACTCCAACCATTGCAGTGCATGACTTGAAGCGCACATCTCAGACAGAAATCCGTGATGAGTAACCGTTGAGCATAGTTGACTGAGAGATTCTTGGCTTGGATTTCAGGAAATTTGATGTTCTGCCCTGTTAATTAATGTGTTACTCACTATTGATCACAGAAATGACAGTGATGCACACAAACGCTTTCCCAAAACCCGTAACTTGAGTATTAAATTTTGACGTGCAACTCATCTTGCACTGTTTGTGCTACAGACATATATGATACCTCAAATCAAGTGATTTGTTTTGGAGAATGCAATCAGATTAGCAACCAGACAAACAATTTTAATCTGCCAGGTGATAAAACAAGTGCAAAAAATCATTAAATGATGGATTAAGCAATATCTAATTGTGGTCTGCCTGAGATGACTGAATGACTGAAATCTGTTAAATTGTCAAGCAGGGACTGACAGATCTCACATGACTTATTATCAGCCTGAATTTATTTACTGACACCTGTAGGCTGTACATAGATAGACAATTACAGGTGTGTGCTGGACGTGTTGATTGGATATGGCTATACCTGTTGATACTTGTTCATAAGTGTTTCTGCATGATTGATGAATGATGAATTTTTGCTTTTTATATTCAGCTCTTAGTCTTAGATGTAGATATGATTTACCAAAACATGCACATAAAATGTTTTGTATGATATTTTTTTGTATCTAATCTTTACTAATCACAATCTCATTATACCAGTTTCTCTCACAGTATATTGATAAAGATTGAACTAAATTTTAACTCAAGGCTCCGTACAGCAGATTCTTTTATCCAAGCAACTAAATGGCATAGTTTACCACAATATGAATAATCTGCCATCATTTATTCACCAATAAACTCACAATGGCATCATTGATTGACGTCCAATCTGGTGTGATTTCTCTTTATGGCATATTTGAATATATGCAATGAGTTTTAAGAGCTTGTGGTGGATGGGAAATATTTTCAGTGAACGAAAAAGTTTATTTGAAATTATAGTCATGTATATGGACCACTTTTATGGTGCTTTTTTGTCCCTTTTGGACAAAAAAGGTCACTGTATTCTTTTGGTATATGTAAGGTGGGTTAAGGGGTTAATAAAGACCTTCTGAAGCGAAGTGATGCGCTTGGGTAAAAAAATATCCATATTTAAAACTTTATATGCATCGATCTACATCGATTTGCATCCTACGTCATACATCGCGTCAGGGGTTACTCTTTTGGCGTAAGTCGACTCTGACGGAAGCTAGTTGTTTTAGTTTATAAAGTTTTGAATATGGATATTTTTCTCACACAAACCCATCACTCCGCTTCAGAAGGCCTTTATTAACCCCCGGAGTCATATGGATTACTCTTATAATGGATGGATGCACTTTTTTGGGCTTCAAAATCTCAACCCGCATTTACTGCCATTATAAAGCTTGGAAGAGGCAGGACATTTTTATTTTATTTTTATATATAACTCTGATTGTATTTGTCTGAAAGAAGAAAGTCATTTACCCCTAGGATGACTTGAGGATGAGTAAATCATGGGATACTTTTCATTTTTGGGTGAACTATCTCTTTAAGTGTCCCTCGCCAGTGTGATCATAATAAGTGGCAGATCGTTTGCTTTGTAATCCACTTCCTAACACATATTTTATTAAGCATCTGGGCAGCCAGTGGCCCTGATTAAAGAGAAACAGAGTCCCTTTAAAAGAAAAGGAGCAAGTCTTTAATGTGGCATGCTGAGAAGTCACACAAAGTCTTGGTAAGTATTACCCGAACCATGTCCTGGAGGCATCCATTCACGTAACCGCTCTTTAAAAGTGCTGCATGAAGGATGTTGTGCACAAATAGCTGCTCTCTTCTCCCACTAAACACATTAGCATTTAAACGGCGATCATGCGGATAGCATTTTCCCCTCTTTTTCCATTCTTTTCCTTTCTTTTTATGCTCCCTTGTGAACAGAAGGGCTTTTATGACTAAAACTAAAACATTCTTTGTCAATTATTTTGACATCAATGTATGTCACGTTGTGCTTTATTTATTTCAGCATTACGTCAACACACAAATAATCGGCTCTGTCTGCTTTATGTTTCCTTGATGAATTCACTTTTGATGGGGTTTTTTTCTGTTTATGCCAGTGTTTTTATGAACATCTGGTAGACTGTTGTATGTAACGGTTTTTGGATTGGAGCCGTTTTAGTAGTTCTGATGACAGATCTGAATAATAAAGACTTTTTGATGTTACAGGCCACAGGAAATGGGGCTCACTTTTGACCTTTGACCCAGGGCGTTGCACAGGGCCCCAGTCTGGTTTTGGAGTTTGTGTATGTGTGTGTTTGTGATCTGGAAGGATTGTGTGTGTGTGTATATGTGCATGTCTATAACTTTTCTAGTGAAAAGGTAGGCAGCATAATTATGATTTTAGCAAGTATGATAATAACTATGCTGTGTTCAAAGATGCCGTCTTTTAGCTAGGTTTCTCAGCATTACAAGTATCATTCATGATTACTAGAATGCATTGTGAGAAAAAAAATCATCCAAGATGGCAGATTATGGGTCAATAGCCAAAATAATGCTATAGTAATGACTAAATTCATAATAATTCATTATGATAATTGATAAATGATAATTATTGCTTATTGGAGAGCCTATTGTGTTAGCAACAACATGCTAATATCAAACTCTACTGGATTCAGCTGAGACACAATGACAGACAGAGAAACCGACTTTGAATAATGGCGGCTCCCTTTTGGGACACAGCAGATGTCAACTTTATTTTTGGCATTTAACTCGGTCTGCTGGGTCAGACTGAACCAAAAAGGGCCAGCTGTTTTGTATCTTGGCTCCGTCTGACGGTCAGTGTAGGCCGTGCTGAAGGGATCGTAATTACAGGGCGGATGTATTTCAATAAGATGAGTGGGAGCTGGTTCACAGCATTGTGTTGCACCTCAGATCTGGAACAAGAGATTTATGATAGATTAGATACTTATGGCCTTAAAATATTTCACTATCATATCACAGACTTTTTTTATGGGTTATATTGTTCTCTAGTAGTAAGTATGTTTATGTAATGTTTTAGGTCCGATGAAGATGATAAAGATGCAAAAAGGTTCCAAAACAAAAGTATTTATTAAAAAAAACTAACTCAGATTATCTACAGGTATGAAGACAACGTAAGAGCGTGTAACTTAACAGCACAATCAATACCAAAGGACTGAATGAAATGAGGAAGGATGAATGAACTCAATGATGAACAATTGACAACTAATTAATCAAAAACCATGATAACAAATGAAGAGCGGGAAAATGGAACAAATGAAAATGGGTAACTGAGAGAAACAAACTAAAAGTCCATGAATACATAAGCATCACCTGGAAGGGCAGTATTTTAAGGACTGCCATGTAAATAAATTAAACAGATTTAAGCCCCTTTTTTTTTTATTTTAATGAAACTATCTGCTGGATAATGGAATGTCCGTCGTCGTCAAGCCAATCTGCACTGGTAATGCTGACAATATTGTTTCTAGCCCTTATGTCTCGTTCACCTTGATTAAGAGCTGTAAATCTGAGCAGGGCAGCTAACCTCAGTCATTCCCTGCTGGGTTAAGTGCAATCACCTCACCAATTTACCCCAAATCCCTTGTGTGTTCCGCCTCTACTGCTGTCCTCATATCCAGTTACATCTAAACTGTGCCATTCTCACACCTGACCACACACCACCCAATCTACACACCGGGAATATATATAGTGTCACATGATCCTTCAGAAATCATTCTAATATGCTGATTTGGTGCTCAAGAAACAATATTATTATCAATGTCAAAAAGTTGTGGTGCTTAACATTTTTGTGGAAATCATGAGACATTTTTTCAGGATTCTTTGATGAATAGAAAGTTCAAAAGCATAGCATTTTTTTCAAATAGAAATAGTTTGTAACATTATAAAGGTCTTTACTGTCACTTTTGATCAAAACAAAAAATCTTGCTGATTCCAAACTTTTGGGTGATATTTATATAGCATTCATATAGAATTCAGTTGATGCATGTTTGACTTCACTGGAAGTTTGTTTGAAAAGAGTGGAAATAATGGTGTTTATGTATTTTGTTCTGAGCATTCACATCAGGATTAGAGGAGTGCAAGCAGTATGATGTGGTCACCTGCTCTGACTCTATAGTAGATTATTTGCATTGCAAGTATACAGAGCTGCTTTCAGCCATCTGGACCTCCAGCAAGAATATCAGTGTCATATATAATGAGGGCGAACACACACACACACACACACACACACATGCACCCTGCAAACCATTCACAGCAAAAACCACCAATTAGTCTGTAGAAATAACAATCTATTTGACAGCTGAGAGGAAGAGATTGAAAAGGCACATATGAGATTCACATGGCTTTATTCTTTTCTTCTGTACCCTTATGTTTACTTGTTACCCACAAAGAAGGCTATATCCGAAATCCTTGTCCTTGTGGGGACATTTTTTTGGTCCCCATGAGGAAAACAGCTTATAAATCATACAGAATACAAAATTGCAAATGTAAAATGCAGAAGGTTTTCTGTGATGGGTAGGGTTAGGAGACCCAATGTGTGTGTTTGTGTGTGTGTGTGTGTGTGTGTGTGTGTGTGTGTGTGTGTGTGTGTGTGTGTGTGTGTGTGTGTGTGTGTGTGGATGCACGTCTTGATTAGAGCTTTAGATTAGACTGCGCTGTGAAAAGAAAGAGAAGCACAGGTCTCAATTAACACTCCGTGCTTCAGGCCACTTAATTACCCCCCCATCACATGCCATCTATCCATTTATCTATCGTTCTGTCTATCATTCTGTCTATCACCCTATCATTCATTTTTTAGTTCTTTTGTTCGATGCTTATTATAACAAGTTTCTCAATTATTATAAAAGTTCCTCACTACATCATTGTTCATAAGGCAGAAGTGCAGCTTCTGTGACTGTTAGCTCCTCTTTTATGCGCATTAGTTGCTTACTCGACTGACTAAGAGAACATTTGCAGCAGTGGTTTGTTTGAGAATACAGTGTGAGCTGTTCACCCTCCTGCTTTTACACTTTGTCACAAGCCATTCCAAAAGAAACTGCCTCTTTGAACTCTGTCAGAGCGCCTGTTTATTCTCTGGATCACTTGGTGTACAAATATAGGCAAAATCTGCGGCACAGAATGATATACTGCGGCCTGTGCTTCCAGCAGCCTGTTACAGAAACATCCCTGCTGCTGTTGCCAAAACTGCAGTGCGTCCCAGCGCTGTGCGGCTCCGCTGAGGAGATCCAGATTGAGTGCGAGCGAACTCAACCCGTAATTTCACCCTTGGATGTGCTGTGCTGTGCGTGACACTCAAATAGATCTTTCTTTTCTTGATTTCATGGGCGTTTCCACTGACACAACCACACATATTTTCTGTTTCGGACTGAGATAGGTGCGGCCCTTGATTGACTGCACAGCAGACCACAAGTGGGTTTCAGTTTTGGTCATACTACAGCTCTTGTTAGATTAAATACACATTTATGTCTTTTTCTCAATAAATCATAACCAGCCAGATTCAAGGCTGTAACCATGTCTTGAACATTGGGGGGGGACCAATTTTTATAAGGCTTATAGAAACAGAGCAGTGAAGGAAATTCTAGGTCTAATTCTAGTTGGGAAGTAATAATTTTGAACTATTTGCAAATAATATTTAATTTGCATTAAAATATGTACTTTTATTTGTATGCCTAAAATGTTGAAAACGTGAAACATTTTGAAACATTCAACTTCACACTCAGTTAGGAATGACATGAATCACATAAATGCATATTTTGGCCACATTTGAGACAAAAAGTTGAGTAGTTTGCGTCACTGGATGTTACTGTCAGCCGCCTAACTGCTATCACAAAACAGTTCACAAGTATTGAATGTTTCGCTTACCTCACTTTTTTTTTTAGTGTTAAACTGACACTTTGCGCTGGAATTCGAGCTTTGCTTCTGTGACCGGTAAACTCTGCCTACTTTGATTTGATTGGCCATCTCAATTATTTTGATATTGATGAGCGCTGTTAGACCGCTCAGGCAGACCAGACTAAAAATGCAACTTTTAAACCTTTTGGAGGGGTGGAGGGGTACTCTATGTCTATGGTGGCTACGGCCCTGGTCAGATTGCAACAGGATTTATATATATATATATATATATTAATCCTATTAAATTTTTTTAATGTAATTTTTTTCTATTAATCCTGTGATAAATGATTTTCTTACCATTGACCAACAATGGTAATAATAATGGCAAATGTATATATAAGTTAATTATAAATGTAAATGTTCTATATTTATATACACTCACCTAAAGGATTATTAGGAACACCATACTAATACTGTGTTTGACCCCCTTTCGCCTTCAGAACTGCCTTAATTCTTTGTGGCATTGATTCAACAAGGTGCTGAAAGCATTCTTTAGAAATGTTGGCCCATATTGATAGGATAGCATCTTGCAGTTGATGGAGATTTGTGGGATGCACATCCAGGGCACGATGCTCCCGTTCCACCACATCCCAAAGATGCTCTATTGGGTTGAGATCTGGTGACTGTGGGGGCCATTTTAGTACAGTGAACTCATTGTCATGTTCAAGAAACCAGTTTGAAATGATTCGAGCTTTGTGACATGGTGCATTATCCTGCTGGAAGTAGCCATCAGAGAATGGGTACATGGTGGTCATAAAGGGATGGACATGGCCAGAAACAATGCTCAGGTAGGCGGTGGCATTTAAACGATGCCCAATTGGCACTAAGGGGCCTTAAGTGTGCTGAGAAAACATCCCCCACACCATTACACCACCACCACCAGCCTGCACAGTGGTAACAAGGCATGATGGATCCATGTTCTCATTCTGTTTACGCCAAATTCTAGAGTCACATTCTGACTCTACCATCTGAATGTCTCAACAGAAATCGAGACTCATCAGACCAGGCAACATTTTTCCAGTCTTCAACTGTCCAATTTTGGTGAGCTTGTGCAAATTGTAGCCTCTTTTTCCTATTTGTAGTGGAGATGAGTGGTACCCGGTGGGGTCTTCTGCTGTTGTAGCCCATCCGTCTCAAGGTTGTGCGTGTTGTGGCTTCACAAATGCTTTGCTGCATACCTCGGTTGTAACGAGTGGTTATTTCAGTCAAAGTCGCTCTTTTATCAGCTTGAATCAGTCGGCCCATTCTCCTCTGACCGCTAGCATCAACAAGGCATTTTCGCCCACAGGACTGCCGCATACTGGATGTTTTTCCCTTTTCACACCATTCTTTGTAAACCCTAGAAATGGTTGTGCGTGAAAATCCCAGTAACTGAGCAGATTGTGAAATACTCAGACCGGCCCCTCTGGCACCAACAACCATGCCATGCTCAAAATTGCTTAAATCACCTTTCTTTCCCATTCTGACATTCAGTTTGGAGTTCAGGAGATTGTCTTGACCAGGAGCATATATATATATATATATATATAATGATCAAACTAAAATATTTAAAACATTTAAAATATAAATGTTTTTACATACTTTCTAAATTACTTTCTAAATAAAGTCTACATAGAGAATCTGACCTAAAATAAAATCAAATTGCATATTTAAAAAATATGTATTTTCTATAAATTTAATCTATTGATAGCTGCAGTTTTAAAATTGTATGGTGTCTACTGTCTAGGGTCAATCATAGGCCATGTGTTTTCATGTGAGACATGTTGGCGGCAATGTTAGTCTCCCTTATTTGTGTGGAACCTGATAATTTAGGACGCAGCCTCCCCATAGATTCACAACTGCCTGCCCCGGCTAACCCTCAGCCCACCTGCTGGGTTGCTATAGGAAACCTCCGCCTGGCTGCCAGCACCTGCCCAGGTAAAGTTAAGGGCTTACCTCACCGTCCAAGAAAACAAAAAGCTTTGAAGATGGCAGGCAGTGACATGCACTGGTGCAGAAGAATCTGCTCAAAGAAAATAAAAGGCTCTGAGTGTGATGAAAATTTGAGGAAGTGAAACAAAATACATTGACTAGAAAGGTGAAATAGACTGGAGTTAACTTGCTTAGATAAACAAAGAAATGAAGATTAGCCTTGAATGCCAAAATGTACTGACCATAGGGACCAATAGTCAAAAGACAGTTCAATTGCTTTAATGATTGGGTGTACTGTGTCTAGATGTTTTCAGACTTACATTCATGCAGGTTGTGTCAGAATGACTCGGAAAGGAAACTTTAATCTTGTGTCCTTTTGAATCTTTTGTCCTTTTTAAACTAATTGAACCTCCACAAGTTACTGCAGGGAGCTTTTTTTCCTAGCAGAACTCAGTTCATCAACTCACAACATCGTCATAGAATGACAAATCTTTCCATGGGCTTATTTTAATTTTTCCAGATGTCTTAACACTTTTCAGCACTGGTCCTTACACAAATAAGTGTATGGAAAAACTGAAAGTTTTATTGGAATTCTGTAAGATTTGTGAATAGAAACAAACACTGATTTGCTGTGGATCATTTATGGAGTTTCTAAATGATAAATTAAACTGTATCTTTCCTGTAGGATTAAGTTTTACAGAGAATATGATGAGTAATAGGTGGTAAAAACCATGGCCATCTCAAGCATGGGGTGCATCCCAGCACAAGATAGAGAAAGTGGGGCCCTCCTATGTCTGTCCAGTCGCGATCGCGTTCATTCTCCAGCCAGTTCGTGCATGATGTTGCTTTGCTTTTTAACATGCATTATATATAGAACACAATGAAAGGAAGATGGTGTTGATTTAAACCCAGAATATTTTCAAATGTAATGCTCATAATGTTATAAATCTCTACAAGTCTCCAGGAATGACCTATCTTTCCAACTGACTTCATTTTTGGGAGTGATACCGTGTTCATTTTGAAATATCTGTTAGTCTCCCATGTAGACTTGCCACATTCTTACAAAAGGGAAAAGATCAACAAGGCATCCCTAGCACTACAGTAATGTACACAGGACAGCCCAGGGGCCCTGCCTCAGTGTGGGGGGTCTCACTCTGGCACACTTCCTCTGACCCCAGGGTCATCTCCATGACAACCCACTTCCACAGCTCCTATAGGGAACGCTACTGGATTGAATTTATCTATCTATCTATCTATCTATCTATCTATCTATCTATCTATCTATCTATCTATCTATCTATCTATCTATCTATCTATCTATCTATCTATCTATCTGTCTGTCTGTCTGTCTGTCTGTCTGTCTGTCTGTCTGTCTGTCTGTCTGTCTGTCTGTCTGTCTGTCTGTCTGTCTGTCTGTCTGTCTGTCTGTCTGTCTGTCTGTCTGTCTGTCTGTCTGTCTGTCTGTCTGTCTGTCTGTCTGTCAAACTTGTCCATCCATCTGTTTTTATTTGAATTGATGTCTTGGTGTAATTGCATGTAAAACAATAATGCAGATTACATACTAAACAATAATACACTAATAAACCTACTCTGAAAACGCTGGCAGTCAGTGTTCATAAATCCAAATAAATATGCTCCATAAGCAAATATCCCATGACAACCAAGACCATTTATCCATCCAAACAGTTTGTCCATCCATCCATCCATCCATCCATCCATCCATCCATCCATCCATCCATCCATCCATCCTTTTTTATTTGAATTAATGTCTTGGTGTAACTGCATGTAAACAATAATGCAGATGACATACTACAAAACTGAGAGAAAGACATGTGCTTCTACCGACCTTATAAACAACAAAATTGTTGTTTAACAAAAAACTACTCTGAATAGTTTAGAAATGCTGGCAGTCAGTGTTCATAAATCCAAATAAATATAATACTCCATAAACAAATATCCCCTGACAAGACGTCATAAAACGGAACCAAAGCCATCCCCTCAGCACTGGAAGCATGAGGTACGGGACTGTTATACAATCAAGCCATAGATCCTCCTGGTCAGCAGGTTATATAACTATAACAATCCTCAGCTAATGTAACCACCCTGACACACACACACACACACACACACACACACACACACACACACACACACACACACACACACACATACACATACACACATATACACATATTTCATTTGAACATAATCAGCTGTATTTTTATGGCGTGTGTGTGTGTGTGCTTGAAGTTTCAGGCGTTCTCCAGTGCAGCAGGACGGGGATGTTTGGGTTGACGCCAGGGTCAGTTGGCTCTGCTTTGACAGTTTTATATATACCCAATAGATGGTTGGCTACATTCACTGGAAGGTTTCATATCTTCACTCCCACCAGTATGGCTTTCTCTTCATTCTGAACTGGCTGTATTATTTACGTTTGCCGAGCTGATGAGACTCAGCCTGCGTGGGCGGCCCGTGGCTCCTCTCATGATTGGGTGTCTCCTGTATTTGGCTCTCCTTTGTGTTTATATTTGAAAATCTTGCCCTGAAACAGGAGCTGACTAAAGGAGGAACAATCAGAGATGGAGTTGATATTTCTAACAGATAAAAAGTGAAAGGAAAAGGAAGTGAAAAGACAAAGTGGATGAGTTTCAAAACCTCCTTTTCCTCCCCTGGCTTCTCTCTCTCTTTAGCGATTAGCACAGGGGTCTACATCACAGGCACCGACGGGAGAGAAAATCTGTTTCCAATATGACTTCTTCCTGTGAAGGCAGGAAATGGCCCTTCACTCTCAAAAGCCCCAACAAAGCCTCCCTGTCTTCTGCACGAGCTCTGAAAACTGCTTCGCCGGCGTTCCTAAGGACAGTTTCCCCACAGGAAGCCACATTAGAGCTGCAGAGGCCTGGAGTGAAGCCGTACCCGCCCGCCTTCAAAGGTCACGGAGTCACCTGAAAAATCTGATGCCCGTCAGCAACATGTGGAGCTGACCTGACACCAAACTCAATATGATAATGATATTTTCTTAGGTATGGGGTTTTTTCAAGTCTGGTCTACACACCTTTCTATGAAGCGTATCAGACAAATATCTTAGCGTGAGTTTTGGGTTTCCACATTCACAGAAAACTCCAAATGTTGCACTCATTCCAGATCCCCATTTGATAAATATGCAGGATGGATTGTGATTGGAAAGGCAGATGTGGTTGATGGCACAGAGTTTTCCTTGAGGAGCCATGAGATAAGAAGTTGATCTCACATTCTGGATTCATAAACGCTTCAATAATCTAGGTTATTTCCTATTGACCAACAGCATTAACATTTGTACTTTATTAGTAGTAGTGTTTTTTAAAGGTAAGCACTAATTAGGGATGTACTGATATTAAAATTACAGGTAAGCTGAATATACAATAACTGATAAATGGCAGATATTAAAAGTCTATACTTTGTTGCATTGTATCAAAATTAACACATTCTAATTGTTTTAAATGCTAAAAGTAAATTAGGCATAAAAAAGAATATTGTACATTTTTAAATTAGATGTTTTTTTGTCTCGTTTATTTTATATAACAGTGTTACTAAATTATGTATAAACCTCGTACACCTCTCTCAGCATCCTAACATTCTGAAATAAACTTTTACATGGCCATGTACCACAAAAAAAATATATAGAAAAACATAATTTGTTGTTCATATGCTGGTATTCGAGAAATGCTATATTGTGCATGTACTGTGTATGCTATTACTGTTGTCAGATGTCAGTGTTTTTTTACTTTAGTTAATTGTCTAATATAAATATATTTGGAGGAATGCCATGTACTCATGTTTGAATGATAATTCAAATAGTCTGCATCACTGCAGTAATGAATTGTTCTGTTCTTCTGAAAGTAAACCCTTCTTATTATCATTGCTCAGCGTTTTAATTTGTTATACTGCTTGTGATATTATAAATGAATGCTCTCTCTGTCTATCTGTCTCTCCAGGTGATTAACCTGTGGTCAAACCTTCTAATGACTGACTTTATTTTACATTATTGAACGGTAAGATGTCTCACCTCCTGCAGGATGATTAGCTTCTTTTATATGTTTGACACTATTAAAATGCCTGTAAACATTCCAACTGCATGTTTTCTCCCAGCATGGTGGCCATTAGTGTCTCAATAGAAACTGTCAAGTTTGCCAAACACTGTATGGCGATACGAGGAGCATTTTGGAGTGTGTCTGGGTCAATGACAAAATAAGGTTGTCTGAGATGATAAAATCTTTTAAAAACCTATATTAAATCCTTTAAAGATTTTTGATATGTGGAGGAATGAGAGATTCGCATCATGGATGTGCTGCAACAAATCTTGTTGAACTTGTTGAATCTATGCCACAAAGAATTAAGGCTGTTCTGAAGGGGGTCAAACCCAGTACTAGCAAGATGTACCTATTAAAGTGACACACACACACACACACACACGCGCTTGAATCATATTCAGGATACTGTCTTTGATACCTTTATGAGATGTATTTTTTTTTTTTATAACTTTATAGATCTAGCCAAAATTGTGCATCACGTCACTGACTCATCTGAGGCATGAACCAACCCATTCGTTCTGGACAGCACAATGTGAACTTCACGCCAAGGTCTGTGTATTTTCAGCAACACACACACCCTGTGCTTTGGTGCGGCAAGTGTTTGGTGATATGAAATAGTAACTGCAGTGTAATTAAATACGTGTTTGCATGATGCTACTTGTGTGTAATTGTACTAGTGTGCATGAATGTGTATTTGTGAACACAGAATAACCCTCTCTGAAGGTCTCATGGGTATTTAGGGTAGGTGAGCTGTAGATGAGTGAGTGTGTGTGTGTGTGTGTGTGTGTGTGTGTGTGTGTGTGTGTGTGTGTGTGTGTGTGTGTGTGTGTGTCCAGGTAAACCCTACATTATAAGGACAAAATGTCCCCTCAAAAATGTCCGAAATCCTTGAGGAAAACAGCTGATAAATCGGACTAAATGCTGTTTTTTGAAAAATTTTCTGTGATGGGTAGGTTTAGGGTTAGGGGATAGAATATACAGTTTGTACGGTATAAAAATCATGTCTATGGAAAGTCACCATAAAACATGAAAACATGATGTGTGTGTGCGTGTGTGCGTGTGTGTGTGTGTGTGTGCGTGTGTGTGTGTGTGTGTGTGTGTGTGTGTGTGTGTGTGTGTGTGTGTGTGTGTGTGTGTGTGTGTGTGCGTGTGCGTGCGTGTGTGTGTGTGTGTATGTGTGTTACTGAAGGTCGCTGGTGCAGATCAGGTAGCTCACTTGTAATCTGAGAACCCAATTAGTGTGCTCCAGCACCGTGCCAAATGCCCTGTTTCTCTCTGCCTCATTAGGCTAACACACACCACTATGACTATTTACAATTTGCCAAAAACATCTGAAGACTGTTTTTAGGTCCAGTAAACATTTTGTGAAAAAATTGCTTTTTACAATCTCAGCATTGTGAAACTTCACTCTTAATGCAAAAGCACAAAGAATAAATAGCTCTCAGAGAATAATTCAGTTTGGCTTGTGGGTTTATTTGGATTTAAATGAAACGTATGTTCACTTCCTGTCCTTCATTTCTGCCATCTGTATAGTAGCTCAGGTACACCAGACTCACACAAAGGAAGCACCATCAATTACCGCTATAGGGTAACTAAATACAGGGGCAGACTAAATCCCATCTGGCACTTAAATCTCCTACCTGAGACCTCAATTGAAGTCATGGATTTTATGTGACTTATTATTATGGTTTTCTAATATTAAAGATGTGGTCAGATTTTGGATGCAATCTAGCATGTAGCAACACCTAGGAATCGTGACTTACATACAATACATTTCAAAACTTTGGGGTCAGCAAGATAAAATAATAATAATAATACTTTTTTTCCCCAGCAAGGATGCATTAAATTGGTTGTAAGTAACAGTAAAGACTTTTACATAACAAAAAAATCTATTTCGTATAAATGCTGTTCTTTTGAACTTATGTTAAAGAACATAATAAGTAGCACAACAACTAATAATAATAATAAAAATGTTTCTTAAGCACCAAATCAGCACATTAAAATGATTTCTGGAGGATCATGTGACACGGAAAACTGGTGTAGTGTTGCTGAAAATTCAGCTTTGCATCACAAGAATAAATTTCATTTCAAAATATATTAAAATAGAAAGCAGTTATTTTAAATTGCAATACCACTTCATAATATTACTGTTTGTGTCAGTCTTTGTGAGCTTAAAAGACTTCTAAAAATATATTTTTAAATCCTACTAACCCCAAATATTTGAACTATAGCATACATGACATAAAATATATCAGCCAAAAAGATATAAGATTTTGAAATGACAGAGTGATGATGACAAATTTGTTCATTATCTCTATCCCCTTAAATTTTGCTGGTCAACAGCATGGTTGGCCTAATCCACCAGCTAGTGTCAGCTAAAGAGTCGTCTGTAATTCAAGTCTTACTTTCTGCTCGATCCTATAGGTTTGTATTACATTTGCATGATGCCATCGTATTGTCTTCATTGGCTGCCCGTAAACAACGTCTTCTTTGACCCACCCTCAAACACTGTAGTTGTAGTTGTAGGCCTGGAAGAGTTTGGTTCAGATTGTCGACATGTCAAGAAGACACTGTTTTCTGTACATGCACTTTAAAAGGATGAGGACTCGGGCTCGATGTGGTAAATCAGATGCTATCATTACTGTTCATATCACTCTGTATAGAAGTGCTGGGAAAGCCTCTGTGGTTGAAATTCAGATATGGTAATGGAGGTTTGTTTTCCGATACTTGCTTAAAGCAGTAGACCAATCACAACAGACTGGGCCATCTGACCAATCAGAACGGAGCAGGCTCTCAGAAAGAAGGGGTTTATAGAGAGCGAATCCTTTATTGAACCATTTCAGACACTGTGAGAAAAGAGGTCATGCTGCAAAGTATTGTGATAAAATTAAAGTGTTTTTTGACCTTGGATGGATGTAAACCTATTGTAGGAGACCTCCAAAACAAAACTAGCCATCTTTAAAATAGCAGAATAGGGGCACTTTAAAATCAGTGTGTAGCCATGGGTTTTCATGGAAGCTAGACTGCTTTATGAGAGCACAATAGAGAGGATTACACTATCAGCACGACCTTCACATGAAAGCTAATATAATCTCTCCCCCTCCTCTCTATCACAGACACTCGTTCACCCCCATAAGAGCTGCATTCATAATTCTCACCTCAACTGAAGCACTTGTTCAAGCTCTAACTCACTGTGTCCTGCACGTAAATCCCTCACATACTGTAAATCTATTTTAGATATTAGACTCAGCTTTCCTTCTCTCATTATCACAGGCCCAGAGTGCCGCTTGAAGATGCCGTAATTCATCCCAGATGAGTGTCGGTCAAAGCAACTGCCACTGGTTCAGGGGTCACCAGGGGTCACAGAGAGGGGTTACGATTGCCCGAGGGGGCCAGAGGTGACGGCAGCCCTGAAACAAAGCCACTTGAGTTACTCCCAGCTCAATGATCACTTCGACAAGGAGCTTTGAATTTTTGACAAGTTTAACCGATAACCGGCTGTGTCTGATTTTAGATCTGATACTCATCAAAGCATTTTTATCAGACCTCACTTTTCCCTTAACTGGTTGCCATGCGGTATCCGTGCAATTAAAAGGCCTGAAAGGTATAGTTCATCAGAACTTTTAACTTCTGTCATTATTTACTCACCCTCATATCATTCCAAACATTTATGACTGAACACAAAGAGAATTTAGCAAGATGTCGATGCTATGCTTTTCCATACAAAGTGAATGGTGACCAAAACCCACCATGCAAATTTTGCACTATAGCTTTGTGTGAGTAAAGACTGAAATTTAAGTTGTCATAAACTTACGCTTTTTAAATTTAAACTTTACGCTAATTAATAATGATGGAATTAGATTTTTTGGGGGTGATCTATTCCTTTAACCATGTCAAATCCATCTATATACATTAGCATGATATTTTTAATAATAAACACACTCGCTTGCGATAGACCATGAACCGTGATTTTTGATCTTTAGCTTACAAAACAGCTCTGGAATTTAAGGAAAATGGGGTGTTTTTCATGAGAGGCCCAGTTACAACTTCTGGAGGAACTCTCTGGCCCTCAACCATGGCTCTGAGCCCGGACTCGCTCCTCTGACAAAATCTATTATGTCAGAGTGTGGTTACATTCAGTGTAGGGTGAACAGAGACATGTGTAGTTAAATGTGTTGAGTGTGGAGAGTGCTTTAGTAAGGTTGGTGTGTGTGTGTGTGTGTGTGTGTGTGTTCGTGTGGAGAAAGTAAAACATATACTACTGTTCAAAATTTTTTGTTTTTTTAAAGAAATTAATACTTTTATTCAGCAATAATGGTGTGTTAAATTGATGAAACATGACAGTAGCAACATTTATAGTATTATAAATTAATAGTTCAAATAAATGCTTTTTATGAATTTTTTTTCAGCAATCTTTGATTATCAAGGTTTCCATAAAAGTATTAAGTAGCGCAACTGTTTTCCAACAAGCCTCCTGAGGTGAAATTCAGATATGGTAAGGGAGGTTTGGTTTCCAACATGTGTTGTAAGCAGTTGACCAATCACAACAGACTGGGCCCTCTGACCAATCAGAGAAGAGTAGGCTCTCAAAAAAGTGGGGTTTAGAGAGAGGGAATCCTTTATCGAACCATTTCAGACTCTGTGAGAAAAGAGGTGATGCTGCAAAATATATTATGAGGAAAATTATCTGAAGACTATGTTACTACTACTAAGACTATGAGTTATGATGCTGAAAATGCAGTTTTGCCAACACAGGAATTTATTACATTTTAAAACATCGTATTTGTATTTGTAACAAAAAAAATCGTATTTGTATAATATTTCATAATATTACTATTTTACTACACTCACCTAAAAGATGATTAGGAACACCTGTTCAATTTCTCATTAATGCAGTTATCTAATCAACCAATCACATGGCAGTTGCTTCAATGCATTTAGGGGTGTGGTCCTGGTCAAGACAATCTCCTGAACTCCAAACTGAATGTCAGAATGGGAAAGAAAGGTGATTTAAGCAATTTTGAGCGTGGCATGGTTGTTGGTGCCAGACGGGCCGGTCTGAGTATTTCACAATCTGCTCAGTTACTGGGATTTTCACGCACAACCATTTCTAGGGTTTACAAAGAATGGTGTGAAAAGGGAAAAACATCCAGTATGCGGCAGTCCTGTGGGGCGAAAATGCCTTGTTGATGCTAGAGGTCAGAGGAGAATGGGCCGACTGATTCAAGCTGATAGAAGAGCAACTTTGACTGAAATAACCACTCGTTACAACCGAGGTATGCAGCAAAGCATTTGTGAAGCCACAACACGCACAACCTTGAGACGGATGGGCTACAACAGCAGAAGACCCCACCGGGTACCACTCATCTCCACTACAAATAGGAAAAAGAGGCTACAATTTGCACGAGCTCACCAAAATTGGACAGTTGAAGGCTGGAAAAATGTTGCCTGGTCTGATGAGTCTCGATTTCTGTTGAGACATTCAGATGGTAGAGTCAGAATTTGGCGTAAACAGAATGAGAACATGGATCCATCATTAGGGCTGGGTATTGTTCAAAATCTTTCGATCTGGTGCCAATTTCGATACCTCAGTTTCGATACCGGTTCCTAACGATACTTTTTTTGATACCATATGTTTTAAAATCCATTTCAACATCAACAAAAATACATTAAACACAAAACTTTTATTTTTCATCTTAATTCAAACAAATTCTGGTAACACTTAGGGTAACATTATTAATAAAACTGGTTGTGCTTTTTGGATGGCTTGCTCACCCCCACCATGGGGCCTCCACTGTTGAAAAAGGTAACAAACCTTTAACAATAAACTCTGTGACTGCTCTGTGGCACTGATCTCGTCTTTGCTTGGATATTTTCCCTCTTCCTGACAGTGTGAAGGGATTGACACTTTCTGGTATTGTCTTCCTATTCCTAACATCAGGGTGGACCGGTGCAGAGGCTAATGTGAAGGGGGAAATAGACAGCGCTAACGCTACAGCAACCGACTAGCAGCATGAGCTAACATACATAAAGTTGTAGTCAACGTTATGGGGATGCATTCGGTTTTAGTAGTGAAATTATAGTTATCTGTCAAGTATTTCTAAAATGTGTAACCTTAACGCTACGTTGGAAAAACAAAGATGTTGCCTGCCTGGTCAAAGAATAACGTTATAGCTCCTAGGTTACATAGCAACGCAGAGTTGCATCCATACATTCAAACCACTCGTGTTAGCATAAACAATTACTTTAACTTCTGTTCGCTAAAAAAGGTGACCTTTCTTACTGCTACAATCCCAGAAATGCCAGATGATGTTGACAGGGGCGGATTTGACTGTGATCCTCTGGTTCCATAATTTTACAGTCGAATACTGTGCAATTTTCTGCCTTAATATTGATCCCGTGCATGGTCAAGTGCTTCATTAAATTGGTGGTATTGCCGCCTTTGGTTGCAATACTCTTATCGCATATGTTGCACTTTGCTGACTCGGCATCCACTTTTATAAAGTGTAGCCACACTTTAGACCTCTTTGGCATTGTAAAACGATGCGGTAGAACACATGGGGAAAAAACAACTACACTTGTGTTGTGTGACTGCGGGTATCTTCAGAAATCCTACCCGTCACGTGGTGGTGGACAGCCAATCTCCGGTGCTTTAGGTCCTTACATGCAAGTATGCTACAGGCTCACACAGGCACAGCCGCTTGGCTTTTGGAACCAAAATTTGGCACCGAAAGATAAATAGTTTTTCGATACTCATAGTATCTGAGTTTTTCGTTCGATACCATAAAAGTATCGCCGTTCGGTGCCCAGCCCTATCCATCATGCCTTGTTACCACTGTGCAGGCTGGTGGTGGTGGTGTAATGGTGTGGGGGATGTTTTCTTGGCACACTTTAGGCCCCTTAGTGCCAATTGGGCATCGTTTAAATGCCACGGCCTACCTGAGCATTGTTTCTGACCATGTCCATCCCTTTATGACCACCATGTACCCATTCTCTGATGGCTACTTCCAGCAGGATAATGCACCATGTCTCAAAGCTTGAATCATTTCAAATTGGTTTCTTGAACATGACAATGAGTTCACTGTACTAAAATGGCCCCCACAGTCACCAGATCTCAACCCAATAGAGCATCTTTGGGATGTGGTGGAACGGGAGCTTCGTGCCCTGGATGTGCATCCCACAAATCTCCATCAACTGCAAGATGCTATCCTGTCAATATGGGCCAACATTTCTAAAGAATGCTTTCAGCACCTTGTTGAATCAATGCCACGTAAAATTAAGGCAGTTCTGAAGGCGAAAGGGGGTCAAACACAGTATTAGTATGGTGTTCCTAATAATCCTTTAGGTGAATGTATATTATTATATTTTTGATCAAATAAATGGGCATAAGACTTCCTTCACTAATATATATATTAAAAAACATACTAAACGTTTGATTGGGAGTGTATAGAATCAGACAGTAAGTTTACATAAAGATTACATACATAAATATATTAGGAAATACAAGAAAATAAAATGGATTAAAATTGAATAAAATAATTAATAAATACAAAGAATATGATAAAAATGTAATAAATAGATGTAAAAAAAAAAAAAAAAAAAAAAAAAAAGTCTGCATGCGGAAAGGCCCTAGTAAGCAAATGCAAAGTGAATAGGTTGCTTGCTGACGTTTTTGGAGAGAGTTCCCCAGCTTGGGAGTGTGTAAAAAGTTAGTGTGTATGATGAATGTAAAGTGTGTTTGGCTGGTATGAAGATGTGAGACTGGGGACAGTCTGATGAATGAGCTTTGAATGACATGTGGAAACCAGATGGTGAGAGAGAGAGAGAGAGAGAGAGAGAGAGAGAGAGAGAGAGAGAGAGAGAGAGAGAGAGAGAGAGAGAGAGAGAGAGAGAGAGAGAGAGAGAGAGAGAGAGAGAGAGAGAGAGAGAGAGAGAGAGAGAGAGAGAGAGAGAGAGAGAGAGAGAGAGAGAGAGAGAGAGAGAGAGAGAGAGAGAGAGAGAGGAACAAATAGAAGAGTGAGAATTGCAATAATGACAGTATGACCATCATCATAAAAGCTTGTCCTGATATAGGAAAGAGACAATTAGTTAGAGTTTAAATTTTTTTTGTAAAACAATTAAAATAATGAAAAAAAAGTGGTGTTTGTCTGTGCAAAACATGCTTCCAAGTTATTATGGCATTCTGGGTGGTCACCAAGGTGTTGCTACAGTGTTTTAAATGCTTCTAGAATGTTACTATGCAGTTGCTAGGGCATTCTGGGTGGTCACCAAAGTGTTTCTATGTGATTGCTAAAGGCTGGAATACACTACAACAGTTTTGCCCAGATTTTTGCCCCAATTTACAGTCTGGACAAGCTGACGCTAGTTGCCGAAAGTCAGAGCCAGTCTGCAGATTTGAGTTCAAAGTTTGATTCCATTCAGTCGCACGATATCAAACATGTTTGATATTTTGTGCAGATTTTAGAACACATATTGTTTTCATTTGTCACATGTCTTCTAGCAACAATGCACGTGTTTCTGCATGAGGTTTTTTTTTCTGTTTAAAATGACTTGAAAGTCTGGCAGTGTATGAAGCAGTTTTAGTGTATGATGTCCAGTTTTTCCTCTGTATTTGCTGTGTGTTTTCCTCCATGTATTTACAAAGTTGGCAAGTATATGATGCCTAGTGTTTTAAAGTCTGAGCAGATTTTAAAACACTAGGCATCATGCATTTGCTGACTTTGTAGTGTTTTTTTTAGTTTTAGTACATTGCTAGGACATTCTGGGTGGTCACCAGGGTGTTTCTATGTGGTTGGTAAGGTGTTCTAAATGGTTCTGGTACATTGCATTCTGGGTGGTCACCAGGGTGTTGCTATGTGATTACTAGGGTGTCTTGGGATAGTTGCTACAGTTTTCCAGGTGCTGCTAGTGTATTGCTATGTGGTCCGTAAGCTGTTCTGGATGGTTTTAGTTCAGTTGTTAGGTCATTGGTTGATATGGGGGGGCATTTGGGGGTTGCTATGTGGTTACTAGGGTGTTTTGGGTGGTTGCTATGGTTCCTTCATGGAATCTTCACTGTAAGTGATTCTCTAATTGTATTCTGCATACTCATATCTCATAAGGGGTTTACAAGTATGAATATAACAAATGTAAGAACATATTGCTCCAGTTCAAAACTCATTCTAAACTGTATATAGACAAAATATACTTTTGTTCATGCAAATGAGCAACATGCTTTTATTTGAGTGTGTGTGTGGTCCTGGTAAAAGACAAAATGTCCCCCACAAAGATGGCAATATCCTAAATCCGTGTCTGTGTGGGACATTTTTTGGTCTCCATGAGGAAAACAGCTTAAAAATCAGACTAAATGGTGTTTTTTGAAAAAGTGAAAATACAGAAAGTTTTCTGTGATGGGTAGGTTTAGGGATAAGTTTAGGGGATAGAATATACAGTTTGCAAAGTATAAAAATCATTATGTCTATAGATAGTCCCCATAAAACATGAAATCACAACGTGTGTGTGTATCTTTGCCTTGAGTCTGTTTATGCACGCTCTCACTGGAGGACTGCCCGGCCTTCACATGTCTGCCTGTGAGGGAGTTAGGTCAAGCACACACTCACACACACTTACACACACATAGATTATTTCTTCCCTCCACCTGGCTTGGCTGTTTGTGAAAAGAGCCACTGCGGTAAACTGTTGGGTTTGGTCTTTGGATGAATGTTAGGTTAGCACTATAGTAATGCTGGGTTTTCTCCAGAACTGGGCCGCCTGTCTGACCTTGAGGTCTGGTACCCATCAGATGCCGGAAACAGAGAGCCACTTTAAAACATGCAGGAAACAAGGTCTGGACCTTATACACTCCAACTCACACTCGTAGCTCCCTTCCCATGAGGACCACTAGCCAAGACCCCAGCCGACAGAGCTGACAAGACTGTCTGACATCTCTCTAAGGCTACGCTCACACACTTCGCCATACATTCGCTCGGCTTGTTCTCCTCACTATAATCTCTTTCCAACTAAAATCACTCTTCATTGAGGGCTTGAAGATTTATCTGAGCAAAGCACAATCCGTCTGTAACCCAAGGACTGAAGTCTACCAAAGATCCTCTGTCTTTCTTTGCTTTCTCTCACTTGGACATGTAGATAATGACCAAATACAAATGAGCATCCATTCATCTCTGCAAGTCCAAGGAAGCTGCTTTATTCATTACCCTTCCAGCTGAGCTCCACGGAACAGAGCACGGCTGTCGTCACAATCCCTCTCTGAGAGAGATAATGAGCCGCCTGCGTGTGTTTACTCTCTGATTAATCACAGTAATTATTTTACCGGGGCCTTTTTCAGCGTGCCAGAATATCTGTTGATACCTCAAACTCGTTTTTCACCTCTATGTGGAAGAGAAAACAGTGAGTGTTTAGTGTGCCGGCAGCAGGGAGTTGAACTCCCTGTGTTAGTTAAACTGAGAAGAAGGTAGTGCAGAGGGAAATTGTTCAAATGTTGCTCATTCATAACACAAGATGTTTCATCTAAGTATTGACATCGAGGAAATAGAAATATACTGTAGGTATGAGACAGTGGTAATGGAGTTTATAAAGTTTATGGAGCTGAACATTTATTGTATTTATTGTAATATAGCTTAGATTATTTGATTTTGAGTGAATTTGAGGAGAAATCTCTGACTTTTGATTGCAGACTTTGAAATCTTGTCTAGTCTGATCATAGTTTGAGAGTTTTTTAGGTCTTCTGATATATAAGTGTAGTCTGACGCCAAAAGGATGACTTATTTTGAACCAGTTCTTTTAGTGAATTAAAAGCTATAGCAGCCACTGTAGTCTGATTCCTGAACAATTGGCTCTTTATGAGCCAGTTTGTTTCAGTAAATCAGAATCATACATTTCACCCAGGCTGCATCCGAAAAAAGTATGTTTGAATTCACAGTACTCTGGATGACCTACTTCTTCCTGTGAGATTCTGAACTGTGCATACGATGGACACTTTACTATCCCATGAGGCCATGGAAGAAGATTTATGAATGGTGAGACACAACTAACACTGATAGGGCAACATAGCGAATGTAGTACATCCAGCTTAGATCCATACTACACACACTCATACTATAGAACATACTTTTTTAGTGGTTGTGAAGTAATTACTTAGGCCTATTCAAAATAAGTACCTACTCAAGAGAGTATGCGATTTCTGACGCGATACACTGGCAGCCCCACCGTATAGTTCAAATATTTATTCCTTGAAAGACACACTTAAACTAACCTTTAATGAACCGGAATCAGAACCTAAAGTTCGTGTTTGTCTGTGTATTTTTTCCCCCACTGTAGCAGGGAGTGTTGCACAGCTCCATTCATTTTCTTTTGAAAATACACTCACCTAAAAGATTATTAGGAACACCTGTTCAATTTCTCATTAATGCAATTATCTAATCATCCAATCACATGGCAGTTGCTTCAATGCATTTAGGGGTGTGGTCCTGGTCAAGACAATCTCCTGAACTCCAAACTGAATGTCAGAATGGGAAAGAAAGGTGATTTAAGCAATTTTGAGCATGGCATGGTTGTTGGTGCCAGACGGGCCGGTCTGAGTATTTCACATTCTGCTCAGTTACTGGTATTTTCACGCACAACCATTTCTAGGGTTAACAAAGAATGGTGTGAAAAGGGAAAAACATCCAGTATGTGGCAGTCATGTGGGCGATTGTTAATGCTAGAGGTCAGAGGAGAATGGGCCGACTGATTCAAGCTGATAGAAGAGCAACTTTGACTAAAATGACTACTTGTTACAACCGAGGTATGCAGCAAAGCATTTGTGAAGCCACAACACACACAAGCTTGAGGCGGATGGGCTACAACAGCAGAAGACCCCACCGGGTACCACTCATCTCCACTGCAAATAGGAAAAAGAGGCTACAATTTGCATGAGCTCACCAAAATTGGACAGTTGAAGACTGGAAAAATGTTGCCTGGTCTGATGAGTCTCGATTTCTGTTGAGACATTCAGATGGTAGAGTCAGAATTTGGCGTAAACAGAATGAGAACATGGATCCATCATGCCTTGTTACCACTGTGCAGGCTGGTGGTGGTGGTGTAATGGTGTGGGGGATGTTTTCTTGGCACACTTTAGGCCCCTTAGTGCCAATTGGGCATCGTTTAAATGCCACGGCCTACCTGAGCCATTGTTTCTGACCATGTCCATCCCTTTATGACCACCATGTACCCATTCTCTGATGGCTACTTCCAGCAGGATAATGTACCATGTCACAAAGCTCGAATCATTTCAAATTGGTTTCTTGAACATGACAATGAGTTCACTCTACTAAAATGGCCCCCACAGTCACCAGATCTCAACCCAATAGAGCATCTTTGGGATGTGGTGGAACGGGAGCTTCGTGCCCTGGATGTGCATCCCACAAATCTCCATCAACTGCAAGATGCTATCCTATCAATATGGGCCAACATTTCTAAAGAATGCTTTCAGCACCTTGTTGAATCAATGCCACGTAGAATTAAGGCAGTTCTGAAGGCGAAAGGGGGTCAAACACAGTATTAGTATGGTGTTCCTAATAATCCTTTAGGTGAGTGTATAAGAATATAGTTAATTAGGTTTATAGATATGATTGATTTAGACAGCATAATTATATGGACAATCTCCCTGGGTCATTCTGAGGTTAAATGCTTAGGATGAAGCTTGTGACAGAATAAAAGCATGTGGCTCGTGTACTTCAGATTGAAAGGAGGAAGACATGGGTGGGTGGTTTCTCTTCAGCATGTTCAGACAGTTCCACTGAAACTGACGCACCACAACGAGTTCAGTCAGCACTTCTGCTTCATGTGACACGCGAGCCTACACACACACACACACACACACACACACACACACACACACACACACACACACACACACACACACACACACATACACACACACACACAACACACACACACACACACACACACACACACACACACACACACACACACACACACACACACACACACACACACATTCTGATTCATGTGGAAGAAAATCTGAGGGGCCCAGTGCCAAACCTCATTCAAGACAATTGATGGCTGCAGGGCAGGTGTGCAGAGTTACACACATACTGATACCCACATATTAATGTATACTTAGTGCTTAATTGTTTGTGTGTGTGTGTAGATGGCTGCTCACACAAGTTTTTACCATTATTAGTTGATTTGCCTTTGGCTACAGATTTTGCTATTACAGGGGCGTACACAGGCATAAAACTAGCAGTGCAAACTGATTTCACAAGTCATTTAAAGGAATAGTGTGTTAAAAAAAGAAACATTTGCAAATAAAGCAATTGTGACTGTTAATAAAGGTAAAAGGTAAAACTCCAAAAATGTCTTTTAAACCATTTACTTGCAAACATCATTGGTTGTAAAGTGCCTCGTAAATAAATGTGATGTGGCAGTTTAAATATGTGGAAATGGAAATGAGATTTAAAAGTGGATGAGAGGGTTTAGTCAATAACATCTTAAATTTTTGTCTGTTTCTCACATATTGTATGACTTCAGAAGACTATAATGCTTGAGTCATGTGGACTACTTTTTAATGGTGCTTTTGTTGTTCTTTTTGGACCACAGTTATTGTTAAAGGTGCACTATATAATTTTTCCGTCCACTAGAGGTCACCAATTCAAAACAAAGGCGTGGTTTGATGATGCCAAGTTTGAGCGCAGAATCTTGGGACATGTGGTCTTCACCTCACAGCCGGTGGAAAAGACTCGGGATAGGACTTGGGCAGAAATCATGTTCATGGATGCGATTATTAACGTTACTGTAGTATGAAGCAGAGCAGGACCGAGTGTTGTGGGAGCTGGAGCGATTGTTAATAAGATGAATGCAATACGCGCCTCGTGAGCAGGACGACTTTTATTATGCCACAGTCGCCGGCGCCATTTCCGTTTTTCCGGTCTTGAGTATGAGGTAACACAGCTCTGTTTATCATATTAGATACATCTGAGTGTGTTGAGAATGATGTTATGACGTTACTCTGTGTGTTCGCTCGGCAGCTGCTATGACACTTGTTGCACACTGCAGTGAGAGTAAAGCGTTTCTGCTAAATAAAACCGGAAACCGAGGGTAACGCAGATATGACACCATTGACAGGCGACGCCCTCACATGTCCCGGTTCATTGGTTAAAATAGCAATTTTCTCACGATTTACAAATAGTCGGAAACATTTGGGATATTGTAAGTACTCAACTGAACAAAATATACAACACTGGCCTGCTACATAGTGCACCTTTAACTAAAACTATTAAAAAAATTTTGGTATATTGAAATAAATCTGAAATAAAATAAAATATAAATATTAGATGAAAAAACTAGAAAAATATATAGAAATAGAATAAAAAACATAAAAGTACATAGAAAATTCAAATAAAAACTGAAAATACAAAAATAAAATGCTATAATAGAATATAAATAACACAAAATAAAGTAAGTGTATTAATAACAAAATAAAAATAAGTTATTTTCACTTGCATTTTATAAAAAACCCTAGAATTAGCTAAAATATAAGAATCATGTTGTAAATAATGATTACATTTAAATTTTTGTGTGAACTTAGCCCTCTGTCTTACACAAGTGACTGAACAAAACGCAAATTTCAGTTCTTTTTCAAAATTAAAATTTTTTCTTCATTGAAAGCCTTCAACTATACGTATGATGTCACTTAAAATATCTTGCTGAAAGCAACATGTAAGTAAACGAGAGCAGTATCATTTTCATAGAGCAGCTACAGATTGATTTAATCGTGACTGAAATATTGTCGACATGAGGTCACTCTCTTTGCATTGGTGTTTGAGTGTGTATAAAGGATTTGGTGAAGTGACTTCTAGAGCCACAGGGATATTTGCAGGCTTTCGTCGTTTGTTTTGGGAAATCCAACACCTCTGGAATCCCAAAGCGGCCGTTCTGTTCATTGGTTGGCTACCTGCACAGGTACTGAGGTCAGTGATGCGTGATCCAAACTAACACCTCCGCTCTAAAATCATCCGTCATCTCCCGCTCCGGCTGCTCATCCCCATATCTGCGTCTCAGCTTTAGTGTGGGGAAAAACAGCAGAGCCCGGAACAATAGGACCGCCACTCAAACCAATCTCCTGCTGGAGGGAGTGTGTGTGTGATGCTTCAAAGAATGGAGGGACTGTGGTGTCATCTAACCGCAGGGTGAAGACTGTATTCAAGGGGTTCTTCAGAAATGTGTGCGTGATATTTTACTGGACGCCCCCCTCCTCTCACCTCATATGCTTTTTTCTGTTATTCTATTCATTTTCCACTTACATAATGAGAAAAAAAAACACATTTTTGAGAGCTTGAGTTATGCACAGTAATGGATTTGAAAAGAGAGATTAACAGAAAGAAATCTTTTTGTAAGAGAATGCAAAATATGTGATTGAAAAAGAAAAAACCTTTCCCATTCATCAGCCATTTATTTGTCAAATGTCAGGCGAATCTTTGGCTGTTTGGGATAATGCCTACTCAATACTGCACATTATATACTGAATATGTATTTAATTATTTTTATTTACATTTTTAAACAGTACACATACAATGGCAAAACATTTTGAAAAGTAGTTTTGGTGCATTCAAAATAATAATTTGAGATAATAACATTCAAAAGTATGTGCCGAGTAATATTTTTTTTTTGAAAGAAATTAATACTTTGATTCAGCAAGGATGCAATAAATTGAGTAAAAGTACATTGTTACAAAAGATTTCTATTTCAAATAAATGCTGTGCTTTTGAACTTTCTATTCATCACACAAAAATATGTATCACGTTTTCCACGTTGATAAAAAGAAAATCAGCATATTAGAATGATTTCCTGAAGGATCATGTGAAAATTCAGCTTAGCATCACAGGAGTAAATTACTAAATACGGCAGTAAATTCAAATATGTATGAAAATAGAAAACAAAAAAGCTTACTGTTTTACTGCTTTTTTATATATGAAATAAATGCAGCCTTTTTGATAGGCTACTTCACAAAGAAAAAAACAACCCCAAATCTCACCAACCCAAACCTTTTTAATGGAAGTGTACATACTACTGCAGAAATATGTAAGAGTTACATGGTTGTATGCAATTTCGAACATAACCTTTGGCCATATTTCAGAACGTCATTACCTCATTTCCTCTCTAACAGCTCAACACCTCCTCACTAGCCACACTCAGAGGAGTGACGCTCCACATAATGACACAAACGTGAATAGCCAGACTGGTTTTAATCATTTTGAATGTGTACAGGTATGAGTCACATGATTTCCCGTAAACCTTTGTCTCCGTGTTTCACTTAATTTCAAAAGTGTCTGTTATGTCACCGAGCGGACAGGCTCAGACATGGATCTGGTCAGGTGAGAGGTGGAGTGGCACAAACAACCAAAAAGGCCAGTATGATCAGATGAAGACCAGAGTATCTGCCCTAGTGTTGCTTTATAGGGAGGGTCAACCTGTTTTCTTGTAAACTGCTTCACTGATTTACCAACAGCTTAATTCAGTGTGTATCGGCTAGCAATTTCATGGAAGAAATATAAGAAATTCTAATATATGATTATGATTATGATTACTAAAATGACATTTTAAGCATTAAAACAGCTTTTGAGAATCGTATCAGGCCTTTATAAAGTATAATAAAATTATAATCTGATAATTAATTATACAGTCCTTTGTGATGGAATATACATATTATCACTGGACTCTATTAGTTCAGTTTGAACTGTTTTTATGGTCTTATTGTATTCTTTGTTTTGACCTTTTCACAAAGTCTGAGCTCAGTTAAATAAACATCAGCACTGTCTCAGGTAAAGGTCAAAGAATTAAAGAAACTGTCATCCGTTCTCCAGACAAAACGGTGTCCTCAGCAGTGGATGAGTCACGGTCCGCCCAGCTCACACGTGACCTCTGACATTTAATAGTCAATACACTGATCTGAAACCAGCTTAGGAATCACACAGGAGAGACTGTTCCTGGATCAGAGCGTAAGACAACTATCTGAGTGTGACATTTACAGTAGAGCCATCCAAACACAACAACACTATAAAGATGGTACTGTACATTATGTGAAAATGTACAAGCATTCATGGCTTCAGATCTCTATAGGACCCACTTAGATACTTTCTAATATTTTATTTTACCATAACTTCAGATTTGCATATATTATTAGTGTAAGATATTCCAATCTTAGTCATGATGCAATATATTTAATTCAGCTTCATTGTACATATAAGATTTATTTTGTATATTCGGACCCACTTTATATTAGGTGGCCTTAACTACTATGTACTAACATTTTAATTAATCATTAATTTAATTAATTGATACAATGCACTTATTGTGTACATACATGTTTTACATTGTACTTACATTTGAAAAATTACCTGCAGGTAATTGCATCTGTAATTCATTTCTGTAGTTACATTTATAATTACATTGTTGACACTTCCACCACATCTGTCCCTAACTTTACCCTAAACTTACCCACACCTGCCCCTACCTTTACCCTTAAACTGACCCACACCACCACACCCATCCCTAACTTTACCCTTAAACTGACCCACGTCACCACACCCGTCCCTAACTTTACCCTTAAACTGACCCACACCACCACATCTGTCCCTAACTTTACCCTTAAACTGACCCACACCACCACACCCATCCCTAACTTTACCCTTAAACTCACCCACACCACCACACCCATCCCTAACTTTACCCTTAAACTCACCCACACCACCACACCTGCCCCTAACTTTACCCTTAAACTTACCCACGCCACCACACCTGCCCCTAACTTTACCCTTAAACTCACCCACACCACCACACCTGTCCCTAACTTTACCCTTAAACTTACCCACGCCACCACACCCGTCCCTAACTTTACCCTTAAACTTACCCACGCCACCAAACCCGTCACTAACTTTACCCTTAAACTGACCCACACCACCACACCCATCCCTAACTTTACCCTTAAACTCACCCACACCACCACACCTGCCCCTAACTTTACCCTTAAACTTACCCACACCACCACACCCGTCACTAACTTTACCCTTAAACTGACCCACACCACCACACTTGTCCCTAACTTTACCCTTAAACTGACCCACACCACCACACCTGTCCCTAACTTTACCCTTAAACTTACCCACACCACCACACCTGTCCCTAACTTTACCCTTAAACTGACCCACACCACCACACCTGTCCATACCTTTACCCTTAAACTTACCCACACCACCACACCTGTCCCTAACTTTACCCTTAAACTTACCCACACCACCACACCTGTCCATACCTTTACCCTTAAACTTACCCACACCACCACACCCGTCACTAACTTTACCCTTAAACTGACCCACACCACCACACCCGTCACTAACTTTACCCTTAAACTGACCCACACCACCACATCTGTCCCTAACTTTACCCTTAAACTGACCCACACCACCACACCTGTCCCTAACTTTACCCTTAAACTTACCCACACCACCACACCTGTCCCTAACTTTACCCTTAAACTGACCCACACCACCACACCTGTCCCTAACTTTACCCTTAAACTCACCCATACCACCACACCTGTCCCTAACTTTACCCTTAAACTTACCCACGCCACCACACCCGTCCCTAACTTTACCCTTAAACTTACCCACGCCACCAAACCCGTCACTAACTTTACCCTTAAACTGACCCACACCACCACACCCATCCCTAACTTTACCCTTAAACTCACCCACACCACCACACCTGCCCCTAACTTTACCCTTAAACTTACCCACACCACCACACCCGTCACTAACTTTACCCTTAAACTGACCCACACCACCACACCTGTCCCTAACTTTACCCTTAAACTCACCCATACCACCACACCTGTCCCTAACTTTACCCTTAAACTTACCCACGCCACCACACCCGTCACTAACTTTACCCTTAAACTGACCCACACCACCACACCTGTCCCTAACTTTACCCTTAAACTTACCCACACCACCACACCTGTCCCTAACTTTACCCTTAAACTGACCCACACCACCACACCTGTCCCTAACTTTACCCTTAAACTCACCCATACCACCACACCTGTCCCTAACTTTACCCTTAAACTTACCCACACCACCACACCCGTCACTAACTTTACCCTTAAACTGACCCACACCACCACATCTGTCCCTAACTTTACCCTTAAACTGACCCACACCACCACACCTGTCCCTAACTTTACCTGTATCCCACCTCAATATCAGCAAGTGTTTTGCATTACAATATGAACACAATAAGTACATTGTACTTATTTTTGATGTAAGTACATAGTAGTTAAGGCCACCTAATATAAAGTGGAACCATATATTCCATAATATATTTAGTTGTACATACAACATATTTCATAGGTGGTCAGGGCTGGTATCTTTGCATTGTATTTATTGTCACATAACACAGATTTAATTTTACATAACATGGCATATTTCTTAGGATACTTTTGTGTTATTATGATTTATTCTGCAGCCTCAAAATTAAATTGTCCGTCTGGGATTAATAAAGTTGTATTGTTTTGGCTCCTCCCTACAGAAAACAAAAGAGAGACATTGAGGGTCTCTTCCTTCTGTGTTAACAACAAACCCAACACTTCTCTATTAATTAATGTGGCAATAAAAGCCTGTGCATGAGTGAAGTTGATGTCAGAGCAGGTCACTTAATTTGAGAAAACACAGTGGCTCAATGGGAGTCTTTCCTGTTTATGGCTCGTCCTTCTTAATAGAGTTTATTCCCATGCTAAAATTAAACTTTGACACAGGATGTGAGCTTCTGACTGATGTCTGGAGCATCCATGAATAGCAGCAGTCAGATTTTCACACTGTCTTTTTTCTGTTTTGTTCCTTTCTTCCAGTCACCCCCATACAGAGATTTTATCTCATGAGAAAGTCCAGTTTCTTTTTATTGATGGAGAGACTTTCCGAACAAAGAAAAACCCTCTTAATCTAGTTTTATAATTATATAATTCATCCCAGAGGATAGTGGTAGTGTTTAATATAGTGCATTTCAATCAATCTGCATTTATTTTTCATTATGGCTAAAACTCAAAGAAGCAGTTTGTTTTAAGATGAGATCATAATCATCTTATACTGCCCCCTAAAGGGCACACACTGTCAGGATTTATTATTCGGTTTTCCTTGAAAGTCAAGGTCTGTAGGTTTGAGGGGCTTCCATGAAAATGTGTAAAAACATAACATGTAAAAAGATAATTGTACCAGAAGTAATGATCTGCTCTTTTAGGTTTGACCCTATACATGTCTCCCAGACATCCTCCCTTTATTGCATAATACGGGCCCACCATGGCAAACCATTGTGCACAAGTAAATATATTTTCTCCAGAAAATTTACAAATCGCATTCCTTTGATTGTTTCATCAGCCAAACATAAGCTGAAGTCAGAATAGCAAATTAGCTTACAACTCTTATTATTTCTGGCATATAAAAATAGGGCAGATACACTATATTGCCAAAAGTTTTGGGCAGACGTCTTTGGGTAAAGAAAGCTCATGAACTTTAATGACATCCCATTCTTAATCCGTAGGGTTTAATATGGAGTTGGCCCATCCTTTGCAGCTATAATAGTTTCAACTCTTCTGAGAAGGCTTTCCACAAGGTTTAGGAGGGTGTTTATGGGAATTTTTGACCATTCTTCTAGAAGCGCATTTGTGAGGTCAGGCACTGATGTTGGATGAGAAGGCCTGGCTCACAGTCTCCGCTCTAATTCATCCCAAAGGTGTTCAGTCGGGTTGAGGTCAGGACTCTGTGCAGGCCAGTCAAGTTCCTCCACACCAAACTCGCTCATCCATGTCTTTATGGACCTTGCTTTGTGCACTGGTGCGCAGTCATGTTGGAACAGGAAGGAGCCATCCTCAAACTGTTCATGTCTTGGTATGCTGAAGCATTAATTTTGAATTTTGAAGCCTAAAGTTTTCCTGTTTGCTGTGATGATGTTTAATATCTCCGACAAACTGTGCAGTCCCAGTTTGCCACTTCTCGTCTTGAAAAAAAAAAAAATCACATATAGGTTAAAAAAATCACATGTGGGGTATGTATTTTATGTTATATGATAATATGACAAGACCTTATTTGAGGCATTTAACCAAAATTACTTTTTAAAAGCCATTAACTTGGAACAATGCGTTTTAGGACTCATTCCTGCAGCACTCTATAGGAAGAGTAGTATGCTAGTATTCCAAATTCAGCCATAGTCTTTTCCCATCTATGATTCCAAAATCCTTCACTCCAGAGGCTGGATTCACAAATCATTCTTAAGAATAAAATTCTTAAATTCTTCTAAAATTTCTGTTCTAAACACAAAACTTGAATTCCTGAAAAGGATGTTCTCCATAAATAACATCTTAAATTTAGGATAAATCCCAATAGATAAAGATTTTGAATGAATTTATTGGGTCACAGCATAATATTGCCTTCATACTGTAATACATATTACTATGGATGTGCATGAGTACTCTGATGTAGGCCTAACACCAATGATTGATAATGTAATCAATGATTATGCACAAAGTGACTTTTTGCTGAATTCAAAATTCAATAAGACTCAACAAAAATGACTCAAATGGGGACATCGTTTTTATAATGCAAAAACATTTTTTTGAGCAGTATTCAGCACTGACGCATTAAACGTAATGCCAAGAGCTAAACTGCTGTCAAATAGTAAATAGTGTGCATGCTTATTATAATTATTACGTAATCTGCAGGCAGCGCAAAAAGATGGCCTTTGAGGTGTTTTTCCATTGAGTTGATCAGCGAGTCTTCGGCAAGAACCGCCATACAATCAGATAATATCAAAGACCATTTTCTTCTTAAGAAAAAAATAAAAGGCTCAATATTTGAGAAATTCTGAAATTTCTGTACTTCTTAAGGTCAGCATAAAACGGAAGTTGCGACAGTCTTTTCTTCCCTATTGTGACGTTTATTCAAGTGCAACGGCTTGGAAAAAAATGTAGATGGGACTTGATTTTGTCCATTGTGAACTGACTGGATGCTTGTGGTTTGCTATTGGTGGATCTCATGTGAGTGACAGGTTGCCCCACCCTCATGCCGTTAAACACATCATCAAAGTGGAAGTTGTTTTAAAGATTACAAGAGCACTTGAATTTAAAAAAATGTGCATGGATAAATCATTTATAATAAATACTGCAATATTTTGATTTCATGGACTTTAAGAATATTTACATAAATCCGGCCCCAGGAAAGATGAATGTAAATGCGCACGTGCCTACCTACCCGCATATATAATTGGTGTAGTATACTTGAATTTTTGATGCAGTTTTAGTTGGGAGCAGCAAAAATGGAAACCTTTTATTTAAGATGGAAAATTCAGAGCATTTCTCACTTGCTTATACCACTTGTCGAGCGTCTCCCGCTAGTGTTTGGGGTGATAAAGCATTTGTGCAAAGATCTCAACACAAATCTACATGATCTATGATTAGTTTCCAGATCTGTATAGACATAAAATAGAGGAAACGGAGACCCAGTGGAGACCCTCTCCTGCTTTAGCTCTGCCCACTCGCTTTAGTTCACATGCTTGTCTGGCTGCCCGTTCCCCCACAGGCTCTATGTAAACACTCCAGGATCTGCTTTAAAACAGCCCAGAGGAGCAGAACGACCAAATCAGCCACAGATGTTTATGCTGCCGCCCCAGCTGCTGCCCTGAACAGGAAGTGGCCATGGCCAGAGCAACTTAACTCATCGCTAAATGTGGCAGTAAATATTTTCTGTTTAGGGAACATGAGAAAAGCCACACTAATTTCTCAATCCAGTCTTGTAGGAAGTTCAAGGCACTAGGAAGAGAGCGTGAGAGGTCAGTTCAGCTTAGTACGTTCTTGTGGGACTTTCATGCACAGCTTCCTGTCAGTTCTGCTTTCCCATGAGCCTCATGGTCCATAAAAAGACCTTGTATCTTATCTTCCAGCTTCATTAACCTAATGAAAACAATTACGGACCACGAGTCAGCCCAGATGGTTCTTATAAAGCGAGTGCACTGATCTGACGGGAACACCTTCTGAGAAACATTCAGGGAAATCTGAGAAGGGAAACTTTCACATCAAAAGTCCAAAACCACGTCCAGGACCGTTTCTAACCATTTTGGTGCGTTAGACGAGATATAAAAATATTTATTATATTGTATTATATTGACCTTTAGATTTCCAAATAGGAACAGAGCACTTTTTCGTGTTTCCTAGAATGTTTTTTTATTTCTTAGCACGACGTTGAACCTTTAGTTGTGGAAATCACTAGTTTCATTTAAAATGTATATAATTTCAATATACACAAAATATTTGTATTTCTGAACACCGTCTTTCTGATAGCATTTGGAAAATGTAATCAATGCGAAGATAATATTCAGCCACTTGAATGTAATTAACAAATTATTTGCAAAAAGGCAGTGTCAATATGTTAATGTGTAAACTGTGACATTGAGGCTCTTCAGGTTGTGGCCTATGCCTTGAAACGACCCTGACCATGTCATTCCAAAAGCCTAGACGGCATGGCTATTTGAACGGGATAAGTAGAGATTGCTCATTCCTTTCAATAGGAGAAACAATCTTCCCAAAGGAAGAACAAAGACATAGACACTAAGACATAGGTGAAAATTGCATGAAAACATCACTCAATGCTCCATTCGTGTACCTCAAAGAGAATTACAGGTACTCTGGAAGCACCGAGAGGCTGTGGCGAAATAATAACCTCTACAACACTATTACCTGCTCCAAGAGAGGCTTTCAAGATCAGTAATCATCCCATCAAAAACAGATTCCCTTTGTGCTCGCTGAATAAACCCCAGGCTCCACGGCCTGATGGAAGCCTTCCAGAGTATGAACAGCATTCAGCAGTTCGTCCACACACCTCATAAATGAAAAATATGGGACAAAATTGGAACCCATAAGTATCCGATGCACAAGAGGCTTACAGGCGTGTAATGATGCTGAAGTGCCAGAACTGATAAGATCAAAATTATTCTCCACAGGACATCACAATACCTTTACGGTGATCTATAAGCTCTGGCTTTATATTAGCTGTCTGAGATTTCAAATAAATGGGTTTTGTGGTGTCGACACTTCAGTGATAAGCAGCTTAAGGAGTCCTTTCATGAATGTTATGATCAGGATTGAAATAGTTCTTTCATGGAAAGATGTGCCTGGAAATAGCCACATTGGATACAGTTGTTCATGGTATTGACAACAGCTAAAAATATATTTTAAAGGCACAGTATGTAAGATTTTTATTATTATTAAAATATTTAAAAATCACTAGAACAATGTTATATATGTTGTTGACTTGTATACTTACATTATCCAAAATGTTTCCAAGAATATTGAAATCTAGGGAAATGAGCAATTTTAACCAGGACGTGGACCGTGTGTCGCCTATCAAATGACATCATACCCGCGTTACCCTCGATTTCTGGATTTATTTTGTAGAAACCATGGAAACAGCAAAGACGCTTTAATATATTATGTTTCATTAGACAGGCAAGCAGCTGTTTGGATACATTCATCAACAGAAAACTAATCATTGTTATATAGCTTAACACATTTAGTCATTGTTTTAATCTCGTTTTCTTGCTTCTAGCTTACTGCAGTGTGCAACAAGTGTCTCATAGTAGCCACCGAGTAGCATTATAACATAACTTTAACAAATAAATGTAATAATGTATCTAATATGATAAAACAGCGCTGCGTTACCCCACATACACGAGCGGAATAAGCTGTCTGACATATTGTGGCTTTAAAAATAATGTTTTTTCTCATCAACACACCATCTGGGTGTCTTCATGACGTGTTTTGTGGGGAGAGCTTCCCTGGTGGCAAAAAAAAATGTAAAAAAATTCTACAGTAGCAGTCTATGGAAGCTACAGAATAAAATTGTAAACAAGGTAATTCCAAGTTGCATATATATATATATATATATATATATATACACACACTCACCTAAAGGATTATTAGGAACACCATACTAATACTGTGTTTGACCCCCTTTCGCCTTCAGAACTGCCTTAATTTTACGTGGCATTGATTCAACAAGGTGCTGAAAGCATTCTTTAGAAATGTTGGCCCATATTGATAGGATAGCATCTTGCAGTTGATGGAGATTTGTGGGATGCACATCCAGGGCATGGAGCTCCCGTTCCACCACATCCCAAAGATGCTTTATTGGGTTGAGATCTGGTGACTGTGGGGGCCATTTTAGTACAGTGAACTCATTGTCATGTTCAAGAAACCAATTTGAAATGATTCGAGCTTTGTGACATGGTGCATTATCCTGCTGGAAGTAGCCATCAGAGAATGGGTACATGGTGGTCATAAAGGATGGACATGGTCAGAAACAATGCTCAGGTAGGCCGTGGCATTTAAACCATGCTCAATTGGCACTAAGGGGCCTAAAGTGTGCCAAGAAAACATCCCCCACACCATTACACCACCGCCACCAGCCTGCAGAGTGGTAACAAGGCATGATGGATCCATGTTCTCATTCTGTTTACGCCAAATTCTGACTCTACCATCTGAATGTCTCAACAGAAATCGAGACTCATCAGACCAAGCAAAATTTTTCCAGTCTTCAACTGTCCAATTTTGGTGAGCTCGTGCAAATTGTGGCCTCTTTTTCCTATTTGTAGTGGAGATGAGTGGTACCCGATGGGGTCTTCTGCTGTTGTAGCCCATCCGCCTCAAGCTTGTGCGTGTTGTGGCTTCACAAATGCTTTGCTGCATACCTCGGTTGTAACGAGTGGTTATTTCAGTCAAAGTTGCTCTTCTATCAGCTTGAATCAGTCGGCCCATTCTCCTCTGACCTCTAGCATCAACAAGGCATTTTCGCCACAGGACTGCCGCATACTGGATGTTTTTCCTTTTCACACCATTCTTTGTAAACCCTAGAAATGGTTGTGTGTGAAAATCCCAGTAACTGAGCAGATTGTGAAATACTCAGACCGGCCCGTCTGGCACCAACAACCATGCCACGCTCAAAATTGCTTAAATCACCTTTCTTTCCCATTCTGACATTTAGTTTGGAGTTCAGGAGATTGTCTTGACCAGGACCACACCCCTAAATGCATTGAAGCAACTGCCATGTGATTGGTTGATTAGATAATTGCATTAATGAGAAATTGAACAGGTGTTCCTAATAATCCTTTAGGTGAGTGTATATGTATATATGTATGTATATGTATATATGTATGTATATGTGTATGTATGTATATATATATATATATATATATATATATATATATATATATATATATATATATATATATATATTAGAATAGAAAACATTTGTGAGATATAAACTTGGATTTACCTTGTTTACAATTTTATTCTGTAGATATATATAATTTATTTAAAGCTAAATGTTCAGCTTTATAATATTGTGATTTGGTGGTCAAGAAACATTTATTATTATTATCAATGTTGAAAACAGTATTTTTTGTGGAAATCATGATATGGTCCCAGTTCCAGTGTTTTCAATTGCTTGATTATCGAAAGAAAAAGAAAAAAAAGCCCTCAAATACACAAGCATTTGGCGCCCCCTGCTGCCCGTACGTGTACACTATACTAGGGTCTTGGTACATTTTCAGCAGGCTTTTGTCTGGCTTATACAATACTTTGATTTTTGATATATTACAAGGCACCTTTTTAAGAATCCTGATAGGGATTACAATGGAGATGTAAATATTATTTTAAAAAACTATAGTTTATTGTTTCAAATTATATTCATTTGTACAGAGATAAGAAAAAACTAATCTCAAAGAAAAAAAATATCAAAGAACGTAAAGACAGAAACTTCTATAGATCGAGAGAAAAGAAAGAAAAGAAAAAGAAACTGGACACAAATTCTGACCTAAAGACACTGACACCAATGACAGAAATGCAGCCCGTTAAACTTTGATGGTGAGCAAAGTCCAAGCAATAAATAAAACTCATGACAAGTTCATTCCAGCGTCATATGAGGTGCCCACTACCCAGTGGCACGATTCAGTATGTACAAGGAAGAGCTAAAATACAAACACAGAAACATACAGATGAGCT
Source organism: Paracanthobrama guichenoti (assembly GCA_018749465.1). Classification (NCBI taxonomy): domain Eukaryota; kingdom Metazoa; phylum Chordata; class Actinopteri; order Cypriniformes; family Gobionidae; genus Paracanthobrama; species Paracanthobrama guichenoti. The sequence continues at coordinate 23,360,467 of CM031953.1, forward strand.
CAGAGTGGCCACTGAGGTTTCCATTAGATTACTTCATTTTCAGTCTCTACTGAAAAAGTCAGAAAGCAAGTGGCATCAAGTGTTCTCTGTTTATCACCAGCTCCCTACAGATGCAAATCCCCCTGAAACTGGTCAGACACACACTAAAACTGTTCTTAGCGAGGGCCCAATGGAACCACTTCTCTTATTGAATTTGCTGTAAATAGTTGCTTCCCATTTTGCATTATTTTGGCAGGCATCAAATGGGAGATGTTTTATTCCAAGAAACCATCTAGAGTGGTCAGGCTGGAGGTGGGCTTGCTTGTAATGGGCCTGGAAACTTTCTTCCTCTTGGACTTCATGGCGAGGGGTCGGATCTCAGATAGAGGAGACTGGCGCACATAACTGTAGTTAAGGAAAAGCTTTGAACAAAAATAACTCAAATTATTATTTCCATGCACAATGGTAGCAATATTACCATTTTCATGGGATAAGGATACAGGTTGGATAAATTTGGCTCTTCCTCCAAGTCCATCATAGCCGGATCTTACCTGGAATAAAAAGCAAGATGCATGAAGGAAAACTGCACAAAAACATTTAAAAGGTTGGGGTCAGTCATTTTTTTTTTTAAAGAAATTAATACTTATTCTTACAATACTTATTAAAATAAATGAGTTCTTCTGAACTTTCTATTTATCACCCCACCATGGTTTGAAGCAGCACAACTGTTTTCAACATTGATAATCTTGATAAGTTTCTTGAGCAGCAAATCATCATATTAGAATGATTTCTGAAGGATCATGTGACACTGAAGACTGGAGTAATGATGCTGAAAATTCAGCTTTGATCACAGGAATAAATTACATTTTAAAATATATTCAAATAGTTGTAAATTGTAAAATTTTTCACAATATTACCGTTTTTACTGTATGAAATAAATGCCTTCATGGTGAGCATAAAAACTACATGAATGATTTTGCAGAATATACATATACAAGTCTCTCACAGTGCCAAATTTGCATGGGTCCAGCATGCTCCCAAACGCATTCTTTCTGAAGAGCAGCGAGTTCCTTAACATGGGCCCCATCATGACATCATCGTCTTTAACACGAGCATTCTAAGAGCAAAAGCACACACATGCAAATATTACACCCTAATCTAATCCAATGTCATATTCTTCAACACCAAGACAGCCCGCTTGGACACATACACTACGTCCGTGTTTATTTTCCATGTTGTTGGATGAGGATCTGTGGAAAAATGAAAACAAAAGGATATCACTAGAAATCAGATGAACAGTGAAACTAAACAGTACAGCGCAGACTGAAAACTCACGCTGAAGGGTCCAGGCGAATCTTCTTAGATGGGACCTGAGCAGGTTTCTTCTCCACCTGTTCAGGTGTGTTAATGTCAAAGGTCAGGTTGAGGTCAATTTCCTGAGAGTCTGTCATCGGACCATGACCAGGTGGTTTAAACTCCAGAGGTGCAGGGCTGGAAATGCAGAAATAAACATCTCTTTCGGAACAGATCTATCAAATCGATTTAAATGTATATGATCTACCAGAGGAAGGATTTACTTCAAAAATAAATGTAATTCCTGACCTTTCAAACACCAGTCTGCTGATGGCCTCATTAGTGCGAGTTGGAGTGCTTAATGTCCGCTGAAGAATTTCCACCTTCTTCTTCAGGCTCTGCGAAACATCAGATATCAAACCAGGGGTTTAGAAACACAGCTGCTGGAATAACTGCCATTCAAATCAGCCACAAGGGGGCACATCTTGTCAAAGCATTTGGACACTTAGTATAAAAGCATTTTCCCAGAATAGTAAGATTTCTCAGCTCATCTTTCCCTTGAATTTCATTTGCACACGTTTGTATATATTTTATAACAAAATTGTGAATTTCTAACGGTGATCTCTTTGTCTGCGTTGGACAGGTCATTCTGAAGCGCCTTCATGTCCTCCTTTGTCCTGTTTGTCTCTGTAGTGGCTTTCTGCAACTGCAGTAAAAAAATTAAATGTGAACATGAATGGATGCTAAAGAAAAGTATAATACAATCAATAAAAAAAGTATACATTTCAAAATTATGATATTTTTGATGTAACCTTGCTGTTAGAAGAGATCAGTTCCTTTTTAGCTTCTCACACATCTCATTAGTTGATTTCTTGCTTTCTTTCAGGTTTTCATACTCCCTAAGGACAAATACAAGTCTGAGCAAGTTCTAGTATATATGAAGAAGAAGCACAACTGGTGTTTTGGGGGGGGGAAGTATTGATGGTTTAGGAAGTAAAACTACTGAGGTTTTAGGTTTAAAACTACACAACTGCACTAAATATACAGCAGTGTGTTTTTGCTGGAAAGTAAAACTTACTTTTTAAGTGAGATGCAGTATATGGAGAGCTGTTCAACTGCAGACTGACCAACACCCATATCAGTGATCATGGCCTCCACCTCTGACCTTTGACCCTGTAGGACCACATCTAAACTAAAGGACAAAAACACACAAGAGAGCACATAAAAAAAGAATAAAGCTTAAGGTAGCTCTGTAAATATTTATTATCCATATAACTTGCATCAAAACCTCAATAGACCATTTGGGTGTTTGGAAACAGTGATGACATGTTTAGTGGACATATATGTAGTTTAGATCTAACAATTCTGAGAATAAAAATCAGATTTGCAAGATAAAAACTCAATATTCTGTGAATATGAGGCGTGTTTCAACCGAACCTGGAAAGAAAATACCTCTGCACTCAATTGGATATACCTACAACCAATCAGAACAACAGAATAAGTGACGTTTGTTGTAAACAAATTCAACCCAAGCGCTCTTTGGTGACGTGGATGATAACGTTACTGTTGATCATCTGTCCATCATCGTATAAAGCCCGCCCTGACAATTTGATTGGTCCGAACAGCTCTGGTTCGAGCATAGTTGCTCCACAACGGCTCAAGTCCAGACCGAACTTCCTGATCTCAAATGTTGTGGGCGGGGCTAAGTTTGGCTGGCATCCAGGCTACCAACGAGACATTTTTTTCCCCTTATTCAGTGGCTCTTGTCCGTTTTCCTTCACTTGTTCCCACTGTTTTTCTGCAGTGACATGACTGTGACATCTGCTGCCAAATGGTCTACAGTGATTCACACTCAAATCAAAAGGTTAATATATTTATTGATTAAATTGGCAGACGGACACAAGGACTTCTTTAGTTTGTCACAATGGAAAGGTTTGTGTCTATCTCTCCATGTGATCAATAAAAATAATTAACTTTGATTTTTAAGTGCAAAATCACTATTGAGGCGTTTTATTATATGATATTGACTTGGATTTTTATTTATTCATTTATATTAGGTCTGTGCTATATTGAAGAAAAATGCGATATGCAGTACCTTGTTAAATAATGCGACATTCGATATGTGATACGATATTGCTATTAGTGTGTAAAATCTATTTCAATTATATAAAAAATAAATATTTAAAAACTGAGAATGATACCATTTATGCGTTTCACAGTGCTTTCTTTTCCCAGAAAGAATCGCTACAACTTCTGAAAGTGACCAGCAGTGTTTTAGCAAAGATTCATGTCACAAATCTGACAATATCATTTTAACATCAATGTAAACAAACAAAAAATGTAATGCAAATATTTAAACACCAAAAACTCTTTGCTTGACTTGGTAATATATAGTTACATCAACCCAAAACTTAACGTCAAGAACATCCAGGTAAACAAAGACACCTAAACTAGGAGTGGATGATTATTTTTCTTATTTTAATTTATCTTTGTTATTAAACATAAGAGCTGAAAACAGTAGTCTTCACATTAATTAAATATACACGGATACATAATAAAGCTACAAAGGTTATTCAGCCAAGAGCACTGAGTGATTTTCTCTTTTTCTTTTGTTGTTTGACAGACAGCGGCAGGTGTACTGTATCGACAGGGTTACTGTACCGGCAGGCTGTCACTTTAAGACCTAATGCACAGATCCTATTGACACCCGTTCGGTTTCGTTCGCCGACTGATATCGTTCACTTAAAGCATAACCGACTGTGTTTACATGAACACTCGTCAAGACAGCCATTTTGACACAACTGTGTGTGTATTTGACAGTTCGAGTGTGTGTAACAAGGCACGAAACAGAACTGAAGGGATCACACACTTTCAGAGAGGCGGCTTGTGCGCACGTTTCGGTGTGTGTGTCAGACAGCAGACAGCGCGAGCCTGCAAGGAGTTGTTTTTCGCAAGTTACTGCGTTTAATAACTCTTTTAATGTCAAGCAAGTTGCATAAGTAACAGTCGTGTGCCCAGTCTATTCTCTGCTATGTGCGTCGACCTAAAACGTAGACTTTTCACAATTCTGAAGTAGCCTATTAAAATCATTCATATATTGCGTGCCGTTGCGATATGCATATCGTGATATTTGCGACATTGCGCAGCCCTAATTTATATGAATCATTTTTTATTTATTTTAATATAATCTATTTCATTGAATAATAACTACCTATTTTTTATTTTAATCAAATGTATGTATTTTTGACAGTTTTTCTCTAGACTTTTCCTCTGCACTAAACATCAAAATCCTGTCTTATGACTTGTACCTCTCATAGGTTTTCATTTTGACTCGGAGCCGCTTGGCTTCCTCCTTGGCTGCCTGTCCTTCATTTTTCTGGCTCTCCAAGAAATTCATCTGTTTCTAAGAATTTCATACACAACAAAAACAAGACCAGCATTAAATTACAGTGCAGAAAGACGACAGTTTTCCACTGAAACAAACGTACCCGGAGGACAGAACACAGCATCTCTTTGTCTCCGATTTCCTTCCGGACTCTATCCAGGTCCTTCTTCTGCCTCTCAATTGTGTCTTTTAGATTGTCCACTGACTTCTGCTTGTCCCGCCAATCTTTCTCTGGAATGCACGACACATGCAAACATATAAATGAAAGGATGGATGGACATTTTAAGGATCAATCAATAACTTGAGGAAATGATTTCCGTCTTACCTTTTTCAGACAACACTGCTTTAATACGATCAAGCTCATTCTGAAATCGGAACAATAAAACAAGGCAATTTTGTCAAAATACTTCAGTGTTAAACTCTGAGCACTGAAAAAAAATTAAACGGCATGCTTTATCACCTGTAAACTTTCAGGGTCCACTGGCGTCCCCTCATCCTCTGGGGCTATGTCAAAGAACAGCTTGTTGATAATGTGTCGTGTGCTGACCTTAAACAGAAAGAGTGAGGGTTTCATTTCAGTCCAGAAATTCATTTAATTACACAGTCAGTTCACAGATCAAGCCAATGGTTTTACCTGTTTCCTGCACTGTGGACAGGTTTTGCTTGGGGCCGACTGAAACCACTGGAGAAGACTTTGTTGAAAGGAAAAGAAACATGGAAAGTCTTTAAATGTCTCATTATTCAAACATTGACATTTCTAAGTATTTGAATGTACATGCATTTATGCCTTCACATGCTCAGAACTATCGTAAATAGGAGTTTCCTAGGTAAAAATTGCACATGAACGCCCTCCCATTTCAAAATTTTAAAGCGATGAGCTCGTCATCACGACTTGTGAATGAAGGCGGTATAATACAGCTTTTGTACAATGAATTTTCATAACTTTATCACCATCATTTAAAATGTTTATTTTTATAAAGACTGCATAAAGAGCAATTTATAGCCAATTAAATATTGTTCAGAATAACTAGGGGAAAAAATATTCACTCACTATAGAAGTTTACTTGTCTTTTATCAATGAGGATCCTGTGTTAAGCAATACGTAATGAAGAAATGTACAAGTCTCACCAATAAAAACAAACATGCAGTAGGATGAAAAAGGAGACACTTACCAGGCATAGTGAAAAGTGTGACCACAGTGAATTGCAGCCACATCTTTGGAATTATCAAAAAAATCTGAGCAGATGGTGCAGTATGCGCGAATGGGCATTGTTGATCTAAAATATTAGACACAAAAACTCCATGTTGACGGAACGTTTTGTTCATTGATGTGTTGTGTAATACCTTGTGCTACTGGTTTATTACTCCATGTGCTGTATTTACTCACCCAGATGACGCTGAGACGATTGAAGGGCCTTATTCGCACGAATTTGTTCAATTAAACGCCATAATCATAATTATATGGCTTGTTTTGGTTTATTTTTGAGCTCCCGAACAGAGTGAAGCAGCGCGCTTAGTTCAAACGTAATGACTCCTCCTCTTTGATTGCGTCATCAACACGCGACTCCGTACTGCCTGTGAAATTGACAGAAAACGTTTTGGCATCAGTTCGTTATAGAAAAAGCCGAGCGAGATTTGTAAGGTTTTACGTGTAAAATAAAATCTGACACAAAAGTGTGGACATTGTATCAAGCAAAGTAACAACAGTTGAACAAAACTACATGTTACTGAATTAAGAACTACATTTCCCATAGTTCATATCTTGTTGCCTGTGCTGTGACAGTCCGAGTTGATTTTTGACCCAAGACAGGTCAACTTACACTGATTTGGATAAAGAACGTTTAAGGTACAGTGACGATAAATTGTGTTATTAAGAGTCCAAACTGTCTGGACAAAATCTGTTAGACGTGATTAAATTAAAGTTGGCGCAGAAGAAGATGTCTTGTTGTGAAATTAAACAGTTTTTAGAGGTTTAGCTCCGTGGCTAGTGCGTTAGCCGATGTTAGTGGCTCTATGCACATGATCAAATTCAGGTGCATGAATATCTGAAGACTTGAATTAACATACACTGTTTTACAGTTTTAAATCGAGGAACTGTTAAATACAATTTTAATTTAAAATACGTTATTATAAATAATTATTATAACAATAATAACGAATGTTGATTTTAGAAGTATGAACAGTCTGACTCCTGTGATGAAATATTTGCTAATATTTCTTTAATATTAATAATATAGTCCATTGTTATTAATATTAACGTTGCAGATATATTTTCGTAGAAGTTGGTCAGAGTTCTCAAACATATAACTTTCACACAAAAATGAAAATGATGCCATTATTCATTGTTGTCAGTCACTATGAACCAATGCCAGAAGTTAACTTGTTGAAACAGGTTTTTTTCTAATTTCTGGTTCCTTTTTTTTTTTTTTAAAAAGTGTATATCTGTAATTTCACTTCCAGTCACTGATGGAAACTCTGTAAATTGTGCTGTTAGCCCTTCAGAGCTGTAGGGATCATGCAGTGAATTGGCACTACAGGCACCGACTGGCACTACAGGACACGGCGTCCTCTCCTCTGCCGGGTTCCTCTTATGCCTGATGCCAGGATGGCGGCAGACGTCTACAATAAGGGTGTATCCTGGGAGGTTAAAAATGGCAACTTGGCACCATCAGATCGACTCCGGCAGGACCGATCGGACAGTCCGACCCCCGGCCTGGTGGAGGGGACCGAGCCAGGTTAATTTCACAGTTCACACTCTCAGTTATAAAGCTGTTAGATTCAAATAGAAGTCCATGATTGTAATCTTCATTGTGCTTAGAATTTTTTTTTTTTTTTTTGTCACAAGTTTTTATGATGCTGTAACAAAGTAGTTAATGAAGCCTATATGGTTCTCAAACATACATGTTGGTCCTCTATAAACGAACCACACCTTTTTTCTTAGTCATGCATATCCTCATAATATCCCATTGCATTTTCTTGTAGTGAGTGAACAAATAACCCATATGTCTGTATATATGTGATAGATGACTGGAATCTTAGAACTAGTTCAGTCGTGTAAATGATTCTTTACAGAACTGTTTCATAATTATACGAAAGCTTCAAAGAAGTCTTCTGGAGGATTTCCCAGAAGCCTCAGGAGTGTGTGGGGCTGTTTTCTGAAACTGGAAAGTGAAGGAGTGTGCCTGTATTGTATTTAAGTGGCTACTTTGCTTTGAGGGAATTCTTGATCCTTTGTGGGAATCAAAAATTCAAGGCAAGTACAAAGCCAGATTTAGTTGATGCATTGACTGTCTCATCCAACTGTCTCAACCAACAAGTTTCTAAGGGAGGGCTTGACACTTGTTTTTTTCCCCCAGAAGTGTTCCTAATCTGAAAAACTTAGGAGCACATAAAGAACTTTAGTGGTGCAATGAAAATGAAGCTTCCAGTTTGCAGAGACATACAAATATGTGAATAAGATACAAATGCCTCCTATATACAAATATAGTATATAAAATAAGTTTGATCATCTCTTTTTAGTCGCAAATGTGAGTGAAATGCTCACACTTTTGCACCTATACTGAAATTTAGACCCATGGCAAATATATTACTGAAATATAATACTGCTTAAAAGTTTGCGGTCAGTATGATTTTTAAAATGTTTTTGAAAGAAGTCTTATGTTCTCCAAAGCTGCATTTGTTTGGTCTAACGTACAGTGAAAACTTTGCTCCAAAAAAACTTTACATTTTATTACAATTTAAAATGTTTCCTGTGATGCAAATAAACCGTTGTTCATGATATAAATGATCAAAAATATCTCACAAGTATACACTACTATTCTCAAGTTCTGGTAGGATTTTTTTCACCAAGGCTGCATTTATTAGATTTTAAAAAAAATAATAAATATTTAAATAATAAATATAAATACAGGAAAAACAGTACTATTGTAAAATATAATTTATTCCTGTGATCAAAGCTGAATTTTCAGCATCATTACTCCAGTCTTCAGTGTCACATGATCCTTCAGAAATCATTCTGATATGATGATTTGATGCTCAAGCAACATTTCATATTATTATCAATGTTTAAAACAGTTGTGCTGCTTAATATTTATTAATATTTAATATTTTATTAAACGTGGTACATTTTCTCCCGGTTCTTTAAAGAATTGAAAGTTCAAAAGAACAGCATTTATTTGAAATAGAAATCTTTTGAAACATTATAAATGTCTTTACTGTTACTATTGATTTTTAATGCAATTTAATGCTGAATAAAAATACTGACACCAAACTTTTGAATGGTACACACTCACCTAAAGGATTATTAGGAACACCATACTAATACTGTGTTTGACCCCCTTTTGCCTTCAGAACTGCCTTAATTCTACGTGGCATTGATTCAACAAGGTGCTGAAAGCATTCTTTAGAAATGTTGGCCCATATTGATAGGATAGCATCTTGCAGTTGATGGAGATTTGTGGGATTCACATCCAGGGCACGAAGCTCCCGTTCCACCACATCCCAAAGATGCTCTATTGGGTTGAGATCTGGTGACTGTGGGGGCCATTTTAGTACAGTGAACTCATTGTCATGTTCAAGAAACCAATTTGAAATGATTCGAGCTTTGTGACATGGTGCATTATCCTGCTGGAAGTAGCCATCAGAGAATGGGTAGATGGTTGTCATAAAGGGATGGACATGGTCAGAAACAATGCTCAGGTAGGCCGTGGCATTTAAACAATGCCCAATTGGCACTAAAGGGCCTAAAGTGTGCCAAGAAAACATCCCCCACACCATTACACCACCACCACCAGCCTGCACAGTGGTAACAAGGCATGATGGATCCATGTTCTCATTCTGTTTATGCCAAATTCTGACTCTACCATCTGAATATTTCAACAGAAATCGAGACTCATCAGACCAGGCAAATTGTAGCCTCTTTTTCCTATTTGTAGTGGAGATGAGTGGTACCCGGTGGGGTCTTCTGCTGTTGTAGCCCATCCGCCTCAAAGTTGTGCGTGTTGTGGCTTCACAAATGCTTTGCTGCATACCTCGGTTGTAACGAGTGGTTATTTCAGTCAAAGTTGCTCTTCTATCAGCTTGAATCAGTCGGCCCATTCTCCTCTGACCTCTAGCATCAACAAGGCATTTTCGCCCACAGGACTGCCGCATACTGGATGTTTTTCCCTTTTCACACCATTCTTTGTAAACCCTAGAAATGGTTGTGTGTGAAAATCCCAGTAACTGAACAGATTGTGAAATACTCAGACCGGCCCGTCTGGCACCAACAACCATGCCACGCTCAAAATTGCTTAAATCACCTTTCTTTCCCATTCTGACATTCAGTTTGGAGTTCAGGAGATTGTCTTGACCAGGACCACACCCCTAAATGCATTGAAGCAACTGCCATGTGATTGGTTGATTAGATAATTGCATTAATGAGAAACTGAACAGGTGTTCCTAATAATCCTTTAGGTGTGTGTATATTGTATATAGATGTAATACAATTTTACGACAACAGAAAATTTATTGTAAATGAACTCTTACTTACATGTTTTTTGAAAATGCACAGAAAAACTTGATTATTTATCATCCATTGACAACACTGTGATTACATAAATTATACCTCATATAGCTTGTTGAACAGAGGTGTGCTATTACTTTTCTAAGCAATGTGTCACTCCTTGACAGGTGCTGGACAGGAGGGTGCCATGTTCGTTCACGCCCAGTCCTTTGAGGACCTGACTGCTGACAGTGAGCCTAATACTGAAGACAGATCTGCAGAGGTGGGCGACTCTAATCTAGAGAACGCTCAAGGAGCGGCTCTCGAAGGAGGTGAGGAGGAGGCGCAGGAGGAAAGCTTGGAGGCTGAACAGGAGGAGGTGGGCAAAGAGGAGGTGCAGAGCAGAAACAAGGCAAAAGAGGAGGATGTGACAAGCGAAACGTGGCGGAGTCACATGAAGCATGTGTTTGTCTTGAGTGAGGCAGGGAAACCCATCTACACACGCTACGGCACAGAGGAGGCGCTGTCAAGCATCATGGGAGTCATGATGTTACTCATGTCATTTGTAGAAGATAAGAAGAACATTATACGCTCCATCCATGCAGGTAAATAAGTGATATTGATATATGTGCACTACCATTCAGTTTTGGTTCAGTAAGATTTATTTAAAAAGATTTATGCATTTATTTAGTAAGGATGCCTACAGTGTAATGTAATATAGTGTTAAAAAATATCTGAAATATAATCTGTTCTTTTGAACTTTCTGTTAGAATCCCGAAAAATATGTAACACTGTTTCCATACCAACATTGATAATAATAAGAAATGTTTCTTGAGCATCAAATCATCATATTAGAATGATTTCTGACGGATCATGTGACACTGAAGACTGGAGTAATGATGCTGAAAATTCAGCTTTGATCACAGAAATAAATTATATTTTCACATTGAAATGATATTTCACAATGTTAGTGTTTTTACTGTATTTTTAATAAAAAAATAAAATAAAATAAATCAAAGAAATGCAGCCTTGGTGAAAGAAATCTTACCAGAACTTGTGAATAGTAGTGTATACTATATTTTTGACAATTTTCGTCATTAACATCAGGTTATATTTATTTATTACTAATAATAATAATTATTATTATTATTTTATTTTATAATAAAAAAACGGACTTGTGCTTTGCTTTTTGCCTTTATATTGTGTTTTAACTAAATGCAACAAAATGCATTCTTCCATGAGTTTATGCCCTATGAACGATAGACATTTTTGTATAAAAATGTCTTTCAGATGGCTACAGGGTGGTGTTCCTGCGGAAGAGCCCTCTCATCCTGGTGGGTGTCTTTCGTACAAGCTGCTCCGACCGGGAATTGACACGAGAGCTTCAGTACGTCTACTACCAGATCGTTAGCCTGCTTACCCTCACGCAGCTGAACCACGTCTTCCAGCACCGGCAGAGCTACGACCTCCGGCGCCTGCTGGCCGGTTCAGAGCACCTCACTGACAACCTGCTGCGGCTCCTGGACCGAGATCCGGGCCTGCTGCTGAGTGCCGTGATGTGCCTGCCTTTGGCCAGCTCGGCCCGTGACATGGTCTCCTCCAGCTTGCAGGCTGCTAAAGCCAAGAACCTGGTATTCTCCATCCTGCTAGCAGGAAACAGGCTGGTGACGCTGGTGCGCAAAAAGGACCAGTTCCTGCACCACATGGACCTGCACTTGCTCTTCAACTTGGTCGGCTCTTCGTCCTCCTTCCGTGAAGGCGAGGGGTGGACGCCCATATGTCTGCCCAAATTTAACCCGGCTGGATTTTTCCACGCACACATTTCTTATCTGGAACCGGCTTCGGATCTATGTCTGATCCTGGTATCCACCGATCGAGAGGATTTCTTTAACCTCTCTGACTGCAAGAAGCGGTTTCTGGAGCGTTTGCGCAGACGCAATGCATATCAATCCCTGCAGGAAGCACTGAATATGCCAAGTTATCCTGTATCACAAGTCGGCATACCTGAGCTGCGACACTTTGTGTACAAATCTAAAAGCTCTGGGCTCTATACAAGGTAAGAGTGTCTAGTGATGAAAAGGAAAAGGCAATGATGGATGGATGGATGGATGGATGGATGAATATATAAAGTATGAAAGTATAATATATTAGATGCAATTAACTAATCATGTAATCCCATTAAATATTAAGTGTCTGTATAATATGTAATAATATTTCAGGGCTTTAGTTATACAAATACCTCATTCAAATGTTCACAAACTCATCAGAGATCAGGAAATAGACACTTAGTCACTTCATACTCAGGTAATAGACAATAGACACATTTCACCGCTGGGGGCGATCTCTGTAAACCCATGAATCATGCGGATTCACTGAGATCGCCCCCAGCTATGGATGGATGGATGGATAGATAGATAGATAGATGGATAGATAGATATTCATCACATCTATCTATATCTAATATCTATTGATATTCATTGCTTCCTCCTGCCTCTGTTTTTTTCCTGTCAGCCCTGACCTTCCAGCACCATACCAGGGAGAAGAGGAGCAAGAAAGGCTGATGCGATTGTACCAGCAACTGCACAGCTGCCTGCATAACCCCACACGCCCCCTACGCTACATTTACCGCTGCGCAGACACCGAAAACCTTTATGCCTTGGTGAGTCTGCTGTAAAGTGCATTATTAGATACCTTTCAGAGATTTAGTTATGTGTATGCATTCTTGAGGAGGTGTCCAGGTAAAGGTATAGTTCACCCAGAAATTAAAAATAATGGGCCCCATTGACTTAATATAAAAAATATACTATCAACTGTTTGGTTATCCATATCCTTCAGAATATCTTTTGTGTTCAGCATAAGAATGAAATTCATACAGGTTTGGAACAACTTGAGTGTGAGAGTAAATGATGACAGAATTTTCATTTATTTTTGGAAAACTATCCTTTTAACATCACATTTGTGTATGATGTTTATTTCTGTATTGTATAAGCAGTCTTGGTTTACAGTTTTACAATATATATGTTTATACAAATATATGTCAGCAAACCCGAATATGCAAACTATATGACAGGCTTTCTGCCTTTCTTACTTTGTCAAACCCCACCTCTCTATAGGTAACAAGTGGTTTCGAGCTCTACCTCTGCTTCAGTCCTTTGGGAACAAAGAGCCTTGCTGTATCTGCTGTCAACAAACTCCTGAAGTGGATCAGGAAGGAGGAGGATCGTCTGTTCATACTCAGTCCCTTAACATACTGAGCCAGTACAGGTAGTTCTAAACACCTGAAACACTAGTGAACATCTGACGTCAGACTGCTGGAAGAGCAGCATCTGTGAGCCTACATGAATGCATGGAGATGCAAAAGGATGCTGTCAGATATTAAGGGCTTGATTACTATTTTGAGGGCTACTCACACTGGTGAACTGCAGTCAGTGGAATCAGGAGGGTTTGAAACTGAGGTGTGAAAAGTGTTGCGAAAGTATACTATATTTACTAATAATTGCTTTTAAATGTGGCCATGTAACCAGCAGCAAAACACTGAAGGCAGTAGATTAGAACTAAACAATCTAATAAATGCGTACAATGTCTGTATGCTACTGGAAACTGAACATAGGACTTCGCTTTTTAAATATATAATAGACCCGTCACTGTTTCAACCTAACATCTATAGTTTTAAATGAGCCAAGTTAACAGATTATCATTAATAGATTATTAAGATGTGGCCTTCATATTTCTTTATTTTCATGTGAAGATAAACTGAATGTTTTTTTTCATGTTTCCAGTTGGGTGACATTCAAATGAGTGTGATGTGGTGAGACTGGAAGTATACAGTAGCTAACCAAACTGACTAGTGTGACATTGTGTCAGATGTTTCAATGTGTTGCTACTGTATGCCTCTCCAACACTATTTCTAAGGACCAATTTAATCAGAGAAAGTAACTTTTTTTATATTATAATTTTCTTTTGTTTCATAGGTGTACTTGATTTGTTAATATGTAACTAATGCTTTAATTTGAATTGATAGTGTAAGTGACACTGTGTGTCAGGAGGGATTCTAATGCACTCAAGTTATCCATATATGGTCTTGTCATCTCAGTCCTATGGGAAATCATGAGATAAAGGAGGTAGATGTTAGCATATGCCAGAGGAAAATAATGTGTCTGGTGTTTCAAAAATATTTGTGGTGGTGGCAGCACTCATGCTTTGTTTACTTTCTGTCTAAAGCAATTTTGACACATGCATCAAGTTGAAAACATCTTAAGAAATTAAATGCATTTTCAGAAGACCTTTTTGCTTGACTTTCTCTGTAATTCCTCAATTGAAAAGTTACATGACACTGTGTTTTAGGATATGTACTAGACAGGAATGAACGCTAACTGTTACCTTTGAACATTTAATCATGTCTGATCCAGAGATTTATTCTCCTTAATGTTTTTACTTATGAATATAAAATAGTGGCAATAAAACATTAATAGTAAACAAGACAAATAACCAAAGAATAACATGTTGATTTAATATCACCATTTGTAAAATGGTCATATATTAAATCGTTATTTGTGTTAAGATTTATTTGTGTCATTAAAAGCTATAAAAGCATTTTTGTGTCTTGTACACTACTGTTCAAAAGTTTGGGGTCGGTAAGATTTTTAAATGTTTTTTGAAGAAGTCTTGCTCACCAAACCTGCATTTATTTAATAAATATTATTACCATTTAAAAGCACTTTTTCTATTTGAATATATTTTAAAATGTCATTTATTCCTGTGATCAAAGCTGAATTTTCAGCATCATTACTCCAGTCTTCAGTGTCACATGATCCTTCAGAAATCATTCTAACCTATTTGGTTATAAGAAACATTTCTTAATGTTGACAACGGTTCTTTTTATTATTTATTGATTATGAATAAAAAGTTAATACAAGAACAGCATTTATTTGAAATAGAAATCTTTTGTAACATTAAAAAAATACTGTCACTTTTGATCAATTTAATGCACCCTTGTGTCTAGAGAGAAAAGAGTATCTAAATTTGGTTTTGTTACTGTGGTTGTGAATAAACTCATGCTATGCTTGAGACGGGAAAGATGCTACAAGGAAAAAAGATATGAAATGCAAAAGTATGCAAATCACTATTAGTGTCAATAGCGGAAATAAAGAACACAAAAAATATGTTGATATTCAAATAAAGTTATGATGGTTGCAGTTAATGTGTTAAGTGTGTTTCAGAGATGAAAGTAAGTCACACCAATTTGGAACAACATGAGGATGAACAAATTATGAATTTTCCTTTTTTGGGTTAACTATCCCTTGATGTCCCCTCTGCTGTCTATATCTTGCAGTGAATAAATAATTATAAAATGAAAAGGGATGAATGCTAATGGAATTTCTGTCATAATTTAGAACAAATCCTAATGAAATAAAATCTTGTAAGGAATATTGTTAAGAATCAAATATCTACTAGACAAACTCAAGCATACTTGTTGATTTACATAGGGAAAGGGCAAAGGAATCACAACCCCCATACACATACACCCCGCATCCCTTAAACAACTGACAGTCTGTTTTCAAAGGTGAAAAAATATATATTTATATCCACATATGTAAAAATTATATTTGCATTCAGCTGTAGCCTGTAGAAAAGATGAAACATGCAAATAAGTGGGAACAAAACAAAGAATAAATAAAATACTGACTTATTTGTATTGAGAAAAAACACTACAAACAAACTATTATTGATAGATTCAGGTATACTATATAAAATAAAGGGGAAATGGTTGATGTCAAGAAAGTAAAATCACAGGTTGGTCTTCATTCAACTGATTATATGATATTAGACCTCATATTATTAGATGATTATTAGGTGACTACATACCTAAGGTTGCCTTTTAAAGAAGTGAAAGTACTTAAAAAATTAAAGTGTAAAAAGTTATACAAGTTTAAGTTTACTGTAAAACAAATGTACTGTACTACACATTTTATTTTATACAAAATATATATTTTACAAAATAATTTTTACTCTAAAATTGCTATAAAATCAAAGGCACATGTCCAACCAGGTTGTGTTCCAAATTTGAAGGTGATATTAAATGACCACTTGTTACAACCGAGGTATGCAGCAAAACATTTGTGAAGTCACAACACGCACAACCTTGAGGCGGATGGGCTACAACAGCAGAAGACCCCACCGGGTACCACTCATCTCCACTACAAATAGGAAAAAGAGGCTACAATTTGCACGGGCTCACCAAAATTGGACAGTTGAAGACTGGAAAAATGTTGCCTGGTCTGATGAGTCTCGATTTCTGTTGAGACATTCAGATGGTAGAGTCAGAATTTGGTGTAAACAGAATGAGAACATGGATCCATCATGCCTTGTTACCACTGTGCAGGCTGGTGGTGGTGGTGTAATGGTGTGGGGGATGTTTTCTTGGCACACTTTAGGCCCCTTAGTGCCAATTGGGCATCGTTTAAATGCCACGGCCTACCTGAGCATTGTTTCTGACCATGTCCATCCCTTTATGACCACCATGTACCCATTCTCTGATGGCTACTTCCAGCAGGATAATGCACCATGTCACAAAGCTTGAATCATTTCAAACTGGTTTCTTGAACATGACAATGAGTTCACTCTACTAAAATGGCCCCCACAGTCACCAGATCTCAACCCAATAGAGCATCTTTGGGATGTGGTGGAACGGGAGCTTCGTGCCCTGGATGTGCATCCCACAAATCTCCATCAACTGCAAGATGCTATCCTATCAATATGGGCCAACATTTATAAAGAATGCTTTCAACACCTTGTTGAATCAATGCCACGTAGAATTAAGGCAGTTCTGAAGGCGAAAGGGGGTCAAACACAGTATTAGTATGGTGTTCCTAATAATCCTTTAGGTGAGTGTGTGTGTACCATAATGATTCAAGGTAAGACAAAAACACAGTTTGGAAATTGGATTCATCTTGTACATTCTCATTATATAATTTTTGTAAATCTTGAGCACAACAAAACTTACGGACAGCAGCTTTAACAAATAATTATTTTGTGTGGGATCCTTTATCTGTATCAATTTATCCAGTTCACAAAATCTGTGAGAATGATCCGGATCTTAATTTCAAATCATTTACTTACTAAAAGGAAGATTATCAGTGTCATCCCCTCTGCTGAAACTACATCCGCAGAAAAAAACTCTGGGAAAAACAAATGAAAGACATTTGAGAAATATTTCCTGAATGATTTGAATGAAAAAACAAACACGCAAGGAAAGCACAGTAAACTATTATTCATAGATTCAGTTATTTAAAATAAAGGGAAAATAGTAAAATAAAATAAAGCCATGTTTATTTTGAATTGGTAACTGAATAATTGTCACTAAGTTTAATATATGGTTTACTTACAGTTTTTATTTCTTTATTTGAGATTTTGCATTTATCCACATGCTAACAAAAGAATGACATTCATATTAGTCTCATAGTGCATAAGTTATTTTTGAGATGTGTTATTAGTGTTCCGAGATCATACATTTATAAATATTGACATTAAAACATTTAAAGACATCTCCATTTATAAAATTAGTCATGAAATGCGTTATGTACAGTAGTGATTTCTTTCTATGGAAAAAATGGTACTTTATATGTACTTCTGCATTCACTGACATACTGTATCTGCTGAACATAATTTAAATACAAGTGGAAAGTTTACAAATGATGAATGTCATTTTTTTGCAATTTTCATGTATATTTAGTTAAAAGTAAAGTATACAGTAGAATTATTTCATTATTTCCTTTCCATTGTATTTATATTATTTACTGTACAATGTGTAATTCATTTGTTGCATTGTGTATCACGTAATCATGTTTAGGTTATGCAAAGTAATGTCGCTGAAGACTCCAGTGTCATGCTGCAAATCCAACAGTAACCACACCTCTGTAAATCCAGTATATAATAATCTCACACTGTCCATCTCACACCCTTCAGCTGGATAATGGCACTGAAAATCATCACCGTGGTTCTTTTCACTTTGTTTATCTCCGAAGGTAAGTCATACAGGATTTATTTCCATGTGTCCATTTCTTTTATAGGCATAACGTTTAATTAAAGCTTCGCTGATAAATGAACTTTTATTAGATTTATGTGAGGCTTTTGCACACATTTATTTCATTGTTAAAAAAAAAACACATTTAGAAGAAATGTTTTAAAATGTTTTATATGCATGCTATGAATATCCCTCATTGTCTTCTCATTGACTTTCAGCACTGACCCTGACGTGTTACAACTGTACTTCATCTGGAACATGCGATAAAAATTCTAACTGTTCAAGCTCAGGGTGCATGTCCACGTACAGCAACTGTAAGAATAACATTATTGATTATGAAATGTGTGCATTTGGTAAGGAATATGTTAGTGACTGGGTTTGCTAGTGAATCTTTATTATTTTTAATGTTGTTGATTGTAGATGGCAGTGGTGATGTCAATATGAAGCAATGTGCAGATTCCTTTTCCTGTGTTAATTCGAGCATAAATCTTGGATTCGCCTGGATGTCAACCCAATGCTGTTCTTCAGATTTCTGCAACAATGCTACAGGTAATACAGACATGTGGAAGTAAAGGAAACATAACACTGTGATGTTTCCCATTAGTATTTCTTAATTACATTAAATGTTTGAAAAGGTCTGTTTTTATCATAAATTGACATTTATTCCTAACAATGGTACTGTGAACTTTTAGTTATTATTTCGAATCAGTACATTAATTAAAAGTTCACCCACAAATGAAAATGTAGTCATTGTTTTCTGTCCTCCATATAATAGAAAAGGACTGAACCAATAATTGAGCCATTTTTCTCAATGCATTTGCAATGAATGGAGGTTTCAAACTTCAAGTATCACCATAAAAGTGGCACATACAAATTGTATGTCATTATTCACTGAGTGCGTTTACATGCACGTTCCTAAACCGA
Source organism: Paracanthobrama guichenoti (assembly GCA_018749465.1). Classification (NCBI taxonomy): domain Eukaryota; kingdom Metazoa; phylum Chordata; class Actinopteri; order Cypriniformes; family Gobionidae; genus Paracanthobrama; species Paracanthobrama guichenoti. The sequence continues at coordinate 23,379,553 of CM031953.1, forward strand.
TTGCCTAATAAGCCGACAACGCATGTGGTCATGAAAACGGGGTAATCCGTTTTCTTTGAACGGAGTAAGGTCATAAACGGCTCAAGCATAAACCGGTCGACACAGGTAGTTTTTTCGCCTCTTACCCCGATTTCGTGCGGCATGTAAACGCATTAACCTGCCTTTCTAACCTGCTTTGAAGTGCGCATGTGTTATAGGTGACGACAAACGCATGCTTAGAGCACATTTAAACGCATCCAGACAGAGCGAGCGTTTTGCATGAAAGAAAGGACATATATTACAAACGCAGACTCTTTTAAGATCCAGAAAATTATAAAAATGTGTTCTCTCATGCAGCAGAATAGAAGAGGTTCAGTCAAAACGCTGCATCTGTAACTGCATGAGAACATGAGCCTTACATTTCCTTAAAAACATCACAGCTGACATAACATTTGGAATACTTTCATGAATCATGTTCTTTTTGCAGGGAGTAACTTTAAATAAGTATGTTCATCATGCAAAGCTATTGTATGAAGATATAAATACAAAGCACAAGCCCTATGGATCTCATTTTTGTTCAAACCTATATGATTTTCTCATTTCCATGTAATACAAAATTAGACATTTTAAAGAATGCAGTTGCAATGAATGGAAGTTTCAGACTTCAAAAAGGGCACAGAATCAACATGAAAAGTGGCCCATGCTAATTGTATGTCATTATTCACTGATAATCTTCATTTATGAGCCAATGATTTGAAATTTAGAACCAGGTCCTTCTGACTGCTTTCGTGAACTAGATCAACTGAATCAGGGAAGAGATCTCGCTCCAGAAGAAGAATTTATTTAATTAATATAAATATGATGCGCAAGCCCTATGGTTCACTCTTATGATACTTGTGGTGTTTCATGTCCTTCGGAAGTCTCTGACAATATAGCAACAGTTGCTAAGGCTGTTTAAGGTATGGCTGAGTTCAACTGTCTTTGCTTTTCTTTACAACTTCAGCCTCAGAGAACCAACTGAAGTGTCACATCTGTGATGGCAAAGCCATGGAGTGCCCAACCACTCAAAAACAATGTAAAGGTGATGAGAACCGGTGCATCACTGCAACAGGTGATTCATGGACAATCTAATCTACTACGCAGAGACAGAATTGCTCTTTCCTAATGTGATTGACTAACAGTAATTGTTTACCATCAAGACTAATTTCTGCTGAAAGCTTTCTATAAATCCCTTTCCTCTTCTCTTTTTTTTTTTTTTTCTCAGTTGGATCAGGTACCGCAAACTACATTTGGAAAGGATGTGCAAGCGCAAACATGTGTAACAGTACACAATTGATCGATACCTTGAAAAAAACACCATCGAGCAATCTACTATCAAACCTATCTGTGTTTTCTGTTTCATGTTCATCTGCTGGTAGCAGTACTTTCCCTACTATTTTCCACCTGAGACCTGATTTAGGAGGTTTTCTTTGATTTTATTAGTATTTGGATGCTCAGTTTTGTCAATGTAAAGCAGTTTCAAGCTTTTCTGTTTAATTGAGGAGAATTCATTAGCTTAAATTGATCCCCTTGTCTAATAAGTGTGCTGTTGTATTTCTGATCATGAATATAATCATGTAAAATAAAAATCCCTTGCTATGTTCTTGTGTGAAATTGAATTACAGCACATTTTCACTGTTGCGTGAGCCCATACACTTTAGGTGTGCTTTGTATATTTATATAGTAGTATTTTTAAGATACAAAAATACACTTCTCCCAAAAGATTGCCTTTTGAGGACAGAGTAAGAGATCATAAGAGGTTTGTGATTTAATAAGTTGAAGTGATGAATTCATTCAAATAACTTTTCAAGGAGTACTTTAATGTTGTATAATGTAATAAATGTCAAGCCCCTTCATAGTAATATAATATAGATAATTATAATATAATATAATATAATATAAATGATAGTGTGGATAATACATACATAACCATAACTTTTTTTTTCTTTCTGTGAAACAAAATAATAATAGTACTTTTGAACAATTAAACACCATTACATGAGTCACTTTTTATAAATTTAAGGAAATATGGTATTATAATATAACATTGGGATAACAAAAGGTTTGCTAAGTTTAAATATGTTTTTCATTAAATCAGAAACTAAGGTTAAATTAAAACTAGTACACTAAAAATACAAGAAAATATAAATGTTGACATTGGCCATTTGCATCTTTGGTTCTATCATATTATATGTGGTTTACAATTGGAAAAGATGGTTGGAACATTTTGAGGGTTAATATAGTGACAAACAATATTTTAAGATTTTTAATCAAGCACAAAATAGCTATACCCTCTGCATGTTTGTCTAAAAAAGTAGCCTACATATCTCAAACAAATGTAGATGCACTTAAATACAACCACAACATGAGAAATGAATGCACATTACGCAATATGTTTTCGAGCTGCTCCTCAATGTTGACTTCTGTCTGGCATACATAATTCTGCTCATATGATTCTATAGAGTTATGCAGAATCGCTTGGTGGAGAGTTTGTCTGTCATAAGAGTTGAATACTTTGTATGTCAAAAAGCTGTTTTTATTCTCTTGATAATTATTAACAATGTCACCTAGTGTAAGTTCACACCATTTAAACTCTGAATTTAGGATTGGTACTGTCAAGTAAACGCTGTATGTAAACCTCACTCAACAAATAATAAATCATGGTCATGTTGTTTTTAATAAATCACTGATTGTAATGAACACTGTGTATCTGTTTATTTGATGACTTTCAGTTGTGTGTTCTCACAACCACTACTGTGTGTGTGAGAGAGATTTATTATATGCATCAAATGAGTAATATTGAATCCTACTATGGCGAAGGACGGCATTTGAATATTAATTAGATCACGTGACGAGACGTCTGCATGGCGTACATAATATTAATGAGCAATGCCGTCACCATAGTAGCGTTCATTCCCGTATGCTTGTGGGCGTGGCCTATCAGCTCCAGTCAGTGGCGCTCGTGCTTCAAACGAAACAAGCACTCGCCCAAAACACCAAGACAGGTCTCTAGTCATGTTTCTAACGTTTCTTACTATCTGGTTTTATGTATAAACGAAAGTGACTCTATTGAGTTAATATTTTTGGGAAGTTGTTTCCTTTCTTTTCATTGTTTTCACTCGTGGAAGTGTCTAACGTTACATGTTTAGAGCATTAGAGTTGGAAATGCAGTTATTCACCAGGATATCATCACTAACAGGTGAGTGTGTTATTTTATCCTAAACTTGATTTAAATATTATTTAATAAATAAATAAATATGAAATTAGGGTTTTACAAGATTACATTTTTTTGTCTTGTGAAACATCATTGTAAATATTCGACCATAGTGTCTTGTAATTTTGTCACTAATAATGATTCGCCTTTATAAATGGCAATAGATACAGTGCATCACAGATATATTTATTAATAAACGTTTTAATAACTCCCACAAATTCCCAATTAAAGTTTTGGGACCCTGTGGGATTTGTTTTGTCAATGCATATACAAAGAATCAGACTAACAGTTATCTGAGACTAGCACATAGTGCACTCATTTTTAGAGAGATGTCAGCAAGTATGCAAGCCTGAATCCAATATTTAAGATAATATAACATAGCAGAGTACTTGTCTTTCCTGCAGTTAAGTCTATATCATTTTTCTCTGCCTTAACTGTGCTTTATTATATGGTGATTATTTGCATTAAGTATTCCTTTTCAATCAAAAGAGACCTGCGAGTCATTTTTGGGTCACTACCCACCGGTTGAGATCTGTTTTAAATAAAACCCATACTATTTTCCATTGTTTCCCTAAAGATGAGTAAATTCTATACATGTAATGCATTCAGTGCCGCGGTGCAAATGCTGTGGCACGATTTTGAAAAGTAATTAGTTCATTTGTTACTTTAAAAGGTGCTTGACTGAAAAGCACAACAGTCCATTTGCAACTTTTGCTCAAAAAAAAGCACGTATAGGTTGTGACAAGAATGTAAATTAGAGAGGCCCTCAGTGCAGAACATGGTGCTGAGTTCTGTTAATCAATAACTCAGAGGAGAACCAAGAAATATTACACAGAACATTCTGTTATCTCAGAGTTGTGCAAAATAAAAATTTTTACATTTAATGATTTTCTCTCTTGCAGAGATTTACATCTGCTGGCGCAAAACCTCTGTTAGTGTTTATAGACTTACTGATGTCAGAATTATTTGCGGTCGTTGAAATTGTTTCCCTCCATTACATTAAGACATTGTTTATGTAATCTAATTATAATTTAGAATCTGAAACCTTTAGTTCATGATAATATGATCCCTTAGTAATTACCTGCCAATATGAAGTTAGGCTGGTGTGTTTTGTTTTGTTTTTTTTACAAGATATGGAGATGACTAAATGATGACAGAATTTGCATTTTTGTCTGAGCTATTGATTAACCATTTTAAATGAAGCTTCTTTTGCAATTGTTCTTTTCTCAGTGCTTCCTTTTCTCAGGATGTGTTCATTGACAGATGCCTGCTGGAGGTAACCGAAACACACTACAGCCATTTTTTTCACCCTGGAGTGGACATGGTCCATTGGGCCACTCATCTGGTGACATGTGTCTGGATACAGGCTATAATGTCTACTGCATTAGACACTTGTCCCCCAACGGCCCCCATCGATGTGGACTTCTCGGTGTCGTACCCCATGACTTACTTTCAGACCCGCAATCCCATCCAGAACATAGTTACCAATGCCCTTTTCCAAGAGATCTATGTAGCCTCTCAGAACGTCATTGAGGCAGTGAACATCACTCTAGGGAAACTGTGGGAGCTCCATACGGGACCTGTGGCCAGCCCGAAGTGTGAGATATGCAATTTGTGTGATATTGCAAGAGATCACGTCCATGAGGACACAGACAATGAGGTGCTGCTTCTAGACACTTTCCTGATGTACTTGTACTCGTGTGGAAGTTCCCAGTATGGAGTTTGCTATTTCCATCAACTCCATGAAAATGGAAAGCCTCCTGGGCCTTCAAAGTGTTTATTCCGGAAGAAGTTCAACTCTCCGCAGTTCTGTCCGGATTGCATCGCTAGTCCTTTGGGAACTAAAGTCTCGATGGTGGAAGAGGGTCAAACAGTGTACTTCTTTGTTGCGGCAACGGTGAACAGCAGCGTGACTCAAAAATATGGTCGCATGTCCATTTCCGTACGCCGACCGGTTGCAACCGAGGATGGTTTTTACACCGATGTCAGAGGATTGACCGTTTTGCCTTCTCTACGGCAGACGTACAGCATTGAGTACACGTACAGCTTCTACACGCAGGACTTTGTCTACTTCTTGTCTGTTCAACGAGAGAGAACCGACTTGGACTCTTCACCCTTTCAGACGAGACTAGGCCGTCTACCACGGCACGAGTGGGAGATGCGACGGTACCGTGAAATTGTTTTAGAATGTCGCTTTGAACCCAAGCGGCGAAGGAGAAGCAACGTGAGCGAACCTTTCAAAGACGTGGTCTACAACGTGGTTCAAGCGGCCCACTTTGGGAAGGCTGGACGGGAGCTTGCCGATGAGCTGGGTGCTGAAGAAGAGGATGATATCTTATATGGTGTGTTCGCTGTAACTGATGACTCGGGTGTTCCTGAACCTGACTCGGCACTTTGTGCGTTTCCGATGGATACAGTAAACACAGCAATAGATGATGGGGTGGAGGACTGTTGCAAGTCAGGACCAGAGCAGCTTTCCAGAGGCCTTTGCCATTTTCAGCCCTGTGAGAGCTGCCCACACGAGGTTGGTGCATTTCAGCTTATTTACCCCTTTGTTTTTGTTCACAACAAACTGTTGCATATTCTGTACGATTTTGAACCTTTTTACAGACAAATATTCCTGGTTAAAAACAAATTTTTGATTTTGTTAATATTTTTTTCGGTAGAAAGACAAACATAAATGGTGATGAAAGCCAAAATATTCAATGTCACAGATGTATATTTACTGAGTAATCCACTATATTGTAGAGGGGGGGTCAAAATGACAATTTTCACATGAGACCAATTTACAGGGGTGCAAAAATGACTTTATAAAGATGGCAGCATCATTATTTAATTTTTACACTGAGATTGGTAGGTCTTTTAGTAAATTCTGTTAACTTTAGCAATCTTTGTTGCATTATATGCCAATGGTGACAGTTCAAAATTGGACTTCTTGTGTTTTTTTGCCACAAGTTTGCATGCCTGTAACTCTAGAAGTATTACAGATCTTTTAATATCCTTTTAGATGCTGGTTCTTAACTAACTACTTTTGGTATCCTAATTTTTAAGGCCCTATATGGCTCAATCCCAGAGATATGGAGATCTTAATGCAGCTCTATGAGTAAATTGGTAAATTGTAATGGTCAAAAGCTAAATGTTTGTCACTTTGCATACAGCTGATACTTTTCTCTTTTAAAGAAGAATATCTTAAGAACAGATAATGTTGAAACTAGAAATGTATCGTGTTTTTCTATCAACACAATTATGCGCTATGACCCAACTGCAGTTTTATCGAAAGCATCCACAAGATGCTGTTGATTATCACAGAAAACAATCCGTGACTTGTTTCAAAGGAAAAATGCAATTAAGCACTTGACAAGTTTTAAATGTTTAACTTTAGCACATGACATTACTTGTGGTTTTGAAGAATTGGCTGGTGAACTGCATTTCTCGTCCATCATTGCTTTCCATATGTGGGCTTTTTTCCCTTCTTCTGTCTGGTCACACTCTTTCATTTGGCGTGTTATTGTTTTACATTGAGACTTGTTGTAAAATGGTTGAGTGACCACAGTCTAGGTCATAAGTCACTTGTATATTCAGTCTCATGTCTTTTTGTTTGTTAGGATTTCAACTTCTATAGAGAGTAACAATGGCACTGAATGCACTACACCCATAAAACATTAACTGTATGGTCCATGTAAACCATGTAAAATCCTTTTGTAACCATTTACACTGAGGCTCAGAGATGCAATCTGTTTTTCAAGCACTTAAGGGTTATTTTCTTTATCTTATGTTTGCGCCTGTGGCACACATGCACACAAAATGCAAAAAAATGTTTTGTTAATGCAGGAATTAAAAGGAACTATTGTAGTCCAATATAATTCTTGGGAATAACACAGTTGCAAAGCCATTTGGCACCTGCTGGAAAGTTATCCATTATGACCTGAAAAAGAGGATTTCTGTCCCTCCATAGACAGCTGCAACTACCACTTTGACATTTCAAAAAGTCCATAAAGAGATCATAAAACTAATCCATATGAATTGAGTGGTTAAAGAGATATAGTCGCTTTTATATGATGGAACAGATTGAATTTATGCAGAAGCTCAACTGTACTTGCTTGATGCACGAGAACAAACCTCATTGGTTCTTGCGGAAGCTCAAACGTGCTGCGTAACACACGAGAATGAACCTCATTGATTCTCGCACATCAAGCAAGCATGCATGAGCTTCCGTTTACCACAGCTGTTGTGTGCGTTGATGAAGGTTTATATGTAAATAAAAGCTTAAAATAAAATCTTTCAGATAGTCAAAAATAGTTAAAAAGTTTATGAGGTTGATTATTGCATTATAGTCACGGTTGAAACTATTGGGCTGTGCTTGTTGTGAGTCTCATCATTTGAGACATTACTCATGACTAGGAAATGATTTAAAACTTGACTCAGACTCGCAAAACAGTGACCCATGCTTGGCCTGTTTGCAAAATAACACTTTAAAACCCCTTTTAGTTTTTGGTAAATAATTTTGAGTTTTATCATAAACTTTAAGAAAAGATGCTTAAGTAGCCTGTGCTTTGCTTTGTTTGTGTTTAAATTATTATTATTTTTTGTTCACAGCATTTGCTGCACTGTCTCTGTTATGTATAGTTCATATCCAATCCTGCAATAGTTCAGCTACTGCTAGACATTTAACATCTGTTAAATAACTTCAATCTAATGTTCCCCTTCTCTGCATTCTCTGCAAGATTCAAGCAGGAATTTTAGAAAATCTCAGCCACTTGCAGGATATGCTAGCTTAATTTTCTTTCATTATACTGTAGAACGCATTAAAAGTCAGATTTTTTGTTTTGTGAATATCCAGGAAGATTTTTGAACATTTAAAAAAGATAATGTAAAAATGCACTTGTAAGGCAAAGTGTTCTAATGGAACATTTTCTGGCATGCAGCAGATAGAACACTGAGGGTGTCAGAAAAACTTGAAATAAGGCAGGACATTGAGTTCATGCTTATGTTAAGTGTTCTAAAACTACCATGTGTATGTGTACCAACTATGCTCAAAACTCAGCCATTTTTGCAATTTTTGCATGATTTTTAGTGTCTATAGGAAGTCAGTTCCCCTCAATTTCCTCTTAAGTTTGATGTACACTATTGCCAAAGGTTTTGGGACGCTTGCCTTTACATGCTCATGAACTTTAATGACATCCTGTTCTTAATCTGTAGGGTTTAATATGGACTTGATCCACCCTTTGCCGCTAGAATAGCTTCAACTCTTCTGAGAAGGCTTTCCACAAGGTTTAGGTTAAATTTTTGACCAGTCTTCTAGAAGCGCATTTGTGAGGTCAGGCTCTGATGTTGGATGAGAAGGCCTGGCTCGCAGTCTCCGCACTAATTCATCCCAAAGGTGTTCTGTCGGCTTGAGGTCCAAATTGTCTTGGTATGCTGATGCATTAAGAGTTCCTTTCACTGGAACTAAGGGGAAACCCTGAAAAACAACCCCACACCATAATCCCCCCTCCACCAAACTTTACACTTGGCACAATGCAGTCAGGCAAGTACCGTTCTCCTGGCGACCGCCAAACCCAGACTCGTCCATCGGATCGTCACTCCAGAGAACACGTCGCCACTGCTCTAGAGTCCAGTGGCGGCATGCTTTACACCACGGCATCCCACGCTTTGCATTGCACATGTTTTGCACGTTTGTAGAAGCAGTCTTAGGTGCTTGATTTTATACACCTTTGGCCATGGAAGTGTTTGGAAGACCTGAATTCAATTATTTGGAGGGGTGTCCCAATTCTTTTGGCAATATAGTATATCTAATGCACTGACACTGGATTTTTATTTGCATGACTGAATTCTTTTGAAATGAGTAAGACTAAGAAGCTGCATAAGTGGCAAATGTCTTTAAAATATGTGAAGTTTTCACCAGAGATTATCCAGACGAGAACTGCCTACTTTTACGCAATCCAAATATCCCAGTAATGTGTGGGAGAATGTCTCGGAAATCACAGAGTGTGATTGGGAGTTTGGTGCAGTTTCCAGATGGTATGTGTGTATGAGTGTGTGTTAGTGTATTTAAAAGAGGTTTTTCCATTGAGGTCATGTTTATGGGAAATGAGTGGAAAAGGGAGAAAATGACAGGGTAATTTTTGAGATTTCAATAAGAGGCACTTATCAGATCACTCATTTTGGAAGCACTTGTTAAAAAGGATGATTTAGCATTTTTGAACAGGTAGAAATGTTTTTTTTTTAATTTTTTTTTTAAACAAGCTGAAATAGAGCTTGGTTTGTAGTAAATCAGTCTACATAGTGAAATATTTAGAGTGTTTCCACACTGAAAACACACACACACACACACACACACACACACACACACACACACACACACACACACACAAAAAAGAACTGCACACTTTAATTAAATGGTAAGTCAGTCACAGCCACTTTTTTCATAGTTATGTAGGGCACAGTTATTTGGTTGATCAGGGGTTGTATGATTGTGTGGTTAATGTCTGTTGTTTTGAGTATCAGTTTCCCAAACAATACAGGAAAGACTTCAGAGATCCACATGTAAGAGTTCACCATAGTTCACAGCAGAATACCATAGAAACAGCACCACAGTACTGAGGTACAGAGAAATCTGAGAATGAGCTTGTTTGTGTTATGTTTGGAATTCTTGTGGTTGACATTGTCATACAACTCATTTTATCTGTGAAATAATTTATATAAGCAATAAGGTACTCGACTGGACTGCCTGCAACCCCTTCAGCCGTGACTTATTCATGATACAGCACAGCCTCGAGTATCTTATTTCTTTATAAAACGGTTACCACACAATACAAATATTAAAGCCAAAAAATATGTATCAATGCAACTTTCATGAAGTAAAATCATTAAAAGCTTTCCTTCCGCTGGAAAAAAATAGTCCCTGACTGCGAACAGCAACAGAAGTTACATTATTACTCCATTGGGTGGCAGCAAAAACTCTTTATGAGTGAGTCAGTCAATACTGAAGTCTTTTATATTGGAACTTGTAAACACGGAGCAAGATGCAACTGACAAATGCTTTGACTGGCGATGTCAGAACCAAGCCTGTAGCACTCCTCTCAGAAACTGAAGCCAAAACTTCTCGATTGCCCCCAGGTGGTTGGTCCGAGTATAGGTCATAACCCCACCCCTCTGTGTATTCTGATGTGACGCGAGACAAACTAAACAATCAAATTACACCTCAAATAATTTTTTCCCAAAGTTGGTTTCTGTCATTTTAGGCAGTTTTTATCATGATGATTTAATTTCAAGTGTTCGTTTTTTAAATGAGTTTAGTTTTAGTTAGTTAGTTGATGCTATAAAAACGGGGGATGTGACGTCATGATTGACAGCTGAGATTTACGGCTTCTCTGAGTGAAGTTGTTACTGAGGCACTAACAGACTTTTTTTCAGGATTTTTGGGAGGAGATTGTAGCTTTAGCTTTAATTTCTACATTTCCATAACTGTTTATTTCACACCGACATAACGAATTGTTCTGCATCTGCGAGAGTATGGGCGGGCTTTTGATATGGCGGCTCTACTTCCTGCTCTCTACTGCGTAGATTCCGGTCCCGAGATCTCTACCGCGCAGACTCGGTCCCAAATCTGCGCAAGATGTCAGCGCCATATTCGGACCTCCGGAGGCTTCAATTACTTCAGCAGAAGAGATTGAAGTCACGTCGTCCATATTAAAAACGTGACGTTACCCGTTGGTTTCTGAAGAGCATTTTTGAAGCCTAAAGTGGGTGGAGCCGGCCATCGCCATCTTGGCAGCGTGTCACTCCCGGATAACTGAAAAGCTATCTGTCTGTCTGTCTGTCTGTCTGTCTGTCTGTCTGTCTGTCTGTCTGTCTGTCTGTCTGTCTGTCTGTCTGTCTGTCTCTGTCTATCTCTCTCTCTATCTCTCTATCTATCTATCTATCTATCTATCTATCTGTCTGTCTGTCTGTCTGTCTGTCTGTCTGTCTGTCTGTCTGTCTATCTGTCTGTCTATCTGTCTATCTGTCTATCTGTCTGTCTGTCTGTGTCATTCTGTCTATCGTTCGTTCTGTCCATCCTCCTGTCTGTCTATTGTTCTGTCTGTCTTTTTCATCTATCTTTTTATTTTAACTTTTTTTCTATTTTTTTAAAAATACTATAAAAATACTTTTAATTACTTTGTATTGAACTATTTTTTTTTTTTCTTCTTTTTTTTTTTGTTTCTTTTTGAACATCCCAAATGTTTATTTTCATGTTATGTTCATTCTAGTTATTTATTTACAAACATACAAATAACTTTTGTGTCGGCAAATGACTGATTTTAGAAAATGAATGAAAACATTTGTGAAAATGACTAACTTTTGGATGTTGTACCTCAGAGCATCTACAGACAAACAAATATCTATAATAACAGCAGTGCAACTCTGATTATTTTATTGCATATGTGTGTTCAGAGCATGGAGCACAATATGACCTGCAGAGATCAGCCCACCCTGGTGTCTCAGCCGTACTACAGAGTAGACCTCTTCAACAGACAGATGAGAGGCGTTCTGCTCACTTCTCTACTGGTCACCAGCATCGAGAACAAGACAGTGGCTCATATAGGCACATCTGACGGGAGACTGCTGCAGGTGTGGGTCATAAAGAAGACTAGCTATGCCAGTTTGATTCATCATTAAATCAACCTCTTTTCTTTCCATTCTACAGCTTGTCCTGAGAAGGTCCAGTCCTATCATCTTTGCTAATTACTCCCTTGTAGAGAACCAGAAGGTGTCGTCTACCGCAGCGGTTCTTTCCCCAGACCATCTACTGTTTGTAGTTGGAGATAAGGTATGTCTCAGAAGAAAACTAAAGGAATGAACCAGATATAATACCAACCCTGATTCCAAATAAATCTTTTTAATTAGTATGCAGAAATATTCCAAATGGACATGGCTAAGTTTCCAGAAGGCTTTATTCCTTCTTTGGGCTAATAACAGTTATATATTCATAACTGGCAGATGATTCAGGTGCCTCAGAGAGGTCCAGGTTGCCGGCACTTCCTCACATGCGCCATGTGCCTGACCGCACCAAAGTTCATGGGGTGTGGCTGGTGCTCGGGTCAGTGCACCTGGGCTTCTGAGTGCAGGGCATACTGGGGAAATGAGTCATGTCCGCCCGGCATCACAGAGGTAAGATATGATTTGAAATTAACCGTACGGTCTACAACAAGACTGTAGATGTAAAGAATGGATACATTGATATACATAGATATATTTTTATATATACACTCCCCAGTCAAAAAAAGTTGCTGTTTGGATTTATGATTGGATCATTATTGTGTAGTAGCTTCTCTCGTTTTGATGCCAGAAGATAGACTTTATTACAATGAATAAAGCCGAATTGGTCTGTAGTACCACAGCTGCCGGACAAGCTCTCGAACAATCTTTTTATACAGTTTTCCTATAGCTTTCCACCCAGGTGGGGTCAATGCATCTTATACATTTTCAAACTCTGCACCAATTTATAAATTCTTCCATTTGCTAGTTGTGAATCCAGTCTGTTTTTGATAGATTTTATGTTGGTCTCAGCATTGAAAGAAATGGGACAGAAGGTTTTCTCTGTATGTGGAAGCTGTATTCTCTATGTTCCTATGTTTAACATATGGGACCAGTCCCTATACGGAATAGGTTTCTGATAAGGGTTTCTGTTGATATTGAAGGGTCTTCAGGAGCTCAAGGAGAGCCTGGATGGTGGACAAGGAGAGTACCATATTTAGACTTGTTTTTCTATATGCATCACATTCCTATAACCTGAGCTATATGATGTACTCTCTCTCTCATTGGTTAAACCTTTTCTACACCCCTTGTATTCTTTGTATATAACTATCAATCCTACATCAATTAAAATGAGATGTTACACTCTCCCTCAGCGCTGAGTATCTGTTCATTCAATTGCCAATGCAGAAAACTGGGATGAGGCACGAAGGGGCAAAAACCTAACAGTTTTGAAAAGTGGAACGAGAGACCCCAACCTATTTATATTAGAGGCCCCCACTCGTCCTACTAATATTCATTAATGGCAGAACAAGACACACAGCTTACCATTTATACCATACAGCTTAACATTTATACCATATATCTAATGTCAGAGGCTCCAACATATGCAAGCACATTCCACAGACTTACATTTTAATAGTAGAATAAAAATGGCTATATTATACTTAAATCTTTATATTATGATTAATAAAAATCTTCGACAATTGCTGTGATTATTATGTTTCTAGCATGTTATACGTTTGGCAATAGCTCCTCTAAACCTAATTGATGGAGTGTGTAGCTTTTCATTTCTTAAACAACCATGTAGGAAGACACATCATGGCCATATTCCAGAATGACAACGTCAAGATCAGGCTCAAATTATGAAAGAATGCTTGGGAGGGAGCATGAAGGATCATTTTCACTCATGCATTGGCACCTCTGAATCCAGGCCAAAAATGAATGCACCTCTTTATGGAAATACATTTTGTGATGTTATTTCCATCAAGAGGTACATACATTTTTGGTCAATATCATGTATTGACAATGCAAGAGTCCAGCACTCTATAAATTCTATAAAAGAATTTCAATGAATTTAAGGTCTGGACTCAAGAGGTGCCAATTCATGTGTGAAAATTATTCTTCATGCTCCCTCACAAACATTCTTTCACAGTTTGAGCCTGACGATTCTTGACATTGTCCCAGGATGGCCATGATGTGTCTTCCTACATAGTTGTTTAAGAAATGAAAAGCTACACACTCCATCAATTAGGGTTAGAAGAACTGTTGCCAAACGTATAACATGCTAGAAACATAATAAACACTATGATAATGATCCAATCATTGACTCTTAAGTGTTTGCCTATTTAAATCCAAGCAGCAATGTTTATATATGTTTACCCACAGGGTAATAGAAAGCATTTAGCAAATAAAACATGTTTGGAAATGTTCTGTGCAGTTTTTCCCCAAGACAGCGCCACCTGATGGTCAGAGTGAGATGACTCTGTGCGGATGGGAGTTCCAGTCGCCCCTGCGACCCACTATCACAGCCAGAACCCATGAGGTGAAGCTGGGTGAGGCCGCCTGTGTGGTCCAGCCTCACAAAAGCAACAACACACAGTAAATATTTCTGATTTCCTCCTCTTACAGACAATGAATAGCTATAAAAGTGCTTTTTCCACTTATACACTACTGTTCAAACTTTGGGGGCAGTGTTTTTATTTTTATAAATTAATGCTTTATTCAGCAAGGATGCAATAGATTCATGTTTTTTTTTGTACAAATCCGATTCCAAAAAAGTTGGGAAACTACAAATTGTGAATAAAAACAGAATGCAATGATGTGGAAGTTTCAAATTTCTATATTTTATTCAGAATACAACATAGATGACATATCAAATGTTTGAACTGAGAAAATGTATCATTTTAAAAATAAGTTGATTTTAAATTTCATGGCATCAACACATCTCAGAAAAGTTGGGACAAGGCCATGTTTCCCACTGTGTGGCATCCCCTCTTCTTTTTATAACAGTCTGCAAACGTCTGGGGACTGAGGGGACAAGTTGCTCAAGTTTAGGAATAGGAATGTTGTCCCATTCTTGTCTAATACAGGCTTCTAGTTGCTCAACTGTCTTAGGTCTTCTTTGTGGCATCTTCCTCTTTATGATGCGCCAAATGTTTTCTATGGGTGAAAGATCTGGATTTCAGTACCCGGATCCTTCTTCTACGCAGCCATGATGTTGTAATTGATGCAGTATGTGGTCTGGCATTGTCATGTTGGAAAATGCAAGGTCTTCCCTGAAAGAGACGATGTCTGGATGGGAGCATATGTTGTTCTAGAACTTGGATATACCTTTCAGCATTGATGGTGCCTTTCCAGATGTGTAAGCTGCCCATGCCACACGCACTCATGCAACCCCATCCCATCAGAGATGCAGGCTTCTGAACTGAGTGCTGAGAACAACTTGGGTTGTCCTTGTCCTCTTTAGCCCGGATGACATGGCGTCCCAGTTTCCCAAAAAGAACTTCAAATTTTGATTGGTCTGACCACAGAACAGTTTTCCACTTTGCCACAGTCCATTTTAAATTAGATATGGTTTTCCAGCCTTGACCCTTACGCACAGAGATTGTTCCAGATTCTCTGAATCTTTGGATGATATTATGCACTGTAGATGATGATAACTTCAAACTCTTTGCAATTTTTCTCTGAGAAACTCCTTTCTGATATTGCTCCAGTATTTTTGTCCGCAGCATTGGGGGAATTGGTGATCCTCTGCCCATCTTGACTTCTGAGAGACACTGCCACTCTGAGAGGCTCTTTTTATACCCAATCATGTTGCCAGTTGACCTAATAAGTTGCAAATTGGTCCTCCAGCTGTTCCTTATATGTACATTTAACTTTTCCGGCCTCTTATTGCTACCTGTCCCAACTTTTTTTGAATGTAGCTCTCATGAAATCAAAATTAGCCAATATTTGGCATGACATTTCAAAATGTCTCACTTTCAACATTTGATATGTTATCTATATTCTATTGTGAATAAAATATAAGTTTATGAGATTTGTAAATTATTGCATTCCTTTTTTATTCACAATTTGTAGTGTCCCAACTTTTTTGGAATCGGGTTTGTACATGTACATTGTTAAAATAAATAATTTCAAATAAATACTGTTCTTTCTACCTTTTTGTCCATCAAAGAATCTTGAAAAAAATTATCTTTGTTTCCTCAAAAATATCAACATTGATAATTATAAATGTTTCTTGAGCAGCAAATCAGCATATTAGACAGATTTCTGAAGGATCATGTGACGCATATTAAAACTGATTTTTTTTTTTTATTTTAAATTGTAATAATATTTTGTTTTGCTTTAATCAAATAAATAACCATAAGACACTTCATTAAACAATTTTAATGACCCCAAACTTAATATATAAATTATATAAAACCTCTGTCAAATTTACTCAATCTTAACTGCACATTGAAAAAGTCATTAGGCTTTATTGTCACATAAATATTTGCAAAGGAATTTTGTATGCTCATGGAAAGTAGACGCATAACAGTCTTGTATCAACATGAAGATTTGTGGTTAAATTTTGCATTGTTGTATTAAGGTAAGTGTTTAAGTCATGTAACTGGTCATTTTTCTGCCCAGCTTATTGTGTAAGATCCGCTCTGGGGTGACAGAGCCACTTTTTAAACCAGTGAACGTCACAGCAAAAGTGCACGAGGGCCGAGTGGAGGGCCGTTACTCTATTGAAGGAAGTGCAGAGATGCCTGGTTTCACCTTTGTGGTAATTTGTTTATTTGTTACGCAAGCAAAACGTGCATTTCCTTCTCTTAAAATCATCAACCTGAATTTTTTTTTCTAACAATAGTCATTAGCAAGTGTGTTGACAATAGATGACCTTTGCTCAACATCCTTTTTACACCAGGTTCCAAACATCACTGAGGTTCAACCTGACTATGGGCCGGTGGATGGAGGAACCCTCATCACCATCACAGGTCCTTATCTGGACTCTGGCAAGAACAGAAAAGTTACACTTGATGGAGAAACATGTCCAATCCGAAGGTGTGTGTGTGTATCCATTATATCCATTATATTGTCTTCATCTAGTGGCCTGAAGAAGCACTGCCAATTATAGCAAACTAATTTTTGTGTAAATATGCCTAAAACACAGTTTATTATATTAAAATAATGTACACTAAATGTAAAAATTTTAAGGTTGTTTTGATTTTTTTTTTTTTTTTTTTTTTTTTATGTTTTGAAATAAGTCTCTTTTGCTCACGATGGCTGCATTTATTGAATCAAAAATACAGTAAAGAAAGTATTCAAATAAATTTAAAATAAATGTATTATTATTATTATTATTATTATTATCAATCTTGAAAACAGCATCTTAACATTTTGGTAAAAATGATTTTTGTATTTCAGGATTCTTTGAAAGAAAGTTCAAAAGAACAGCATTCATTTGAATTAGAAATCTTTTGTAACATTATAAATGTCTTTACCATAACTTTTGATCAATTTAATGTGTCCTTGCTGAATAAAAGTATTAATTTCCTTAATTACTGACCCCAAACTTTTGAATGGTAGTGTACATGTGTATGATATACAACAGTAATGATTATTTTAATGGTTTTGCAAAATGTATTAAATGTATCATAAAGTATGTAAATACATGTTATTGTAGGCCAGGTCTAAAATGCACTGTTTTATACAAAACATAATGGTGTTTATCCTTCAGTGTATCTCCAGCCAGAGGAAACCTGTCTTCCATCATATGTGTCTCTCAGCCTGTGACGGAGGTAAAAGACGTTGTGCTCCGTGTCTACATCGATAAGTCCCGCGTTGTGACTACTAAAGTCTTCCGCTACAAAAAGACCCCTGAGATTCTTGCAGTGCTGCCCGATTGCAGCTTTGACAGGTACTGTAGATGCAGGAAGTCATTGTTTACTTACTGGCAGTTGTGAAAAGCTTTCAGAAAAAATATGGATTGTCTAACATTTTATTTTTCTGAATTGCAGTGGGTCAAGAATCGTCATAGAAGGCCGAAATCTGGACTCCGTCTACAGAACTGTTGTCTACTTTAAACCCAAAGAAAGCCACCTCAAGCCTGTTTCCACTGTATGATCTAAAAACTTGTTCTCCTGAGATATTTTACAGTACTGACCCTTTTCCTTGTTTATTTAAAGGGGTCATATCATAAGGACTTTTGCTTAATAGTTTAAAATAAACATTTATTGTATCATGCTGTACCTTTCAGAACTCAAAAGTTCAAAAAGATTTGTTGAAACTACTGTAGGATGGAAAAATGGTTAAAGTGTTAGTTCACCTAAAACGAAAATGATCCCATAATTTACACCCCCTCTAGCCATCCTAGGTGTACATAAGTTTCTTCTTTCAGCCAAACACAATCAGAGTTATATTAAAAATATCCTGGCTCTTCCAAGCTTTATAATGGCAGTGATTAGTAACTGAGATTTTGAAGCCCCAAAAAGCGTATCCATGCATCATGGGTACCAATGTTTTTTTGTAAGAAAAATCCATATTTATAACTTTATAAACTAGTTAAATATTGTGCCAATAATTGGCACAAAGAAAAACTTTTAAGTGGCTAAATGTTTAAAGAAAAGTATGAAATGACCTTTTTAAGCCATACGTATACATTTCCAGCTCTGTTTATTAATTTTCTATGTTTACTATAATATATGTAGCATTGAGTGAATCCATCTAGTCTCTTTAGGGCGTGTCCAGTCCAAAAAAGAAAAAATTATACATTTAGTCCTGGTTCACTTAGTGTTCATACTGTCATTTTTAACACCAAACCTAAAGATACAAAACAAACAAACAAAAAAAAGGCTTTTATGATGTATATTTTGCGATGGAACTTCCCAAAATAATGCTGTGTTGCTGGGCTCAATGCGCTCATTGTATGTGCGTACATATGATGGTATTTTTACCAGCTGAGAACTCTCAAAGAGCTTAGAAAATGTGTAAAGGAGTCAAAACAGAGACAGAATAAAGGGAATGGGAAAACCAGGTATGCTTGAGCATTCTGCCCTTTTTAGGGTCACATTTTGTGACATCTTGTCTTTGGTCTGTGTTGCATTCATATTTCAGTTGAACCGTACCAGAGTTCCTTTGGAAGCATCTCCGGGTCTTAGTCCGATTGTTTGGTGCACACCAGTGTTCAGATGGCAGCATTCACACTTATTTAAATGAACCACACTAACAGAGCAATCGCACCAGAGTTTGTTTTAATTGAACCAAACCTGCCAAGTGTGAACCATGGGTGTGAACACATCCTTAGTGACCACAACAATGCATCGATTTTAGTGGCTTCAGATCATGTAAGACTTTCATAATGTTGTCTCTGTTCTTCCACAGAGAGCTTCGATTATAAATGAAAGACTAGTCTTTACGTTTGCAGTGCAACCTTAGTGTTTGTAAACTGCAGCATAAAATCAAACAGATATAGATTTGTGGGCTCGTCGCACAACAACCTGACATTCTTCTTGTTTTACTTTTGTTTCATACTGTTGTTCTCTGAAGGAGTGCAGAGGTAAAGCAAAACCCACCCGAATGGAGTGCATCACCCCCGCCTTCCATCGAGATGAGACCGAAGAGGGCGAGCTCTCGTTTGACATGGATGGAGTGCTTGGCCTGTGGAAACAAGACTTCTCCTACCACCCCTATGGCAGACCCATCCCGTTTGAGACTGAAGGTCACATACTAAGACTCTCCCCTGGGTTTGATGAAGTGTCCTTGCATGTATGTAGATACTTCCATTATTAAAATTACATTATTCCATTGCTGCACTTTTTTCACTTTTAATCATCTTTCATGGTATGCCTTGAGAAATTTATTGGGTCCAAAAGTCTGAGACCACATTTAAAATCTGAGATTCAAAATCTGATTTAATCCTGGAAATAAAGGAATTTTGAGAGCTAAATCACATTTTAAGATAAATAATTTTCACTAGTAGTAACATTCACTATAAAGAAACACTTTTTTTTTTTTTTTCTTATGATGCAGCATCAGAAGTTGAACCTTGTGAGTTCCTGCATGTCAATCACGATGACGGTTGGAGACGTTGACTGTGGTGCTAAAGTTCTAGATAATGAGATCACATGCAGGATCCCTAATAATCTCACTATTCCCAGTGAGGGTGTACCTGTGAAGGTGAGTGTTTGAAAAAATTTGTAGATCTATAAATGTAGTAAATTATGTACAGCCATCTTATCTTTAGCCAAAGCACATCGACATTAGTTGCGTAATACAACCTCACTCTGACATCAGTATTTCTCATGCCAGGTAACTGTTAATGGGTACACGCATAATGTTGGCACCGTAATCGTAGTAAGTAACCACTACATGGTGGGTATTGTGCTTGGCATACTGGCAGCTCTGGTCACGGGTGCGGTTATGGCCTTCATTGTGCTGAAACATCTGAGGAAGCAGAAAAAAGGTGAGCACATTTCACATTTTCCTTTCATTTAAGCAATGCTAAGTTTTAGTTTGCGGTCAGATCTTTTTCAGTTACACATCTTAGCAAGCACATTTAAGACAATCGATTTTATAAAAATTATTTTTTTTTTTAAATCCACAGCTTCGCTGGCAGAAAGTCATCTGTCTTATTTTTCCCACCGCCGTTCACGTAATAGTAGTGTGGATTTATGTCCCTTAGGAGACTACAGACGTGGTGAGACAAAACCTTCACATCAGCAATAAATTTAAAAAAGATCATAATGATGATCTATCACTGAATTATCAAGTTTTCGTTTTCATATTTTTTTACTGAAATATTTTTCTATATATTCACTTCTAGTCAAACGTTTTTGGATGATAAGATTTTTTATTGTTTTTTTATTTTATTTTTATTTTTATTTTTTTATATTTTTACTATTTAAAATAACTGTTTTTCTATTTGAATATATTTTAAAATGTAATTTATTACTGTGATGCAAAACTGATTTTACAGCATCATTACTTAAATCATTCTAATATGCTGATTTGATGCTCAAGAAACATTTATGATTATTATCAATGTTGAAAACAGTTGTGTAAAAAAATTTTTAGGATTCTTTGATGAATAGAAAGTTCAAAATAACAGTATTTATATAAAATAGAAAGCTTTTGTAACATTGTACTACCGTTCAAAAGTTTTGGGTCAGTAATAATTAATTAATTTTTGGGGAAAGAACTTAAAGAAATGAATATATTTATTCAGCAAGGATGCATTAAATTGATCAAGAGTGACAGTATAGACATTTGTAGTGTTGCAAAAGCTTTATATTTCAGATAAATTCTGTTCTTTTAAACTTTCTATTCATCAAATAATCCAAATTTTTTTTTACACTAATTTCAACATTGGTAATAATCATAAATGCTTCTTGAGCATCAAATCATCATATTAGAATGATTTCTGAAGGATCATGTGACACTGAAGACTGGAGTAATGATGCTGAAAATACAGCTTTGCATCATAGAAATAAATTATATTTTAAAATATATTCAAATATTATTGTTTTTGCTGTATTTTGGATCAAATAAATGAAGCCTTGGTGAGCAGAAGAGTCTTCTTTAAAAACATAAAAAAATCGTACCACCCAAAAACTTTTGACCAGTAGTGTAAGTTTAAGATATTTAATTGAATGGTTTCTAGCAGGAATGGCGGGGAATTTTGATTCTACTTCCATGTGCAAGAAAAATAAATGGAACCATACATTATATATCATAATATCTTTAAAATGAAGTATGTGTCCTAATAAGAGCACAACCCTAATTTCTGTTCATATGAAAGATTAGGTCTACACATTTATTTGAAAGCTAAAAATATTTTGGAAGCACTTCCATTGTTCTTTGGTCCTTGTAGAACTGCCCATCACAACCATCACTGCATCCGCTGGGGTCGTGGCATTCCCTGGCCTGGCCTACACAGCCCCCCTGGACACAACCCTGACCCCACTCATGCCCCCAGAGAAGATCTCCATCACCAGTTTCCGCCCTGAGCTGCTGGAGGAGGTGAAGGACGTGCTGATCCCAGCATCCATGCTTAAGGTTCACCATCACCAGATCATCGGAAAGGGTATGTTTATGAATAAAATATACTGTAAGCTGCAAATATGTTTAATGTAATTGTCAAGGCTATGGTCTATGGTCAAGGCTGTATTTATTTGATCATAAATACAGTAATATTATGAAATATTATTAAACTGTTAAATAACTAAATTCTATTTTTATACATTTTAGAATGTAATTTATTCCTGTGATGCAATTTTCAGCATCATTACTCCAGTCTTCAGTGTCACATGATCCTTCAGAAATCATTCTAATATGCTGATTTTATTTTTGTGGAAACCATGATACATTATTTTATTCAGGATGCTTTGATGAATATCAAAAGAACAGCATTTATTTGAAATAGAACAATTTTGAAACATTATGAATATCTTTACTGTCACTTACTGACCCTAAACTCCAGGGTTTAGAACATGATATTGCTTCATTTCTCAAAAATGCAATTACTGAAAAAGGGAATAAGGTCATATTTTGAACTTGAAGATTAATAAACATGCTTTTTTCCGTAGGACACTTTGGCACAGTTTATCATGGTTACCTCACTGACCACAACAACAGAGAAATCCATTGTGCTGTGAAATCTCTAAACAGTAAGAAATTCCTCAATGGCTCATAAAGATACTCCTGAAAATCTGAACTGCACACTCGGGATGACCTACCTGATGAAAAACATTTATTTAGCTGCCTTTAAAATTGGCTAGCTGTTAGCAGTGTTCCTGTTGCTTAAACCAAAGTCATGGGTTTGAAACCCTGGGAATGCAATAACTGAGTAAATGTATACCGTACGTTTTTTAGAAGACCAATCTCTAAATGTAAATTGACTTAAATAATATAAATGCTTGCATGGCAACTGTTTTTTTTTCTTCTTCTCTCTGGTAGGAATAACAGATGTGGAAGAAGTGGAGCAGTTTCTGAAAGAGGGCATTCTGATGAAGGGATTTCATCACAGTAATGTTCTCTCTCTGTTGGGTATCCTGCTTCCCGAAGAGGGACTTCCCTTGGTGGTCTTACCTTACATGAAACACGGAGACTTGCGTCACTTCATTCGCTGTGAGAAGAGGGTCAGTTGCTAGAAATATGTTATGTATTTTTTCTTGCACAATAGGTTTGTATTTGTGAATGGATTTCACAACATGACCTCCTGCACTGTTCATAACGTTTATTGAAGTTCCAGGAAGTGATGTTGCCAAAAATCACACAAACTCACTGTGTGTATTTTTTATTTGAGTCTTATATAGTCTTGTTTTATCTTAGAATCCCACAGTTAAGGATTTGATTGGCTTCGGGCTTCAGGTTGCTAAAGGAATGGAGTATCTGGCACAAAAGAAATTCGTACACCGGGATCTAGCAGCACGCAATTGCATGTGAGTTTTGCATGCATAAAGATTATGAATTAAGGCCAAGGTATGCCTCAAGCGAAATCGAAGAACAAACTGGTGTGACATCATTTCGAACAAAAACAGGCCAAAACGAAGTTTGTTTGGAGATTGATTCAGAATTGCCAAAGCAAATTTTCCATAAAAGTTCACTCTGGCTGGCAAACACCTTCAAACTACTATTGGTCCATGCTGATTTTAAAGTCACATAGTTCACCCAAAAATAAAAATTAGCCCATGATTTACTCACCCTCAAGCCATCCTAGGTGTTTATGACATTCTTCTTTCTGATGAACACAATCTGAGTTATATTAAATAATGTCGTGGCTCTTCCAAGCTTTATAATGGCAGTGAATAGAGGATGAGATGAGATGTGATGTGATTTTGAAGTCCTGCAACATTTCTCTTTAAAAATTCAGTACATTCATACATCAGTATGCATCGGCGTAAATCGATGCGTACGGATGTCTGTCGGGAGCTAGTTATTTTAGTTTTAAGTATGGATATTTTTCTTACACAAATGCATCACTTTGCTTCAGAAGGCCTTTATTAACCCCCCGGAGCCATGTGGATATCTTTTATGATGGATGGATGCTCTTTTTTTGGGCTTAAAAATCTCACCCGCTATTCACTTCCATTTAAAATACATTTTATTAACATTACATTTTATATTCAACATTTTTTTAAATAACTCTGAATGTATTCATCTGAAAGAAAAAAGTCATATACACCTAGGGTGGCTTGAGGGTGAGTAAATGTAGGTGTGTTCTGAAGCTCCGCCTTCTTTGACCTGGAAATCTTCTCAAGTTAATTTCTTCTGTTCAGTCTGTCAAAGTCAGAGAAGGTAATGAACACACTGGAGAACTGCCTTATAGATGAAATTTATGTAATTTTAATTAAAGGAGTAGTTCACTTTAAAATGAAAATTAGCCCATGAAAACTCACCCTCAAGCCATCCTATGTGTATATGACATTCTTCTTTCAGACGAATAGTTATATTAATAAATGTCCTGACGCTTCCAAGCTTTATAATGGCAGTGACGGGGCAGTGAGTTTGAAGCTCAAAAAAGTGCATCCATCCATCACGGCTCCGGGGGGTTAATAAAGGCCTTCTGAAGAAAACCGATGTGTTTGTGTAAGAAAAATGTCCATATTTAAAACTTTAAGAAGTAAAAAGAATGGCTTGAGGGTGAGTAAATCATGGAGTAATTTTCATTTTAAAGTCACATACTCCTTTAAAACGAGGCAGACACTGTTTTTTCATGTTTATTACAGTAAAGCTGCTTGCTTTAAATCAGTCATTTGTATAACGTGCTATATAAATGTGACATGAAATGCTGAATTGCAGAGCTTGTGCAAACATATCCACATCATTATGATCAGATGCTTTCTTAACTGCTGGTTTCTCACCGCTGTCATTTTTGTTGGGTGGTTTTGTTATTGAGAGGAAAGCACGCAGCACATATTAACATTAATCTAAACGCTGCTCTCAACGGTGTAGTCAGCGTCATTACATTCTAAGCTAAGAACGATAGTATATTGGGGCCTTCAGGGCTCCAAACTGATAAAAATTCAGCTTGCAAAGCTCCAAATTTTGTCAGAACATCTATGCATTATTTTAATTCACCTCTACCAACTATTCTTTGTTATGTATGTAACTGCACAGTGAAGTTCAAAGTACAATTGTGAATTTGGTACAGACTCAACCTGTGTTCTCTCAGGCTTGATGAATCCTACACTGTAAAGGTAGCAGACTTTGGAATGGCTCGAGATGTGCTTGAGAAGGAGTACTACAGCGTCCAGGATCACAGGAAAGCCAAATTACCTGTTAAATGGATGGCCATTGAGAGCCTGCAGACGCAGAAGTTCACAACCAAGTCAGATGTGGTGAGATATGAAAATTTGAATATGTTTACGTTTAACTACTGGATTACAGTAAGTATTAATTATACACTGTTTCTTATTCACTTTTTATTCTGTCTTTGACTGCAGTGGTCTTTTGGGGTTCTAATGTGGGAGATGCTCACACGAGGAGCCAGCCCGTACCCTGAAGTTGACCCATATGATGTCACACATTACCTCTTAAAGGGACGACGGCTGCCTCAGCCACAGTATTGTCCAGGTCCCTTGTAAGTTTCTCCATTTTTCTACAAGATGCACCAACTTACTTTTCTTAGTCAATTGATATGTTGGTCTAAAGTGGGAATTTTGCTTGGTTTACTGAGGCTGGTTCTATCTGCAGTTGTTTTCCATTCTTCCATTTGTTTTATGAAATTGCTCCACAGCAGAACAGAGAGAGTGACATGGCCTTTTGGAATTGCAATGGTTTTTAAGTAGCTGTCAGTCAGTTTAGTGTTTTTCCACCATTTGAGGTTCAGAGGGTTTAGAGCTTACTCAGTATTCAGAGCAGTGGAAAAGGTCAATCAAAAGGTTATTGTGAATGTCCCTTCAATTATCCATCACCTCGAGCACTATACCCAGAGAGTTAATCATCGTTCACTTTCAGACAGAGGGAAATATTTAAAAACCAACATAGTTTTTAATGTTCTCCAAGTGATTCTGCAAAACTTTGTAAACCTTGAGAAATTTCCAGCAAACACTAACCAGACCTTTAGCTTTTAACCAAAGTTGTAACTGTGGAAAATATATCTGGGAATATTCAAAGAGTTCCATGATAAAAGAAGTTTTAAAGTACTAGATATTTAAAGTAATACAAAATATATATAAATAAAATATATATGCGCGCACACACACACACACACACACACACACACACACACACACACACACACACACACACACAGAACAGTTCTGGTTCTCTAATCTGATTGGCATCATACAGAAACCGTCTTATTTTGTCATGGTCTTTAGTTTTAAGTAGTCACTGCAATTTTTTTTTTTTTCAATGGCCATTCCTTCTGGAATTTGCATATGTAATATGTAGTGGTTAAACATTAAATATAATTTGTTTTGAGTGTATCAAACATGCAATCTTTGGTCTTATTAATCTATTACTTATTCCAGAGCAAATCCATTTGGCTGAGGGCAAACTTTCTTTACTTCTGAGCAGCAAACCAGCATATTAAAATGATTTCTGAAGGATCATGTGACACTGAAGACTAGAGTAATGATGCTGAAAATTCAGCTTTGCATCACAGGAATAAACTAAATTTTTAAATATAGTAAAATATAAAAAAGCTATTTTAAATTGTAATAATTCACAATATTTCTTTGCACTGTATTTTTTATCAAATGCTGTAAATAGCTTTGGTGATAAATTACATTGGACACAGAACAACATTTTAAAGGGCAGAGTTGGAAATTCAGGAACATTGTCATAATTAAAGGAATGGTTAGTGACTCAGTGTAGTAACAGGATGTGGAAACATGACCGGTGATGAGGTTCAGCCATGGAAATTAGTGTGAATGTGTTTGACTCAAGTTCATATGGGGTTACTATGACATCAGATGCCTGATTTTGCAAATACAGCCTGACAAAGCCGGTCACTTTTCAATTGAGGTGAGCCAGTTGAGAGATGACTGACCCTCACCTTTCTATTTGCAGGTTTGCCATTATGTTACAGTGTTGGGACCCTGACCCTGAAAGGAGACCAACCTTCTCCACACTAGTGTCTGCTGTAATGAGTATTCTGTCCAGCCTAGAGGGGGAGCACTACATCAGCCTGAAGGTCACATATGTCAATCTGGACCAGCCCCGGCCCTACCCCGCCCTAACAGACTCTGCCGATGAATATGATTCGTCAGATGCAGATGATGCAGGCTCATTCTCTAGCTGATTGGCTAGCTGGTTTGATACTCACAAAGGGAGTAATTTTTGTGGCCTTACTGACAAGACAATAAGTGTGTTTGACTTGAAGTGGCGCTGCACAGACCGATCGGTGTATGACATCAAAGTACTGCGAGAGTGTTTTGAAAGCATACAAAAACACACTACACACCTAACGACTGTGCTTTAAAGAGGACCTATTATGCTTTTTTCTTTATTGTGTAATGTTGCTGTTTGAGCACAAAAAAGGTCTGCAAAGTTATAAGTCCACTATAAAGGGAGTTATACTCTATATCATCAGTAAGCACTTAATCTGAACTAAGTTTCTGAATTCCCTGAAATGTCTTGATTGCAGTCTTGTTTTCTTCCAGGAATGTACACATCACAATATCCCTAATTTAAAATTATAATTCCCGCCCAAAGGCATACACAAAAAAGTTGTTGAAACCAGCGGTTATGGTAAGGGGCGTAACATTCACAAAACACGCCTGAAGTAGTTGACCAATCACACTGGCCCAGCCGACGAATCAGAGCACTTGTGCTTTTCGGAATGAGGGGCTTCATAGAGAAGAACTAAACAGTGCATTACTGACAGACTGGAAAAAGAGGTGCTGCAGCAGTATTATGTGCAGCATTATGTGAAAATAATGTGCTTTTTGAACATTCAAGCATGCAAACCTGTTCTAGTAGACCCCAAAACCCAAATCAAGACTTTGTAAAAGCGCATAATGTGGCCTCTTTAAATAGCATGCTAGAATACTACTTAAACAGTACTATTTTAACAGTAGCCATACTGGTGCACAGTATATGGATTTAATAGGGGCTTCTGAAGTGATGTAATCCGTAACTTACATCGTGCCGTTCTGGTTGTTGTGTGGGACTTTTATTTTGACGGCACTGACGGCATTCATATTAGATAGAACTGTTAAAGACAGTAAACAGAATATGAAAAAGTATTATAGAATTTGGCTTGTGGTTGATGCCCAATGTCGTTATCTGAGCAGAAATACAAAATCGTGTTTCGCTTTTTCCCTTTAAGTCGTGTTGGATTTCCTCCTAAGCCTAAAAGTTGAGAAGTGCCTGGACTTCGGACGTCGGCCCATCTATCACTGTTTTCCATATTCGTGGAGTAAAAATATAGGCTATAAACTTTTAAAGCTTTTTAAAAATGGAGGGTGTCTGTGTTTCACATGCATTCAGGCGTTTAACGTACACTTATATCACTGGTAGTTCCTATTGTGCTGGGTTATGCCAAAGATTTTATATATAGAAAGATGGTACACTCCGATTACTTATGAATGGGAGAAAGTGCCACGCCTAATATGGCGAATAAGCCCCGGTTTCTAAATGAAAGAGCCGATTGTTGATTAGTAAAGCCACAAGTAACTGCAGCTGCTGTTAGAAGCTCCGGTTGCTATAGAAACAGTGTTCTGAGACGCCCTAACTTTGTTTTTTTAACAACATTTATAAGATAGATTTTCAGAATTTCAGATTTCATTGGTGATTTCAAATATGAAATTTAACCGTAAGCTTGGTGAACCGTTTTGGAGAATTTAATGTTTCCCCATTCAAAGAGATAGGAGCTGCACTTGCATGCCCGAGAGGCGTTTCAAAGATGGCCGCCGAGTGAAATTACTTTTAATGACTCTTAAAGGGACTTTGGTTATGCTGCCTTCACGGAATTATCGTAAATATGAGTTTCCTAGTTAAAAATTGGACATGAACGCCCTCTCAACTCGTACACTCACCTAAAGGATTATTAGGAACACCATACTAATACTGTGTTTGACCCCCTTTCGCCTTCAGAACTGCCTTAATTCTACGTGGCATTGATTCAACAAGGTGCTGAAAGCATTCTTTAGAAATGTTGGCCCATATTGATAGGATAGCATCTTGCAGTTGATGGAGATTTGTGGGATGCACTTCCTGGGCATGAAGCTCCCGTTCCACCACATCCCAAAGATGCTCTATTGGGTTGAGATCTGGTGACTGTGGGGGCCATTTTAGTACAGTGAACTCATTGTCATGTTCAAGAATCCAATTTGAAATGATTCGAGCTTTGTGACATGGTGCATTATTCTGCTGGAAGTAGCCATCAGAGAATGGGTACATGGTGGTCATAAAGGGATGGACATGGCCAGAAACAATGCTCAGGTAGGCCGTGGCATTTAAACTATGCCCAATTGGCACTTAGGGGCCTAAAGTGTGCCAAGAAAACATCCCCCATTCCATTACACCACCACCACCAGCCTGCACAGTGGTAACAAGGCATAATGGATCCATGTTCTCATTCTGTTTACACCAAATTCTGACTCTACCATCTGAATGTCTCAACAGAAATCGAGACTCATTAGACCAGGCAACATTTTTCCAGTCTTCAACTGTCCAATTTTGGTGAGCTCGTGCAAATTGTAGCCTCTTTTTCCTATTTGTAGTGGAGATGAGTGGTACCCGGTGGGGTCTTCTGCTGTTGTAGCCCATCCGCCTCAAGGTTGTGCGTGTTGTGGCTTCACAAATGCTTTGCTGCATACCTCGGTTGTAACGAGTGGTTATTTCAGTCAAAGTTGCTCTTCTATCAGCTTGAATCAGTCGGCCCATTCTCCTCTGACCTCTAGCATCAACAAGGCATTTTCGCCCACAGGACTGCCGCATACTGGATGTTTTTCCCTTTTCACACCATTCTTTGTAAACCCTAGAAATGGTTGTGCGTGAAAATCCCAGTAACTGAGCAGATTGTGAAATACTCAGACCGCCATGTCACGCTCAAAATTGCTTAAATCACCTTTCTTTCCCATTCTGACATTCAGTTTGGAGTTCAGGAGATTGTCTTGACCAGGACCACACCCCTAAATGCATTGAAGCAACTGCCATGTGATTGGTTGATTAGATAATTGCATTAATGAGAAATTGAACAGGTGTTCCTAATAATCCTTTAGGTGAGTGTATTTTCCACTGGGAAGCTTAGGGATAATTTTGATACCCAAGTTCCTGAGTTGGGCGGCCCATAAACTTTAAACATGGTGGAGGTTAGAATGATTTTTGCTGTGACTCCTATTCTTCATTTAGATTTTTTCACAACAGCTACATCGCCTTGTTTTGTCATTAAAGTAATGCATATTTACAAATGAATAATCATTTGAAGCGCACTGTTTAATAAGATTTTCCCAATAGAATAAATAGGCAAGAATAAACCTGGTGTCCTCCATGATTCCTGCTCTTTCCATCAACAAAGCACTTGAATGTGATGAGGGTAATCACAACGGGACAGCATTCGATCATACTCTGAAGTACTCTCCCCCAAAAGGTATTCCTATAACTAAAATCGTTTCCAGTTCCTGCAGTGCGAACTCGCCAAAAATCGTGTTCTATGATAGGAAATATGCAGTTGTTCCTCTGGTGCGAAAGCCCCTATTAGGCTTTTATAATGTAGCCTATTTTATAATTTTAAATGGGATTATGTAGCCTATGCATGGAATAGTTGGATAACCTACTACACCAATGCAATGCACTTGACAAATTTTTACTCATTTGAATGGACATAGTCCATTATATGCCACATAAATCTTGGAAATCTTTGGCAATATAAGTTACATTTATTTGTAGTTCATATGGCAGGTTATATTTTGCATATAACAGTGCAAAACACTTGCCATAGCGCCAAAATACTGCATGAAACCTGTATGTTAGTGTACACACAAAGCATTAAACTCCTTGTAAAAATCTACTGTTAAGGAAGTTTTTGAAGTGCATAACTTTAGCGCATAACAGCAGTTCACACTCAAGCACTGTCCTCATTACAATACATTTCAGTTGTAGAGGATGTATATTTTATTTATGAAACAACTACATTTGTATGTGAATAATAAGTTTCAGTTTTTTCCTCTGTATAGGCCTATATATTGGCACCACTTAATTTTGAAGATGTAATCAGTGAGCCTGAACTTGGTATTTGATTTGTAATTATATCAGATGCTTGTACAGAAAAGGGATTGAGTGCACAATGTTTGGGATGAGTCAGCGCTGAAAGGTGTTAGGCTGAATATATCACCGTGCTGTAGTTATAGAGCCTGTAGAAATGAGTGAGAATTTGACATCTATGACGCACATCTCTAAATAAAATAAATTTTTGCCAAAGGTGGCAGTGTTTTAGTGTATGCTTGAATTATCAGTTAACAGTTATTTTTTTAAGGAACATATTAAATGGTTATTGGCATCTGGAAATGACAAACAAAACCAAAATGCTTGTTTTTTGTCTTGTTTTTTTGGAGTAAAATATGACCCTGACATAACTGACATTAAATGTATCTCTGCGTATTGAAATGGGAGAGAAATCATAAAAAGGTATTGTACCTTTGAGCTTGTGCTAGCGGAGAACACTAGGGGTCAGTAAAAGCCTTTTCGTGATGGAGCGAATATTAAATGAGATGCGCTTTTCTCACTGTTTGCAGCAAAATTAACAGCTAAACAAATGATGATTCCCTTATATAATTATGCAGTTTAAATTCCAGTATTCACTTTCAAATCACTTTTTGTTTTTGTTTTTTTGTGAGAGAGAGAACAGAATATTCACATCTTTCAATATCACTATATGATTGTTTTAGTATATGATTCTGTGTGTTATATTCTGTTATGCATATGCTTTATTCACTTTTAATGCACAGACTATATAACCTGCAATATAGAACTGACTGTGCAATTGCAAAACTTGTTGGCCAACAGTGTCAGACGGAAGAATGTAGAGAACGAAAGATAGATCCAAGTCGACAAAAGCCACAAAGAACTTCAAGTTTAGAGATAGTAAGTCTCCTTCCAACAACAGAAGCCAATACAAATAAAACAGGAGGAAACAAACATCATAATGTAGTTTTTTCCTCCCATGTCCCTCGCTCACTTCCTCTGTTACAAGATAAAAGAACCAAAGTAAATTCCCAGAAGATGCAGCCTTTGATTGTGAGCTCATATCTGCACCAGTGTCAAAAGTGTGTGTGTGTGTGTGTGAGAGAGAGAGAGAGAGAGAGAGAGAGAGAGAAAGAAAATTTCCTACTGGGTGAGAAGATGAATAGTGAGCTGTAGACACAGGCTGCTCTCGCCGCATAGACACAACCTGCAGCCTTGAACCCTTTCATCATGTTCTAACAGCTCAGATTTAGATCCCCTCACTCTCAACACACACACGTTGTGTTTTCATGTTTTATGGGGACTTTCCATAGACATAATGGTTTTTGTACAGTACAAACTGTATATTCACCTAAACCTACCCATCACAGAAAACTCTCTGCATTTTTACGTTTTCAAAAAACATCATTCTGTATGATTTATAAGCTTTTTTCTTCAAAAAAATGTCACATGGACAAGGATTTGGGATATTTCCATCTTTGTGGGGACATTAATAATGTAGTCCCCATAATCTAGTGTTTACCAGGCCACACACACTGGCACGTAAATAGTTTGGAAATGTTGGAGGTGTTTCTTTCTCTGAAGCACTTCCTTCCAGACCTCAGGGGCCATCATGTGCTTGTTCGGACATACAACACATTGGTGGTCCCATATATAAACCATCAGGGGGGTCTGAGATTGCGCCCGTTATTCAAGCTAGTTCGCCAGATCCTCCTGTGGGCCCAAGGGGAACTGCTTTCTATTAAGGCAGTTTATTTCCTGGGGTATGGAATATGGAAGCAGACATCCTGTCGAGGCAGGGGCTGAGGCCTGGGGAATGGAGACTCCACCCTGAAGTGGTGGAGCTCCTGTGGGAGAATTTAGGCAGAGCAGAAGTGGATCTGTTTGCATCATCAGAAACTTCTCACTGTCGTCTGTGGTTCTCCCCATCTCATCCATCTCCTCTGGGACTGGACACCATGGTACAGGAGTGGTAGAGGCTGCCCCTGTATGCATTTCCCCCGATTGCTCTGCTTCCGGGAGTTCTAGAGAGAGTTTGCCGGGACGGCAAATATCTGTTGCTAGTAGCACCATACTGGCTGGCCCGAGTATGGTTCTCGGATATAGTGTCTCTCTTCGACAGCTCCTTGACAGCCCGATGGAGATTCTGATCAGGAGGGATCTGCTCTCTCAGGTAAGGGGATCAATTCTGCACCCTCACCCTGAGTTCAAAGAGAACTGTGGGCTTAGCCTCTGAGGGGGCCCAGCTCATAACTTCTGGTCTCTCAACTGAGGTTGTGGAGACCATTCTGCAATAGAGCTCCCTCCACAAGGAAACTTTATGCCCTGAAGTGGAGATTATTCACTTCATGGTGTGAGAATCACCAGTTGGACCCAGTTAACTGCCCAGTGGGTGCAGTGCTGGACTTCCTGCAGGAAAGATTCTCAGCAGGGTTAGCCCCCTCCACAATAAAGGTGTATGTGGTGGCCTTAGCTGCTTACCACACTCCTGTGGGTGGTATATCTATGGGGCAACACACGTTGATTACTTGTTTCCTTCGTGGCACTTTGAGGTTAAGACTTGTAGTTCATACTAGGGTGCCAGCCTGGGATTTGGCCGTCATACTATGGAGTCTTTCTGAGGCTCCCTTTGAGCCGATTGAAGAAGTTCCTGAGAAGTTTCTCACTCTAAAGACTATCTTTCTGCTGGCTATTACGTCTTTCAAGAGAATAGGAGACATTCAAGCCCTTTCGGTGGCACCCTCGTGCTTGGAATTTGTGACCAGCATAGTTAAGGCCTTCCTACACCCTAGGCCGGGCTATATTCCTAAGGTTCCTGCTAATGTTGTAAGACCAGTTATACTGCAGGCCTTATGTCCTCCTCCCTTCTGGACGTCAGACCAGGAAAAGCTTAATCTGCTCTGCCCTGTGCGGGCATTAGACACTTATGTCCACAGAGCTGCCCTGTGGAGGAACGCTGAAAAACTGTTCGTATGTTTTCGGGGTGCCTGGCATCTAAGCAGAGAATGAGTAAGTGGGTGGTTGAGGCCATTTCACTTGCTTTTGAGGCGGCCGGTCAGCCTTCACCTTTGGCTGTACAGGCCCATTCTACTAGGTGTATGGCTGCTTCAAAAGCTTTATTGTCAGGGGTTTCCCTACAAAAAGTGTGTGATGCAGCAGGGTGGTCCTCGCCACACACGTTTGTGAGGTTTTAAAAACTTGACCTTAGCTCTATACTGGGGCCACAGGTGCTCGCTGGTTGATGACGTCACCCATCTATGACGTTCCGTCACTCCATTGGATTGATTCCATATGTGCTTCACAACGCAATCACACAGAGGCGTTCCCATAGCAATGACGCAGTGGCTCGTTCCCTCGTCATGGAACTAAGGTTACATATGTAACCGAGACGCTCCCTGCTGGGTATATCTTGTTTTAAGGATTTTTGATATTTTTACTGAAAAACAACACACACACACACACACACACACACACACACACACACACACACACACACACACAAAAAACTGATTAAGTCATTTTTGCAGTGTTGAGCTCCATAAGATGCTTTCTAGGAAGGCAGCTCACTAGGTTTTATTACAGAGCTCATAAGAGTCATTAATGTCACATGGCTTTGATTATACATGCTTCATTCTAATGATGAATTTTAATTGTACAAGATTGAAATCAAATCTGATTAAATTAGCTGACGTGATAGATTTATGCCGCTGGTATTAGAAAGAGAGATCAATGAGGCTGGTCATAAACACAAGAGGAGAAATTTGGTTTAGGTTGTGTCCAAGAGAAAGACAGCTCCAGAGCAACCTCACAAAGACAGAGAGGCAGGAGGAGAAAATCAAAGACATTTCGGCATGTATGAGAGTTTGAAAACATGTCCAGGTTTGGGTTATGATCCGTAGGGATCCGTTCCAGCGGAGTTGCTCTGACTCACTCATTACTGAACTCCAAAACAAAAGTTCTATAGGTGCTGGGAGAAGTGAAGGCTGAATACACCCAGACTCAGTCTGCTGGAGCTTCTGTCAGCTCCTCTTGTTGATGCATTCTGCATGTTTAATGGAAGCTTTCAATAATTTAGTTTCTTTTTTCATACATAGGAGATAGGGAGGAAATGTAGGAAGGAAATATATATATGTATATGTATCAGGATGTCTGATGGGTTTATTTATATATTTTTATTCTGTAATGATATAAAAATGGATAGTAAAGTAGAAATACTCTGGTCACATGATGTCAAAGGGCACGTTTTGCTTATGATTTGCGTCTTCATTTTTGATTTATAATTTATTATTTTCCCAGCATGTGAAAGCTTGTGCACAAGTTGGAGATTCTGGTATTTAAAATAAAACAAATATTTAAAAAAAAATTTTTTTTTTATATTACTTAGTGTAATTTATTTGGAGTTTAACAAGGAGCAGAGCTATGACCATTCTCATTTTATGTTTACATATCGATAATTCCAGCTAAAAGGACACATTCTCAGAACTTTAACTATCAGGGTTCTGACAGGGTTCTCTCAAAGTTATGAACAAACATTATTCCAGTGATGTTAACAGAACATTTGTTCAAAGTTATCTGGTCTGTAATAATGCTCTCAAAACGTTGGGACAAAAACATTATTTATACATCGTTCATGGGAAGTTTTTTCACAAAACAGAAGCTCAACCATACTTCCTTGACGTGCAAGAACAAACTTCAAACATGCTGCATAACACAAGAATGAATCTCATTGGTTCTTGCTGAAGCTCAAACGTGCTGTGTGTGAGTTGATGAATGTTTACATGTGAATATATGCCTAAATTAAACCTGTTTATCAAAGTGACAGTCTATTCAGAAAATTCGTATTAAATAGCTCGATTCATATGGATTCGTTTTACGATCTCTAATGAAATGTGTGAGGCGTCAAAGTGTCAAAGCATCATTTCTTGCTGTTCCAAACGACAACTATGCAACTACACATTTGGAATGGCAAGAAATGATGATAGAATTTTCATTTTTGGGTGAACTATCCCTTTAAATATTAAATCCACTATTGTTTTACATAGATTTGTTCTATAGTCTATACAGCATTATACATGCAATCACATCAAAGTAACCATAATTACATTACAGAAAAATTAAGCATAATCACTTAATTTTTTTCAAGGGAAAAGTAATTAAATTACAGTAATTAATTACTTGGTAATACACCCAACATTCATATAAAACCATATAAAACATTCATATAAAACCAAGAAAAAATGCTTTTAAAATGTTCAGAGAGCGCTCAGAAATAACGTTTTCTTCAACTTAACAGGAACGTTATCAAAATGCTTTAAAACATTTGTTAGCTGGGATTATGCTGTACTTTTGCACCATTTCTAGAATATGTCATCAGTATTTAAAAATGCATGTAAACTATAGACAGACTAAATGCATTGGGTCCTTATAATCAGAGGCACTAAATAACAATGAACCTTGTTAAATTCCTGTATTTCCATTTCCATTATTTGTAGTTACATTTTTACTGGGGCAGACAATGATATGCAGATTTACGGGATAAAGGATTGTGCTGTCCTCCGAACAGGAATAAGAGGAGAAGGAGAAAAGTGGAGGGATGAAATTCAGGACATGACATCAGTAAACATCAAATCACTTCACAGGTTGAAGCTGTTATATAGCTTTGTTAGTTGGAAGGCGAGTATTAGATGATAGGGTGAACTGTTGCAAAATTTAAATGCGATGCACATAAATGTCCAAGTATACATGAACAATGAATGAACAATGAACGGCTGTGCAAAAACAGTTTGGATTTGGATTGATTTGGCTTCATTTGAAAAAATTTGTGCCTAAAACCAATCTTGTTTGCTGGATGAGTCAGGGATTTTATCCTCTTAACAAATTAGAAAACGTTTTTAAAGCCTAATCAAATTTGATGGTTGATCTAAGATGTCAATAAAAAAAAAAAATTCAGTCTCGGGATTGAATACTGGGAAACAGTGCACTACACTATATTACAAACTGCATACTATTATATATATGTATGTATGTATGTATGTATGTGTGTGTATATATGGATATATATATACACTCACCTAAAGGTTTATTAGGAACACCTGTTCAATTTCTCATTAATGCAATTAGCTAATCAACCAATCACATGGCAGTTGCTTCAATGCATTTAGGGGTGTGGTCCTGGTCAAGACAATCTCCTGAACTCCAAACTGAATGTCAGAATGGGAAAGAAAGGTGATTTAAGCAATTTTGAGCGTGGCATGGTTGTTGGTGCCAGACGGGCCGGTCTGAGTATTTCACAATCTGCTCAGTTACTGGGATTTTCACGCACAACCATTTCTAGGATTTACAAAGAATGGTGTGAAAAGGGAAAAACATCCATTATGCGGCAGTCCTGTGGGCGAAAATGCCTTGTTGATGCTAGAGGTCAGAGGAGAATGGGCCGACTGATTCAAGCTGATAGAAGAGCAACTTTGACTGAAACAACCACTCGTTACAACCGAGGTATGCAGCAAAGCATTTGTGAAGCCACAACACGCACAACTTTGAGGCGGATGGGCTACAACAGCAGAAGACCCCACCGGGTACCACTCATCTCCACTACAAATAGGAAAAAGAGGCTACAATTTGCACAAGCTCACCAAAATTGGACAGTTGAAGACTGGAAAAATGTTGCCTGGTCTGATGAGTCTTGATTTCTGTTGAGACATTCAGATGGTAGAGTCAGAATTTGGCGTAAACAGAATGAGAACATGGATCCATCATGCCTTGTTAGCACTGTGCAGGCTGGTGGTGGTGGTGTAATGGTGTGGGGGATGTTTTCTTGGTACACTTTATGCCCTATAGTGCCAATTGGGCATCGTTTAAATGCCACGGCCTACCTGAGCATTGTTTCTGACCATGTCCATCCCTTTTTGACCACCATGTACCCATTCTCTGATGGCTACTTCCAGCAGGATAATGCACCATGTCACAAAGCTCGAATCATTTCAAATTGGTTTCTTGAACATGACAATGAGTTCACTGTACTAAAATGGCCCCCACAGTCACCAGATTTCAACCCAATAGAGCATCTTTGGGATGTGGTGGAACGGGAGCTTCGTGCCCTGGATGTGCATCCCACAAATCTCCATCAACTGCAAGATGCTATCCTATCAATATGGGCCAACATTTCTAAAGAATGCTTTCAGCACCTTGTTGAATCAATGCTACGTAGAATTAAGGCAGTTCTGAAGGCGAAAGGGGGTCAAACACAGTATTAGTATGGTGTTCCTAATAATCCTTTTGGTGAGTGTATGTATATATATATATATATATATATATATATATATATATATATATATATATACACTAATTATTTTTTAATATTATGTGATACACATTATACCAGAGGTCTTCACCCCTGCTCCTGGGGACCCACTGTCCTTTCCTGCTCCTGGGGACCCACTGTCCTTTCCAACCTGCTTCAGCACACCTGCCTGTGTATTTTCAACAAGTGCTCCTGAAGAGCTTGATCAGCTCCAGCTATCTTTGATTAGGGTTGGAGCTAAACTCTGCAGGACAGTGGGTCCCCAGGAGCAGGGTTGAAGACCTCCGCATTATACCATAATAAACAATATTGTTCTCAATTACCTCAATACTTGCATGTTTAATTCTGCAAAATAAAAATAGTTACTTTGCATTTGTGATGCCATTTTGTTTTGACTTTGGGCAGTTTGATTAAATGTTAAAAAAAAAATTGTAATAGTTTATTCTGCTACACTGAAAATGAATTGATTCACGGTTTACACTGCTCATAATTACAGAGCTAACAATTATGAATTTCTATGGCACCACAATCAACGCCTAAAGGAATCTGCAGCGGTCCGGTGGTACAGCAGTCATGCGGTACAACCTAGGAGCGCTCAAACAATTCCCGTCTTACAGGCTGTGATTACGAGCTCTACGAGGACCTGAACGCTTTTTACAAGTTGAAATCACGTAATTGCGGTAATTACCGGTACAACACCTTTAGTCGTTGATAGTGGTGCCAAAGAAATGGCTAATTCCCAGTCTGTCTGAATATAACGTCACGTGTTGTCATCTTGAGACTATTGTAAGTACGACATGATGTGAATGCAGCATCTACCTCCCGACTGTACGATCAAGTATTTTTTTCCCTGAATGGATTTTTTAGACTATAAAAGGTAAAAATGAAATTTTCTCTTCTTCACTCCAATTCCGTTGCCTCGTGACATTTTCCGTTTCCGTGACAGCGTTGTTTCACACATCACGTTTGGAAACACAATGCGGGTTGAAAAGGGCAGTGTGAAAAGCCAATATGCATATTAAGAGATTTCCATCACAAAATCTGTGATGTTTTTCACAACAGGCCTATACATACACAGAAAGAGTACGTGTAGTGTCCCAGCTCACAAAAATATGTTCTAAGAATGTTTTGCTAACATTCTCATTAAGTTATGAAAATGCTATTTTTGAATGTTCTTTGGATGTTAAAAATATCCAGGCTTTGTTTCACAGACAAGGTTTAGATTAAGCCAGGATCAGGCCTTAGTTCATTTAGGTAGTACCCTATTTCGATTACATGTTCTTTCACTTATTTCACCCGACAACTTGAATGATATCTGCAATTGATATTTGTGATGGCGTCTTCATATTTGGAGTCATAGTGATTCAGAAACAGACTGGTAGCAGTTATTGTATTCGCAATGCATGAAGACACGCTTGATCTGATGTAAAGCCCTGTTGTGTGAGGATGATTGGCATCACCTCCCAAAGCTCGTCTATAGAGAATCACATGTGAATCTACATGCATTTGAATTGCAGAAATAAACTTGTTTTTCTCAAGCCTAAAATAATCATTATGCAGCGTCTTTCTTCCCTCCAAAACCAAACAGAGAAAACAATTGACAAGCATCTCTGAACCATTCTGGACATTACACCTGAAATTACATTTGTGCATTTGGTAGACAACCACCAACCAGCAATATGACTAATGTAGCTTGTCATGACTACTGAATATTACATGAATGCATTCATGGAACATAATCTAATCTGCAAAATCAATCTCAATGAATATTTAGTTGCAAGTGGTGAAATTATTTATTCAAATGGGTATAATGTTCATATATTATGTAGGGAATTTCTGTATTTCTTAGTATTTTGTGGACTTTTGAACGCTACTGTATATTATTCTTAATGCAGAGGCATTAGAAAAACCTTAAAATATCTTTGGAGCGTTATGTAGATCAGGCACTTGCTTCCATCAGTTTAAATATGGTAAATCCTGCGTCTTTAAGCTTGTGGCTGGTGCTCATTGCTAGATGAAAGAAGACATTAGAACTCATCATAGTCTCAGATTTATCAGTATCTAGAGGGGCATTAGCACCTCTCTTAGTGTGTGATGAAGAGCGGGAGTGACAGGAAATCATTGTCTTGGCCAGTCTGCTCAATCTGAGAGTCAGTGGATGGGATAGGATGGGGGAGATCTCTCAAGGTTACTGAGGGTTGTGTTGGAATAGGAGACTTAATTTCAATGTGTGTTTGTGTGGGTGTTGATAACATAGAAATGTGAAATATCACAGGTACTATAGTTGTTGTCGCTGTCATCAATTAATGGGGTTTAGTTCTGTTCAGATCAGACCTGTGCAGATCAGTTGGCTTCAACAAATATAAAAAGGAAAGAATTGTTTTGTGATGCTATATAGCAAGTACACAATATGCAAAAGTCTTTGAAATAAATAAATATATATATATAAATATATATATATATATATATATATATATATATATATATATATATATATATATATATATATATATATATATATATATATATATATATATAAACACACACACACACACATTCAGTGTTTCTTTTTTCCTTCCTTCCAGTGATTATAGTTACTGGAAACTAAAACTAGTTTGCTAATTGAAATAAAATATAAATATTAGATGGAAAAACTTAAACTAAATATGTTGCCTTGGCAACTAACTGAATTAAATACGTTTGGTGAAGTACTAAAGTTACTAATGCTAAAACTGAAAAAAAAAGATCACATAAAAAAATACTAGTATATAAAAAAATAAACTGCTATAGTATCAGAATCGCTTCATTAACCAAGTGTTATGGTTGAGCTACATATATACACTCACCTAAAGGATTATTAGGAACACCTGTTCATTTTCTCACTAATGCAATTATCTAATCAACCAATTTCTAGGGTTTACAAAGAATGGTGTGAAAAGGGAAAAACATCCAGTATGCGGCAGTCCTGTGGGCGAAAATGCCTTGTTGATGCTAGAGGTCAGAGGAGAATGGGCCGACTGATTCAAGCTGATAGAAGAGCAACTTTGACTGAAATAACCACTCGTTACAACCGAGGTATGTAGCAAAGCAACAGCACAACAGGGCTACAACAGCAGAAGACCCCTTCGGGTACCACTCATCTCCACTACAAATAGGAAAAAGAGGCTACAATTTGCACAAGCTCACCAAAATTGGACAGTTGAAGACTGAAAAATGTTGCCTGGTCTGATGCGTCTCGATTTCTGTTGAGACATTCAGATGGTAGAGTCAGAATTTGGCGTAAACAGAATGAGAACATGGATCCATCATGCCTTGTTACCACTCTGCAGGCTGGTGGTGGTGGTGTAGTGGTGTGGGGGATGTTTTCTTGGCACACTTTAGGCCCCTTAGTGCCAATTGGGCATAGTTTAAATGCCACGGCCTACCTGAGCATTGTTTCTGACCATGTCCATCCCTTTATGACCACCATATACCCATTCTCTGATGGCTACTTCCAGCAGGATAATGCACCATGTCACAAAGCTCAAATCATTTCAAATTGGTTTCTTGAACATAACAATGAGTTCACTGTACTAAAATGGCCCCCACAGTCACCAGATCTCAACCCAATAGAGCATCTTTGGGATGTGGTGGAACGGGAGCTTCGTGCCCTGGATGTGCATCCCACAAATCTCCATCAACTGCAAGATGCTATCCTATCAATATGGGCCAACATTTCTAAAGAATGCTTTCAGCACCTTGTTGAATCAATGCCACGTAGAATTAAGGCAGTTCTGAAGGCGAAAGGGGGTCAAACACAGTATTAGTATGGTGTTCCTAATAATCCTTTAGGTGAGTGTACGTACACACTCTAAAAAATGCTAGGTTAAAAACAACCCAAGTTGGGTTGAAAATGGACTAACCCAGCGGTTGGGTTGTCTTAAGCAAACATTTA
Organism: Paracanthobrama guichenoti; assembly: GCA_018749465.1. Taxonomy (NCBI): domain Eukaryota; kingdom Metazoa; phylum Chordata; class Actinopteri; order Cypriniformes; family Gobionidae; genus Paracanthobrama; species Paracanthobrama guichenoti. The sequence goes on from CM031953.1 coordinate 23,421,658, forward strand.
ATCCAACTGCTGGGTTAGTCCATTTTCAACCCAACTTGGGTTGTTTTTAACCCAGCATTTTTTAGAGTGCATAACAATACAAGGAAGAAAAAATAAATATGACTGCTTTAAAACAAGGGCATGAGACAAAGGCATACAGAATAACCACCTGGCTCCAGTCGCTTGATGAAAAAGCTGTTTTCTGGCTTGAGATTTATGCAATCTGTCCAATATTCAACAATTTGGAAAGGTTAAAAGCATTGGGGTTTCACCCTTTGTAAATCACAGCAGAAACATCATTCCAATATAAATAAATGCAAACTGATAAACTTCCTCTGACCATTATTAAACTTGCAAACCTCAACACTTGGAGGGTTTAAAGGTTTTCTTTTGCAGCACAAAAACATTTTGTTTGCTCACATAATTTAGCTAATTATTATTATAGATAAGCAGATGTTTTCTAACTTTAAGGTATTTCATATTATTATTATTATTATTATTATTATTATTATTATTATTATTAGTGTTAGCTAATACCCTTGCATGAGACAAATATCTAATACGTGTTTCCAAAAATGATCAGAACCACAGAGAAGCATTCCATATGTTATGATATATTACTGGTCAGACTGTACAGAAATTAAAGGGGTCATGACATCAGAAATCAAATTTGATCTTTTGCCATTTACCAATAAATGTATATCTTTGTTTGTACCATTAAAACATCCTGCAAGTTTCACATCTTCACAAAACATTTATCTACTCAAGCTCCAAAACGGCTCATTTGGATATGGTGGGATTCTGTGTTACACAGGCAAATACATTTGCATATGCCTGCCTCTAGAGCAGTGGTTTCCAACCACGTTCCTGGAGGCCCACCAACAGTGCACATTTTGCATGTCTCCTCAATCAAACACACCTGATTCAAGTCATCAGCTCATTAGTAGTGACTCCAAAATCTGATGTGGGTGTGTCAGACAAAGGAGACATGCAAAATGTGCACTGTTGGTGGGCCTCCAGGAACGTGGTTGGGAACCACTGCTCTAGAGAAAGACATTGACAATAGAGGGTATGCTTTGATGTCACTTTCCCGCCGGAATATGTCCCCTCAGCCAGACTGAGTGGCAAAAGAGCTGCTGCATGACTGGATTTAACAGGGGAAACTGTGAAAACGTGAGTAAAATACATTATTAACAGTTTAAATTGAAGGTTGGACTAGATCTAGTGTTCCTTACAACTTTAAGAAACTACAACAAAGATCCAGTGTTCCATGGATATTGGCATGCTGCCAGGAATCATGTTTCCTGACATTTATATGTGCCATTTTGATGCTGGGGAAATACATAAAACAAATTTGTGACCATAAAAATTTGTTTTAAATTTAGTAAATTAGTAAATTTAAAAAAATTTGTTTTAAATAAAGTAAATTAGTGACATTGCAAACCGTAAGTAAACAATTTCATAATGCTTTGTCTGTAAATCACGGTTTTATTTGGATAATGTTTTCAAAACACGTGCGATAGCGAGTGGACGTTGACGTTTTTTCCTATGGAATGACATTAGCCAATCATAAATGTCCATTTATTGACAAGCCTTAAAGGAGCCGCTCCTTAAAACGGATAATTTCAGACAGAGTGTCAGAAAGAAGGTTGAAAATAATAGTTTTTCCACATACTGTATATATTAGTTTTTATTTATTTTATTTTTATTTTATTTGTGTGTGTGTGCAAAAAACTTTATTAACATTATAAGTGAGCTTCAGGAACATATTAAAATAATAATAAAAAATGTACATCATGACCCTTTAAAGGAATACTCTGCACAAAAATAAATATAATTCAATGGCTTGTTTTTTTCCACAGAACAACATTTTTAAATTCCATATGCAATTACAATGAACAGAACGGGGATAAGAAAAAAGATACAACAGCTCCATAAAAACATTTTTAAATGATTCCATAAAGCTTGTACACTATAATCAAAAAATAACTATTTACTAAATAAACACACAGAAGTCAAATCCAAAAATGATTTTTCTTCCAAAAGCTTCATACAGATCTAAACAAGCCCCTCTCAAGCTACACAATCTCATAAAACGCATTATGCATGTGATTATGAGTAGCATGATGTTTACTATGTGCTCTAATCTTTCTAAAAATAAGTCAGTGTTGTTCCCTCACTCAAACAGACCATGCTGTTTTTAAGCCCATATAACCAATGTTCTCTCTCGACCCCACTGACACAGCCTGTGACTGCTGGGAAAACAGCAGCGCTACTCTTACCTATGTGATGGGTTTGCTGCAATATCACACCAACAAGTTCGCTCTTCACATTCACATCCATATTTAATATGGGGAGCTGGCTGCACTGCCACCTGTCAAGTACCCCTCACACACACACACACACACACACACACACACACACACACACACACACACACACACACACACACACACACACACACACACACACACACACACACACACACACACACACACACACACACACACACACACACACACACACGACGACCCCTGTGGGTTTGCAGAGGGAGATAAGGGCTCTTGTGGGCATCAAACTGAAGCTGGAAGAGTTGCATGGGTACTGTTGGTTCTGTACCAGTCAAGAATTGTATTATATAAACCCATCTGTATGCTTCTCATGAGCACGATTGCTTCTATGCATAAATTCAATAATGACGTCAATGCTTTTTGATTATGTACTTTATAGCTGTTAGATTACTATTTCTAGTAACGTAGGTAAAAAGAACAAACTGTCCCCCTTCAAAAACATAATCTCACATAATTTATCTTTTACCTCTGAAATTCAATTACATATCAGATGCTGGAGAGAATATGTTTTGATCGAAGAGGTCTCTTATGAGCAGTGGAGGAAGGAGAATATAAAGATTTAGTTTACCAATATTTTGCTGCATTCTGTTAAGTCTTGCACGCTGAACCTCATCCATGCTAACAGGAAACTTTCTCAGAACATTCTGGCAAGGTTCTCTCAACATTATGAACAAACGTTCTTCAAGTAACATTTAATTTAACATTCGTTCAAAGTTAGCTGATCTTTAATAATGTTCTCAAAACATCAAAGTAAACATTATAAAGTACATCGTTCATAGATTTATAATTATTTTTTCTGAAATGCTTTAGTTGTACGATCATCTAACGTTTTTTCAAACGTCACTACTTGTTTCAGACTGTTCAGAGAACATTACAAAAGTAACGTTCCCATAATGTTTGAAAAATTATAAAAATGGACCGTTCCCGTAATGTTTCTCTAACATTAACATAACCAAGAAGAAAATGTTTTTAAAACATTTAAAAACTGGACATTTTGAATGGAGCCCTGCACATGACATGCGGGGGAAAAATATGTATATTGTGGCCATGAATTAACAATTCATTACTTACTAATATGTCAGCATGTTTTACTAATTAGTTCACTCTAGTAGTGGGAAGTTCGGATCATTTTACTGACTCGGATCTTTGAATCTCGTTCAGCAAAATGAACGAATCTTTTTTTCAAGTCATTTCGTTCATTTCAGCAGAATCTAATTAAAATGTTACATTTTCCAACACATTTAGTACTACTTTTGGAATAAAAAAAACTATAAGCTAATGCAGCCATGGCCAAACTTTGAGAAAATAATTATTAATCAATAACTTAGCTGGGTCTTAATCAGGCTATGTATACAGTCTGTTAGTTCACCTCACATCCCGATCCAAATCATTCTTTCTTTTGTCACTTCACATTTAATCACGTCTGTTTCGTTCATTTTGTGTTGACCGTGCATGCGCAACATCCCATATGTTCTGTCCCGGGAACAGAAAAGATAAGTTCATCTCTCGAGTTTCTGGGTTCGAGTTGTTCGTTCAATGTACCGGAAACAGAAAAGATGAGTTCACCTCCTGTGTGCGTGTGTGTTGCTTACCTGGGGAACACATGGCACCAGGATGCACTATGGAAAGAAGGCAAGCCGGCGGAGGCAGTGTGATGCTTTGGGAAATGTTCTGCTGGGAAACCGTGGGTCTTGCCATCCATGTGGATGTTACTTTAACATGTTCCACCTACCTAACCATTGTTGCAGACCATGTACAGCCTTTCATGGAACAGTATTCCCTGGTGGCTGTGGCCTCTTTCAGCAGGATAATGCGCCCTGCCACAAAGCAAAAATGGTTCAGGAATGGTTTGAGGAGCAAAACGATGAGTTTGAGGTGTTGACTTGGCCTCCAAATTCCCCAGATCTCAACCCAATCGAGCATCTGTGGGATGTGCTGAACAAACAAGTCCGATCCATGGAGGCCCCACCTCGCAACTTACAGGACTTAAAGGATCTGCTGCTAAAGGATCTTGGTGCCAGATAAATAGTTTGTGTGGCCTTCAGATTATCTCAAGAACAGTACGTAGAGATCTTCATGGAATCGGTTTCCATGGTCGAGCAGCTGCATCCAAGCCTTACATTACCAAGTGCAATGCAAACCATCGGATGCAGTGGTGTAAAGCATGCCGCCACTGGACTCTAGAGCAGCGGAGACGTGTTCTCTGGAGTGACCAATCACGCTTCTCTGTCTGACAATCTGATGGACGAGTCTGGGTTTGGTGGTTTCCAGGAGAACGGTACTTGCCTGACTGCACTGTGCCAAGTGTAAAGTTTGGTGGATACAACCCACTAAGGATTGAGCTGCTGGGTTCATGAATATTAATCATGTTACCTGTGTTCACTATCTGATTTGCTTTTTTTTTTGCGGATTAGTTTCGCCCACTACCGGAGAAACTGGCATATCTTCTGCTTGTTCTTTAAAGCTGAATAATTTCAAATTAAAAAGTTATTTTGACAGGAAAATACAACAAAGAATATTCTTTGCATGTAGCGCGTCGACTCTGTGTGGTATGTAAGACTCTTGCGCTCTCTCTTTGCCTGTGTGAGAAACAGCATTCTCAGCAAAGCGACGGCAAGTCGCGTACCTTCACACAAAGAGCTTACATACAGATCGCTTGACGGAGAGTGAAACTCGAGCACTAGTCTGAGTGTTCAGCGAGTGAAAAATATATCTTTGCTAAACTTGTACCTAACCTCTAACACACACATTAGCGAGTAAAATCTAATAATTTATTAGCCAATGGCTAATGATAGACATTATTTAGTCATCCAGAGAGAAGGTTTAGTCGCATATACGAGTGATTTACTCGCATTGTAGAGGGTTGTCATAACTGGAATGTTAGCTTCATTCTTATTTTTAACATCTTTCACACTCCCCTCCAATCACTTAAGGTGTACTCAATTTTTACACAGCCTGCATTCTTTATTTGATGAATAAAATGAGAATAAACATGCACACGAGGCATCATTAGTTAGCCTCATCATTCTCATCATTAAGTGTTTAAGCTGCCATTGGAGATGCATGGTGCCATCAGCTTTCAAATTATCTTGCTGTAGATTTATATAAAAATGTTAATTATTCAAGTTGGAACATGCTAGTTTGTTAAATCTAAAGATAATCTAACACATTTTGCATTTGAATGCCTGAAGCTGTCTAACATTTGAAGGGTAGTAACTTCAGAGAGACAGCACTTTGAGAATCAATGGTTATTGACTAGCATGTTGAAGATCACTCCAGGATCTCTTTTTAGCTAGGCTCTGTAAAACTAGCAGAGTCATTCCTACTATGCAGCACATTTTCATGTTCTGATCATACATTTCATAATTGTGACGTCTGTTCTGGGTTGGAGTTTTGTTTGAATGATGAGGATCGTCATAGGGATCGTTTTGATAATGTTGACGTCTGTATTCAAAAAACGCAAATTAAAAACTTTTTCTGTTTTTAGTACATCATTGTAGTGTAAACATACTCTTTAAAATTGTTCTGTTTATCACGTTTTTGTTTCCAGTTATCCTGAGAAGTGTTACTTTAAAGCCACAATATGTATTTTTTTGCTGCTAGAGGTCGCTTAGGCGTAGCTTGATGACGCCTGGATTTCGCGGAGCTTTTTATAGACTGTTTCATCGGACGCACACGCGTTGCCACGGTTACGCGTCTGGCCCGAAGCTAACTTCCGGTCTGTGTTTGTTTATCGGTCTGGCTAGTGGCTAGTATGGCGCACTACTCAGTAGAAACACATATTTGACGTACTATTCTTGGATATAAATTTATATAAATATTAAGTAGATATCAAGTAGAGAGCATATGACACCAGCACAAAAACAGTGTATGTGTCACCAAAAAGCCTTGAAAGTGTCATAAATATCCAGTCTGACTGCATACGAGAGCAGCGTCTAATGTCATTTAGACTGTATGTCTAATGTAATTTACTTGTTATCAGAAATAATCTAGAGGTAGCTTATTCTGGCTGCGTTTACACTTGGCATTAACATGCGATCATGCCAATCAGGACACAGCGTGTTTACATTTGTTCACATTAAGTGATTGCCATCTGGATAACTGATTGGATTTGCATTTCCCACAAAATATTTAAATTGGGTATGTAATGGGCCTTTATCACGGAGTGTAAAACAACTTTTGCTTTATCCTTTATTAATGGCAGTGCCCATAGAACACGGGGTTTTTGTGATGCATATACAGTCAATCTCAAATAGGGTACTTTATCTACAAGTTTAAGTTTCCCAACATTATGAAACAAAGAAACATGTTATTCAGACGCATTGCATGATTGAAAGGCGAGCGCGCAAGCATTTATATAGGCTACTGTACAGAGAACGGCATTGCATGGTCCTTAAAGGGTTAGTTCGCCCAAAACATTCTGTCATTATTATTCACCCTCATGTCAGTCCCAACCCATAAGACCTTCGTTCATCTTCAGAACACAAATTAAGATATTTTTCTTCTTCTCTACGGTCTCGGGTTGGGATCGACATGAGGGTGAGTTTTCAGTTTTGGGTGAACTAACCCTTTCAAGATTCAAGATTTCAAGTTTTATTTGTCACATATACAGTTATATACAGAATATACAGCCGGCAGTGAAATGTAAACAGGTCCGCTCCATGGACAGTGCAAATTCACAGTTAAAAAAGTCAAGTAGAAGAAAAAAGTAAAAAAATTAAAATAAAGAAGTGGAATAAAATAAGTGAAGTAAACTGTGCAGTGAGTAAACTGTAGACTTATAAATATGTGGTTAACAAATGTATAAAGAGTATAATGTGCAAACAGGTTTATAACAGGTTGTTACACAGTAACAACGAGAACAGAAAGTGCAGTGCAATGTCAGTGTATCGATGTTTATCCTGAAGTGAAGTTTATCCTTTAAGGGCGGTGTTTCCCCCACTCTATACTGCAGACAGAAATGGGAGATTATTTGTAATAAACATGCTGAAACAATAAAAACATATAAATGAAGTTAACGTTGCACAATTAAAATGAAAAATGATAACACATAAGAAAGATAACGCAGCCTCTGTTGTTATTGATTCTTTGCAGATGTCTACCGGAAGTTAAGTTTGGGCCACAAATTTGCGCATGCACAGTAACGTTTGTTTATGTTGTTGTCGTTGAAACCGTCTATAATGCCGCAGACGATCGCTTCCGCTTTTTCCGGTCATGCATACGCAGTGCTGTTTTATCATATTAGTACATATTTATCATATTATACATTATTTGAGTGCATGTGTTGGAAGTTATAGCTTCTCTGTGCATTCGCTCGGCGGCTATTCTGAGATACTTGTTGTACACTGCAGTAACCTAGATCGATATTAGGCATGGTAAAATCATGAAAACGAGATTTAACGAGACTGGTTGTCTGTGGGGTTAGTCCGATGGCAATTCTAACTGTTGGCTTCTAACCTGAAACAACTAAATTAACACTTAAGTAGTGTTATGATGGTTACAATTTACAAATGAGGTTTCATTAGTTAACATTAGTTCATGTATTAACTAACATGAACTAACCATGAGCAGTTCATTTGTTACTGTATTAGTTAGTTAGTAAAAATACAGCTGTTCTAGTTCACAGTGCATTAACTAATGTTAACAAGATTTTAATAATGTATTAGTAAATGTTGAAATTAACATTAACAAAGGTAAATGAATGCCTTATAAGTGCAGTTCATTATTAGTTCATGTTAACTAATGACCATTATTCTAAAGTGTTACCAAAAGAAGTTGTGGTAGACTTTTCTTCCCTACTGAGACCTATATCCCAGTGGCTTCTCAAACAAGAAAAAATGTAGGGCGGGACTTGATTGGATTGTTGTGGTTTGCTATTGCTGTGATGTCATCTGAGTGACAGGTTGCCCCGCCCTCACGCCAGTAAACGCATCATCAGAGATAAGAAAAGATGTCGCTGCAATAGGGGAAGTTATTTTGATTAAAGATTACGAGGGAACATGAATTAAAAAAATATGGGCACGGATAAATCATTTATAAAAATACTGCAACATTCTCATAAATATATAGCTATTTTTAGTGTTTTGTTTGGTTCCTCCTAATTAATAAATATTTTTGAGGACTGTTTTCGACTATCATTTTATAAGTGCCCTCAATATCAATATCCATCTTTCTTTTTTTTTTTTTTGCAGTATCCCTTTAACTAAAGGCCTTGATGACATCATTCAGGAAGTGACGTCAGTTTGGAGGGAAATAACAGCACAAAAATATGTAAGTCTGAGCAATGGATTTAAAGCAATCTGTGGTGTTTTGTTTTATTAATTGATTTGTCTCACTCAAAAAAGTTCAATCCTGTTGTGTCAAAAGATGTTTAGTGAACTTACATTAAATTAACAGTTAATGATTAACTTTAGCTCTTTATTCTGTTAGGTGCATGCTGTTGATAATATTATATAATAAGTATATTGCGATTAAAGGAATGACCAGAAATACTTCACTTCTCATATAGCCTATACTGTTTGTGTCATTGTGCTGAAAACGGGTTCATTATGGTTAGTTATGTTAAGTGATACAGTACATACAGTATAAAATCCTAAATTCAACCTGTTCATCATATAAAGCAGTCGTGTCTCTTCAGAAAATTTGGACTAAACTGCTCAATTCATATGGATTAGTTTTATGATCTCTTTATAAACTTTTTGAAGCAAGCTACAAAGTGGTAGTTGCATAGACTGGCAATGGAGGGGCAAATCTTGCTGATTAAAAAAAAAAAAAAGACAATCCGAGTAGTCAAATAGTCATTAAGGTAGTTGATTTTTGAAGAAATATTCACGTTTGCACACCATTAGTAAAATCTCAGATCATCTAATTCCTGAAAGTGAGCAGTTTACCAGCCCTGCGGCAAACAGCGGGAACGAATGCACACAGCAGCAAAATGTCATGGTGTTCTGATCTGCCGTATGTCATGCAAATAAAAGTGCTGCTTTCTCATATGCCATCCTGTGCTTTGACATTACCTTCCTCTTCTGTTCGCTTAACAATAATGCCAAGAGGATAAAGTACTGTCAGTGCGAGTATGGGTCCTGTTGTTCCGCTAGTTACTGTGGTCGCTCATTAAAAGTCTGTTGAGTCATGCATATAATGATATATTCTGAAAAACCACTCGCTTTCATACCACAGTCTTGAACCCACATCCCTGCAGGTTTGTTGAACAATAACTTGGTAATGTAGCTCATAATCTCTCTACGTCTTGCTGACATGAGGAAACTGATGTTATATAACGTGTTTACAAAGTGAAATACTAAAATGTGCAAGACACAAAGTGGGGAATTCATCAAGAATGAATGATGCTGATGATAGCGTTTGTTAATTGTTCGCATTGTTGGCTTTATTTTAGCACACGATTCACTAAAGGAATTATGCATATTAGGTAGTGCCGCAAACACCCCAACAATTTAATTTGCAGGCCAGTTTTGAGTGCTAGTTTGTAGGAAACAGTCAACTCGCCTTGTTTAAGCCAAGTTTTGTTTTCCTTTAATAGTCATTTAACATTGATAATGAATGAAAACAGCAATGTGAATTGCAGAATGCTCCCCTGATTTTTGTGAGTGATCTTAATTGGCTCTTTTTTTATTGTGAACTCATTAAATCAACGCTATTAATCACGTAATGGAGAGCATATTTATAAGCCATCCTCTTTAACACATATTCTCTTCATATCAGGATTATGAAACTAATCAGAGGAAATTGTTGTAGTGTTGAGTTTTGGCTTGAATTCAGGGTTCGCCTCAGGGCAGATCCTACGGGCCTGTATTACTGTTGGAATGCAGAGTGTTTTGTTTCCTCTGCCAAGTTTAAAATGGAAGCAAACATTTTTAAAAGCAGTATTAAAGTTATCAGTAAATTATAATCTTTTAGAAACTGCAGATATTTGCGCATTGTATGAAATGTTAAAAATGTAGGTCAGTCGAAGAAAGTTTTTTGGAAATGGATGTTTCAAAATACAGATTTCATCACTGAAAATGAACTGATGTGTGCTGGAAATATGACTCTTGGCTGTCACACTGTCTTTAACTGTCATATCAGATTAAGACACCAGATCTCATCCGGGTTTATATATATATTCCTTCGCCCTTCTGAGAATCCCCTCTAGTATCTGTCAACCTCCCCGTATATGAACCCTTGAAATGTGAGTATGGCACTAACAGTATTCAGTCCTCTTGCTTGGGTTGAAGTCATTACAAAGTGCCCTTGGTCACCAACCCCCTCCCCCCACCTCTTCCATTGCCGCTGATTTATTTGGTTTATGCTGCCAGTTCAGAGCCTGGCTGGTGGGTATGTGGCACTTACTAAGACGAATCGTTCTATAAACCAATTTAGTCTATGAATATGAATTCTCGGTAGTTTAATAAGGAAAGCTTCTATAAAATGTATTGCTGTTGCTGTGATGTATATAAAAAATCTCTCTCCAAACAACTAAATACTAATAATAAATGTTTTGTTGTAAGCTTCTTTTACATTATATTTTACAATGTTTTTTATTTTTTTATTTTGCAAGCAACTTATTATACCATATTATTCTTTGTGTTTTTATATATTTTATAATTCTATTTTACAATATATGTTGCTTATTTAAAAACCCTGATTATTATAGTTTATTATTCAGTATTTAATAGAATAATTGCGTGCAAAGGTTTGTTTACTACTATATTTGAAGTAGGGATGCACCAATATGAACATTTTGGCCTATACGATAACCGATAATTCTTTGTATTTGAAAGTCAATAACCAATATATTACGTGATTAAATTGAAATCCAAATTTGTATATAATTTTTGAAAGCCTGATTACAAAAACAAAAGTCCATTTAAAAGCCATGTCCAAAGCACACAATTATAATGTTCTCATGTCTCATTTATGTAGCCTATAAGACTTGCACTGCACATGTTGCACTTAACCGTATTTTCCTTTTTTTTGAAGTGATTTCAACCAAATGTTCTTATCAGGTCGATAAGTTAAATATATGTTAATTATGAATATATATTATATATATATATATATATATATATATATATATATATATATATATATATATATATATATATATATATATATATATATATATATATATATATATATATATATATATATATATATATATATATATATATATATATATATATATATATATATATATATATATATATATATATATATGTGTGTATATATATATGTATATGTATATATGTATTGACCGATACCAATATGGTGGCAAAAATATTGTGCATCCCTAATTTGAAGTCATAGATTTTGTTGTCTTTTTGCATTGGCTTGTGCTTTTATCATAGCAGATACTGAAAGCGCAGTGATCATGCTGTGCCACTGAAGCAATGCACCTCCAGCAGATGTCAACACTCATGTGTGTGCTACCTGTGTAATCCGCATAATCGGATAGAACGAGCCCGGAGGCACTCAAAGTGCCAACACAGTATGTAGATTCAAACAACACAATATCGCTTGCATGCCATACACAGGGCCAAACAGCAGAAGACATTGTTTTCGTCACATCTGGCCCAGTTTCTCACAAAGTTCATGAGCATTATAGCCTATGGAACACTTTTTATTCACATTTTATGATGAACTGAAGCCATATTCCTGCTGCGGCTGATATCGGAATTTATGTGGAATGGAGGGTGCTGGTGTCGAAATCCATGAGGCAGCCATGGACTCATAAGAAATCCAGTGTGACATTCACATGGAGAGCTGCTGTAACCCATCATCTCTTCTAGATCGACACCATCATGCTATATTTTTCTCTCTGTCTTTTCTGTCTCTCTCTATTTGATCGTACACCTCCCAGAACTGGGATTATGCGGTAAACAGTGTTTTCGAGGTTGCAGCCAGTGAAACTGTATGTCTAAGAAGGAATCTGACCCTGTTTCAGTATGCAGTTTTGTTTATAGAAACCAATAACCATATAAGAAAACCCAAATATGTGTACATGATGTAACAAGTTATTGAAATTTGAAATGCACAGCTGTTCTATTTGCTGTTTAAATCTTTAAAATTCAAACTATTTTCTATGGTAATTGAAGATGTCCTTTTTTTTCTTAGTTTCTTAATTTTTAATTCTGACCTCTAAGAGTGAATAACACTGATTATCTCTTCATCATGACACCTGTTAGAGGGTGGGATATATGAGGCAGCTAGTGAACATTTTGTACTCAAAGTTGATGTGTTAGAAGCAGGAAAAATGGGCAAGCGTAAGGATTTGAGCGAGTTTGACAAGGGCCAAACTGTGATGGCTAGATGACTGGGTCAGAACATCTCCAAACCTGCAGCTCTTGTGCGGTGTTCCCGGTCTGCAGCGGTCAGTATCTATCAAAAGTGCTGAAATTAATGCTGGTTCTGATAGAAAGGTGTCAGAATACGCAGTGCATCGCAGTTTGTTGCGTATGGGGCTGCATAGCCGCAGACCAGTCAGGGTGCCCATGCTGACCCCTGTCCACCACAGAAAGTGGCAACAGTGGGCACGTGAGCATCAGAACTGGACCACGGAGAAGTGGAAGAAGGTGGCCTGGTCTGATGAATCCCGTTTTACCTTAACATCACATGGATGGCTGGGTGCATGTGCGTCGCTTACCTGGGGAACACATGGCACCAGGATGCACTATGGGAAGAAGGCAAGCTGGCAGAAACCTTGGGCCCTGCCATCCATGTGGATGTTACTTTGACACGTACCACCTCCCTAAGCATTGTTGCAGACCATGTACACCCTTTCATGGAAACCGTATTCCCTGGTGGCTGTGGCATCTTTCAGCAGGATAATGCGCCCTGCCACAAAGCAAAAATGGTTCAGTAATGGTTTGAGAAGCACAACAACGAGTTTGAGGTGTTGACTCCAGTTTCCCCAGCTCTCAATCCAATCGAGCATGTGTGGGATGTGCTGAACAAACAAGTCTGATCCATGGAGGCCCCACCTCACAACTTACAGGACTTAAAGGGTCTGCTGCTAACATCTTGGTGCCATATACCACAGGATGTCTTCAGGGGTTTAGTGGAGTCCATGCCTCGACAATAATTGTCAATGTTGCAAAGTTCATCAATTATGAAACAAGTTAAATTCAGCAATACATACATACATACATACATACATACATACTACTACTCTAAGGTACTAATACAGACCTTTTGGAACACTGCCATGGTGACAAGCTTACAATGCAATTTGCACATTTTCTTGTCTGCCAGTAGAGAACAGAATTCCATGTTCTGACCTGTGAACTTCAGTATAGTCACTGTATCTGCAGATTTCACTGTCCGCAACATAATGCTTCTATTGAAGGGACAAATGTATTAGTGCTGACTCCAACCACCACCTTTCCCAATTACACAGAATAACATCAGAAATTACTCTCCATTTGAAATATGGCCCAATATTTTAGGCTTGTGAAGCCATTAGCCTGTGGTGCAGACAGCCATTTTATACTTTGCTACAGTTATCCACACCCATACAGAGACAGAGTGCTTGTTTAAATCGATGATGGAGTCTTCTCACCCATCTAGATATTGTCAAAGATCTATTAAAAATGAAATGGTGATCATTATTTTTGAGCCTGCTTCTCAGAGCTGAATGTTCAATCCAATATTGAATTCCACACTGCGGCGAAGCTGTCTGATGCTGGAAATTTAGGCTGGCTCTGAGACGGAAAGTATAGGAGGTAAAAGTTTTTATTTGAGTGATCTGGAGAGGAGCAGAGTGAAAATGAACAAGGGCTAGAGGAAGACCGAGTGAATTTAGACACAAAAGGTCACTAAAACAACAGTGGCACCTGGAAGCTAATAGCAGAAATGCGAAATTCACAACTGTAATGTGGATCTCAAACCGCCCACGGTATAATTGCCCACCAGGGCTTCATAAAACACTGTAAACACCAAAATAACCCAACGAAGCGCTTACTCTTGACACTGTGCCTTGACCCCACTCACCACAGCGAGAGCCCAAAGCACTTTAGAGGAAGTTTTGTTGTTGTTCTGGTGTTTACTTCTTAGGAAACAATTTCTGCACAAATTGCAGGATTAAATTTTTCTGACACCACATAAGAACTTTCATTTATGTTAGAAGGAAACAGCAGTGGAACAAAATTATAGTGTTGAGTAAGCCCAGCTTTTGGCATAAATTAAATGCAGCATCATAGCTGTGACACTTAGAATGTGTTCCTACCTGTGCAGCGTAACCTATAGGGTGTGTCTCAATCAGCTCCCTAGTTCAGTAGTCGGCGCACTGATCAGCTAGTGGGCCATTATAAGGGCTGTCTCAATTGCAAAATCCTTCCAGTGCACTGAAATGTTTGCTCCCTAAAAAAAAGTCCCACAATTCACCATAAAAACGAGGGAGCACTGATGCTCACTTTGTTCCCTTTAACAGAAATTCTGAAGCACCAAACATAAATTGCCCAAGACTCAATGACACTCGATTTAAAAAAAAAAAAAAAAAAAAAAAAAAATTAAAATACAATCGCTAGACAGGCAATGAACATAATCTAGCTAACATTTATAAGTAGACCTAATTTACCACTGAAATGTTACTGTATGCTGATTAATGACCCAGGGAGCTGATTGAGACGCCAACAGATGAGAAAGAAAAGACCAATAACAATTCAGTATGCAAATGCATGCAAGAAAAAGGACAAATCACAAATTCATTATGAGGTTAGATTCTAAATGCTGAACATTCTAATAATGGAGCCAATCAAAGGTTTTTTAATTTTTTTATTCTAATTTTATGTTTAATATACAGCTATGTGGTGCAGTATTTTGGACAGGTGACATCACTCTGAGCAGGGCTTCCCAGTATGATGGAAATAGAAAGGGCATGACAAAATGTCTTGTTGCTTGTTGGAGCTAGTTAGTACAAAAACTCACATTCGGGGCCATTCACACATTAATTTTTGCTCAGAATTAACAACATTTAAATAATGTACAAATAAATCACCAATAAATACCTCTTTCAAATCGTGTTTTTGTCTTACCGCGATTCACTATGGTAAGCCTATTATAAGTCTTCATATTTTAGACCTATAGCGGGACTCGCCCGTGTCTCGTCATATCCAGAAATAGAAAAAAAGAGAGTCTGCTGGCAAAGAGAGAATGTGACAGAGCTTGTAATAAAACAAGAATCAACATTGATTTGAAATGTTATAAAAGTGGAGATAGCATTTTTATTACTCAAGTAAATAAGGTATTTTATTGAACAGATACATTGACATAATAGCTTCATTGTAGCATTAGCATTAGCTATTGTGAAGGGTCATGTCATTATGGGTTGTTGCAGCGCTCTGCTGGAATTTACCATTAATGGGAAACAGCTGGTCAGCTTGAGATCCTTTCCATCTAAACTGGTTCTATCTCTAAGCCTTGTAGTGAATGTTTTACGTGCAGTGGATAACCATATTCATCCGCACAGTCACGCAGAGCCGAACCACAACCAGAACAATGTTCTCCCGCAAAATGCATGTTTTGTTCCTGCGACTCTGTTGTGCATCTCCTAGCAACAAGACGCATGATTCTGTATGCGTCTGTGTTGTGTTCGGAACTATGTGAAATTCTGGTAGTGTGTGATCCTGTGATCCAGATTTTAAGGCCATGTCCACACTAACACGTTTTCGTTTGAAAACGCATCTTTTTCTCTCCGTTTTGGCCATCCGTCCACACTGAGATGGCGTTTTAAGTCAACGAAAACAGTTTTTTTGAAAACGCTCTCCAAAGTGGATAAATTTGAAAACGCCGTCTTCGCGTCGTAGTGTGGACCGTGAAGACGGAGGTGTTTGAAAACGATGACGCATGTTTAGTCACGTGACGCGTATTGTACCAATAGATATGCATGTTTATACTGCTATTGTGCCAGTTATATGCTATTCACTATCACACAGTTGCTAAAATGTTACTTTTTGCACAGTCCTGCAAGGATGACAGAAAATGTACTGTGGCAAAACACAAGTGGAGTTGTGTTTTAGACCAAACATATAGTGGTGAGTGAATGCAACCTGGACGCATCAGTGAATGGTGAGATTTTGATAAATAAAACGATCCTGCCAGAAGAATTGTGTGGTAACTTTATGATGTCTGTATCATCTCAGTGTCTCAGTGAGCTTTCACGCATGCGCAGTAAGTTGAATTTGGCGTTTACTGACATTTCAGTGTGGATGAGAAACTCGTGTAATGTATTCCAGCCTTAGGTAACTTGAATTATGAACCTTCACTCTGTTGTGGCTTTGTGTTTTCTTTTCTTTTTATATATATATATAAAAGTATATATATATAAAAAATATATATATATATATATATATATATATATATATATATATATATATATATATATATATATATATATATATATATATATATATATATATATATATATATAATATATATATTTGGCTTGCATTTCAAGCAGAACACAGGAAAATAATTTTTAGTGAAATTTTTTTTTTTTTGTAAATATTTCTATATTGAAAAATCTCACTGTGCCTTGAAAAGGCCCAAGCAGGTTAGGTGCATATGCTTTACTAAAAAAATGGCAATCATTCGGTCACTCACAGCTTGACAGCCGTCAGTGCCTAAATGATGTTCTATTCATATTTATTGATATTATGTTTAGCTGGACTGGTCTGAAATATATAGTGATCTAAGCTAAAGAAGCACTATTAATTATACAATTCAGATTTCATATTTTATTGCAGATTTGAAATGCATTATTTAAATGTATTCATAATAGTTTTTTCTATGTTTAAAGATATCTATTAGCATTCCCTTTATTCTCATTGGCAGTTGCTTGGCTGGGTAATCTAGTATAATAGTGAAATATTTGCGACCTTGTATGTTTCTTATAAAAATACATGGCTTTTTTTGAATCATGCTAACCAGCTAAACCTTGACCCTTGGTATTATCTACATAATGTGTAGCTGCCCATGTGGCGTTATTAAGGTGGCCGTTGAGTGGACTGACTTGCCTAAAAGGGACTTGCCAGTTCATGACCAGTTCACTCAAATCCTGAGTTTAAACTGATAGAGTCCACATATGACATCAATGATAGACTGAGATCCATGCAATCTATGTTTGCGATACAGTGTCCTCTCTTGATGATCGGAGTGTTTGCTTGTAATTGGATTTTGAATGGAAGCTGTCCTCTAGGCATGAGAAATGTAGGTCGACCACAGAAGTCTCACCCTCTTGAGGAGAGGTGAGCTAATGGAGCGATTCTGAGTGCTGACAGGATTTGAACCGGTTCTGTTTACACCGTCTTTCTGGCTTGACTGTGTTGAGAATGTGAAGATAATAAGAGACAAGATTATAAAAATCCTCTGACAATTACTATACTTACATAACCATATCTCAAACACTTCTACGGTACTATAGTTGCATTAGAATGGCATTGTTATACCCAGAGGAAGATTTTTATTACTCCAAGGCTCACAGCTCGGCAGACTTAATGGAGTTCTCAGTTACGCATCATTTAAGTATCAACTATGTCTCAGATGATTCTCCTAAAATTCCTTAGGTGAAATAAAATAGATAAAATTGGTAACGTGCAGTAATCATATTGAGCTTTAATAGCTTGCAGCATAACTCATGTAAATTGATCTTGAAAGAATTTGAAGAGAAATGTGTGATTTCTGTGTTTTTTTTTTTTTCAAAACAAACAAAAGTTGTTGGAAGTGATAACTGCTGCTTTAGTTTGTTGATTTATTTTGAAATATTTAATTTTATATTTTCTGTTTTCCCTTATATTCAGTTTTCACATGTTAAAGTTTTATTTTTTATTTTATTGTGTTATTATTTAAAATATGTCTACATAGTTTTTATTATGATTATTTAGTCGTTTATTTAGATTAAGTTAAACTAAACCAAAATGAGAAATGTTGCCTAGGCAATTAGCTAAAATAAAATACCTGTAAGTGTATGTATTTTGTATGTACAACAAAATTTAATGAAATGTCATGTATGGTTTTAGTTAGCAATAATAACCCCAGTCGAAAGCATGCAAAAATGTTGTTTATAGCATTAGATCTCTTGTTGATTACCAGAAATAGCAGTTGACGTATGATTCACAACAACATCTATTTAGAGGACTACAAAATCTGTCTGGTTTCATGTTCAGGGACAATAGAAGATTCCAAATGTTCCATATGTGATTTCTTGCCTGATTTGTACACAGTCGTGGACAGAAGGAACTGCAGCTGTGCTTTTCAGAGTGTTTCCGTGGAGATGGCACTGAGGATCAGTACAGTAGAAGCGTTTGTGATTACGTAAATGTGTCTCACCGATCCAACCTCCACTCTCTGCTATCGCTACGTTTGTTTTTCTTCTCTAGCATGGCCTTATTGTCGTGATCCTGTTGCCTAGGTAACAGATTTTTTGACAATGAGGATGTGTAGGTTGCCAGAGGCAAAGCCAGAATTTTGGTTTATAGATTAACAGGTCTGCGTTTGCTTTAAACACGCATTTGTTGCTTTCTGACTGACTTTTATTAAAATGGAATTATTCACGGCTATTTTATGAAACATCACTCTCTTTCTCAAGCTCTCTTTATTTTGCTGCTGTAGTGATTGTGAAACACTTCCAAACTGGATCAAATGGCCTTGCTTGTGTAGATGTAGTGAATAATGGATTCAGTTCAACATAAAGATAGATGTGTACTTGAACAGTCTGAACTCCAGGCAAAAGTGTACCATTTTTCCCCTTGAAATGTTTATATTACATAAGATTTGTTGGGTCATGAAGCTTACAATTTTTTTTTTCAGGAATAGAACAAATACATAACGGGTAGATGGAGGCACTATAAGGAGGCGTGATGCCCTTGCTGGATTTTTGTGTCTGAATGGTGTAGGCATTGGCAAACAGTGAGTCTAGTCTGTGAACACGAGAAAGTGAAAATTCTCTCAGAACACAATCCAATGAAGTCCAAAGTAACAGCATGAATATGCAAAACACGTACATGGCTACAGGTTTGCTTTGCTATTCCAGAAATACAAGATCAGCAGAAACATTATCAGTGAGTTTTTACATTAATAAAGTTTTAAGATGATATCAAACCCACAGCTCCCAAACTAACTGTTAGTGAAGAGGTTTGCTATTGGAGGTTAGAATTAAAGTGGTTCTGTATGTTTTTCTGAATATAGCCTTTAATTCAGTGTGTAATAGCTGTTTGTGAATGTAAACGGTCTGCAAAGTTTTAAATATCAAAAAGCACAACAAATAAATAGTTACACTTTATTTTAAAGTGATGTAGTTACATTGTACTATAGAGTTCTAAGTAATATTAATTAACTACATGTACTTACTATAGAGTTAGGGTTTGGTTTAGGTTTAGTTACTTGTAATTATGCATAATTCACTGTTTTACTATAGTAAGTACATGTAGTAACGTATAACTACGTCACCTTAAAAGGGTACTTCAGCGCTGGAAAGATGAATGTGTATTTTAAATTGGGTCATTTATGTAGTAGAAATGTGAAATTATTTTAGAAGTTGGTGCCTTCTAGACTGAGAAAAGCCAGAAAATGTATTTTTTGCTCATATGGATGAAAGACAACAACTCCCAGAATGCGCTTGCTTCGCTGCCCTATGAGGTCACTCCAAAACCACGCCTACTGGTTACATCTCTTGCCCACCATGATACCACCCCAACGTCATTTTGATTTTTATAGTAATAAAATAATTTAGTTCAGTTAAAGAACAGACACTACAATCAAAAACTGAACGTGTCTGCTCAATACAGTGTGAGCCGAATGAGTGACGCAGCACAAACGCAGCAGGACAGGAGTCAGATTTCATTCATCAGAGGGTGAGGAACTGACAGACCAGATGATCGCGGAAGATTTGGTTTCAAAGCGAATTGCGCCTATTTAAGTGAGTTTGTCATTGTACCATTTTTAATTGTGTTTTCATGAACCCACAATTCAAGCAACCCGCCCCGAATTGGTGCTAATTTTAGACCGAAACTAAAATGAGCTCGGACGAACGGCATTGATTCACGGCCGCATTGTCAGTCATTCATGGCCACACAGTGCGTGTCCAGTCTGGCGCGTTTTCAGTTCATGCCTATGGAAGCTTAACTTTCATAGGAATTCATTGAGAACACTTACTTTGCTCCACACCAAATGTCTGTGTGGCCGTTTGTGTCATACATTCTGTGAGTGAGATCCCACCCCCTGTGGGTGGGTTGAAAACATGCAGAACTAGCTCCTACTACTGGTTGTAGTCTTTAGCCTCTGGCCAAAAAAGCCAAAGGGGGAGGAAGCACGATCATTCGAATATACTACTGGGTTTCTGCTGATACAAAGCTTAATGCTAAATCGCTGAAGTAACCCTTTAAAATAAAGTGTTACCAATAAAGTTATTGTCTCCTAAAAGAAGGAATCGATTTTGAACTGCTGAAACGATTCGTCAGCAATTCCAGTCTCACTTCCTGTTGCAAACCTACGTTTGTATCAATTTTGCATATTGCCCACTCTTCATTGGTTTCCCCCCCATACAACATCTACTTTGCCCTGCCCACAAACACTGTGGTTGTAGCTGAGGCCTGGAAGAGATTGGATCGCATTGTTGAAAGTGATGTCATCGTCTAGCTCAGTTCTCATCCAATAGGTTCAGAGCATTCAAGTCAATAATATTGCAGAATATTAATGGTCTCCAACAAAGCAAGCCAAAAGGTGACCGTGGCAAAGAACCCAAACTCCATCACTGACAGAAAAAAAAAAGTTGGGAGAAACAAGTTTCAGTCGGGTGCCCAGTTCTCTGCTGGCCAGACGAACAAACATATTTTGGTTTAATTCCAGGCTTCATCACAAGTCAGATTGTGGATTGATATCATTCAGAATATTTCATCCAGTTCTTTCTGTTTGAAGATCGGGTGTCAAGTTTAAGCTAAAAACAAGAGTTTGTGGCTTCTACATTCTTATTCAACAATGCTGTGTGCTGGGATAAATGCACTCATTGTGTGTAGGGATAGCCTGAAAACAATGCTTATTCGGCCGGCCAGGCGACGTGCTGGGATATATATTGCCTATATGATGGTATTTTGACCAGCTGAGAACTTGTGAAGAGCTTATAAAATGTGTAAAGGAGTCAAAACAGTCACACACAAACAATCTGCTGCGAGGAGACGCGGTTCTGATGCCTGTACCAAACTACAAACTCACGACTATGATGAGAAAAAAACAATATACGTGAGCATTCTGTCCTTTTTAGGATCTCATCTTCCTGTTTTTGGTTCGTTTACATGTCTTCGGTCTGTGTTGCGTTAATATATCATTTCAAACTGCACCAGAGTTCATTTGGAAGCGGACCGAGACCCATCATTTCAGGGGTCTCCGTCCACTTGTTTGGTGCGCTCCAGGGTTCGGATGGCAGCATTCACACTTATTCAAATGAAACTGCACTAACAGAGCAGTCGCACCAAAGTTCTTTTTAACTGAACCAAACATGCCAAGTGTGAAATCACCTCAAAAAAATCCTTTATTTTTTTTTTTTTTGGGGGGGGGAAGAAAATCCCTTTGATTCACTGCCTAGCTGCAGATTTATTGAAACATCAGAAATGTATGTCTTC
Source organism: Paracanthobrama guichenoti (assembly GCA_018749465.1). Lineage (NCBI taxonomy): Eukaryota > Metazoa > Chordata > Actinopteri > Cypriniformes > Gobionidae > Paracanthobrama > Paracanthobrama guichenoti. Next base: position 23,443,598 of record CM031953.1, read on the forward strand.
TGCAAGACTAAAGCTGAAGATTTACCCTTTGTGTTTTCCAGTGAACAATAATCCTAGTTGAATATATGATGTTATTGGATTGGATGATAGTGATTATACAGCCAATGGATCCCAGTAAGGCCTGTGAATTATTCATCCCTCCCCTGGCCGGGTGAATGATTCATGCTGTAGTGTAGAGGGACCCCTCCTCCCCCCTACGGTTCACTCAGCAGAGGGGGAGGTATAATTGTGGCTTCCTGTCCAGGAGTGCTGTTTAATTAAAGATCACACATCGACCTGCACCTCCTATACCTGGGAAAATCCCCACCCTCTCTTCCTGATAGAGAGTCTTGCATGAGGGCTGCAGAGGATGAGGTGCTCCTGAGAGGCTGGTGATAGAGCCTTGTTAGAGGTGGGAACGTGGGGACTTTTTGGAGTACTGTTTTGTTTGAAGCTAATAGATTGAATTGGAGTTTGAGGAAAACGGTCTATGAGATCTTTTGAGAGGATAATGGTATACCGGTACAAAAAAATGTGACCAAAATGATCATCATTTTGCAAATTTCAGTAACACTGTAAAAACTGATATATTTTATAAAGCTCTAAATAAAACAAAAATAGCTGGAATACCTTTTACAAAAAAAAAAAAAAAAACAAGTAACACTTTAGGGTCCAATTCTCACTATTAACTAGGTGCTTATTAGCAAGCATATTATTAGGATATTGACTGTTTATTAGTACTTATAAAGCACATATTAATGCCTTATTCTGCATGACCATATTTTATATCCTTCCCAGTACCTAAACTTAAAGGATTAGCTCACATCAAATGAAAATTTCCTGATATTTTACTCACCCCCATCTCATCCAAGGTTGAAAAGTCGAAAAGAAATTCATTTTTTTGAGGAAAACATTCCAGGATTTTTCTCCACATAATGGTTTTTAATGGCAACTAACAGCTTGAAGGTCCAAATTGATGCATTTTCAGAGGGCTTTGAATGGCTTCAAAGGGCTCTGCATGATCCCAGCTGAGGAATAGGGTCTTATTTAGCAAAACCATCAGTCATTTTCCAAAAAAAAAAAAAAAAAAAAAAAAAAATGTATATACTTTTTAACCTAAATTGCTCATCTTTCACTGCTGCCCGATGCGCCAGGGATTGCGCACTCACGTCGGAAAGGTCACGCTAGACGTAGGCGGAAGTACCGCCCCAAGCGGACGTGCGAAGACTAATACAAACACCCTTTACCAGAAAAAACTTCAACTTCCAAATCGTCTGACATCATTTTTTACCTTTTTTTTGCTAAAGGATGTTTGTATTAGTCTTCGCACGAAGTGCATTATGTGGAGAAAAGTCCTGGAATGTTTTCCTCAAAAAGCCTAATTTCTTTTCGACTGAAGAAAGGAAGACATGAACATCTTGGATGAGATGGGGGAGAGTAAAATATCAGGAAATTTTCATTTTGAAGTGAACTAATCCTTTAACAACTACCTTACTAACTATTAATAAGCAGTAATTAGGAGTTTATTGAGGCTAAAGTCTTAGTTAATAGTGAGAATCCTACACAAAATGTATTAAAAGTTTGGCAGTTCCAAATCAGTTAAAGGTTTAGTATTGATTCAACCCTAAAACGCAACAGATATAAACTAAGAGCAGCAAAGTGCTAAGTACAGTATAGTGTTGTATAATCAGAGTGTCATTGGCCAAATGAGTAATCACACAGGAGGATCATTAAAATGATGGGAGAGCAGTGAAGCACTCTTTCTCAGCTCTCTGATTATCAACACTTCATCCATCACTCCTCCATCCAAACCACTCCTGCTTCTTCGAGCATAGAGGACTTCAATATGCATCGACATTTGCCATGCCGATGGATGTGTGATGTAGTTCCCATGGTGATTTGTTTGGTGGAGATGAATGTGCTGGTCTTTCATCACTGTCATCTTCACAGGTTATAAAGAGCCCTGAACTCTTGAGTTCATGCAGTAGAGTAGACACTTCATTAAACAGAAATCAACTTGAGGGCCACGTTGAACCGAAGGGACGTTCTTCAGAAGATAGGCTATTTTCAGTCAGCTAAGGTGAAAACCTTGACAGCAGTGCATAAATAACCTGCAGGGCTGTAAAAATTTGCATAAAGAAATTTGTTGACTCGAAAGAGGTACAAATATTTTTCTCGAAGTCATTGTAAAAAGACCACCATGTAGTTTAGAGTTATTTTAAATGATTGTTAATATACATGAAGAAAAATGAATAAAACATTGATCTGTGGTGGTGCTTGCTCTTGAAAAAAAAAAAAAAAAATATAGGTGTATATATATATATATATATATATATATATATATATATATATATGTATATATATATGTATATATATATAGGTACATGTATATATATATATAGGTATATATAGGTATATATGTATATATATAGGTATATATATAGGTATATATATAGGTATGTGGCTCAGGTAAGGGCAAAAATATTCCAGATATGGGTTTACATGTCCATTTACAACTCTAGGATTTGTCCCTAGAATGATAATAATTTTGAGCTATGCTCTGATTGGAATGAAAATGAAGATTTCAAATGGAGATTGCTGAAATGCAGCTTACTTGTTTATTGGTGTTTTCAGATCATCAGCATGCGCGAGCGAGAGAGAGCTTGTGCACATGGTTGCCACTCCAGATTGCAAATTGTAAGTAAAACACCAGATAGTATATGTGTTCTTTTAACAGCTCTGATTATTGAAATCTGGCAACAACAAACACGAACGCTTCTATATACACTCACCTAAAGGATTATTAGGAACACCATACTAATACTGTGTTTGACCCCCTTTCGCCTTCAGAACTGCCTTAATTCTACATGGCATTGATTCAACAAGGTGCTGAAAGCATTCTTTAGAAATGTTGGCCCATATTGACAGGATAGCATCTTGCAGTTGATGGAGATTTGTGGGATGCACATCCAGGGCACGGCTCCTGTTCCACCACATCCCAAAGATGCTCTATTGGGTTGAGATCTGGTGACTGTGGGGGCCATTTTAGTACAGTGAACTCATTGTAATGTCAAGAAACCAATTTGAAATGATTCGAGGTTTGTGAGATGGTGCATTATCCTGCTGGAAGTAGCCATCAGAGAATGGGTACATGGTGGTCATAAAGGGATGGACATGGTCAGAAACAATGCTCCGGTAGGCCGTGGCATTTAAACGATGCCCAATTGGCACTAAGGGGCCTAAAGTGTGCCAAGAAAACATCCCCCACACCATTACACCACCACCACCAGCACCAGCCTGCACAGTGGTAACAAGGCATGATGGATCCATGTTCTCATTCTGTTTACGCCAAATTCTGACTCTACCATCTGAATGTCTCAACAGAAATCGAGACTCATCAGACCAGGCAACATTTTTCCAGTCTTCAACTGTCCAATTTTGGTGAGCTTGTGCAAATTGTAGCCTCTTTTTCCTATTTGTAGTGGAGATGAGTGGTACCCGGTGGGGTCTTCTGCTGTTGTAGCCCATCCGCCTCAAGGTTGTGCGTGTTGTGGCTTCACAAATGCTTTGCTGCATACCTCGGTTGTAACGAGTGGTTATTTCAGTCAAAGTTGCTCTTCTATCAGCTTGAATCAGTCGGCCCATTGTCCTCTGACCGCTAGCATCAACAAGGCATTTTCGCCCACAGGACATGCCAGGCCAGTAGGTGGCGATGTCACTTTGGAAAGAAACACTACGTGCATGCATCGACCCCAAAGGGTTAAAATGCATTTTTATCTTCTTATATATTCCTTTCCAAACAACAAAGCACATCTTGTCATGTGTTAACTGAGGGTATTTAATCTGTATCTCTCACTGTATTCTAAACAGCCATGCTGATCTTTTATCCTGTCCTATGTGAGATGTTTTTCACTTCCCCCACTGCTGTATTTTTCCATTGCCTCTCCATAACTATGGCAACCCTGATGAGTCGGATATCTGGGACTATAGTAAAAAAAACAACAACAAACAAACAGATATTGAAATCTGACTTTTGGCTTCATAAAGACAGACCATTTCTTCATCTTTGCATTTTTCCCCGTCAATGGACAGTGAGAGAGAAAGAAAAAAGAGAGAGGTTAAAAACGCTCTACAGACAAGCAACCCACGAGTAGACGTCAACGGCACCTCACCACCTACCCGCTGCTTGTAATGCAGACAGTGTGTGTGGGAGAAGAGGGAAGCGTACATGCTTGGAAGTCTGTAGTGTACTATTCCTTCCTCTGTTTCTACACAACACTGATATATCCGAGTTCATCTACATGTTGCTCTCAGTTGGCCGCGTCTTATGCATGCTCATTACTCAGCATGAAAGAAAAACTGCAACTCTACATAGCTGGTCATACACGTATGCTGCAATTTAGACGCTGGTCCTCAGCATGGGATGCTGCTGTTTGCACCAAGCTGGTTAATTAGTAGTGATTTGCAAAACAACATATTTTTAAGATGGTCTAAATGATCTTAAAGGGATAGTTAAGTTCTTTTCAGGTTTCACCTGACCTTATTGAATGCGTTTCTCTGAATTTGCATCATGTGTTTTTGTGCTTGAAAACAGCTGGATAGAGTGCAACTTCACATATTTCTGCATTTCAATAATAAACACGGTGATTGCAACTATGCTGTAAATATTGCAGCTGTTTTCTAAATGCTTTAATAATCTAAAGAACGTTTTTCAGCTATAAAGAACCTTTTGTGCAGTGGAAAGGTTCATGGATGTTAAGGTTCACCCAAAAATTCAAATTCTGTCATTCTGTATTTACTCACCCTCATGTCGTTCCAAACATGTAAGACGTTCGTTCATCTTCAGAACACAAATGAAGATATTTTTGATGTAATCCGAGAGCTCTCTGACCCCTCCATAGACACCAATGTAATTACCACTTTCAAGATCCAGAAAAGTGGTAAAGACATCGCCCATGTGACTCCAGTGGCTCAACCTTAATTTTATGAAGAAATGAGAATACTTTTTGTATGCTAAAAACAAATAAAAATAACGACTTTATTAAACAACTTCTTATCCGTTTTAGTCTCCTATGCAGTTTTTGTTAACAGCGCATCAAAGTCAGAACACCGGCTCATCATTGGCCGATGCTGTTCAGAGAGCTCTTGGATTTCATCAAAATTATCTTAATTTATGTTCCAAAGATGAACGAAGGTCTTACAGGTTTGGAATGACACGAGGGTGAGTAATTAATGACAATTTTCATTTTTGGGTGAACTAACCCTTGAATGGAACCATCATGCCAATGAAGAACCTTGAGTGTAAGAAAAATATGGCAAAATGATGTAATATTAATTTGTCAGAATAGCTCCTAATGTTTTATTCTAGTTCCAAATGCATCATGTAATATACTTATTAGACACATTTTAAGTAAAACATTTTTTCCATATTATGAGTTGTTTTTTTTTTTTTTTTTGTAAGCAAGCCATTTCTTTAGCATATCCATACCGTGTGACCATTCTATTGTTTTGTGGTCTTACATGGTTTGTTGGTTGGTCAGGGCTTCTTCTGATGCCTGACTCCTGTGTTTCATTGCAAGATGGCTGTAAAGTGTGGAATACTTTTGTGCATTCCAAGCAGAAATTAATATCAGAGCAAAACTGTTTCTGGATTTTCATCAGAATGATAAAAAGATTAAGCCTGGGGGTTGTTTTTTATTTTATTTATTATTTTATTTTATTAGTAGTAGTAGTAGTATTTTTTGCTATATCCAGCATCTCATCATGAAGTGAACCTTGTGTAGGCAGGCAGTGCTTTTAAGGGGAAGTCTTTAGGGCACTTCTAAGAATCATGTCACCATAATATAGGCTGATTTCAAGTACACCAGGCCAGTTTTTGACATTGAGAAGATTTTTTTTTTTGTCCTAAGCTCACCTTATTCTCACTTCCAAAAAGACTAAGAGAGTAGCAGTAGTTAAAAATAGATAAGTAGTTTAATAAAACAACAGATGAGTCAAAGTAACAGTGTGCACAAGCACAGACAACGAGGAACTGAAACAGAGGGCTTATGCACTTAAAAATAAAGGTTCTTAAATGGTTCTTTGGCGGGGTGCATGGTTCCATGAAGAACCTTTAATATCCAAAGAACCTTTACATTGCACAAAAGGTTCTTTGTAGTGCAGAAAGGTTCTTTAGACTATAAAATGGTTAGGAGAAAAATGGTTCTTTTAAAGGATTAGTTCACTTCAAAATGAAAATTTCCTGATATTTTACTCACCCCCATCTCATCCAAGATGTTCACGTCTTTCTTTCTTCAGTCAAAATTTTTTTTCAACGACACACAGTATTAAGACACACAATGTAATATAAACAAGTACACACACACACACACACACACACACACACACACACACACACACACACACACACACACACACACACACACACACACACACACACACACACAAAATGACAAACAAGTAGTTTTTATTAGATTATCCCAGCTCTGCTGTGTTTGAGAGCATCATTTGCACCCATGAAGCTGGAGGCCACGTCTTAACATTTACCATCTGACGCACATCTGAGGGCCCAGTGGTCGTGGGAGGTTTGGAAGTCTAATGATGCTACACCTAACGTTTCCCCTCGTGATTTACAATCCAAACCTGGTACCCTGAGGACGTCCATAGAGCTGATGGGAGGTCTACCTCTTCTAACTTTAGTATGTGACATTTTTAGTTTTTTAGTCAGTAGAGGGGAAGAAAAAAAAAACGGATATGAAAAAAGCCAGAAATGCCTTTATTGTGTTTGTTAAAACTGAAAAAAAAGCAACAACAGCCGTTTAAGCAGGTATTTATTTTGACAGATTGTAAGGGAGCTGTTCAGAAATGCACAGAAGTACACTCTCTTGTAGCAAAGGCATCATTTCAACAGAACAAACACAACAATTCTTTTGGTTTTATTTCAGATTAGTCTTATCAGTGTTGTGATTAAATGGGTCTGCGTCCCTCCTGTAATCCAGCTGTGGTGAATGAGTTATATCTGCAGGCTAATCATTCGCTCCAGCCTTGTACATATCTTGTATGGTTGAAAAACACATTAATCTTGTGTAGTTACACTCTTACATAACCCTAAGCAGCGTTCCTCATTGTCATAAAGCTTATTATTTTTCTGACAGTATCTGTGGTTGAAATTAGATTCTCTTTCTCACAGTAAAAACGTACATGATAGGCCTACAGGATTAAACCTCAGAACCTTGGTAATGGTTTTTTGATGCTAAAATATTTTCTACTATGTCAGTTTAAAAGTGCACTCATTATTTTTTCCCACTCATGCTGTGTTGGTTGGTGGCAGTCGTCTTTGATTTACACTGACAGCTAGTGATGCGAAAGCTGCATCATGCAAAAGCAAATGTTTTCATTTACCGATAACATTGTAGAAATGTGCTATTTGTCATCTATTCATTAAACAAGCAAATTCAGGAGTGTTCAGTAACAGCTACATTACTGGGAGGAAAAATAAAATAGTGAATAACACTGATTATCTCTTCATCACGGCACCTGTTAGTGGGTGGGATATATTAGACAGCTAGTGAACATTTTGTCCTCAAAGTTGATGTGTTAGAAGCAGGAAAAATGGGCAAGCGTAAGGATTTAAGCGAGTTTCACAAAGGCCAAATTGTGAAGGCTGTGAAGATGACTGGGTCAGAGCATCTCCAAAACTGCAGCTCTTGTGGGGTGTTCCCGGTCTGCAGTGGTCAGTATCTATCAAATGTGCTCCAAGGAAGGAACAGTGGTGAACCGGTGACAGGGTCATGGGCGGCCAAGGCTCATTGATGCACGTGGGGCACAAATTGCTCAAGAAGTTAATGCTGGCTCTGATAGAAAGGTGTCAGAATACACAGAGCATCGCAGTTTGTTGTGTATGGGGCTGCATAGCCGCAGACCAGTCAGGGTGCCCATGCTGACCCCTGTTCACCGCCAAAAGTGCCAACAGTGGGCACGTGAGCATCAGAACTGGACCACGGAGCAATGGAAGAAGGTGGCCTAGTCTGATGAATCACGTTTTCTTTTTCATCACGTGGATGACCGGGTGAGTATGTGTCGCTTACACTGAAGATTGCTAATGGCTGCTGAAAATTCAGCTTTGCCATCACAGGAATAAATAGCATTTTATAGTGTATTAAAATGGAAAAAAACAGCTTTGTTAAGCATAAGATACTTTTTCAAAAATATTTTTCCAGTGTTGTTTTGGATCCTATTTACTATCATTCTATGGACCAAAACTGTTCTTCAGAAATCTGTGTGTGGTGTATGTGTGTGTGTGTGTGTGTGTATGAACTATTTTGGCCTATAATTACATAATTCAGATCTCAATGTATCTCAGTGCATTAAATTCTTATTCATATTCATATTCATATGACTTTAGTACCAGCCCTATATGCATGTGCATTTTAGAAACACTTTGGGGCATTCACTCTCTGGTTCTTAACGTACTCGGTTGAATGCAGAGGTTTGGTATCTACAGATGTCTGTAGAACATTAAAATTTCATGGCCTGCCTCTGCATGTTGGTATAGTTTCTCTCCACACTGCCAATTTAAAACATGGTCATGCACTGCAACAGAACTGCAGAGATTGCTTGAAGTCTGCACCCATGGTAAAATGATGCAAATATAGCTCTACCTGCTTTTTTTATGCTTCCTTATTATCTATCCAGGCCAAATCACATGAGAAGCATCTTCGTTTGGAATGATTAATGTAATGCATCTAACGTGGGTGTCTCTCGTCTGATCTTACTACATATAATCACCCATTTTAATACCGGCTCTGGCGAGCTGTGACCGTTTGTAAGAGCGTGGTCGTTGTCTTGTTTTCCTGTGCGAGGTAAAAAGGGATGATTTTCTGTAAAGCAGCCGGAGAGCTTTCATTTGTATTGCAGAGGCATTGCAGAGTAAAATTCCTCAGTCGTCAGTCAGAAATGATAGGTCGTCCTTCAGGGTCATTAACTTTTTGTAGGTATTTAATTTGAGTAGATGAGTTTTGAGTTTTACCTTTTTCTCAAATTCTGTTTTATTTTTTTTTCCAGATTCCATATTTTCCTTGTTTTTTTATTGTTTAAATTTTTCTGGATTCCGTTTTTTCTGTTTTCATTTTTTTAACTGCATTTTAATGTTTAAATGACATTTTAGTAGTCAAAAGTATGTCTAATTAATTTAATTTATATATATATATAAAAAAATTATTTATACATTTTTTCTAATAAGGTTTACTGTTAAAATGAAAACAAAATAACAATTGTGATTATTCCTTAAAAAAATAACATTTTAATAATAATAATAATAATAATAATAATAATAATAATAATAATTATTATTAATAATAATAATAATAATAATATTATTATTATTATTATTATTATTAATAATAATAATAATAATAATTATTATTATTCTTATTCTTATTTCTTCTTCTTCTTATTATTATTATTATTAGTGTTAGTATTATTACATTGAGACATGGCTAAATTCTATTGTACAACTGTAATATACAGTATTTCTGTCACAATTTCAAGTTAAACCAAACTTTTATTTTGACGAGTTGCCGTGATGACCTTTGAGTTTCTGTGCGTTTATGATATGATGACGATAGTTTTTCTCAAATGAAACAGTAAAATGCTCGTGAAGTGACAGAGTTTCAGAGTGGCTCTGGAGAAGAAGTTAAGCAGTAAATTGCGTTTTCGTGACTGTATTCCGCTATTGTCCGCATTTTCCCCATTTAAAATAACTGTTTTATGTTTTAATATAGTATGTAATTTTTTCTTGTGAGTGTGATGGCAATGCTGAATTTTCAGTGTAACACGATTCTACAGAATCAGAAAACTTTCTAATATGCTATTTTGCTGCTCAAGGAAGATTTCTTTTTACTGTCAATGTTGAAAACAGTTGTGCTGCTTAATATTTTTTAATAGAACAGCATAATGTGACACATTTATGAGCGAAACAGAACATTCAATGAGATAATTAAAGCTGGACTTGATTTTATCCAATGAGAAATTACTAGATTGTAAAAAGTGCTCTCTATATAATAGATAGTTGTAAGGGAAAGGTTGAAAATACTGTAAGAGGGCATGGAGACGTCAACCAAGAAAGTAATTTCAGGTGGAGCAAGTTATTACATTTTGATGAAATATTACAGGCATTTGTTGAAAGACATGCATGCACCAAGGATAACTTACAATAAGACCAGGAACGTGCTGAAAGAATGTAAAGATACATTTTGAAGCCACGTTGACTGTAATCACAGTGATGAATAGGGCAATTAAATGTGTATTGGAGATATATGGGATGCAGCATTGCTGGGAAAACTGATGGGAATCTTTGTGAGAAAAGGTTTAGCTTTTTAGTAGCAGCTGAAGTGTTTTCTAACCAAAGCTGTGGTCGACATCTTTACAAAGTGCAGAGTGATAGTGGCAGTGCGAAAGAAAGAGAGGACCAGATGATGGATGATGCAGTTCGTGTGTGAGCTAACTTTTCACCTTTTATCTAAACAGCATTGCATTATGAACGATTCAGCATTTATGGCTGACTTATTTGAACATAACTTCAGATCTAAAACCATGCCAGTGTACAACAAAAGGTGGCCAATAAACAGCCAAAAACAGGCTTGCGGAAGCCAGTGAATGCTGTCTGAAAAGAAAAATGATTTAGCACTGTCATTAGGATTACATTTACATTTATGCATTTGGCAGACGCTTTTATCCAAAGCGACTTACATTGCATTCAATGTACACATTTTTACATTTTGTCAATTCTTGCTTTCCCTGGGAATTGAACCCATGACCTTGGCGTTGCTAGCACCACGCTCTTATTGCTTGAGCTACAGGAAAGCTATTTCCTGTATTAATTATTAATACAGTTAATACAGTTAACTGTGTTAATCCTATTATATAGGATCAACAGCGACTCGCATTGTTTCCGAGCATCTTACACATCTTACAATTTTTTCAAATTATTTTATGTTTCCTGAGGTGCACTTATAATGTTAATATGATTCTACCCTGATTTTAGTCCTTTGATTTGAACGCTCTGGTTGAAGGGGTGTGTCTGCCGTGAGACGTAAATGGAAACACCCACTGCTGCGATTGGCTAAAATCTCTACATATGAAATAAGTATTACATGTGGAACCCTCTCGAATAAGTTTACTACATTTTTATTATTACAGCTGTTGAATTTAATGAATGGTGAAAAGTGTTGATTATTGCATTATATTTAGATCCCATCACATGGAAGGCTGCAGTGATGAGCATTGAGCAGATGACAGACAGTCTGTTGATACCATAACTAACAATGCAAACACAATGTAAATACATTGCTGGTTCCAGAACGGTACAGCCTGATCTTTGAGCAAAAGTTTCTGGGCAAAGCCAGTATCGTATCGCGACTTATTCTCAAAACAGTCGCTGGTAAAATGTACGGTACAAACATGCAAGTCAGCACTGTGATGTGGCTAGGGCGTTTTTTTTTAAGTCGAGTTGAGTCAAGTCAAGAGTCGAGTCCCCTTTATTTATTTAGCTCTTTTACTTGTAAAAATAGTGTCAATATACTGAATCTATTTTTCTCTGACATCGGCAGCTTATGCAAAGATGTTTTTCCACAGCCAGGAACAACACAACGTCTGCGTGGCATCGCAATCTTATCACAATATTATCGTAAACAACTGCTTTATTTCCACTCGCTGCTCATTGACTGCACACCAGTGGGTCGGGACAAGTCATTGACTGAACACCAGTGACGCTACGATGTGATGATGTAAAAGTAGCCATTGTTGTCTTGCGCCAGAGGCAGGCATATTCAACTGATTCTGCCCCTATGACATCACATGCCACCTCGGATCCAAACAAAGCTTTTTTACAGCTTGATTATATAAGACGAGGAAGTTTTGAGTTATGGAACTTGCAGGGTGTATTAATGATACAGAGACCTCTTTTATGCCAAAATATTTTTTATTTATCATGTTATGACCCCTTTAAATGACCACTTGATTTTTTTAGGTGGATATAAAAAATGCATCTGAATACCTTGTTGTGCATCTTGTTGTCACTGACAAATTTTTTCCTTTTGAAAAGGCCGTCTGATTCATCTGGCAGAGCGCTTTAGTCAAGCTGCTTAGAGCTAGTGAAACTCTTCGGACCTGCACAAAAACAATTCCATCATGTTCTATGTAAATGTGTCCCTTTGCTGTTTGCTGTTTTTTTGGGGTTTTTTTTGTGTCCTTCATTATGATAGGACTCGTAGAGCTTGGGCTGTGCACGGCATGCTGTTCTCACCTCTCTAGGATAAAGGGAAATGAATACTTTCTCCAGGGACTTTAAATGGCTGCAAGCAAACCTGTGAACGTCCCAGAGTGCTGCTCCCTCTAGTCTTAGGTAGTGTTATCCAGCATACATCATTTCCTCTCACGGCTAAGTGTTTCTGTGCTCCTCCAGAGCTTCTCCACAAGTGAGTGTGCTAAAATGCCTGGGAGATTGGCTCACACTCTCTGCCTATATTAGAGCAATTTATCAAAGGATTGCATGGAAAATTTCAAAGAGTTGCACATGCATTTTCATACTTGGGCTCAGTTATTCTGTAACTATTATTTCCTCAAGGAATTTGCTGTATTATAGTATTACAAGGTGTAATGTATTAAGTTAACAATATTTTCATTCTTTCCACATAAAGAGATTATATAGAGGATACAGAAGCATGCCTATTGGAGCACATAGTACATTGACTATGGCCTAGTGATATAAAAGCCAAATTCATTAATTTTATTTAACAAACTAGCATAATAACCACCAAATGCCATTCCATAAAAATATTCCAGAGAGATACTTTGGGGTTCTTAAGGGTCAAAATATCATATAGACCCAGAGCACCATTCACGTCACTTTTCCTTTTAATTGTATTACATCTATTATAGAATTTACAACAGAAATAATTTTTACAGTGGTAATTTTGTAAGGGTTGTTATCTAGAAACCTTGTAAAAGTGGCAGTATTTTAAAACCACAAGCTTACTTAAGGGTGTGTTCACACTTGGCATGTTTGGTTTCATTAAAATGAACCCTGGTGTGATTGCTCCGTTAGTGCGGTTCATTTGAATAAGTGTGAACTCTGCATTCCGAACCCTGGTGCGCACCAAACAAGTGAGCCGAGACTGCCCAAAAGATGGGTCTCGGTCCGCTTCTAAGCGAACTCTGGTGTGGTTTGACTCAAATATGTACGCAACACAGACCAAAGACATGTAAACAAACCAAAAACAGGACGTGATGTCACAAGATGTGACCCTAAAAAGGACAGAATGCTCAAGCACATCAGTTTTTTTCTCATCCTATGAGAAAACTTTGCCCATTACAGCTCCTTGCAGTGGATCTTTCTTTGTGTAAGGGAGGAATTCCTGCCATTTACACATTTTATAAACATTGTTTTGGATTTACATGGGGGGAAAAAAAGAAAATAATCACACCTTGATAGTCGCTTCTCAGAGAATGACAGGACAGAGATCTGTTTGGGTTCACCCAATCTTCCGATGCCGTCAAATGTAAAAGGCTTTTACCTAATGCTGATGTTTTCCCTAGTGTAAAGGAACATTGAAGATCTTGTGTTTGGATCCAAGCCACTAATGTCAACAATTTAGCTCTAAAAGCTGATTTGAAGAGCCCATAAATGTTGCTGTTAACAGATCCTTATTTATTACCAATAAGGACAGAATCACCCTCAAAAAATATATGACTTTACCTGGCTTAAAACAGTATTTAGTCCTGCTTACCTCATTAATGGCAAATTTATATCCTTTACCATCATTTTTCCAATGAAACCCAAGGCCTTCCACCAGGAGTGTTTTAAATGGACATTGTTTCCACCCAATAACACTTTCCCAGTGTTTTGAAATCAGGCATTTGGGAAGCACAAAGGACTTTAAGAAATATCCTCCACAGTCTATGGAAATGCATGCATGACATTGAAAAAATTAGTTATCAGATGCAGTCGGAAGTATTGGCTCATTCCTATACCAGCGTTTTCCACCAAGAAGCTGGCAAATAAATGTGCAGTCAATGGCACAGTCAGCTTAAATTAATTCTCATGCCGTTCCATCTTTAATAAATGTTGTTCGCTGTGTGCTCGCCAAACTAAAAACATATTCCTCACCTATCCCCTTTCGACTCGGTTGTTGGCATAAAGCTGAATTGGAATCTAAGTGAAAATACAGCATGCTAAACATATTTCTGTGCTTTTATTTCAAAATGTCAGCTTAGTTCTGACTCAGTTAAACTGCTTTGTAAGACTGAGTACGTGGGTGTTGATGCCGCTCAATCCAAGGTGGGACCGCCGTGCCGCTTCCAGATGATAGCAGTTAAGGATGTGTCAGGAAGAAGTGCTGAAGCAGCTTGTTCTATCTCTCTGTCACCGGAGTGCCTGCAGCTCTCGGTAATCACCTGCATCTCAAATATGCATAGCTCGTCTTCCACTTGGAGAAATTGGGATCACGGATTTCTTAACTTGGTGGGGAAAAGAGGGGATGATGGATTTCTTTTATGACTGCATAAAAGAGCTAAAGAGCAAAATGCCTGGAGTGTGAGAGGATTGGTTTGCAGTAAGGCCTCTACTCTGCCTATGTTTTCTCTCTCTCTCTCTCTCTCTCTCTCTCTCTCTCTCTCTCTCTCTCTCTCTCTCTCTCTCTCTCATATGAAGTATGACAAGGTATGATGCAAGACAGAAGCTTCTTTTCAGTTAATGTGTTTGAATTTAATTGACCAAATGCAACTAAATGTTGAATTGAAATTGGAGAAAAACAACCTTATTGAATTGCAGCAATAATTAAACATAGTTACACAACAGAGAAATTTCATTAGCACAACACTCCAAAAATCATTCATTTTGAGAATGATCTGCTTCATGTAGCTCGTATGCATTTTGAAGACTTTGGGAAAGTTACTTTTTCCACCATTGTTAAGTTTAGCCATTAAATGTGTATTATTATTAAATATTATTATAATAAAAATACAATTCTATATTCTTTTTCTCGAACTGTACCATATGTGGTGTGCAGTGTTGTTAATTACTACACTTTAAAAATGATTGTTGGTTTAACTTTAAGTTACCAGCAGTTCACTTAAAGAAATTAATACATTTATTCAGCAAGAATGCATTAAATTGATCATGTGACAGTATAAACATTTATAATGTTGCAAAAATGCTTTCTGTTCATTAAATAGTTTTTACACAACTGTTTTTAACATTGATAATAATAATAAATGTTTCTTAAGAAGCAAATCATCATATTAGAATGATTTCTGAAGGATTGTGTGACACTGAAGACTGGAGTAATGATGCTGAAAATTCAGCTTTGAATCACAGGAATAAACAGCATTTTAAAATATATTCAAATAGAAAAAAGTTATTTTAAGTTGCAAAAACATTTCATAATAATGCTGTTTATGCTGTATTTTGGATCAAATAAATTGCAGCCATGGTGAGCAGAAGAGACTTCTTTAGTTGGGGACACCTACATTTCATCTATATTACCGATCTGCCCGCATTGACACTATAAGATACTTGAAATTAGCTGGACAACATCACCGTTTCAGCAGAACGGCTGTACAAACTCTGTTGCATTATTTTCCTGTTAACAATGTGAAGCTGCTTTGAAACAATAGGACTTGTTAAAAGTGCTATATAAATAAAGGTGACTTGACTTGACTTAAAAACATTTAAAAAATCTTACTGTTCTCAAACTTTTGACCGGTAGTGTACATCAGAAGTAACTGTTATAAAATTACAGAAACATTTGGAGTAACCCCTTACTTTAATTTTTCAAGGGAAAATAATTAAATTACTGTAATTAATTGCTTAGTAATGAGTTACACCCAACACTGGTTGTGTGTGAGAACATGTTTATGGGTAATTCATTTAAATTTTTTTTTTTTTTTTTTTTTTTTTTTTTTTTTTAAATTGGAAATTGGAATAACATTTCTACATCTAGTTTACTACCTCCAAGGGCTGGATTGGATTTTAAAAGCCATTCTCAATTGAATTCTGATTGGTGCACCTCTGCAGGGTCCCAGGCTGGCATTTCTGCCCCAACTATGCTCTTCCTGGTCCTGCTGAGGATGCAAACCATTGAAAGCACAGACCTCTGGGATTGCAGTCTTAATTGGGCTTTTTGCTGCCATCCCTACAGCTGGCATGTGTTTTCACAAGCTCACACTTCCTTGGATAATAGAGTAGCCATTGGTGTAAAAAGGAACAGGAAAAGAAAAAGAAGGAACAGAAAAAGAAAGCGGGACATATGTGAAAGGAGGAGTAAATGAATTGGAATAAAGAGCATCATTAGTGGCTGGGCCATATTTATGCTGACTGGACAGAACCGAAAGCCTGCAGACAGCCATTAGCACCTCAAACCTTAATGAAGACTAGATTATTATTTATTACAGATGTTTTAAAAGAAAATTGTGCTGGACTGTAAAAAACTCACTGCCATGATGCTTGAGTGTTCTATCATTGCCTTCTTGCAGTCTTATACTGTTGCTAAGGTGTTCTGTGTGGTTGCTAGGTGGTTATATACAGTGCCAAGAAAGGACGGTCGTATGCAGTTGCCAAGGTGTTCAGGATGGTTTTTAGCGCATTCCTATGCAGTTGCTTGAATGACTTCTTCTGAATGTTTGCTATGTTGTTTTGGGTCATTGCTAGGTTATTGCTTTGGTGTACTAGGCGGTTATTAGGGTGTTCTGAGCTGAGCATAGATATACAGTTGCAAGAAAAAGTATGTGAACCGCTTGCAGAATCTGTGAAAATGTGAATAATTTTAACAAAATAAGAGAGATCATACAAAATGCATTATTTTTACTTTAGTGCTGTCCTGAATAAGATATTTTACATAATGTTTATATAGTCCACAAGACAAAAAAATAAAATAAATAAATAAATAAATAAATAAAAATGCTGCATTTATTAAAATGCAGTTCAAAAGTTTATGAACTATCTATTCTTAATACTGTGTGTTGTTCCCTGGATGATCCACAGTGTGATGGTTGTTCATGAGTCCCTCAAACACTCTGAGGACTCAAACTCAACTATTAAAGTTCAAACATCCACTGATGCTCCAGAAGGAAACAAAACACATTAAGAGGTGGGGGTGAAAACTTTTGAACAGGAGGATGATGTCCACATTTTTCTTATTTTGTTTAAATATGATTTTATTTTTCATTTAGTACTGCCCTTCAGAAGCAACAGAAGATACTTACATGTTTCCTGGAAGACAAATTAGGTACAATTTACCTTGATTTTCAAATTCAGTAAGTTTTCACCCCCTGGCTCTTAGTGCATCGTGTTTCCTTCTGGAGCATCAGTGAATGTTTGAACCTTTTTTTAATAATTGTGTTCGAGTCCCTCAGTTGTCCTTGGTATGAAAAGATGGATCTCAAAATCATACAGTCATTGCTGGACAGGGTTCAAATATGCAAAAGATGCTGGAAAACTGAAGAATTTGCTGGAGGATTTTTCTGAAGAACTTTGTGCAGTTTAACTGCTCAACACAAACAAGAGACTCAAACAAAACAGCCGCAGATCATCCAGGTAACTACACACAGTATTAAGAATCAATGGTTCATAAACTTCTGAACTGGTAATTTTTTAATAAATTCAGCTATTTTTTTGTCTTCTGGACTATATGTAAAAATGTTTATGTAAAATATCTTATTCAGGACAGTACTAAATAAAAAATAACATTTTGTATGATCTCTCTTATTTTGTTAAAATTATTCACATTTTCACAGATTCGGCAAGTGGTTCATATATTTTTATATATCACCTAAAGGATTATTAGGAACACCTGTTCAATTTCTCATTAATGCAATTATCTAATCAACCAATCACATGGCAGTTGCTTCAATGCATTTAGGGGTGTGGTCCTGGTCAAGACAATCTCCTGAACTCCAAACTGAATGTCAGAATGGGAAAGAAAGGTGATTTAAGCAATTTTGAGCGTGGCATGGTTGTTGGTGCCAGACGGGCCGGTCTGAGTATTTCACAATCTGCTCAGTTACTGGGATTTTCACGCACAACCATTTCTAGGGTTTACAAAGAATGGTGTGAAAAGGGAAAAACATCCAGTATGCGGCAGTCCTGTGGGCGAAAATGCCTTGTTGATGCTAGAGGTCAGAGGAGAATGGGCCGACTGATTCAAACTGATAGAAGAGCAACTTTGACTGAAATAACCACTCATTACAACCGAGGTATGCAGCAAAGCATTTGTGAAGCAACAACACGCACAACCTTGAGACGGATGGGCTACAACAGCAGAAGACCCCACCGGGTACCACTCATCTCCACAACAAATAGGAAAAAGAGGCTACAATTTGCACAAGCTCACCAAAATTGGACAGTTGAAGACTGGAAAAATGTTGCCTGGTCTGATGAGTCTCGAGTTCTGTTGAGACATTCAGATGGTAGAGTCAGAATTTGGCGTAAACAGAATGAGAACGTGGATCCATCATGCCTTGTTACCACTGTGCAGGCTGGTGGTGGTGGTGTAATGGTGTGGGGGATGTTTTCTTGGCACACTTTAGGCCCCTTAGTGCCAATTGGGCATTGATTTAAATGCCACGGCCTACCTGAGCATTGTTTCTGAACATGTCCATCCCTTTATGACCACCATGTACCCATTCTCTGATGGCTACTTCCAGCAGGATAATGCACCATGTCTCAAAGCTCGAATCATTTCAAATTGGTTTCTTGAACATGACAATGAGTTTATTGTACTAAAATGGCCCCCACAGTCACCAGATCTCAACCCAATAGAGCATCTTTGGGATGTGGTGGAACGGGAGCTTAAAATTGCCCTGGATGTGCATCCCACAAATCTCCATCAACTGCAAGATGCTATCCTATCAATATGGGCCAACATTTCTAAAGAATGCTTTCAGCACCTTGTTGAATCAGTGCCACGTGGAATTAAGGCAGTTCTGAAGGCGAAAGGGGGTCAAACACAGTATTAGTATGGTGTTCCTAATAATCCTTTAGGTGAGTGTGTATATATATGTATGTGTATATATATATATATATATGTATATCTATCTGCAGTAGACTTCATCGGATGATTTTGCTAAACTAATACAGTACAACAAGATGTTACATTAAAAATGTACCATAGTAAAAGTAAAAACATTAAAAAGTACCATAGTAAAAACCTGTAATATTGAGTTAATACATATAAAAACACTAACCAACACATTCTCACATGTGAAAGGTTATCCCATTTCTTTGGGAATTTAAACTTCGGTGGTTTCACAACAAGAATCTGTGCAATGTTGTGGTATCATTGATTCTAACTGTGAGTGACGACATGCTGACCATTCCAAGATGGCAGGCGTGCCGATGTGTCCGCAGCAGTCCGATGAAATCTACATATACATATCTATGGTTCTGAGTGGTTAATAGTTGGTTGGTAGGGTGTTTTGTGTTGTCGTAGGGTCTAGCATTCTTATTTGTAGACATTCAGAAAAATGTGAAAAATAAATCCCTTTTGTATAGTAAAAAGCACTGACAGAAAGATGTCTTTGTAAGCTGTAGGGCAATTTGTCGTGTGAGCTATTCAAGTGCTGATTGTGTCTGAAGTAAAATACGAACAGCTCAAAAGTAGCGCTCCAACAAATCCAGGGGTTGCATAAAAATGAGCAAACATATTGCTAGCTTAATCTACTCCGTTCAAAGCCCCGGTGAAACCTGCGAGACGGAGGCAAATGCTGTAATACAATCTAAACTGCACTTCGCATGTGGATGAGCAATGGATGTGAAAAAAGAAAGGATTCTGATAGATCTCTTTGCAGCGTTCTCTCAACAGGCCTAAAGTGGAGCCCCAGGGGAGCTGAAAATCTCATTTAGACAGATCTATCCTTTGCCCTTAAAATCTCTTTCAAATAATGTGTAATAAACATTGTGAGCAGTTCCCTTTAATATGACCAGTGTAAGATTTAATTGGCTGTGAATAATAATGAGTGTTAGAATGTGTACAGAGGGGCTGCTTGCATCTAAGATGAGTGTACAGCTATTCAACAGCCTTACAACCTACAATCAGTGTCGAGATTGAAAGTGTTCCTGAGTTTAAAGTAAACTGAAATCCTTCAACTCATTCGTGAGTTGATGCTTGGTTTTAGAGATCTAGTGCATTAACGTCATTTTGGGCAAGAGATCTTTGTACAGACAGCACTGCTGTCACAAGAGACTCCGGCTTTTTAGAAGAAAAGTAATATGGTTTTCAGTTCGAAGACTGTGGCATGAGTTTAGTTTGCATCTTTTTTGTTTTTTAGAAAGGCAGATGTATGCAAATATTTGTACTATAAAATACCTTTTAAAAACTGCTAATGATTAATACTACCGGACCATATGATCGTACTAAAAATACATCCAGATGTGTGTAGTGTGTGTGACCTGTTAGTGTGTGGCACGAGTAGTATGAGTTTGAGTGTGATTTAATGTCACTATGAAATCAAAATTGACAATTCTTATTTTTTATGGAATATAGCAATATTTAATTATAAATGATTTATCTGTTTTTAACATTCTTGTGCCCTCATAATCTTTAATCAAAATAGCTTCCCCTCTTGCAGTGACATCTCTTCTCTGATGACGTGTTTACTGGGGTAGGACAACCTGTCACTCACATGAGATCGACCAATAGCAAAACACAACCATCCAATCAATTCTCCATGGACTCCAAGTCCCGCCCTACATTTTTATCTTGTTCAAGAAGCCATTGCATTTGGATTCATTGCATTCACAATAGGGAAGAACAGACTTCAGTTTCATGCCAACTTTAAGCTAATGATTTTATTATAATTCACAACATGGAAAAGAACATGGAAAGCCGGTAAAGAACATTGAAATTAACAAAACATTTTATTGAAAATGATAATTTCTTCAAAATGCAGAGTGCTATCAATGGAAAAGTAATTGCTTTGATTCTAAAGGAATGCATGAACTGGCGTGTTTTGAATGCAGTGTAAGTCACTTTGGAAAAAGGCATCTGCCAAATGCATAAATATAATGTAAAAGTAAACTAAAATATATTGGAAAGAAAATTGCAAATTCATATTTTTCTATTAAGAGGAACCAGATTATAAACTGTCATTTTCAGTGCCATGGATGCAACTGTACTTTAATTAGCTAATATCATCAGTGCCTCATCCTACGCAATCATAAGCACAAAAACAGAAAACCTGCTTTTCTTGCGCCTTACGTCATCTGGCCGATGAATTGGTGTTGTCTATAACGGAAGGCCAGGTCTGGTACAGAAGCCTTGACGTTATTCCTCTGGGGCAGAACGGCATCACTGACAAACGCACTGTTTTTCTGGACCCCTGCCTGAGCGACAGAAGGCAGATAAGTGGCTGTTTGGTTATGCAAATTCTGATCTGCTGCCCAAGAAGATGTCACTGGTTTTGACTATAATTTAAAATGTAAGAGTGCAAATATAGTAGGTGTCGCATGAATTGCACAAATTTTAATGGATATTGTTTGTCCATTGCTTGTGCCTTAACTGCTTAGAGACATGGGGGAAATGGGTCTGATTTCTTGGTTGTTACATGATTCAGGTTTGAGAAAGAATGGTCACATGAAGGTGAATACATTATGGGACATTTTTCTTTAATGAGTGAACTTACCATTTAACATACACTGCATAACATTATGACCACTTTTCTAATATTGTGTTGGTCCCCCTTTTGCTGCCAAAACAGCCCTGACCCGTCGAGGCATGGACACAAATCCTTGAAGTCCTGTAAGTTGTGAGGTGGGGCCTCCATGGATCGGACTTGTTTGTTCAGCACATCCCACAGATGCTCCCAAGTCAACACCTCAAACTCATTGTTGTGCTCCTCAAACCATTCCTGAACCATTTGCTTTGTGGCAACGTGCATTATCCTGCTGAAAGAGCCAACAGCCACCAGGAAATACTGTTTCCATAAAAGGGCGTACATGGTCTGCAACAATGCTTAGGGAGGTGGTACGTGTCAGGTTTCCCAGCAGAACATTGCCCAAAGCATCACGCTACCTCTGCCGGCTTGCCTTCTTCGACTAGTGCATCCTGGTGCCATGTGTTCCCCAGGTAAGCAACGCACATGGACCCGGCCAGCCACGTGATGTAAAAGAAAACGTGATTCATCAGACCAGGCCACCTTCTTTCATTGCTCTGTGGTCCAATTCTGATGCTCACATGTCCACTGTTGATGCTTTTGCCAGTGGACAGGGGTCAGCATGGGCACCCTGACTGGTCTGCGGCTATGCAGCCCCATACGCAACAAACTGCGATGCTCTGTGTATTCTGACACCTTTCTATCAGAACCAGCATTAACTTCTTGAGCAATTTGAGCTACAGTAACTCGTCTGTTTGATTGGACCACACTGGCCAGCCTTCACTCCCCACGTGCATCAGTGAGCCTTGACCACCCATGACCCTGTCGCCGGTTCACCACTGTTCTTTCCTTGGTCCACTTTTGATAGATACTGACCACTGCAGACCGGGAACACCCCACAAGAGCTGCAGTTTTGGAGATGCTCTGACCCAGTTGTCTAGCCATCACAGTTTGGCCCTTGTCAAACTTGCTCAAATCCTTACTCTTGCCCATTTTTCCTGCTTCTAACACATCAACTTTGAGGACAAAATGTTCACTAATGCTGCCTAATATATCCCACCCACTAACAGGTGCCGTAATGGAGTGTTAATCAGTGTTATTCACCTGTCATAATGTTATGCCTGATCAGTGTATGTGATGACTACAAAGACGAGAGGTTTTGGACTGATGCTGAATGATGCAGAAAATATGCAGAGTAATATTGAAAAATATTCTGTATGCTGAATGTGAGGCTGTATACAGTACTATGCAAAAGTCTTAGGCACGTTGGTATTTATATCTTTTACTGTAGTGTGTCAGTAGGAAATATCAGTTTACATTTCCAAACTTTCATTTTGCAATTAATTGTAATAATCCGGAGAGATTTTTATTTATTTATTTAATGCACAAAAAGTCTGACAGCAGCCTGTATGATCTGATCTCACCATCATCGAGTCCGTCTGTGATTACATGAAGAAACAGAAAAAACTGAGACAGACTAAATCCAGAAGAACTGAGGCAACGTCTCCCAGACACTTGAAGAAAGCTTCCTGCAATACTACAGTACTGTGAAAAGTTTAGGCACTTGTCAGAATGCTTTAAAGTGAGAATGCTGTCAAAAATAATAACATAAAGAGCTTTTATTTATGAATGAACTTCTATTAACTAAATCAAATGGATATTTGGGGTGAGCACCCTTTGCTTTTGTCACCTGCATCTGTTCCTACACCTGTTCATGTAGTTCTGCAGGAAGGTTTCTTCAAGTGTCTTGGAGACGTTGCCACAGTTCTTCTGGATTTAGTCCATCTCAGTTTTTTATGTTTCTTCATGTAATCACAGACAGACTCAATGAAGATGAGATCAGATCTCCATGTGGAGCATACCGACTATTGTCAGACTCTTTATGCATACAAAAATCTCACTGGATTATTAAAATGAATGGCAACTGATATTTCCTACTGACACACTACTGCAAAAGATATAAATAACTGGCTTAAACCCACTTTTTGTGTGTAAAAATACTAGCGAGCCTAAGACTTTTGCACAGTACTGTATAGCATTGTTTAGCTAGTGTGTCAGATTTAGTGTTGCGTACCACAAGATGTTTAGATGATAAATGTCACTCAGACGCTAATGGCAATGGCCTGATGTAACATCTGGGGTGATTTCTACACAGTTTCACACTTACACCATCACTTTTTCCCAGACTTCATTGTGAACTTTGTGTGTGAATGAATTCAAGCATTCTAGTTCTCCTAGAAAAACAAAACCCTGAGATTACAGTATGGATTATTTAACTTAGTTTTTCCCTCAAGTGATCTTCCAATAAATAATGAATAGCATATTTGTCCCTATGCTGCAGTGAGCCCTGTAGGATATTACATGCTGTTCTTGTTGCAATTTGCTTTGCCATTTATTAGGGAGGTTGTAGGAAACAGATTTTGACAGTGATGTAACTAGTTGTCAAGGTGACGTGAAATGTTAATGCTGTGAAGGAAGTCACATATCTGTCTGAGGCATCATTTAATAGCGCTGAGTTTTGAACATATTGTGCCTCCAAAAAATGTTGCCACCATTTTGTCCAACACTTTTTGACTTTGGGGATGAGTTAGTAAAATAAATGCTCATCAAAATGTAAAATTTGTTATAAAGTCTTTTAGATTTTAGACTAAAATAGCACTTTTCACAAGGAGTTCACCATCAAATAAATTTCTCTAAATTTGAATTGAATGAGCTGTGAAGAAGATGATCTGTCTTTTTTAAATTATAATATATAATTTATATTATACAAAATAAATACTACTACTACTACTACTAATATACACTCACCTAAAGGATTATTAGGAACACCATACTAATACTGTGTTTGACCCCCTTTCGCCTTCAGAACTGCCTTAATTCTACGTGGCATTGATTCAACAAGGTTCTGAAAGCATTCTTTAGAAATGTTGGCCCATATTGATAGGATAGCATCTTGCAGTTGATGGAGATTTGTGGGATGCACATCCAGGGCACGAAGCTCCCGTTCCACCACATCCCAAAGATGCTCTATTGGGTTGAGTTCTGGTGACTGTGGGGCCATTTTAGTACAGTGAACTCATTGTCATGTTCAAGAAACCAATTTGAAATGATTCAAGCTTTGTGACATGGTGCATTATCCTGCTGGAAGTAGCCATCAGAGAATGGGTACATGGTGGTCATAAAGGGAAGGACATGGTCAGAAACAATGTTCAGGTAGGCCATGGCATTTAAACAATGCCCAATTGGCACTAAGGGGCCTAAAGTGTGCCAAGAAAACATCCCCCACACCATTACACCACCAGCACCAGCCTGCACAGTGGTAGCAAGGCATGATGGATCCATGTTCTCATTCTGTTTACGCCAAATTCTGACTCTACCATCTGAATGTCTCAACAGAAATCGAGACTCATCAGACCAGGCAACATTTTTCCAGTCTTCAACTGTCCAATTTTGGTGAGCTTGTGCAAATTGTAGCCTCTTTTTCCTATTTGTAGTGGAGATGAGTGGTACCCGGTGGGGTCTTCTGCTGTTGTAGCCCATCCGCCTCAAGGTTGTGCGTGTTGTGGCTTCACAAATGCTTTGCTGCATACCTCGGTTGTAACGAGTGGTTATTTCAGTCAAAGTTGCTCTTCTATCAGCTTGAATCAGTCGGCCCATTCTCCTCTGACCTCTAGCATCAACAAGGCATTTTCGCCCACAGGACTGCCGCATACTGGATGTTTTTCCCTTTTCACACCATTCTTTGTAAACCCTAGAAGTGGTTGTTCATGAAAATCCCAGTAACTGAATTGCAGATTGTGAAATACTTGGACAGGCCCGTCTGGCACCAACAACCATGCCACGCTCAAAATTGCTTAAACCTTTCTTTCCCATTCTGACATTCAGTTTGGAGTTCAGGAGATTGTCTTGACCAGGACCACACCCCTAAATGCATTGAAGCAACTGCCATGTGATTGGTTGATTAGATAATTGCATTAATGAGAAATTGAACAGGTGTTCCTAATAATCATTTAGGTGAGTGTATACACTATATTGCCAAACGTTTAGGCAGCCTGCCTTTACATGCTCATGAACTTAAATGACATCCCATTCTTAATTCGTTAATTAGGGTTAATATGGAGTTGGCCCACCTTTTGCAGCTATAACAGCTTCAACTCTTCTGGGAAGGCTTTCCACAAGGTTTAGGAGGGTGTTTATGGGAATTTTTGACCATTCTTCTAGAAGTGCATTTGTGAAGTCAGGCTCTGATGTTGGACGAGTAGGCCTGGCTCACAGTCTCCGCTCTAATTCATCCCAAAGGTGTTCAGTCGGGTTGAGGTCAGGACTCTGTGCAGCCCAGTCAATTTCCTCCACACCTCGCTCATCCATGTCTTTATGGACCTTGCTTTGTGCACTGGTGCGCAGTCATGTTGGAACAGGAAGGGGCCATCCCCAAACTGTTCCCATAAAGTTGGGAGCATGAAATTGTCCAAAATGTCTTGGTATGCTGAAGCATTAAGAGTTCCCTTCACTGTGCCTTTACACTTGGCATAATGCAGTCAGGCAAGTACCGTTCTCCTGGCAACCACCAAACCCAGACTCGTCCATCAGATTGCCAGACAGAGAAGTGTGATTCATCACTCCAGAGAACACTCCAGTGGCGGCGTGCTTTACACCATTGAATCTGAAAACCCATTTCATGAAGCTCTCTATGCACAGTTCTTGAGCTAATCTGAAGGCCACACAAAGTTTGGAGGTATGTAGCTGTTGACTCTGCAGAAAGTTGGTGACTTCTGCGCACTGTGCACCTCAGGATGCGCTGACCCCGTTCTTTGATTTTTACATGGCCTACCACTACATGGCTGAGTTGCTGTTGTTCCCAATTGCTTCCACTGTTATAATACCACTAACAGTTGACTGACATATTTAGTAGTGAGGAAATTTCACGAATGGACTGTACCTGCACTGGCAACCTATCACAGTACCACGCTTGAATTCACTGAGCTCCTGAGAGCGACCCATTCTTTCACAGATGTTTGTAGAAGCAGCCTTCATGCCCAGGAGCTTGATTTTATACACCTTTGGCTATAACTTAACAAATACTTTTACATTTATCAATTGGGTGAAAACTTAACTTAAAAGTGATTTACAGTGCATTCAAGATATTTATCCAGTATGTGTTCTTTGGGAACCAAACCCATGACCTTGCCATTATTTGCACAGTTTGAACGCTGTAGATGCACATGCTAGGCAATGTGATTGTTATACTGTATTATGGTATGCATGGAGAGAAAAAAAATCAGATACTATAGATAATACTTTTTCCCAGTCCATTCAAAGAATGGGGTTTTTGTTGGAAATTTTCCAAGGCTTTATTTAGCTGTATATCAGAGTGGAGGTATTCCTGTGGGGTTCATTACGGTGCTGTGATTTTCTAGCAGTTGCAGGGTCTCTCTGGAGAGTTGCGTTGGCAAGCTGCGGGTAAAAAAAAAAAAAAAAAAAAAAAGTGCCTTTTTGCTCACATTTCCCCCACTCTTTTAATGAGGCTAAGATCTCTGTCATAAATCTGTCCTTTATAAGTGGCCCTTCATTTTCAGAATGTATCTGTTCGCTACTTTTTATCAGTTTTAATTATGATGATTCAGTTAGTGCTGGTCTGAGGAGCTATACTCAGCAAATGATCCAACAAGAATAAAAATATACTGGACCCCGCTGAGAGGACAGTTTGTGCCAACCATACCACCTGCAGTCAGAGACGGTGACGCTCTAGATATCTGTTAGATCATTATGGCTTTCAGTCATCATTCTGGTGTAATGGTTCTTCTTTTCTCACCACTGACGGAAAACAGCAGCATGTTGCTAAACAGAAAGCATTGTCAGTATTATTTGTTCACATGAATACTTTCTTTTCAAACCCATAGTGCTTCCAGGAACAGAGCAGAAACTCAGAGAAAAACACTTCAAAGAGACCAATGACTGACATCTTCCAGTCAGATTTATTGTTAATGTTTTCATTTTCAGATGGTGGCTGCCCATGCAAAACTGCTGTGCGTGATTGTTAAGGTTTTAGTGCATTGTTGTTGAGTTTCTAGGGTGTTCTGTTTTTTTTGCTTGGGCTGTGCTATAGTTTGATAGAGCCAAGCAACAATTGTTTTTGATATTTTGAAGCCAAGATTTGTCTTAAAGGGTTAGCTCACCCGAAAAAGTAAAAAAATAAATAAATCTCACCCTCATGTTGTTTCAAACTCATAAGACTTTTGTTTATCTTTGAAACACAAATGGAGAGATTTCTGCCCGTCAATTGACAGTCTACATAACTAGCAATTTTTCACTTCAAAAAGTTCAATGAAGAGATCATAATACTAATCTATATGAATTGAGCGTTTTTTTCTGAAGAGACTGAATCACTTTATATGATGAACAGTTTCAATTTAGGCTTTTATTCACATATAAACATTGGTCAGCGAACATAAACAGAAGCGGAAACTTGCTTGCTTGACGTGCGAAAATAAACCTCGTTGGTTCTTGCGGAAGTAGTCTTATGGGTATATGGAACGACACGAGGGTGAGAAATTGATTTACATTTTTGATTGAACTAACCTTTAAATCCATCTTTCAGAATTTTTCACATACTTTATCATGAAAACTGTAAACTTTTTATAAATTTCTCAACAAACCACATGATTTGATGTGTCATTTATGTTTGTAGCACAAACAATATCAGGCGAGTCTCTTGAAAGTTTAATACTTATAGGGTTAGGGGTTTGTTTAGATACAGCATGTACACTCTTAGAAGAAAATGATATATAGAACTTTAGGTTCTGTCAGTTGCTATGTACATTACACTGTAAACCCAAATAACTTGGCAAAACTCAAAGAATTTGAGGAAATCAGTTACATCCTTTTAAGTTAAGAAATTAATTGCTCTTAACTTGAAATATTTGAGTAAGCTAATTCATACATTTAACTTAAAGGGGTCATGAATTGAGAAATCAACTTTTACCTCATAGGTCATCAGAGCTGGAATTTCCAGAGCTGAAAAGCTTTTATTGACAGCTGGCTCATCAAATGATCAATCTGGAATGTGCTTCCCTGTGACATCAGAGAGCAGTGAAACGCAGTCTCAACAGAAGAACGCCTAATTCTGTAGTCCCGCCCACCGATTCGCACATGACATGTAAGATAAATAACATAGGCCTACGTGGAGCTAAACAGGATTGAGCTTCCAAACAATAAACATGCCGCATAAGCTTCCTTCGGATTCCAATATGAGCAATGCAGAGTTGAACTTTATTTTTAATGAAGATCCAGCTCACATGGGTAAGATATTGAGCGTTTATTCGCTTCATTTCACGATTCATTTGTAAACAATACACCGGTCGAGACTGGATTTGCAGATAGAATGAGATTAAAAAAACGATGCTGTGCCTTCTATATTGCATCCAACAGGAATGATGCAACACACTTATGTGAGTAAAAAATGTTTTTTATATGTGACAGTATTGCATTGTTACAGATCGTTTGATATCTACTGATTATGTGCGTGTCTAACTAAACATAACTTACCATGCTGTCACAGTACACAGCTGGAGTATCCTTTGTATTTGAGGTGTTGTTGATTAATTGTCCTACGATTCAGGATCAGACACGAACATGTATGGGCCAGGGCTTGCAAAGCCCGACATCTCGGGGGTAATGCGTTTTACAGCCGGCTGCCCAACGGCTATCTTCAATAGTAAAAACTTTCCTTTCTTGATGTGCGTTGTTCACTCTCTTGACTTGATATTTGAAGGAAAATACAATCACGGAAGTTTCACTGATGCACGTACTTGGTGAGTGTGTGCGTGTTTGTGTGTGTGCGTGTTAGTGATGCACGGTTCGTGGTTAGATCATTGATCGGGTGGGCCAAGTAATAAAAAATAAAATTTCAATACATTTTGCGAGCCCTGTGGGCGAATCATTCCGGTTGCCGTTTTTCCACGTTTTCAAACCAATTTCCCACATGATGGGGGAGCTGAAACTCATTATAATATGCAAAACTGTTATCCAATCATTGCAGTGGGTGTTTACTTCCAAGTCTTCAATGCGACACCCATAAAAACCAAGCGTTCCAGGAGCTAGGCTCAAAGAAAATTGCCTATTACTTATTCATTATGATGTTTTTGAATGTAAAAACTAAATACTCATAAAAGTTAATTTAATGGAAATAATTTGTTTAATTTGAGTTGGCTCTACTCAAATCAATTCATGATTTTGAGCGTTAGGGTTTACAGTGTATAGAACCTTTCAAGGGTCTCATCATGGCATAATTTTATGGATTTAGCTTCAATTATTTAATTTTGCTTTAATTTATTGTTGACACTTTATTTTGATAGTCCACTTTAGACATTCTACTAGCTATATGTAGCTTTGCAACTATCTGCTAACACTTTATTTTGATGGTCCCCCAACAGACATTCTACGGGCTATATGTAACTTTGCAAGTACATGCCAACTTATTAACCCTAACCCAACAGTCTATTAATACTCTAATGAGAGTTAGTTGACATGTAGTCTCAGCCTCAAACAACTCCCTCGTGGAAGAAGAACATCGTCGTGTTTACAACTGTGACAATGAGCATTTAGCAGAATCAACTAAAGGCTGGATTTTCAAAAGTATAAGTTCACGGCTCCATTGCTGTAGTAAACTCGCACAACATGCATGAATGAATAATTTATAGATGCACGCCGGTCTGTTATTGAAGGGACATCGACTTTACATTTTCACGCCCCTAAACATGATGGGGAACAAAATGAACTGTGATTGGTTGCGTTACATGTCAGTCAAACGTCCTCTTGGGCAGTCCTTGACCAATGAAAGCTGCGATAGAGTCCAGACCTTCTGCCGTCAGTCTGAAGGTCTGGCTACGCGAGACTAGTTGACATGTAGTTGCAAATGTACTTGGACTATATAGACTATTTTTAATTCTAATTAAATGTATGAATTAAGCAGCTCATAAACATTCTTTATCAGCAGAAAAAATGGGTAACACTTTATTTTAGTGTCCTTGTTACATGTTGTAGTGACTGTAATAACTATAAATTATGCATAATTACATGCAATTAAACCCTAATCCTTACCATAACCATATAGTAAGTACATGTAGTTAATTAATATTACTCTGTGCTTAAATGTATAATTACACTGTAGCATAGACACTTTAACATTTACACTTTAAAAGTGTAACCAAAAAAAAAAAAAAAAAAAACTTAAGCATGGAAATCATTATGCAATCATTTAAAACATTTGTTAACTAATTTATAATTGATGATCTTTACAATGGAACTGAATCAACACTGAACTGACTTCAGCTGAACAATTACACTATTTTCTTTTAGAGCTGCTGTACAGCCAAGATGAACTCTGTTTGCTTCGTTGAATCATTTTCTTGTTATCACTGTAAATCTGCTTTGAAACCATCTGTATTGTATAAAGTTCTATATAAATAAAGATGACTTGGCTTAACTTTTGGCATAAAAGGTTATTTAAAATTGAGTCAAGAACCCTAGGGTTCTATATAGAACTCCATTGAACCTTTGTGTGTGTGTGTGTGTGTGTGTGTGTGTGTGTGTGTGTGTGTGTGTGTGTGTGTGTGTGTGTGTGTGTGTGTGTGTGTGTGTGTGTGTGTGTGTGTGTGTGTGT
This sequence comes from Paracanthobrama guichenoti, assembly GCA_018749465.1. Taxonomy (NCBI): domain Eukaryota; kingdom Metazoa; phylum Chordata; class Actinopteri; order Cypriniformes; family Gobionidae; genus Paracanthobrama; species Paracanthobrama guichenoti. The sequence continues at coordinate 23,474,886 of CM031953.1, forward strand.
GTGTCTAAAAATGAATACAAATTTGAGTAATAGGGATGCTGCTGATAATTATAAAATTTGTATTTTGCTGAACTCCCACACCAATGTCAGTGTAATTTCCACTGCAAAACAAAAGAATTAAAGCATGTCTTAATTTTTATGCTGGGAATTCAAATAGCTGAGATGATCCTGGGAACACCTGCAGTATATACAGTAAACACATTGACACATTTAAATGATTTGTGTGAGGGATTTTGCTGCTTGGTGCAAGGTTGTCAGGGTTGAATGTTGTGAACTTTATCATTTTTATGGCCTAGACAAATAAGCAAATCTGCAGAATTTACATTCTCATGCATGCTGGAAAGTTGAGAAAGTCTGCCAGCAGAGAACTTCTGCAAATCTGCTGCGACATACTGTTTCTCCATCCTCACTGGTCTTTACTCTGTACTTTACCATTTCAAAGAGATAACAGTAACTATTTTGAAATCTGAGCAGATATTTGCCGTTTGGCATGTGTCATTTGTCTGAAAGAATGGACAGTGTATTCATTTTTATTGTTGTATGATACTGAGTTTTGAGTTTTTATAATCAGGTTTTGTAAACGGTGTACTTTGTAACATGAACAGCTTTCAGGCATAGTTTTAACAGCTTTTGTGAAGATCATATCAATGTCATTCATTTTAACTTTCAGGTTTGTTGGAAATCAAACTGTTGACATGTTTCAAAAATATTTTTGACATATCAATATTCTAAGAGGCCAGCTGCCTCTGTAAATAAAATAGACCTTAAACGTAATCAGAAATAATGAGATTATTTAAACAATCACAATTTAATGAACAGAATACCAAACAAGATGGAAATGAAGAGCTATAGCTACTTCAAGAGTTGACCGTTACCATACCAAACTTTTTGAAATGTTGATTTAATTGTACACATTTATGTAATTTTGTATTTAATGCGATTTTAATTTTAATTTTAATTTTATTTTTTATTATTTTTAAATAAATACATACGTGTACACACACACACACACACACACACACACACACACACACACACACACACACACACACACCTTGACCAGCATGGCTCAATCAATAACGTGTCTGTTTGTTTGTCCAACCAACTGAAACAAATGTACTGTATTAATTTAACAGAATTTTCCATATTTATTTTTTTTACCGGTGTTTTACCTGTATTTTGAATTTTGCACTTCATTGTGTTGAGTTTTAGGGTTAAAGGAAAGATAGATTACTGTAAAATTACTGGATAATGTGTGTGTGCGTGTGTGTGTGTGTGTGTGTGTGTGTGTGTGTGCGTATATAATGTATATATATATATTATACACACACATACAGGTGCTGGTCATATAATTAGAATATCATCAAAAAGTTTTTTTTCACTAATTCCATTCAAAAGTGAAACTTGTATATTATATTCATTCATTACACACTGACTGATATATTTCAAATGTTTATTTCTTTTCATTTTGATGATTATAACTGACAACTAAGGAAAATCCCAAATTCAGTTTCTCAGAAAATTAGAATATTACTGAAGACCAATACAAAGAAAGGATTTTTAGAAATCTTGGCCAACTGAAAAGTATGAGCATGTACAGCACTCAATACTTCTTTTGCCTGAATTACTGCAGCAATGCGGCGTGGCATGGAGTCGATCAGTCTGTGGCACTGCTCAGGTGTTATGAGAGCCCAGGTTGCTCTGATAGTGGCCTTCAGCTCTTCTGCATTGTTGGGTCAGGCACATCGCATCTTCCTCTTCACAATAGCTCATAGATTTTCTATGGGGTTAAGGTCAGGCGAGTTTGCTGGCCAATTAAGAACAGGGATACCATGGTCCTTAAACCAGGTACTGGTTGATTTGGCACTGTGTGCAGGTGCCAAGTCCTGTTGGAAAATGAAATCTGCATCTCCATAAAGTTGGTCAGCAGCAGGAAGCATGAAGTGCTCTAAAACTTCCTGGTATACGGCTGCGTTGACCTTGGACCTCAGAAAATCCATTGGACCAACACCAGCAGATGACATGGCACCCCAAACCATCACTGACTGTAGAAACTTTACACTGGACCTCAAGCAACGTGGATTGTGTGCCTCTCCTCTCTTCCTCCAGACTCTGGGACCCTGATTTACTTTCATCAGAGAACATAACTGTGGACCACTCAGCAGCAGTCCAGTCCTTTTTGTCTTTAGCCCAGGCGAGACGCTTCTGACGCTGTCTGTTGTTCAAGAGTGGCTTGACTCAAGGAATGCGACAGCTGAAACCCATGTCTTGCATACGTCTATGCGTAGTGGTTCTTGAAGCGCTGACTCCAGCTGCAGTCCACACATTTTTGAATGGGTTTTGTTTCACAATCCTGTCCAGGGTGCGGTTATCCCTATTGCTTGTACACTTTTTTCTACCACATCTTTTCCTTCCCTTTGCCTCTCTATTAATGTGCTTGGACACAGAGCTCTTTGAACAGCCAGCCTCTTTTGCAATGACCTTTTGTGTCTTGCCCTCCTTGTGCAAGGTGTCAATGGTCGTCTTTTGGACAGCTGTCAGGTCAGCAGTCTTCCCCATGATTGTGTAGCCTACAGAACTAGACTGAGAGACCAATTAAAGGCCTTTGCAGGTGTTTTGAGTTCATCAGCTGATTAGAGTGTGGCACCAGGTGTCTTCAATATTCAACCTTTTCACAATATTCTAATTTTCTGAGAAACTGAATTTGGGATTTTCCTTAGTTGTCAGTTATAATCATCAAAATTAACAGAAATAAACATTTGAAATATATCAGTCTGTGTGTAATGAATGAATATAATATACAAGTTTCACTTTTTGAATAGAATTAGTGAAATAAATCAACTTTTTGATGATATTCTAATTATATGACCAGCACCTGTGTATATATACACACACACACACACACACACACACACACACACACACACACACACACACACACACACACACACACACACATATATATATATACATACAACAATTTGATTAGAGATATTAAAAAAGGATGCATTGATGCATTTTGTATTTTTTTTTCACTGTAATTAAAGCAAACTCAAATTAATTCCATCTTTTAAAAATTGTGAATTTAATATTTGATCTTACATAAGAGTAAGTAAAGGGGACATGAACCTATACTACATTGTATGAATGTCTCAGCTGTGTAAATGATACAACAGCTAAAAAATTTGCTTAAAGACAACCATTTGTGTGTATATATTACTGTCTGACTCGGGTCACGTCCATCAGTGAACTGTTGACCTTTACCTCTAAGCATCTTTCTGTTGGGAGGAAAATCTCTCTAATTATAGCCTGTCAGAAAAGAGGATTAGACCTTTAAAAGGAGGCTGCCATAAAGGCTCTATTTTCTTTTTGATGAGGCCTAATCAGAGAGGTGTAATCTGAGAAAATGGCTCTGGATGATGATGATGATGATGATGATGATGATGAGATAATGGTCATCTGTGATGTTTGTTGCTGGATGTAATCACATCTATTTTCCTAACACCTATAAGGTGAAGTGTGTCATTTTTTTTTTCTATGTTTAATCGCTTTCTTTCCCAGGTTATTATGCACAAACTTTAAGCTATTAGTAGGTTGACTTCCTTTATAAACACCTCGACCAGCTTGGCTCAATCAATAACGTGTCTGTTTGTCCAGCCAACTGAATAGTTTGTTTTTCAATTCTGTTTTTATGATGCTAGTGGTGCAAAACTGACACGCTTCTCCTTTAAGAAGCAATAAAGATCTTGTTGTTATGATCCAGTTACCTGCAGGTTAACCATTCTGTCTGTCTTCCTACCCAGTGTCCATATACAGACTACACCTTCTGAAAAGATTGTACAATGAAAGTGTTAGAGGAAAATGTGTAAAGACAATGCATCTCTTGGAATTGAATTATATTTCCAGATCAAATCTCTCCGAGACAAAGAAAATGAAGCATTGCTTACTTGGAGGTTTTAGAGAGTTTAGCACAACAGACTGACCCAGAAGTGATATACAGAGCCAGCATAGATGCTGGAGGGAGTGTATTTTCTGAGATAGGATTTCTAAAATGGGAAGATAACAGGGCTGAGGAGGCATTTGGGCTGATTTTAAGTGCTTTAGAAAGCTCATAGTCACCTCTCAGCTCTCATTTGTTCTGTTTTGTAGTTCAGCGTTCAAAGATAGTAGTTTAAAAGCTTCAAACTGGAGACATAAACACAATTAGGAAGGTGTTAAATCCCTTTCACATGACTTGCGTCAGAGCTTCAACACACAAAAAGCGCTGCAGTTAGTGCATCTGAAGGGCGAAATTACCATGTTTTGACATTGACTTTCTGCCATGCGTTATTTTTTTCTTTGAATGTTATGAAATGCCTTGGCCGTTATGTCTTACACAACTCTTGACCTAACTCTTGCTAAGTGTCAAGGAGAAAAATGCTAACCTGCAATAGTTACAGTACTTTAAGGAGATATTTCCATCTGATCTAGTTTTGTTTGCGCAACCTTGTGTGTTTTGGTTGATCTGTAATATGCAAGCATGAGTTGAACCATAACATCGGATATTCCTGTAATTCCTTTCAAGAATATTTATTAACAAAATTAACTGGAAATAAAATTGTTACACAGTCAAAAACAAAACAAAAATGGTATTGACCCAATCTTATCAATCAGTCATTGCAGGAAATTATGCCACCATCATTAAGCGATTATTGGTCGATTATTCCAATTAGTTATTGGAAATATTTAAATATTATTGTACACTTTTTTTTTTATTATTGCCCCTTTTCACAAGATGTAATATAGATCTCTGGTCTCCCCAGAATGTGTGTCTGAAGTTTCAGCTCAAAATACCCCCCCAGATCATTTATCATAGCTTGTCAAATTTGCCCCTATTTGGGTATGAGCAAAACTGCTGCATTTTGTGTATCCCTTTAAATGCAAATGAGCTGCTGCTCCCTGTCCCCTTCCGGAAAAAGGCAGATCCTTTATACGAGCTTTGGATACTGATATTCCGTCAACAACAAAACAGGCAAATCTCACTCAGCCAAAATGTCAGAAATAAACAGTTGTGGAGTGCCACCTTACATGTTTGAACCGGAATCGGACACAGATGAGAGACTCAGGAAGAGGTTGCAACTTTTAGACTGCACCTGGTCGTTTCTGAATGGTTAGTGGATATATTTATGTAACATTAGTTGTCGTGGAGTTAAGTTGTTGATTCAACTCATCGACTAGCATGTACCCGTCATGTTACTCTATAAATTGTTGATAGGTGCTCATGTGGGAACGTAAAAAAGTCTGTCACCTAACTATACAACGCATAATAAATGTACTTTTATGAATTACGCAGGCGGTAAGCATTTTGGGGATAAAACTAATGACATAGCTCTAGTCTCTGTGAATACAGTCAGAGACTATGGTAACTTTAGCCATATTAGCGATACAGCATTCTAGAAAGCTCATTCGGAAAATACATTTGTAAACATTCACAAAATAAGAAGTGCCATCCTTACTTGTTCTGGATATGAAGTTAGAGCATGAAGCGTTGAATTTGACCCATCTTTCAGAAACGGCTTTTTTTTGCAAATCCAGCGTTGTACTGACCCTCGTTGGTGAAGCAGGAATGGCGGTCTCTGCTCTTTTTTTTTTATTATTATTTTATTTATTTATTTATTTTTGTGACAATTTTTTGTGACAATTTCTCATTTAGGGTCATGAACATCCCTGCAAAGTTTTGACACTCTGAGGTGTTGTGGAATGCATGTACAAAATTTCTGACAAATACAAACTAATAAAGCTGTACTAAGAAGTAACTTGTGGTTCTTACAGTGATTTTAAATCCTTTTTTGACTTGAATAAAACCAGTTAATGCTGTTACCTCATCAAGCACATTTTAAGATGTGAGAACGCTGATGCAAATTATGTGAAAGGGCCTTTAGACTTATTTACAAAACTCTGGATGCCACGGTAAAGGAGTCATTTCCATCTGTGCAGCCTAGCTTTGGGTTTAGTGATTTGGAAGCTTCATTTATATTTTATATGCAGATATTTCACATGTTTTCACAAGCATTATCGAACTGCCTTTGCAGCAGGGTCCGGCTGATTTCACTCTCTCTTGCAGTCATTAAATTGTTTGGTGGAGTGCTTATTTCTCTTGTTCAATGGAAGCAACATCGTCACAACTGTGTAAACCATAATGTATGAACTAACTACTTCTCTCAGAGCATATTCTTGATCCATAGTGGAGAATTTTTCCACACAGCAATCTCCAAGGAATGCTGTCACTGCACACATCATGCGTATAAGCTCACAGATATTTGGTACATATATGTAATATAGCTTAGGAGCTGCACACATGGGACAACAGAGCAACTCCCTGAGGCTGCGTTTTCCACTTGTGTTCCTTATGATGTTTCCTTAAGGATTCAAACAATCTCCGTTTTAGCCACTGCAGCTGCTGTTCAACATGGCATAGACATTAATGGCTATTGTTTTTAAGTGAATTTAAGTTGATTTCAATATACATGTGAGAGCTCAAGATGACTGCAACTTAAAGTCAGCATGAAAAAGGAGTTGCAAGATTCTTTTCTTCCCTATTGTGACATATATCCAAGTGAAATGGCTTCTTGAACAAAAAATAAAAATGTAGGACATGACTTGATTTTCACCTCTACAGCCAGTAGAAAAGAATCTGACAGGACCCGGAAATCATATTCATGGATGAGCTAATGCATTAAAGATTTATGCGGTCATGCGTATGTGGGGTAACGCAGCGCTGTTTTATCATATTAGATACATTTGAGTGTGTTGAAAGTTATGTTATAATGCTTCTCTCGGCGGCTACTCTGAGACACTTGTTGCACACTGCAGTAAGCTAGACTGATATCAGGCATGGTAAAACATGGTGCTCATGGTAAATCAAGAAAACGAGATTTAAACAATAAGACTAACTGTGTTGAGCTATGATACATTTTTTGTTGAATATTTCCAAACAGCTGCTCACCTGTCTAATAAAACACATAATATATTAAAGTGTCTTTGGTGTTTCCATGGTTTCTGCAAAATAAAATGGTAAATTGGTAGAACGGAAATTGAGGGTATGATGTCATTGATAGGTGACGCACAGACACTGTGTCCTGGTTAAAATTGCTTATTTCTCTGGCTTTTAAACATTCTTGGAAACATTTGGGATAAAGTACACTAGTCAACAAAATATATAACACTGTTCTAGTGGGTTTTGGATATTTTAATCCAAAAATCTTACATATTGTGCCTTTAAAGTAAACATGCCACTTTTTTTTTTTTTTTTTTTTTTTTTTATTTTTTTTTTTACTTACAACATTTTTTTGTTGTTGAGATATTCCATTAAAAATGTGGGCAGGATTTGAGATGTTCATAGTAAGACCAGGAATTTGCATTAGAAATGGTCAGTTTTAATTTCATGTTGACTTCAAGCCAAGGGCAGAGCTTCAGTGTTGCTTTGAATTTTCTGGAGTAAAATGACAACCTCTCTAATTTTTCAACTCTCCTTTTGACTCCTGATTTTACACACGGATGCATCATTCATATTAAGACAAGAAATAAGAAAACTAATAGAGTTTGGATTTTGATTTGTTGTTGACTTGTAGTAATTGAGTGGAGGCACCACACTGATTAGTAATCCTTGCTGTACACTCAGCTTAGAGATCTGTTGTGCTAAGAAGGAGAGCCAACCAGATCAACATCAACTTACAACCCCAGGGTTCTTCTATAATATCACACCACCAGCTAGCATCAAACATAGTTCTTAAATCCCATTTTTCTTTATTCTTCTAAACATATTGAATTGCTATATGATATATGATGTGCCTCTATAAAAATCATAACTGGATGCTTATAAAGTGTCAGGGGACATCTTATGTGGATTTGTAGAGCAGTGGGTCACATCTCTGGGGGTCCAGGTCTTTAGAATTTATGAATGCTCAGCACTGCATAAATGCTCATTCTGAAGCCATAATGCATCATTTAAGGTGACTGTAATGGTTCATTTAAAAGCATAAGCATTCCCTCATTTGATCAGTTTGTGAATGTTTAAAAGATGTTGAATCCGCTTTAACCTTTTGTTCCATATTCTATAGATGATTACAACCCATTTCAGCATATTTTGATGTAAAACATCACTTTTTTTCGTCCCCCTTCCATTTCACCAGTCATGATATTCATGCTGTGCATATTTGCCTGTGATAATCTGTAACCATAGTAACACAGGCTTGTGTAATTTTGTGATTTTAACAGTGCATGAGCACAGATGAGCACTACCCTATATTCAAAAACAGTGAGTGTAGTCTCGTCTCAGTTTTTAACATGGGAGAGAGAGAAGGAATAAAAATAAAGCTTCCGGCCACACTTTCTTTAGAGTGTATAGAGTTCAGATTTGACTGGCAGGTTTCATGTTAAAACCAATGGAGGCGAGGACCACATTATTAACTGGTTAACTCATTAGTGGTGATGTCAAGTGAATGTTGTGGATAAACCAGTTTTACACAATCAATGTATATTGATAGCATCTAAAACATTACATTATTTGTATGACCAAAATAAGGTTTATACAAAATCCTTTGAAGTGTTTCAAATATTGAATTATTATTGTTGTTAATCTTAAATCCGATTTACTATATGTGATGGTAATGGTGACAAAAGCAATTTTAGTTTCAACCATTTTTCAGAAGATTTATGATTATATAGAACATTTTTAGATGCTATTAGTTAGTGTGTTGATATTGTATTATATTTCAATGTAGTTTTTTGAAAGACTGCTGTGATTTATTTAATCAGTTTGATAATACAACAGTGATTCAAAACCTCCAAAAATCAGTGCCGTTGCATTGGTTCCTTTTGATTATGAAGGTAATTTCCTTCCTATGAACCTAACAGTAATAAGTGTCAAATGTATGTGAGGTTGTGCAGATAAGTGTGGTCTCCAGATGGTCTCTTTGACAGTTTTTGGAAGCTGGTGGCAGATGACGTCCCCTGCAGAATGTCAATTTATGATGTTTTTTTATTTGTCAATATATACTTGGTTCTTGAAGTGTTACTGTCATCATGGAGAAAGCCCTCTCACAATACAGCACGTTTTGAAACGCAAGAACCCCTCTATAATGTCCATATTACTTCTGGATAGTACCAACATACAGATTTATGTCAAGACATCCTCTTCTGTCCACGCATAACATTAGCTTAGCCTGGAGTGCATGTCTAATCATCTAAAAACAAATGTCTTATTTATTCATAAGAGACTAGATTTTTGTATGGTATAGAGGAGAAACCAATCATGTGTGGACATAGCATAGATTCAGTCATGGTAATCTTCACATGTTTGAATCATATTTCTTAGGTCCATTATATGTTCTATCTATGTGAAATGCATGAACACGAGAAGCCACTCAAGCAGACACTACACTTATGCTTCATCTAATTCTTTTAGACATTGAGACCCTTAAGGGCAATCTGCTATCGCGAGTAGGCTATCGCAGTAGGAGTTGCTCCTCCTGCCCCACACGAGGAGCAAACACACTGGATCACTGCTACTCTCCGTTTAAGAACGCCTATAAAGCGCGGTCACTTCCAGCGTTTGGCAAATCGGATCATGCCGCCATTTTCCTCACTCCCGAATACAAACAAAAGCTCCTCCAGGAACCCCCGGTGAGGCGGGAAGTTAAGCGTTTGGTACCCCACTCAGAGACCACGCTTCCAGGCAGCTCTGGGCGATGTGGATTGGGACATGTTCGGCGAAGTTCAGCTGGCGTAAGCGAGTTCACAGACGCGTGGCGCTTTGCTTCATCAACACGCTTACAGAGCAAGCCACGCAAACAATAACAATAACGTCCTTCTCAAATCAGAAACCGTGGGTGGACAATTCAATCCGCGCGGCAGTGAACGCACGCACTGCTGCTTACAACGCCGGTCTCCATTCAGGGAATATGACTGAATACAGGTCGTCCTGCTATGCTCTCAGACGAGCAGTTAAAGCCGCAAAACTCCGTTATAAAGACCGAGGTGAGTCTCATTTCCAACTCAACGACTCGCGGCGCATGTGGCAAGGTCTGAGGTCCATCTGCTCGTTTGGATCTAAATCCTCTGCAGAGGCAAGCGTTGATCCGTTGCTCGTGAATGAGTTAAACTCTTTCTATGCTCGCTTTGACTGTAACCGCGGCAACGCGACTCCACCAAGTGGCGCGTCAGAGGAAATTACTCAGAGCAGCAACAATCACGTGATCTCTGTCTCAGAGGATGAAGTTCGGAGAGCACTCAAGCGTGTGGACGTCAGGAAAGCTGCCGGGCGGATGGTATTTCAGGTCGTGTTCTGCGGTCCTGTGCTGATCAGCTCGCCGGGTTGTTTACATCTATCTTTAATGAGTCCCTCGCTACATCTGTGGTCCCCACCTCCTTCAAAAAATCCACCATCATCCCTGTCCCTAAGAACAGTAAACCCTCTTGCCTAAATGACTATCGTCCAGTGGCTCTCACGTCTATAGTCATGAAGGTCTTTGAGAGACTCATTAAAAACACCATTTGCGCCTTCATTCCTGACACTTTGGACCCTCTTCAGTTTGCCTATCGTCCCAATAGATCGACTGAAGATGCCATCTCTCATGTCCTCCACTCCTCCCTCACTCACATCGACAGCAAAAGTGGGAACTACGTAAGGCTGCTATTTATTGACTATAGCTCAGCCTTTAACACCATAGTTCCCACCAAGCTAACCTCCAAACTCCTGGATCTCGGCCTGAATCCTTCTCTCTGCCACTGGATTGAGGACTTCCTCACTGGCAGGCCTCAGGTGGTGAGAATAGGCCAGTCCACCTCCACCTCCATCACCCTGAGTGTGGGAGCTCCACAGGGCTGTGTCCTGAGCCCCCTGCTCTACTCTCTCTACACGCATGACTGTTTGTCCACACACAGCTCCACCTCTATCATCAAATTTGCTGATGATACTGTTGTCCTGGGCCTCATTTCCAACAACAATGAGACGGCATACTTGGACGAGGTGGAGCATCTAACATCATGGTGCCAGGACAACTGTCTCTCTCTGAATGTTGGCAAGACCAAAGAAATTATTGTGGACTTCAGGAAGAGACAGCAACGGACATACTCCCCCCTCATGATCAGCGGGTCACCAGTAGAGAGAGTGAGCAGCTTCAAGTACCTGGGTGTAAACATCTCCGAGGACCTGACCTCGGAAAGCGCGACCTCGGAAAGCTCCTCCAGGAACCCCCGGTGAGGCGGGAAGTTAAGCGTTGGTCACCCCACTCAGAGACCACGCTACAGGCAGCTCTGGGCGATGTGGATTGGGACATGTTCGGCGAGTTCAGCTGGCGTAAAGCGAGTTCACAGACGTGGCGCTTTGCTTCATCAACACGCTTACAGAGCAAGCCACGCAAACAATAACAATAACGTCCTTCTCAAATCAGAAACCGTGGGTGGACAATTCAATCCGCGCGCAGTGAGCATACGCACTGCTGCTTAACGCCGGTCTCCATTCAGGAATATGAATGAATACAGATCGTCCTGCTATGCTCTCAGACGAGCAGTTAAAGCCGCAAAACTCCGTTATAAAGACCGAGTGGAGTCTCATTTCCAACTCAACGACTCGCGGCGCATGTGGCAAGGTCTGAGGTCCATCTGCTCCTTTGGATCTAAATCCTCTGCAGAGGTGAACGCTGATCCGTTGCTCGTGAGCGAGTTAAACTCTTTCTATGCTCGCTTTGACTGTAACCGCGGCAACGCGACTCCGCCAAGTGGCGCGTTAGAGAAATTACTCAGAGCAGCAACAATCACGTGATCTCTGTCTCGGAGGATGAAGTTCGGAGAGCACTCAAGCGTGTGGACGTCAGGAAAGCTGCTGGGCGGATGGTATTTCAGGTGCGTGTTCTGCGGTCCTGTGCTGATCAGCTCACCGGGTTGTTTACATCTATCTTTAATGAGTCCTACGCTACATCTGTGGTCCCCACCTCCTTCAAAAAATCCACCATCATCCCTGTCCCTAAGAACAGTAAACCCTCTTGCCTAAATGACTATCGTCCAGTGGCTCTCACGTCTATAGTCATGAAGGTCTTTGAGAGACTCATTAAAAACACCATTTGCGCCTTCATTCCTGACACTTTGGACCCTCTTCAGTTTGCCTATCGTCCCAATAGATCGACTGAAGATGCCATCTCTCATGTCCTCCACTCCTCCCTCACTCACATCGACAGCAAAAGTGGGAACTACGTAAGACTGCTATTTATTGACTATAGCTCAGCCTTTAACACCATAGTTCCCACCAAGCTAACCTCCAAACTCCTGGATCTCGGCCTGAATCCTTCTCTCTGCCACTGGATTGAGGACTTCCTCACTGGCAGGCCTCAGGTGGTGAGAATAGGCCAGTCCACCTCCACCTCCATCACCCTGAGTGTGGGAGCTCCACAGGGCTGTGTCCTGAGCCCCCTGCTCTACTCTCTCTACGCATGACTGTTTGTCCACACACAGCTCCACCTCTATCATCAAATTTGCTGATGATACTGTTGTCCTGGGCCTCATTTCCAACAACAATGAGACGGCATACTTGGCCGAGGTGGAGCATCTAACATCATGGTGCCAGGACAACTGTCTCTCTCTGAATGTTGGCAAGACCAAAGAAATGATTGTGGACTTCAGGAAGAGACAGCAACGGACATACTCCCCCCTCATGATCAGCGGGTCACCAGTAGAGAGAGTGAGCAGCTTCAAGTACCTGGGAGTAAACATCTCCGAGGACCTGACCTGGACTGCTCACATTCAGACACAGGTGAAAAAAGCCAGGCAAAGACTGTACCACCTGCGCCAGCTGAGGAAATTCAGGGTTTCACCAGCTATCCTGAAAACTTTCTATTTAGGGGCGATAGAAAGTGTTTTAACTCAGTGCATCACAGCGTGGTATGGGAACAGCACCAGTCATGACCGCAAAGCCCTGCAAAGAGTAGTGCACTTATCCGGCGTATCTCAGGGTCAGCTCTCCGTCTCTGCAGGACGTCTACACCAAACGCTGCAAAGGTAGAGCTACCAAGATCATCAAGGACTCTAATCACCCTGCAAACCCTCATTTCACGCTGCTACCATCTGGTAGCGCTTCCAAGCCTGATGGCCAAAACTGAGAGACTCAGGAGGAGCTTCTTCCCCCAGGCCATCAGACTCCTGAACTCAGTCACTTAACATCACGTGACTTCACTTCAGGATAAACATCGATACACTGACATTGCACTGCACTTTCTGTTCTCGTTGTTACTGTGTAACAACCTGTCATAAACCTGTTTGCACATTATACTCTTTATACATTTGTTAACCACATATTTATAAGTCTACAGTTTACTCACTGCAAAGTCTACTTCAATTATTTTATTCCACTTTATCCTTATTTGTTACCTTTTTTTTCTCTTGACTTGATTATTTATAATTCTACAGATATAGACATATATATATATATAGATAGTACTTTTTTTTATATCCTATTTCTATTATAATTTCTTCCTTGTGTTTTTAACTGTGAATTTGCACTGTCCATGGAGCGGACCTGTTTACATTTCACTGCCGGTTGTATATTCTGTATATAACTGTGTATGTGACAAATAAAACTCTTGAATCTTGAATCTTGAATCTTGACCTGGACTGCTCACATTCAGACACAGGTGAAAAAAGCCAGGCAAAGACTGTACCACCTGCGCCAGCTGAGGAAATTCAGGGTTTCACCAGCTATCCTGAAAACTTTCTATTTAGGGGCGATAGAAAGTGTTTTAACTCAGTGCATCACAGCGTGGTATGGGAACAGCACCAGTCATGACCGCAAAGCCCTGCAAAGAGTAGTGCGCTTATCCGAGCGTATCTCAGGGTCAGCTCTCCCGTCTCTGCAAGACGTCTACACCAAACGCTGCAAAGGTAGAGCTACCAAGATCATCAAGGACTCTAATCACCCTGCAAACCCTCATTTCACGCTGCTGCCATCTGGTAGCGCTTCCGAAGCCTGATGGCCAAAACTGAGAGACTCAGGAGGAGCTTCTTCCCCAGGCCATCAGACTCCTGAACTCAGTCACTTAACATCACGTGACTTCACGTCAGGATAAACATCGATACACTGACATTGCACTGCACTTTCTGTTCTCGTTGTTACTGTGTAACAGCCTGTTATAAACCTGTTTGCACATTATACTCTTATACATTTGTTAACCACATATTTATAAGTCTACAGTTTACTCACTGCACAGTCTACTTCAATTATTTTATTCCACTTTATCCTTATTTGTTACCTTTTTTTTTCTCTTGACTTGATTATTTATAATTCTACAGATATAGACATATATATATATATATATATATATATATATATATATATATATATATATATATATATATATATATATATATATATATATATATATATATATTATATATATATATATATATAGATATACTTTTTTTTATATCCTATTTCTATTATAATTTCTTCCTTGTGTTTTTAACTGTGAATTTGCACTGTCCATGGAGCGGACCTGTTTACATTTCACTGCCGGTTGTATATTCTGTATATAACTGTGTATGTGACAAATAAAACTCTTGAATCTCTTGAATCTAGGAATTATAGTTAAAACAATAAATTCTCCATGGTGGCTGAGTTCGACCCCTTCTGTTTCAATGAGGAAGATGAGGCTTCAAGCTTACAATGAAATGTGGACAGTTTCCTTTGCTCTTACATTATAAAATGACTCTATAATACACCTTTGTATATATTAAGCGAATAATTATAAGATAATTTTGATCCAGCAATGACAGGCTGAACATGGTTTTGTGAAAAGCTCATGAGCCGAATGACATGCATTCATTCATATAGAAACCAGCTAGAAAAAGAAACAATGTGTGGGCTTAAGAGCTTGCATGCAGTTACTTTGTCAGTTTGTTTTGAGTTGAAAGTGCCAGACCTTAATCACACTTTCACCTTATGATGATGTGTAAAGTATTTCCTTTGCTGCATGATCAGTTGTCGACAGTGAATTCCTTTCTCCCCAAATTAGACACTTGTATAGACCAGTTCTTTGGTTTTAAAGTTATATTTTTTTATATAGCCTATATATGTTTTATAGTGCCTGACCCTTGTTTTCTTTGACTTTGCCATCATAATTAACCAGGCCACCACTATGTATTCAGCCATTTATTTGCTGAACATTTGTGGACAAATAGGCCTATCCGGATATCCTATCAGGATTAATTATTCATTAGTTATTTTAACGGTGCCTTGGACAAATTATGTTTCTGAATGAATTATGTTGGTAAAATTATTATTTAGTGGAGTTGTCAGCATGCTAATTGATAATGGAATAAAACAGTGTTTGCATATTTATAATTTGTTTATATATATATATATATATATATATATATATATATATATATATATATATATATATGAGAGAGAGAGAGATTGAAAGACCTTAATCATAATTTGTCCTCAGTTTTGTTTTTTTAATAGGCCTACGTATAATTATTTTATAAACATTTATGCCTATGTATATATATATATATATGTGTGTGTGTGTGTGTGTGTGTGTGTGTATATATATATATATATATATATATATATATACACACACTCACCTAAAGGATTATTAGGAACACCATACTAATACTGTGTTTGACCCCCTTTCGCCTTCAGAACTGCCTTAATTCTACGTGGCATTGATTCAACAAGGTGCTGAAAGCATTCTTTAGAAATGTTGGCCCATATTGATAGAATAGCATCTTGCAGTTGACGGAGATTTGTGGGATGCACATCCAGGGCACGAAGCTCCCGTTCCACCACATCCCAAAGATGCTCTATTGGGTTGAGATCTGGTGACCCAATGACCCTGGCGGCCATTTTAGTACAGTGAACTCATTGTCATGTTCAAGAAACCAATTTGAAATGATTCGAGCTTTGTGACATGGTGCATTATCCTGCTGGAAGTAGCCATCAGAGAATGGGTACATGGTGGTCATAAAGGGATGGACATGGCCAGAAACAATCCTCAGGTAGGCCGTGGCATTTAAACGATGCCCAATTGGCACTAAGGGGCCTAAAGTGTGCCAAGAAAACATCCCCCACACCATTACACCACCACCACCAGCCTGCATGGTGGTAACAAGGCATGATGGATCCATGTTCTCATTCTGTTTACGCCAAATTCTGACTCTACCATCTGAACCAGGCAACATTTTTCCAGTCTTCAACTGTCCAATTTTGGTGAGCTCGTGCAAATTGTAGCCTCTTTTTCCTATTTGAAATGGAGATGAGTGGTACCCGGTGGGGTCTTCTGCTGTTGTAGCCCATCCGCCTCAAGGTTGTGCGTGTTGTGGCATCACAAATGCTTTGCTGCATACCTCGGTTGTAACGAGTGGTTATTTCAGTCAAAGTTGCTCTTCTATCAGCTTCACACCGTTCTTTGTAAACCCTAGAAATGGTTGTGTGTGAAAATCCCAGTAACTGAGGAGAATGTGAAATACTCAGACTGGCCCGTCTGGCACCAACAACCATGCCACGCTCAAAATTGCTTAAATCACCTTTCTTTCCCATTCTGACATTCAGTTTGGAGTTCAGGAGATTGTCTTGACCAGGACCACACCCCTAAATGCATTGAAGCAACTGCCATGTGATTGGTTGATTAGATAATTGCATTAATGAGATATTGAACAGGTGTTCCTAATAATCCTTTAGGTGAGTGTATGTATATGTATATATATAGAGATTGAAAGAAAGAATGAATCATAATTTGTCCTCAGTTTAGTTTTTTAATAGGCCTACATATAATTATTTTATAAACATTTATGCCTATGTATATGCTATGTATATATATTATATATATATATATATATATATATATATATATATATATATATATATATATATAGAGAGAGAGAGAGAGAGAGAGAGAGAGAGAGAGAGAGAGAGAGAGAGAGAGAGAATCATAATTTGTCCTTCAGTTTTGTTTTTAATAGGCATACATATAATTATTTTATAAACATTTATTTTGAGATTGAAAAGACCTAAATCATAATTTGTCTTTATAGGATGATGCATACAAGCTGATCATATATCATTCATTGATCTGTTTGAAGATTTGAAAAGATTTAAACGATTTAAAGTTTATTTTCTTTAATCTTATTTAATAAAGTGGACCTATAAACAGATGACCCGTGACACTAGAGCACAAAAGTGTGATTTGCCACATCTCACATGAACTCATTAAAAGAGCCGAGTGCTGTATTTTCTCTCATGAGCAACAGGACAAGTGATCAAAATAACATGTTATGTTATTAATATTTGCTCTTATGATACTAGATGGCCACACCCCTACAAACGACTGTCAGATTAACGCGCATTCTCTCTCTCTCTCTCTCTCTCTCTCTCTCTCTCTCTCTCTCTCGCGCGCGCGCTCATCTCCATCATCCTCTCGCTATACTGAGAAAAAACCCTCCAGCGCGAAACAGATGGGAAGGCATCCGCGGAATTTGCGACCGTTACCGTGCAGAGAATAATCGTCAAAACTTAACGGACACCGACAAGAACTTCAGTTCGTCCAGAAGACTTCTGGACTGAGAACTTGAGGACATTTCACGTCTATTCACGACTGGAAAAGTAAGTTTCGCATTATTGACACCGTGTTGAACAGAACTTGAAGTGTGAGGGGTGAGTCAAGAAAAGCTTTTTGTAGGATTTATTCGACAAATAATAACTTTAAAGCGCAGATGATAAATGTTTCACGGTATAGGCTACACTTACAGTTTTGATCACACTTTAAATGTGTTCATGTTGCAGTGCAGTGTAATTATATAAGTAGTGAGTAATACCAGCATAGATACAAAATAGACATCAAAATGAAGAAATCTGTTGTGCTTTATTTATATATTTATTTAATGCTGCATTAAAGCCGCACTGCCTTTATATAGTCTGTAGCCTACCTGTTTAAAACCAATTAGCTTTTGTGTGATTATCTTAAAATGCAACAGTATTATAAAATAATAAGGTATAATTTATTTATGTTTAATAATAATAATGTACTGAAAAGTCATATAGTATGATTTCTTGGAGTAGCTATTCTGATGGTTTTTATTCGACGTCTTGATGAGATTAATATACACGAAGTTGCTAATTTTAGTCTAATAAAGCATACGAAATAGTACCTGGTAAACGTTGGACTACTTGTTGAAAGGAGAGTCGTGTGAAACCATCAGCCATCATAGGGGATGATAGACACATGCATTCATTCATAATAAAGACGCTGCTCAGTTGTTTGTCAAAAAAAAAAAAAAAAAAAACCTTTCTGTGCTTCAGAGCTTGTGTTATTTTCGTTTGTTTTGAGAAAGAAGACCTTCAATTACATGTGCAAGTGTGAAAGCTGATCATCTTTTTTTGTGCTGCATGATCAGTCCTTGACACAAAATCCAATGTGTCACTTTTAACAAGCAATTACATAAATCAATATTCTTTGTAAATGTATATAAATATAGGCTATTTTATAGTGATTGACCCATTTTTTCTTATAAAAAGAAACCACCTCATCACCATTTATTCATTATATATGGTCTGTTATCCATCAATATCAATTATTCATTAATTGTTTTAGTGATGCTTTACATTTAGTGCCCACATAATGTACCATGAAACCAGATAGGATGGGGTCATAACTATCTAAGTTTGTAGTACTCAAATGAAGTGCTTCATGTGGGCTGTGCAGATAGTGTTGCTGTCCGTGGTGCTGAAACGTGTCTGGCATACAGTGATAAACACCAGAGTTCCTCAATATTGATGGACCATGAGATGATAACTGAAGTCAGTTATGTGAACAACTATGCACACTACCTCTGGATAGTTGCACCAACATTTTGCAGACATCCTCTTCTGTCCATGCATAACAGGTGTTATGTGCTCTGCTGGAAGCACATATCGAGCTAATAGCAAAAAGCTAATCGTTGTTGCTAATCAGTAAGCATGATTAATAAGAAAATAATTACCCGTACATGGTTCAGCGCTTTCACAATTATTTTTTTCTGAATTTGGGCAGATGTTGGGTTAGCCCTTAAACGGACAGTTCACCCAAAAATGAACATTTTGTCATCACTTAGAAGATATTTTAAAGAATGTTGGTAATCAAACAATTTACGGTAGCCATTGACTTCCATAGTATGAATATATTGGAAGTCAATGGCATTCATCAACTGTCTGGTTACCAACATTCTTTAAAATCTTCTTTTGTGTTCAACAGAAGAAAGAAACTCATACAGGTTTGGAACAACTTGAGGGTGAGTAACTAACTACATTTACATGAACACTTTTTTCTTCAATAAAGTGATCGGGTTCATGTGCGCATTTATATTTTACCAGCTTCTGATCGGATTTAATCTTTTGACGTGCACACTGCACAAATATACAGAGTTTCCGTTGTCGTTGCATACTAACCATCCTCCTTTTCTTAACCCCTTGGGCTCTGAGGCAGTTTTGGGGACCTTTAGTTTTGATATGACCTGACATTTGTGCTTTTTTCAGTTGCTTATAAACATATTAATGGCAAAATTGTCATTACACTATATTCAGCACAATCTGGGCTACCATAGTATGTGAGCAATATGTATGTATCTGCTTGTATTTTTGAGAGAATGACGTTTATGCATGGTTATTGAAAAAAAAACTAAAAAATAAGTCACAGAAATAAGGCCACAAACCACATAGTAAATGTGTTTAGTGTATGTGCAGTGTATGTGTATAATGTGTATAGTGTATGTGCAGGGTAAATATATAAGTATGTATGTGTATGAGCATAGTAAATATATTCAAAGACACTAGTCTATATCGCGATTAGAATAAAGAAGAATAAACTTCCCCGTCACAATCCTTGGCTGGATCCGTTGCTCCTCGAAATGAAACCAGCTCTTCTTCTGAGTTAAATTATTCCAGGATTATTCCTCACCGCATCTCAAAGCGGTGTAAAGTACATGAATCTCACTAAACTTGATGCTTTTTTTACGCCGGGGATACTTGCATGGATCACGTCAGAATTTGCCTTTGAATAGAACGCACTCTCCGTGGGTGTGGCTGCATCAGATGAGGTAGCTCGTGAAAGACATCTCTCTCTTTTCAAACATAAACGGAGAATATTTGTTTTCAATTTTATTCGCATTATTTAAAACATTATATTTCTTTAGACATATGTCTCATGTTTGTGGCAAGTATGCACTAAGTTACAGTTCATTTTCTGAAAAGTATCAGAATGGACTTCATTGAGAGAGAGAGGCGGCAGATCACACATCATATTTGCTTTCTTTATTTTGCAAACAGCACAACATTTTGTTTTTATTGTGAGTATACACAAAGTAGATACTTAACAGTTTCGAATGATGGATAAATCGACAGAGTATTTTGAGTCTCTTTCGCACTGATAACAAAAAAAGCGAGGTGGTTGTGCCGGCGCCAACCCCTGGGGGTTAATATTTTTCTAATCCGGGTCCTAAATAGGTGACGAGGAGCACATGAACCATTATGCCAGGCTGCTTATATTTATCAAACAATAAAAACGCCCATTCCCGCACCCAAAGCCAGTCGTCTGTGGATTAGAGTCTGAAACAAGGACTGGTGGGACATTGTTCTGCTCCACTTCACAGACGCTGGGTGAAAAGAGAATTTCAGAATGACAGGACACTCATTTATGACACTTTATTCAATAGGAAGAACAGCTCGTTCCGCGTGGCATACGTCATTATGCTATTTCTATGTCATTGCACATGCGTGGTACTCTCAGTTTCGGTTTTCAATCCAATCAAGTGTTTACATGCCCTCTCGATCAAATTACAAAAGGAATAAAACCCTTACAGTCCGAATGAATTTAATTAGATCTGGCCAATTCATTCCGATTGACGTGGTTACATGTGACTTTTTTTTATTCTGATTGTGCTACTTGTCTGATTACAATCGGATTATTAGGGTCCATGTAAACGCAGCTAGTGATGACAACATTTTTGGGTGAACTATCCTTTTAAGAGCATATGGGGTCCAACTCTGTCTCAGGTGGTCTTTTAGCAAGTGCTTGTGGGAAACTGTTGACCTTTTTTGTCGCTCAGCTTGTGCATGCTGCTTAATGTGTGCTTTGACATGAGTAATGAACATTGCATTGTTTTAAATAGATTACATGTACCATGAATTGTATTTTACAGACTGCGAGTACATTTATTGCATCCATGGAGTGAGCTCACTCATCTCATTCTGGCAGATCCCTGGCTTTTTTATAAGATCTTCTACAAGAACAAAGTCATCCCCTAGATGATAATAAGTGTCGGCATGTGACACAGATATTATCACACTTTTAAAGGGTCCTGAACTGTAAGTTGAATTATGGGACTGTGAATGCTTGGTATGTGAGCAGAATTTAAATGTTGTGTATGGCTAGAGTTGATTGTGAACACTGCCTTCAACCTACTGACACCTTTACTGATAGGACTGGTAGAGAGAGGACAGGGAATGATATGGAGAAGAGGAGGAATGCTGCAAGATTCATGTCGCCTGCTAACCACTACTGTGTTGGAGCACTTGCACTAAGCAGTGACTCCTAAGTGAGTTTTGTGGTCTGACTAACTGTATTCCAGTAAGTAGATCTAGACAAATGTTGCAATAAAGTGGACAGCAGTTTAAGCCAGAAGTAGCTTGCCCATTATAATGTATGTTTGTAGGGATTTCTGCTGGGAATCAGATCAGCAATTTCATGCACAAGAGGATAAATAGCATTCTTAAGTTTTGATTTTAAAATGACCTGATTTATTGGACTGATGATGCTTTAAAAGGCAGTAGCATTGAAAGACTTTGCTTAATAAATCAGTTCTCTGCACAAGGTCTGACATTGCTTTTTTCATCTCTAAGGAATCCAAATGCACTTATAGAGTAGCATGCTTATCGACTGTTGATTTTGTTTTAATACATACTGTAGGCAGAAGCATATTGCACTCTGGCTCAAAAGCATTGGACAGTGTCAAGATGTACAGCTTTTGTTATAAGATGAAGTCTGCACATACTGTGTGCTTTAACTGGATGGTCTGGGAAACAATCCAGACAAAAAAGCCTAATGCCGTGGCACAGAAACAGCATCTGTATTACCATGAAAAGGTGCATTTACACAGCAGCAAGAATTTCAAGTTAAAAGAAATGTATAACTTCCCTTTTCAATAAGACTTTTAAAAGCTGCGCAGTGCTTCACTGTTGAAAGCAAGATGTGTAAGCGGCTGCTGAAGAGGGTCAGCATATATTAGTACAGTTTTTATGCAGCACTGAGCCTTTAAGCAAAATTTTAGTCATGGTGTCATAAAGCAGCCTTTCCTTTTACATTTTACCATGAAAATTTTAACCCTTTAGCCACTGCAGAAAAAGAACAGCCAACACTCTTGGCATATCATCAGCTTGAAACTGTAACATTATACTGTTTACAGTTTATGCAAAACGTAAGGCAAGCTCATTTGTATATTTCTTTCTAAGCCATTAGTGTTCAAGACCTCAGTCAATAGGTACCTGACCCCTGGGACACTCTGTTTGCATTCCTTTGACCTTTCCTGAGAGATAATAACCAGAGTGAACCTCTTGCTCTCTGTGTCTCCAAGAGTATATTGATCTGAGGGAGGTACTAGAAAAAAAATCACACAAATCTGAAAATGTCACACCATCAGCAAAACTAGAGGAAGCAGCCATATTTTGTCTCACTGAATGATTGTGTGTAAAGTAGCTACTGTTGGCTAGGATCATATTAGCTTTAGCACAACCCAGAAAACCACAAACTTATATTTAGTGTGTTTTTTCTAGTTTCACAGCATGAGCAATGATTAATGCGCATTCTGCTAATGGGAATGGGAATTAAGTGGTGTAATATTTAAAGCTTCATTGGTCATATGCATAAAAGTCACTGAAACAAAGTGCATCAGCCTTGGCCGTGTGATGATTAGTAGAGATTAGATACTTCCATTCAGGGCTCGACAGAGCGACCATTTCATTCGCATTTGCGACTAAAATTAGATGTGTGCGAACTGTAAAATGTATTTTGGAGCAGGTGTGAGAATAAAAAATCCATGCGGATCAGTTTTCTCAAATGTAAGATCATAACAAGCTCCTCAATGATCATTTAAGGCATCTAATATTTTGGGGATGAAAAAACATAAAATCGCAATACTGCCTAATGTGATTTATTAAACTTCAAAAGGCTATGATGTCACTAAATAAATAGTGTAGATGACAGGATTTGAAATGTGAATGTTCTACAGGCTCACGCTTCAGACTGCTTGAGATCAGTTTGCAATCAATGAATTGCGCACATTTACGCCAAGCGATTGCTTATGAACTAAAGCTGATCAATTATGACAATGTTCACTTTACGGTGTTTATATTGTAATATGTTGCATATGGTTGTAAGAATGCATATTTTATCTCCGTCGTCTGAATTTGAATGAGCAGCTGCATTAATAAAGCAAAGACATTTCAAAATAAGAGTCCTGGTGTATTTCAGGCTTGTTTATTAAATAAAAGCCACACAGTGTGTCCAATTTCCACCCCGGTTATTTAGTTACACAAACTGTACGTAATTTAACATAATTTCCATTTAATATAAAGTGAACTATTGTAGCTTCTGTCTGGGATGCCCTGTCACAGGAAGGAAAGACTAAGAACATTATTTGATGCATATTATTAAATGTATAGATTTGACTAGTATTAGTGTTATTTATAGCTAACAAAAACTAAAACCATACAAAAATCTTTACTTGAAATAGATGTTAGCTGACATGAAATAAAAAACTTAAACTTTTCTTATTTAAATGTAGTTGATATTAATCTGTTATTTAGTTTCATTAACCTGATGTACCAAACTAAAACTGAAACAAAAATGAATAAAAACTATACAGACATTTAAAAAAAAAAAAACTTTTAACTATAAATATTCAAAATATTAACAAAAACTATATAGTATCTCAGTGATACTAAAATAACTCTTGTATGGCAAGAATATATTACAGTGTGTTTTTTTAATTTATTTTTATATATATATATGCATAAATAGTTAGTTGTGCCCCTAAAGTTTCTAAATGTGCTCCTAAATCAGGTGCTCCTTGGGAAAAAAGTAAGCGTCAAGCCCTGCCATTACCTTGCTCTTCATGATATAAGGTAGGCATCATTACTGACAGCACTGTGTCTTGTGGGGAGAGACTACAAGAGGTCATGGATTTTACATTAGCGTAGTATTTGTTACAAATCAATCTACGGTATAGTTGTGGCAGGTTTTTATTAAGATAACGATTCTATTCAGTTCTGCACCATTGACTAATATTTTACCTTTGGTAGGAATGAATATGTCCCAGCTGAAGGATGTTTTAGGCTGCAGGCTTTTCGCCCATTTCTGGGCACAAAGTGATGTTTCCAAAATGGTCCATCACCACAAGTGTGTCAATAATCTTTTGATAGACCATTTCTTTCTCCAATAGTAAAAAGAAGAATAAAGACATGTATATGCTCAGTCACATTGATTGAAG
The DNA here is from genome assembly GCA_018749465.1 of Paracanthobrama guichenoti. Classification (NCBI taxonomy): domain Eukaryota; kingdom Metazoa; phylum Chordata; class Actinopteri; order Cypriniformes; family Gobionidae; genus Paracanthobrama; species Paracanthobrama guichenoti. Next base: position 23,499,435 of record CM031953.1, read on the forward strand.
GGAATGTGTCCTTTCATTTTCTTAAACGCGAACAACATAGCCTATAATGACGTCAATACTTTCTTAGAGACAAGGATAGTAGAATATAGCTGAAGCATGGCTCTCTGCTGAAAGGGTTACTTGTGGCATGAGGCAACTTCAAAGCTCCACTCCAGCTGATAGCCCCCATAAATAGAGAATTTGAAGGGAATTTTAAATCAAAAAGGATTAATATTTCACCTCCGCATTGATTCATGCTGCCACTGAAGACATTTTCATCTCTCTGAATCGTTTGTATGAGGAATTATGATGACTTTATTCCCATGATCCATGACATCATCTGAGCATCACATCTTTTCTCACATGCTTTTAAAACTCGTTTTATTGTGCAGTGAAACATTTCATTATCTTAAATTATGCATCATTGTAGAGGTGGGCGATATGGCAAAAATAAAAACTTCACATCATGATTTTTTTCAGGCAGGATCACGATCCACAATCTTATTTCATGTTGATTTTTAAGACTATATCTTGCAAGTTGCTGAGTAGTACAGCCATACAATATAAAATAAAAATGTAATAAACAGTGATTTTATTTTTTTTCAGACAAAGTAGTTGTATACAAAGTACTATATAACAGTATAGCACTGAAGTAAGAAAAATGAAACATTACATAGACTTTACTGTGTGAATGCACACTTGTTTTTAATAAAACTGAAGTTATTCAGTGAAGAGCAGTGAGTGATTTTCTCTGTATTTTGTTTGATTAACATTAATGACACTGGCGGCGACAGGTATATTAGGCTACTGTCACTTTAAGACTTGACACACAGATCTAATATATTGACTCGCATCCAAATGGTTTACTTACATTGATGTAAGATATAAATGGCTATTTATGCACTAGACCTTGTGTGTATTTGACAGTAGTTTTAAGTGCAATAAGACGCAAAAGAGAACTTAGCTCAGTACTCACACGCTGTGACAGGCTTTTAGTGTGCGTGCGCTTCAGGTGTACCACAGTGTGGAAACAAAAACTATAACCAGCAAGGCTTTTTAATCGTTCACAATCTAAAATCATGATATCGCACACCCCTACATCATTGGCCAATTAAGTTGGAGAACTACAGTAAAAATGCATAATTAGACAAGCTATAACAACTATGTTTTAGATATGCAAACAGTTGTTTGTATGAAACAGAAAGCCTGTTTAATTCACTTATATTTTGGATCTGCTCCCCTCATGTCATCTCAAGAGCACACTGTTTCTTATTCTGCAGAATTTTTGACAACAGATTTATACTGCGCTCAAGGTGTCTTTCATGATGTCTCTCGGTTTCTACTCCAGTAAGACTATTCTTTGACTGACAGCGAGCAACACATTAAAATGTCCATGTAAGTTATTGCCTGTCTTTATTCAGTTTTTGCTAAGCTGGCTGTCAACAGATGCTGTGATTTAATGATATTTACAGAGGGACACAGTGTAACAGTGCTGAATGATCCAGTGACAAGAGAGTCACACTTTTAGGTGAAGGACAGTGTAAAATCCATTTTCATTAAAACTGCCAGGACTCAAGTATTTGGCCTGTGTTTGCATGAAGATCAATACAGAGCAATCTCCTCAAGCTCTGACAGGTAGTGGATTTGTACACATAGCTGATGGAGTTACAGCCCACCCTAGTGTGTAAAAGCTGAATGAAGTGGTTTCACTCTTAGAACTCTTATGCCGTCTGCACTAGATTAGCCAAATTCAATTTCATGTTCCTCTTAAGGTATAATGAACTTGCACATGGTTGTGCTGACTCATTTTGGACATGTAGCATGCATAAGATAAGATGTATGCAAAATATGAATAGAATATGTGAAAAAATAAGTTATAACCTATTCAAAACCGAGAGCATAAAATAATGAAATAAGCATGAAATAATGGCTTTTAATATTGTGTGTGTGTGTGTGTGTGTGTATGTATATGTATATATATATATATATATATATATATATATATATAGTATATATGTGCAAAAGTCTTAGGCACGTTGGTATTTTCACACAAAGAATGTTTTTAAGCCAGTTATTTATATCTTTTACTGTAGTGTGTCAGTAGGAAATATCAGTTTACATTTCCAAACATTCATTTTGCAATTAATTGTAATAATCCGGAGAGATTTTTATGCACAAGAAGTCTGCCAGCAGCCGGTATGATCTGATCTCACCATCATCGAGTCCGTCTGTGATTACATGAAGAAACAGAAAAAACTGAGACAGACTAAATCCAGAAGAACTGAGGCAACGTCTCCCAGACACTTGAAGAAAGCTTCCTGCAATACTACAGTACTGTGAAAAGTTTAGGCACTTGTCAGAATGCTTTAAAGTGAGAATGCTGTCAAAAATAATAACATAAAGAGCTTTTATTTATGAATGAACTTCTATTAACTAAATCAAATGGATATTTGGGGTGAGCACCCTTTGCTTTTGTCACCTGCATCTGTTCCTACACCTGTTCATGTAGTTCTGCAGGAAGGTTTCTTCAAGTGTCTTGGAGACGTTGCCACAGTTCTTCTGGATCTAGTCCATCTCAGTTTTTTATGTTTCTTCATGTAATCACAGACAGACTCAATGAAGATGAGATCAGATCTCCATGTGGAGCATACCGACTATTGTCAGACTCTTTATGCATACAAAAATCTCACTGGATTATTAAAATTAATAGCAATTCATTTATAAATGTAAACTGATATTTCCTACTGACACACTACTGCAAAAGATATAAATAACTGGCTTAAACCCACTTTTTGTGTGTAAAAATACTAGCGAGCCTAAGACTTTAGCACAGTACTGTGTGTGTGTGCATATATATATATATATATATATATATATATATATATATATATATATATATATATATATATATATATATATATATATATATATATAAAAATCAATGCACACAATTATGGAGGAAACACTATGTTGAGTAATCTTTAGATCATTGTCTCTCTGTAACATACATGCCTATTATTAATCAATGCTGCATTTCATACCAGATGATTAATTCAAAGAAGGATGAGACAGATTATCCAGTGAGAATGAGCAGTTTCATTGATTTACAGAGATGTAGTTGACTTCATCAGGCAGAACATATCCAACAGTTGAATTGAGTGTGCGTGGGATATGTCGTCAAATACTTCCAAGCGTATTTGAAAGCTCTAATTCAGAAGGCTTTCATTCACGTGGTTCGCTGTGCTTTCAGTTACCCACACAAAGACCTCATCTGTGCCTGTCCATTTAAATGTTCTATTTTAACTGCCTGATCTTAGATAAAAAAAAAAAAAAAAGAAACATTTCCTTTTCCCCCTCCTAATTCTGAGTGATAAGTGCTGGAACAGGCGGCTCCTAAATTTAGCCTTGTATAACATCATGCTCCCAAACCATGTGTGTTTTCTTTTTTTTCGCTCTCTGATTTACTGTGGAGTGAAATGCCATTGAGGGACTTTGTAACCAAGGCAACAAACAATAGCGGAGCAGAATGGTCAGATTAGTGTCTGAGGAGTGAAGGGCTTAAACTTGAGATATTTTTTCTATATTTTGCTTAGGTGGGAGCCATGCTGTGAAATGACTGCCACACCTCACACGCAGTGGAGTTGTTTTACAACAAAACATCATTCTGTAGCTTTATACACAAATTGAATTACACTGTTTTGTACTGATTGACAGGATGCACTTTTTATTTAAACACATACCACTGTAACGGAAGTCTTTGACTTTTGTGATATATTGCACTTTGATATTGACAATAAATGATATCTTGATATTTTTTGGGATTTCCTCGATCCCGATAATTAAACAATATTTTGCTGAGTGTGTTATTGTGCTGGTACTTTGGCAGGTTTAGAACTGCCGTGGTCAGCTGACTCCTAAAGTTTATGGTATTCTTCATATTCTGTGTGGTGGTCAGTTTACAGCAGTGACAGAAACCATCTTTTCCAAAAAGTTTTAATTGATTTTTACCTTTTATGGGCATTTTTACCTTTATATGTTTATATTTTAAACCTAATTATATGAATGCATCATCTTTTGTGTCAATTACATATAAAATTAATAAAACTTTATTATAATAATAAGACACAATAGGGCTGTTACTAATCAAATTTAATAAGTATCAAAAAATGCATCTTTGGAGAGGAAACACAGAAGCTGCATCTGAAGTGGCATTTAGATACACGTTTAATGTGGCTCAGAGGTGACAAATGAATAACCTGCAGTTATGCATAAATAATGTTTTGATGTTTTAAACATAAAAGGTTGAATATTGATATTTGAAATTATTTAAAACATGAAATATACTTTAAATGTGAAATTAAAACCAGCAGTAGGTGGCAGCAAGTTCACTGTTAATGAGTGAGTCTTTGAGATTCAACCAATTCGTTCAAACGGCTGATTCATTCAGGAACGAAGCATTTGACTATCTTAATCTATCTGTTTCATTCAGTAAGAAAACACCCCTGTGTGTTGCTCACAGACGCAATTACTGTTCTGTGGCTTAGTTTAGGCTTACAGTTTAGTTATCGAAAAAACAGGCAATATGGTGTCTAAAATGTAAGTCACTTAATATTAACTTCTCATTTAGTAAACTTCAATATCTCATTTATCGCACTGGAGAAAAACTGCACTCTTTGTGTGATATTTATTAACTATATATTTAAATTATATAAATATAGACTAAATCACGTAGTGAAAGTGTGCACTCTAATGCGTACACACACACTAGACTAATCTGCAAGACTACATCACGGTGTGTGTGAGGGGATATACTGGATAATGTCAGATCGCACACCGTTAAAACAACAATTATGATATTATTGCATACGATATACACTCACCTAAAGGATTATTAGGAACACCTGTTCAATTTCTCATTAATGCAATTATCTAATCAACCAATCACATGGCAGTTGCTTCAATGCATTTAGGGGTGTGGTCCTGGTCAAGACAATCTCCTGAACTCCAAACTGAATGTCAGAATGGGAAAGAAAGGTGATTTAAGCAATTTTGAGCGTGGCATGGTTGTTGGTGCCAGACGGGCGGTCTGAATATTTCACAATCTGCTCAGTTACTGGGATTTTCACGCACAACCATTTCTAGGGTTTACAAAGAATGGTGTGAAAAGGGAAAAACATCCAGTATGCGGCAGTCCTGTGGGCGAAAATGCCTTGTTGATGCTAGAGGTCAGAGGAGAATGGGCCAACTGATTCAAGCTGATAGAAGAGCAACTTTGACTGAAATAACCACTCGTTACAACCGAGGTATGCAGCAAAGCATTTGTGAAGCCACAACACGCACAACCTTGAGGCGGATGGGCTACAACAGCAGAAGACCCCACCGGGTACCACTCATCTCTACTACAAATAGGAAAAAGAGGCTACAATTTGCACGAGCTCACCAAAATTGGACAGTTGAAGACTGGAAAAATGTTGCTTGGTCTGATGAGTCTCGATTTCTGCTGAGACATTCAGATGGTAGAGTCAGAATTTGGCGTAAACAGAATGAGAACATGGATCCATCATGCCTTGTTACCACTGTGCAGGTTGGTGGTGGTGGTGTAATGGTGTGGGGGATGTTTTCTTGGCACACTTTAGGCCCCTTAGTGCCAATTGGGCATTGTCTAAATGCCACGGCCTACCCGAGCACTGTTTCTTACCATGTCCATCCCTTTATGACCACCATGTACCCATTCTCTGATGGCTACTTCCAGGAGGATAATGCACCATGTCACAAAGCTCGAATCATTTCAAATTGGTTTCTTGAACATGACAATGAGTTCACTGTACTAAAATGGCCCCCACAGTCACCAGATCTCAACCCAATAGAGCATCTTTGGGATGTGGTGGAACGGGAGCTTCGTGCCCTGGATGTGCATCCCACAAATCTCCATCAACTGCAAGATGCTATCCTATCAATATGGGCCAACATTTCTAAAGAATGCTTTCAGCACCTTGTTGAATCAATGCTTGTAGAATTAAGGCAGTTCTGAAGGCGAAAGGGGCTCAAACACAGTATTAGTATGGTGTTCCTAATAATCCTTTAGGTGAGTGTATATCACACACCCCTAATTACACAGTTTGAAAGATGTGTTTAAGTGTCTTGTACCATGGACCTATGTTTTCTGGGCTGGTTTTTAATGACACTCCATCATTACGGAATCTACAATGCCACAGTAAAAGTCATGTTAACTTAGTTTTGAGTTGATAGGATGAGAGAAATGTGATGAGATTAAAACAAACTATTAATTATCTACTAATTAAGTAATGGCAGGAAAATGCGCATTCAAATGAAGTTGTCCTGCACAGGAAAATAAACATACAGCAAGAATTCATACACTCTTTCAGTCTGATGATTCCTTTACTGATTGAACTCACTGAATCAGTCAGAGCAGTTACTGAATCATGTCACTCGCTGCAAATCATCTTTGCTTTCAGCAATGTCTTAAAATGAACCAAAATCTGTGTACTTAAGGTACAGTATCAGTACTGACTGCTTGTTTATATGGCAATGTGTAGTTAAAGAAACACATTTGCAACTGAATTTTATTGTAATAGAACTTGTGAATGGCTCATTAGGCTGTTGATGATGCGTTATTGATAAATGATAGTTTGTTGTAACCTGGAGGTAATTTTTATTATTATTAGTTGCTTAGAGACTTAATGGAGGAATTAATTATTTATGTTTCATTTAGCTATCAACTTTTTATTTGGAGTAATACAGCTGAACATGTATTAAGGGGTTAGTTCACCCAAAAATGAAAATTCTGTTATTAATTACCCTCATGTCGTTCTAAACCCGTGAGACCTTCGTTCATCTTCAGAAACACAAATTTGAGCTCTCTGACCCCTCTATAGACAGCAATTTAATTACCACTTTCAAGGCCCAGAAAGGCAGTAAAGACATCGTCCATGTGACTCCAGTGGTTCAACATTAATTTTATGAAGCGACTAGAATACTTTTTGTGCGCAAAAACAAACAAAAATATCTACTTTATTCAACAATTTCATTCTAGTCTGTGTCAGTCTCCTACGTAGTTTTCATTGTAAACAGTGCAACGCTCTCGAGACCAACGGCAGCCAATGCTGTTCACGTGAGCACCACGACACATGCGTGTGATGATGACGCAGGAGCTGCACTACAGCGTAAACTGTGACACAGGCTAGAACAAAATTGTTGAACAAAGTCGTTATTTTTGTGGACAAAAAGTACTCTCGTCACTTCATAAAGTTAAGGTTGAACCACTGGAGTCACATGGATGATTTTGATGATGTCTTTACTACCTTTCTGGACCATGTGTTAATTAAATAGCTGTCTATCAGAGAGCTCTCGGATTTCATCAAAAATATCTTCATTTGTGTTCCGAAGAGGAACGAAGGTCTTACGGGTTTGGAACGACGTGAGGGCGAGTAATGACATAATTTTCTTTTTTGGGTGAACTATCCCTTTAACAAAATAGAAAATATTAAGAGTTATAAAATTAATGTGGACAGCATAGCTCAGATAAGTTGGCTTTGGAATTATTTAAAGAGAAATGTTTTGGCTCTAATTGAAATCTCGGGTATCTCGGTTTTAATCTTTGTGACATTGTTAATATCTCTTCTAAGACACATCTCTGGAGATAGATGAGAAGGCGAACGTCTACATTTGATATCCATTTAACCTGAATCTTGTCTTGGAGAAGAAACTGTGACATTAGAAAGATAGATAGGTTTGGCAGACTTCCTGCAGGGTGAGTCTAATAAGCAAACCAACCATTTCAAAAGAAGCTTTTTTTTCAATAGCAACTGCAAAAGCAAAAAATAAACGCTGTCAGATTGCACACAGTGAGCCGCGTCAGCTGGAGCGCAGTCAAACAAATGTACGCGCACACACACACAAGCTCTACTGGTATTAGCGTAGCACGACTAACGGGGGCGTTAGTCCTCCATTAACCAAGCTGCTTCTCACCTTCATCGCTCAGCACTCCTCATCCTCCCACCGTGCTGACCTCTGTCATCCGTTCAGTGACTCATCCCTCTCTTTCTCTCTCTCTGCAGAGCTGTACACTCCAATCGCACTGTGTACTGACATAAAAACACTGACTAGCCACTGTCCAGTTTAGTCCAACACTACAGAAATGCGCCTCCATTTATATTTAGGCCGCGAAAAAGAAAAAGCTCTTACACGCAATTGACTGGGAGAGATAATCGAGTGAGGAGGGCTCTTTCACCCATGTGGGTGTAAGGACGCTGGAATTCATCCTTTGTAAAGCCTGGTGGGGCTGTTTTGAGCAGTGAAACGGCTTTCAGCTCTATTAACATATGTGGCAGAGGGCATTTTTGTTGGCTCACAATGCTGGTCTGAAAGCTTATAAGAGCAGCAGTCATTCTTTCATCTTTGACTATGACTGCCTTAAAGAGCCTTAACCCCTTATAATGTAATAAAGTGGACGATAGCTTCATTCCATGCGCATTTGCACATTACACAATCATAATGAGGGGAAAAGCATTACAAATCTATAGTACGTGAAGCCATTCCATGAGTTTTTGTCATAACCAGACACAAGGAGTGACAGGACATATTGCTTCCTGGGTAACAGTGAAATCTTATCGGTTGTGGTTGTGCCATGTTACGCAATAGGCATTCAGTGTAAAACAACCAACTGCTTGTCACTGGAAACTTCTGCAGGCTAAAGATAAAGGATATGCAACTGTTTTTAATTTATACTTTTTTCCCCTCAATTTTTAATATTCTTAATATTTTAAACACAGTAAATTAACTTTACACATCTTTGTTTTCAATTGCATTGCTGTTCTAGGCATTTTATTCTCTGTACCTTTGCTTTCCTTTCACCATGTTTTTATGTTAACTTTATTATTTTGATTTCTCAGAGCAGCAGGATTTGTTTGTGAAGACAAAAAGTACAGAGTCACTTTCCTGTTTTCTCAGGTCTTGAATTTAGAGATAGAGACAGAGTCCCTGCTGTTCTTGGGTATGAGCTGGCAGTCACCCTTTTGAGCATCCAGGACAGATTTATGCAGACAGGATGTGTGAGACATGCTTCAGCTCCCGTGTGTGTGTGTGTGTGTGTGTGTGTGTGTGTGTGTGTGTGTGTGTGTGTGTTTTCAGGGTTATTATGCTTAAATAAAAATAAAACCATAAAACTTTTATTACTTAAAATAAAATAAACTTAATTTATCATGAAATCATACATTTTATTTTAATTTTATTTCTGGTACTTGCCAAGGCAACACTTCTAATTTTCCTTTATTTTTCACAAAATTTTCATGGTCCACAGAATATTGTAGGGATATCTGAACATACAATATATGTATTCATATATATATCAAAAGAAAGAACAAAGCATCTGCTTAAAAAAAATAATAATAAAAAAAAAAATTCTATCTTCATGCCTTCTTGAATATGTAAGTTTCATAATCCTGTTTTTGTAAAGGCTACATCCGGATCGAAATCAGAACGATGATCAAAACATAGATGGAGTAGATCCAGTCCATCAACTCCCCCAAAGCTTCACAGTCCTACAGCTCGTTTTGGTCAACATGTCCTTCGGTAATATTTGGCAGTCTTGATTTATATGCTGTTTAATGTTTGATGATCGTGTTAGTGCTTCTATCGCTTGTTTCTGCTTGTGAAAACATGGATTGCCTGAAAAATGGAGAGACAAATTTCCTCGGCAATGCCGGGGAATTGATGGAAAATTCTGTAAATGTCAGGGAAAAAACACCCCAAAAAACTAATAAAAATTAAAAACTAAAATGAAAACAGAAAATATAAAAATAAGAAATAATAAAACAAACTATAATATCAATGAAACTAAAATAACACTAATGCGTTTGTGCATTTCTCCTTTTCTGTTAAATTCTGTTAAATTCACATTGCCTGTTATTAATTAACATCACTTTAAGCTTTGTGACATCTGAAGGTGAAAAGGATATAAGCAACAGCATGTCTGGACGGCAGAGAAGAACAACATCAAATTATTGGCTTGCCAATGCACAGCGATAACACCACTAAAATAATCAGGCCATGAGAATACATAAAGGCCCAAGTAACTCTTGCAAATTTCTGTCTTTGGCTCTCTTTCCGAGTCTTAATGTGTTTGTGGGCTGCGTCCAATCTAATTACAGCATGTTCCAGCACTCTGAGATGTTCAAAGACAGAACACCAACACTCGAGACCAAAGCTGATGGATACAGAAATTTGTCATAGACACTAGATAGTGTAGGATAGGAACTCAGAAGCTGAACCTGAACAAAAAAAAACATGATTTTTTTTTTATTTATTTTTTTATTACTGAAAGTCATCTTATAGCCTCACAAGGTTCAAAATGGCATCTGTTGAGAGCATGTGGTGATGCTTTCCATGAAACAAACAAGCTGATATGCCTCAGTTGGCAGTGTTTGTTGCAATTTTTCTGTGCACGTCTGCAGTGGCTCACTTAAAGATATGTTTAGATCATTATTTATTAATCAGCTTTTCTATAATATGGCATATTGCTCAGTAGTCTCTGTTTCATTGCCTATGTTGTTACAATCTGGACTCATTCCTGCTTGACTGCTTCTTTTTTCCTCTGTAAACACCACACGTTTTCCACCATTATTATGTGTGTCACAAGAGTTTCTGACAGATATAGTTTGAAATGCCATCTTCTTGCTTTGTGAGTCAAAGTGAATTTCCCAAAGGAGTTGGGTCTTTTGGATTTTGGAGATGTCTCTATACAACACGAGAAAGTGATCATTTTCTCACAGTTCTCTGTTCATAAGACCACATATTGTCACATATTGCAATTCCTCAGAGATAAAGTAATATTCTATATATCAGCAGCAGGTTAACTAAAGTCTTAGTTTTAAACAGTTTCAAGCATGAGCAGCACATGTTTTGTCACTGTCCATATTAATGAATGATAGCGTTCACATCAGAATCATGGTGGCCGACCCTCTCATGTTGCGTGTCCACTGGCTCTGCTTGCTTTGCTTCGCGCCAGTGGACACCCGTCATTCAATGGGTAGCGGCAAAACAATTAATCATGCAGCTCTCACCAAAACGCAAGAATGATTCTGCATTCATTTAGTCTAAGTGGTGGTTGATAGTGAATAATAATATATAATGTACTGACGGTAACAAAGTTGTGCTGTTGAGACTCACGCAGCCTCGTGAGGAGAAATCATAACAAATGCAGTTAATGTAGTGCAGTAACAATTAAAAATGTGGAGTTTTTATATTTATAACATACGTTACAGTTAAGCAACATCACACGACCAAGAGTACTGAATACCATAACGACTGAAAATGTGACACTGATTTTATATTACAGTTCAATAAACAAGTAATTAATATAAAATCACTTACATTTTAGACACAATATTGACTGTTTTTGTTCTATTTCAGCAGCAAAATCAGTTCCAAACAAAGATCACAGTGCTTCTCGCAGCAACACTCAACCGTGTTTTCATTACTGAATGATTCAGCATTTAGAACGAATCGGTTGAGTCAAAGATTCAATGACCCATTCATAAACAACCGCCTCATTCCTGAACGAATCGTTTGAATGAACGACTCAATGACTCACTCATTAAGACGGTCACCTGCTGCCCCCTACTGGTGGTTTAGTTTCATGTTTAAAAGTGTCATTCTTTCCAGCATTCAACAAACAAACATTTTAAACAATCTCATGTTATTTAATGCAGTTGTAATTTTTCAGTGTAAATCACTTAATTTGATGGGGAACATCCCTATAGGGTATTATTATTTTAATATATTGATCAAATTTAAGAATTTAAAATGAAAGATGAAGCATATATTTAAAACAATTAGGGAAAAAAAGTGCCTTTTATGAAGGTCAAAATATCATAAATATGCAGATTTAAATATGCCAAAGCTGGCTGAACACAAATGAGAATATTTCTTCAGAATAAATCATATTTACAGCAATTGTTTTACTCGGACAATAGAATGACCGATTTACTTGTCCGAAGGACAAGCACATGAAAAGGCTTAATGTCAAGCCCTGTGAATTAATAATTTTATGCTTGCCAGGCATAATTTGCCTTAGACAGTAACTTTCTCTTTTTCTAAAATGTTCAGTATTTTTAGATTACTTTAATTCACTGCACAGCTGTAGAAGTAAACAGTTTTATTTATTATATTTTTTGCTGGATTTTGTTCTGAGACAAAATGTGTATTTGTAAACAAAATGAAAAAAAAAAAACACTTTCTAGTGGAGCTTGATTATGTCAGAATATTTTATGGTCTTAGCTCTCAAACTATGTTTTGTAGAAGTCAGGCTTATATATAAATATTTATATTATAAAAATATATGAAATACTGTGGGACCATTTTTGTCTGTTCAAGTTTCAAATCTGTCTGTTAAACTGCTTACTAATGAGTTCTATTCTGCAAAACTAGCATAGCTTGCTTCCTGTTTGATTAAACATCAAAGACCCATGCAGCATCTACCGAGCACAAGAAATCTGTGAGCAAATCCTGTAATGACCAGAATGCAATATTTCCATTTAGAGTTATGAAACATGCTTTATATGAAGATGGTGCTAGCTTCCCCTTGTGACTGGACACCAGAGACCCAAACAGCAATGGCCGTGCAGGAATGCAGTAGGACTCTCTTCATCGATACATAATACTAATGCTAAGTCAGTCTTAATGAGTATTTCGTCTCTACCACTTCTCTGATAGAAGACGGATTTCCACAACATAAAGAGAAATAGGAATGAAAGCTACAAGACAGTGCTTTAAAGATTAAAATGGGGGGAAATATCAGATGGCTCCTTCATCTCCTTTTGAAGGGAAAATGCAAACAAACCCTTAATTAAGACCATTGGCAGTTATCAGCCTTTTTTACAACATGCGAATGTGGCATGGATTTCAAACGTACAGTATGTTTGTTTGTTTGTTGTTTTGTGATCCAAAAAAAACAGTTAAAGCGTATCCCATTTAGTGTTAATTTCATTAACGAAAGTATGAGCAACTAAATCTGCCATCAAACTAGGGCTGCAACCAACGATTATTTTGATAATCGTTTAGGTGACCGATTATTTTCTCAATTAATCAGATTAAAAGTCCGTTTTTTTTTACTGACAAAACACTATTCCATATCCTGCCCAAAGCTGTCCTTCAAACTAACTTGTCAAACATACATTGTGAATGTAACTTAAACTATAAACTATTAATTTAACCATGGTTTTACAACGAATAATACAAATAATAATAATAATTAATAATAGCCTAAATAAATAAATAAAACTTGTAAAATGTTTTGCGCTGAGGACACGCATCTGTCAAAGCGCACGACAGTGTATGTTAAACGCTAATGCATTAGCTTGAAGCTTAAAATAAAGAATTTTTCATGTTTTTGGTGCATGGATCATGTACCTTTCCCGCAGCTGCTCACTCGTTTTCCACTCCACTATTTTTAGATGCATTTTGTCCATAGAAATGCATTATTCAGGGCTGTAATTTGGCGCGACTGGTGGAAGTTGGTGACAGACCCAACTAATCGCTAATGAGAATTGTTGTCGATTGATTTCCATTATCGATTATTATTGATTTTATCAACTAGTTGTTGCAGCCCTACATCAAACCTTCTCAGTGATGAACTGTAATAAATCCAAGCATGGATCTCGAGACTATTTGTGATTGTGTTTGCTGAATAACTGCACATCACAACCTCTGTGTGGCAATACAAAGTCTTTTCATGTTGTTTTAATAGAAAAACATTAAAGTAATGTGGAATTTCACTGTTTAAATTTTTACAGAAGTTTCTTATTTTACCAGTAGGTCTATATGATAAATAGCCTATAATAAATCATTAAACTAGATGAGGTAAAATAAACCATGCATGTGTGTCGAGATTCTCTTGATTTGTGCTTATAGGTGAAAGTGCAACAATTCCGATGAAATGTAAAAATAACAACAATTGTTGTGATTATAATTTTGAGCAAAATAATCGGGATTATCAATGCAGCATGATGAAAATGTGACTGTTTTCATTGACGAAAACTGGACTAAAATGCAAGGCATTTAGTCGATTAAAACTTGTCTTAACAAAAACAGGCTAAATATGATTTGACACAGGACTAAGACTGAGACTAAATTAAAAATAGTTGACAAAATTAACACTAATCCAATTATACTGTAACGACACTACCTTAATCCTATAAGTAGTAAAGGCATCAACTAATGTAGTTACTTTGTTGCAGCAATTTTTCACCAATACTGTGCTCCCAAAAGTGGATTTGTTATAAAAAAAGATGCTTATTACCTACCCTCATAGGTGAAATTGCTTCAATACATAGCGTTCTACATTGAAAGGAAGATAATGCTAAAGCAGGCAGGCACCATCCATTATGTTTTATCAGTCAACCATGTCTCTACACAGGAAATAATGCATATGAGTAGATGCAGAAATGGGTTAACCTGAAATATAAACAGTTTCTGCTACACACAATAGTCTGTTTGCTCCCATAATGAAACTTTATCTGTCTCGTCCTGTAGTGCAAAATGCATTAGTGTTAAAACGGTAATGGCTGGGAGTTGTTTCTTGTCACCTCTATGGAGTCAACATCTGTTACCACCATGAAGAGTTGACATCGAAGAGGAGCTTTATTATATCCATCTGAGAAAAATCAATCCATTTCTTTTACTAAAGAGAAGATAAAGAGAAGAGTCTTTGTGGATACATACTCTATGTGGATAATAAGGAATAATATAAACTCAGATTAGTTGTGGTCCATCCTGGAGCAGTTGCCTTTGCGGAGACCATGTAAGACAGCATCACTTTTAGTCTTGACTAACTCATACACTATGTAATCTTTGGACACATTTTGTCTTCAAACCTGACGTTTCTTAATGAAAATGATATTTCTGTAATGATCTGCTTCCGTCAATAATGCCCTTTATGCTTGATAGGCTGGGAAGTATTATTGGTGTATATTGAGGGAGGCAAATGAGAGTGCAGTTTCCCCTGAATAATGTAGAATAGCCATTGATTAGTCATATTATTGATTTCCTTTTATAAGTTACTTTTGTTCCATTTTCCTCAGAGCCTTTTCTAATGGCACAAATGGGGACTTCAATTCCAAGAGGAAGCTCAGTATAGGAAATGAACACAATTAATCTTACTATTAAGCTAAACTTCTTACCTGGTTACAGAAGTGGAGTGAATGGAATGGAATGTGAGAAGATATTCCAGAACAGAATAAAACTGAACTGAACTTCTGTGCATTTGTTCATGTAGTTGTAATGCAGATGGTGCAGTCTTTGCCAGCTGACACTGTAAGACACATCTAACTATATTTAGCATGTGAGAGGCAGACTGTACGACTACAATATAGAGGACAGCGATGGGGAAAAGCAGCACAGTCTACTGCAGAGCTCCCCACAGGCCTGTGTGCACCTGTCACAATTGCGCACCTTTATATGAGCATGGTAGGATAGGTGCATGCGTGACATGATCTTTAAAATGAGGGCTCATTTAAAAATGCAAGAATTGTCTATCAGGTAATGATAAACAGTTTATTCTATGTTGAATATTTCTGGTTTTGCTAAGAAAAGGTTTTATCATGAAATTATACTTGAAAGTGATCAGATGAATCCACACTCCTTCCAGTTGGATGCCAAGCACACTAGAATTTATAGCCTGTAATTTGTCTCTCCTCTCCTGACTACTGCAGTCAGCAATCCGAATGGACCTTCAATTACTGTGCAGCCTGCATTCACACAGACTTCATTATTATTTATCTGCCGTGTGAGCTTAAAATATTTCTTGTAATGTCAATTTTATGCAAGCCAATTAAAAAGTGTGTAGCTGAAGCAGCGTATGAGGCATTGACATCTAATGAGATTAGTGCGTGCACATGGTTGTTCGGGGTGTGCACACTCATAAACTCTTCGTGCTGTAATGAAGAGGCATATTTATGGCAGCGATTTTGGAAAACATCCTCTTGAGTCACTGAAAATGTGCACACGTCACTCCTCGCTGCCCTATAAGATTGATTTGACCATCCTGCAGTGGAATTGCCATCGATGTTAAGCGTAGCAAAAGATGTGAGGAGAGCATATAAAAATAAAATAAATGCATAACTCTTTCAAATGAGAGTGTAAAGTCTAAAAGAAGTCAATGATACATCTATGCACGTAAAAATGATCCCTTGCTAGTTTTATTGCTGGAAGTTGCTGTTCAGTTGTGTATTATATCAGTGTTGGTAAGAGAGCAGTCTGCCGTTGTCATGGAAATACTGGGAAGTGTGTTAGTATTTGTCATCACCCTGTTTATTCTTGTTGCCAGATCTTCTGCTAAGCATAAATGAATCTGTCTGATGTTGTTGCAGAAAATAAATGCAGTGTGTTAAAAATGCTAAATCAGTCACATGGTCGCTTTTCGCGCACTTTGTGCTGCTTCAGACCTTCACAACTTTTTCTCAGTTGTGAATAAAAAAGATTGTGAACTGCAAGTAATTGTCAGGATGTCTACATAAGTAGCTCATATAATGTGGTGTGTACATAATAATAAATATAATCATGGAATCATTAACGAGGCCATATTATGCCCTTTTACAAAGTCTTGATTTTGTTTTTGGGGTCTACTAGAATAGGTTTGCATGCTTGAATGTTCAAAAAACACATTATTTTTCATTTTACATTCCCAGTCTGTCACTAATGCTCTGTTTAGTTTCTATGAAGCCCCTCCTTCTAAAAAAGCACATTGGTCTGAGCTCTGATTGGTCGGCTGGACCAGTGTCTTGTGATTGGTCAACTGCTTTGAGCATGTTTTGGAAATGCCACACTTACCATAATGGCAAGTTTCAACACACTACTAATGTAGTCTCAGCCTCAGATGTCACACCCACGGTCCGTTGGCTGAACGTCTGATGCATGTGGCACACTTATCTGGAAACACTTCAGGAGTTTCGAAGTCGTCATCTGAATTCTACAGGATGTCCGTGTGTTTTGCGCTCTTTAACAGTCCACATGGAAACAAAACTGTGTTTAGAACTGTGACAATGAGCACTTACCAGGATCAACTAAAGGCTGGATTTTCAAACGTATGTGAAATTCGCGGCTCTATTGTTGCACAGTGTTCTTGAATGAATAATTTATAGATGCACACTGGTCTGTTATTGCAGAGACATCGACTTTACATTTTCACACCCCTAACATGACGCGGAACAAAACAAACTGTGATTGGTTGCGTTACATGTCAGTCAAACGTCCTCTTGGGCGGTCCTCGACCAATGAAAGCTGCAATAGAGTCCAGACCTTCTGCCGTCAGTCTGAAGGTCTGGCTACGCAACTCAACCAGGCCTTGTCCTTTTTTTCCTCTTTTTTTTTTTTTTTTTTTTTTTTTTTTTGCATATACTTTAGGGAACTATTTATATGAGGAACATTGTGATGTGTACATTCCCGGAAGAAAACTCAAGACTACAATCGAGATGTTTATAGAGAGTTTAGAAATGGTTATTACTGATATAGAAAATGATCCTTCAGAAATCGTTCTATTATGCTGATTTGGTGCTCAAGAATCATTTCTTGTTATCAATGATAATCCTTGATATTTTTTCAGGGGATTATAGGAACAGGAAAGGAATTTTTTTAAAGTAAAATACTTGCATAACAAAAGTATTAATTGAAGAAAGAGAAAAAAATTATATATATATATTACTGACCCCAAAAGGTAGTCTATGTTAGCATTTGTGAAGCATTTGTCTTTTATTCACTAAGCTGCACTGAAGAGCTCTGCACATTGCTGTACATTCACAGTACATGCATTTCCACTATTCCTGTACTCTCAGCCTTATGGTCTGAAGTTGGATTTATAATTGTATAATCTACATACATTCAAATGTACATCAGCTGTCCTCTACTAAGCCTGGAACAGTTGCTGTGACCTCAAAAAATAAAGCATCGCTGCATGGTTTAAGCATGTTATACAGTCTTCTGTTTCCATGCATTACTGACAGCTGAACTGTCTGGATGTTATAATTAGAAAAAATCGTATCAGAGTATTTCAGAACATCTTTAGCAAGTTAACGAAGAAAACCCAATGCACTGACCAGATTGGTGTACTGAAGACTCTCTTCATGACGATGATTAGATTCTCTATGTAGTCGACTCACAGAAAACTGCCATACTGTAGCACTCTGCGGTTTTCTGTCTTACAAAATCATCCACAGAACAAGATTAATGCAGCGAGAGAGTTCTTTAGTCTGATAGTTCTTTAGTCTGATGATTTTTAGTCTTTAGTCTGAAGTTTCAACAGTGAAGTGCCAACCACAAAGGTGTTTTTGTATATGCTGTATGCTCATGCTCTAACAAAATGATCAGTAATAATGGAGTATACCACTGCAAAACAAACAGCCAGAAGAGAGAGAAGGACTGAAAGAAGGAGAGAAAGCCATGCAGAGAAAAGGAATAACAATGAGGAATCGGAGGAGCCATGGTTCAACAATGCACAGGGAATAACTGAGAGGTGCATTCGTTCCAGAGCCGGAGAGTTCCCAGTCTGTGAGAAACTGTCAGAGAGCTTCGCTAGACAGAAATAATTGATAGAGCGTTCCTCTCTTTGTTCACCCTGCTCATTATTTTGTGTGTTCCTCTGTTGGTCCAATAATGCAATGAGGTTTGGAGCTTCTTGTGGAGGCAGGCACTCTATATTTGTGTTTCATCGCATTTGAAACTGGCCTCAGAAAGTCTTTTGAAAAACACTCCAATGCCCAAACAGAATAGAGTGAAGCCCAAATGACTGTGGATGGACAGCAGATGCTCCTTTATCAGTACTCACATTTTAACTCCGATTTGTAAGTAAGAATGTGCCAAGGGAAGCTGTCTAGAGATGAGATCTGAGAGTCACGTTGACTGAAGACTAAAACAGAGGACAACTGAGCTGGACAAAGTCTTCAGCGACGTCCCAGTGATGTTCAAGGGCCGTCTTGAGGCACAAATATATTTTTCAGTTCAATCTCATCCAGTCTAAATTTGTATTGGAGGGGAGGGGGGTATATTTGCACCCTGGAAATACAAACCCGATTCCAAAAAAGTTGGGACACTGTACAAATTGTGAATAAAAAAGGAATGCAATAATTTACAAATGTCATAAACTTATATTTTATTCACAATAGAATATAGATAACATATCAAATGTTGAAAGTGAGACATTTTGAAATGTCATGTAATCAAATATTGGCTCATTTTGGATTTCATGAGAGCTACACATTCCAAAAAAGTTGGGACAGGTAGCAATAAGAGGCCGGAAAAGTTAAATGTACATATAAGGAACAGCTGGAGGACCAATTTGCAACTTATTAGGTCAATTGGCAACATGATTGGGTATAAAAAGAGCCTCTCAGAGTGGCAGTGTCTCTCAGAAGTCAAGATGGGCAGAGGATCACCAATTCCCCCAATGCTGCGGCCAAAAATACTGGAGCAATATCAGAAAGGAGTTTCTCAGAGAAAAATTGCAAAAAGTTTGAAGTTATCATCATATACAGTGCATAATATCATCCAAAGATTCAGAGAATCTGGAACAATCTCTGTGCGTAAGGGTCAAGGCCGGAAAACCATACTGGATGCCCGTGATCTTCGGGCCCTTTGACGACACTGCATCACATACAGGAATGCTACTGTAATGGAAATCACAACATGGACTCAGGAATACTTCCAGAAAACATTGTCGGTGAACACAATCCACCGTGCCATTCGCCGTTGCCGGCTAAAACTCTACAGGTCAAAAAAGAAGCCATATCTAAACATGATCCAGAAGCGCAGGCGTTTTCTCTGGGCCAAGGCTCATTTAAAATGGACTGTGGCAAAGTGGAAAACTGTTCTG
Source organism: Paracanthobrama guichenoti (assembly GCA_018749465.1). NCBI lineage: Eukaryota > Metazoa > Chordata > Actinopteri > Cypriniformes > Gobionidae > Paracanthobrama > Paracanthobrama guichenoti. Next base: position 23,519,293 of record CM031953.1, read on the forward strand.
TGGTCAGACCAATCAAAATTTGAAGTTCTTTTTGGAAAACTGGGACGCCATGTCATCCGGGCTAAAGAGGACAAGGACAACCCAAGTTGTTCTCAGCACTCAGTTCAGAAGCCTGCATCTCTGATGGGATGGGGTTGCATGAGTGCGTGTGGCATGGGCAGCTTACACATCTGGAAAGGCCATCAATGCTGAAAGGTATATCCAAGTTCTAGAACAACATATGCTCCCATCCAGACGTCATCTCTTTCAGGGAAGACCTTGCATTTTCCAACATGACAATGCCAGACCACATACTGCATCAATTACAACATCGTGGCTGCGTAGAAGAAGGATCCGGGTACTGAAATGGCCAGCCTGCAGTCCAGATCTTTCACCCATAGAAAACATTTGGCGCATCATGAAGAGGAAGATGCCACAAAGAAGACCTAAGACAGTTGAGCAACTAGAAGCCTGTATTAGACAAGAATGGGACAACATGGCCTTGTCCCAACTTTTTGAGATGTTGATGCCGTGAAATTTAAAATCAACTTATTTTCACCTTAAAATGATACATTTTCTCAGTTCAAACATTTGATATGTCATCTATGTTGTATTCTGAATAAAATATTGAAATTTAAAACTTCCACATCATTGCATTCTGTTTTTATTCACAATTTGTACAGTGTCCCAACTTTTTTGGAATCGGGTTTGTCGATGTTTTTCAAATATGTATTTATTATGCTATTGTCCATTTATCTCAGTTACTTCATTCAGAACAATTGGGGCTGTAACTTTTATAAAAAAATAAAATAAAATAAAGGGATTTCCATATATCATCCATAAAAGGAAAATCATAGTCTGTTTTAAAAATAATAGCACACCACTCTTCCACAATCTACATGATTTGAGGTATTATTCATATCTATAGTATGTGCATGAGGAATTGCTAACTGGATTTTAATACTTAAGGGTTTGTTTAAATCCCCAATTCTAAGCTATGAGCAATCTACTTAGAATTGGTCAGTCCCCTATACAGCTCTGTTGGCTATCATTACATTTTTATCACTATTTTAAGCTGTTGAATCGTATCACTGTTTTGCTGGTTGAGGTTTTAGGAGTATTTTCAATGTTTTGTTTTATCTTATAAAATATTTTTTTTTTTATATTAGCAGTATATCCAAAAACACCCTTTCCTGAGACTGTGAATGCAGATATCTGACAGCTACAGGTCACTACTGTCTCTGCAGAGGCTACACCGCCAAAAGCACCAACAGTGGGCACGTGACATTCAGAACTGGACCACAGAGAAATGGAAGAAGGTGGCCTGGTCTGATGAATAACGTTTTTTTTGTGGATGGTTGGGTGTGTGCGCGTCACTTACCTGGGTTATCACATGGCACCAGGATGCACTATGGGAAGAAGGCAAGCCAGCGGAGGCAGTGTGATGCATTGAGCAATGTTCTGCTGGGAAACCTTGGGTCCTGCCATCCATGTGGATGTTACTTTGACATGTACCACCTACCTAAGTATTGTTGCAGACGTATTTCTGATAAAATACCATGGTTACAGTTAGTGTTACCGCAGTAAATCTATGATAAATGTTGATGAATTGGTTGAGAAGTATTCTAACTGGATCAGTTCAATGTTTCAATGATTTAAGTCTTTAGTTAATTTAAACAAAATTAAATCACAGAGAGATTTGCGGCTTGTACCAGAGACCTCTATGCCAAACTCAAAGACTTCTCACTGGCTGTTTAGTGGTCATGTGATTTTCATTTAATTCCGTGATTTCTACATTTGGCCCGTGGACTGGACTTTGGACACCCCTGATGTACACCCTTTCATGGAAACGGTGTTCCCTGGTGGCTGTGGCCTCTTTCAGCAGGATAATGCGTCCTGCCACAAAGCAAAAATTGTTCAGGAATGGTTTGAGGAGCACAACAACAAGTCTGAGGTGTTGACTTGGCCTCCAAATTCCCCAGATCTCAATCCAGTCGAGCATCTGTGGGATGTGCTGAACAAACAAGTCCGATCCATGGAGGCCCCACCTCGCAACTTACAGGACTTAAAGGATCTGCTGCTAACATCTTGGTGCCAGATACCACAGCACACCTTCAGGGGTCTAGTGGAGTCCATGCCTCGACGGGTCAGGGCTGTTTTGGCAGAAAAAGGGGGATCAACATAATATTAGGAAGGTGGTCATAGTGTTATGCCTGATCGGTGTATATTGTTATCATGAAATAAAATTTCTCATATCGTGAAATAAGAATTTGGTCATATCGCCCACCCCAACAGTGTAGACATCACTGATTATAATGGGTTCTATTTGCTGCTTTTGCTTTTGTTGGGTTGTGCCGTGCTGCTCACATCCAGTGTAGACACTGTTAGAAAAAAAAAAGTATTTGAAATATCTAGTGGATTTTTGCTACATTTAATAGTATTTTTGCCCCAATCCCTGGTTAATTCGACCCAGCTCAGTGTGCAGAAGGATCTCAAAGCGTCTCTGGATCAGATGTCTAAACCCACCTGCTGTAAGCCAATCTGTGGGCCATCAGAAGCTCAGCAATCTCCGTCTCGGCCTATCCGTGGCCCAACCTGATGTCATGTATTTACAAACTAAAGGCAGATGGGACTGATAGAGGGAGGCACAGATTTTGCCAGCTCTGAAAAACTGGAGAAGATGGTGTGATTATGAGAGTGAATTTTCATCTGGTCGGGTAGCACAGTGCCGCAGGATACACGAGATGCTCGATTACTAGATGCAAACCACCCTTCCTGAGAGATGCTGATGCTGGTGTGTGAATAATACTATTGTCTTGTCTTTTTGTCTCTTGTCATTTTATCAATCCTCATGACTCATGATTGATGTGTGTAGCAAGACTATCTCTCGTATTTCTCTCTCTCTCTCTGCTTATTCCCTACATGAGATTATTATCGTTCGCTCTCCCCTAGTTTCTATTTTTTTGTATTTCTCTACAGTCTGCAGAAAGGTTGAAACAGAGTCTAATGTACCAGCCACTGGGTTTAATTAGCATTCAGTGCCCTTGGGAAAGCAAAGGAACTTTCATTTCTTTTTTTCTTAGAAGTTTCCTGTTTCGAATTAAGTTCTGGATCGTCTGATTTCTTTCGAGAGGCAGTAATGAGGAGCTGACGATGATGTTGCAGAATGAAGTTCTACCCCGCTGTATTCTTCCTCCTGCTCACTCTCTCTGTCGCTCACGTGGTCCGTTTCTCTTGCTTCCTATTGCTCTCTTCGCTTCTCCAAAAACCTCATGAGTTTTCAGCCAATTAAGTTCTTTGCTTGTTGCACAGAGGAACGCTTCATGAAAGAGAGGAATGCTCTGTGGACTCTGATACATTTGAAGAGGGACTGGTCTTGCAATTATTCAAAATGTATTATGAATTACATTATTGTAATTGCATCTTTGGAGAGATGAAACCAGGCCAGGAAATTGAAGACAAATTGCTTTTTTGTCATTATCTTTTAAATGCACAACAGCATTTAGGCTATTATATATAATATATGCCATTTTACATCACTATTTAAACATTAGCATGGAGTAGAACTACAAAATGCTTATTCAAATATGAAAACTCTCACAGACAATCAACCCAGGAGGATTTGCATAAGAGTATGAAGATTAATTAAGAAAAACTCTATAAACGAGGCATCTCAAGATGTACAGCATTTATTTTCATTGAACATAAACATTACTTTATCCCTGGGAAGGAAAATAATAAATACAAATTCCTAATATTGTGTCGGTCCCCCTTTTTCTGCCAAAACAGCCCTGAGCTGTCAAGGCATGGACTCCACTAGACCCCTGAAGCTGTGCTGTGGTATCTGGCACCAAGATGTTAGCAGCAGATCCTTTAATTCCTGTAAGTTTCGAGATGGGGCCTCCATGGAACGGACTCCCACAGATGCTTGATTGGATTGAGATTAACACCTCAGACTCGTTGTGTTTCTCAGACCATTCCTGAACCATTTTTTGCTTTGTGGCAGGGCGCATTAGCCCCATATGCAACAAACTGCGATGCTCTGTGTATTCTGACACCTTTCTATCAGAACAGCATTAACTTCTTGAGCAATTTGAGCTACCACACAGCCCATGACCCTGTCGCCGGTTCACCACTGTTCCTTCCTTGGAGCACTTTTGATAGATACTGACCACTGCAGACCGGGAAGTAACCAACAGGTGCTGTGATGAAGAGATAATCAGTGTTATTCACTTCACCAGTCATAATGTTATGCCTGATCGGTGTATATTATTAATAATAAGAAGACTGAAAATTATTAAAAACCTAGAGGAAATAAATCTAGAGTGTCAGATGTTTGGCTCTCAACTTGCATTCTTTAAATCATTTTTTCTGTCAGCAGAAAATCACTGATGATATTGGCTAGAGCACACAGGCTGCAGTAAAACATCTGAGTATTGATCAACATATCTGCCCTCTTCCAAAGACCTGCAGGCCAGATTTCTTGATGATAATGCTTAATATACATTATATACATTGTGCTTGTGCCAAATGGCCCATTATGCTGTGTTAGTAATTGTCAAAGCATACAGATATGGAGAGAGTGTGCTATAAATGTGCTTTAAGACGCAGCCAAACATGGGGAGCTTTACATTGTGCCAAACTGGGAAATTAATAATAGTCAGCAAATGAAACAGAGAAAGTACATCTACATATGATCAAAGTTAATGTATTAACACATGCAATTATTTAAATAATGCATTTATAATGATGCCATTCATATTACTATTATTTATTGAATTTTTTATGCTATTAATGCATTCATTTAATTAGTATATTATGAGGAAAGACCCTCTTTATGGATCATCCACACAAATTGCTAAATCCTATAATTACTTAAATATGTTTCGTTGAATATATAACAGCAGAATTTCTCCTTTTGCATTCCACAGATGAAGGAAAATCGTATGAGTTTGGAACAACATAAAAGAATCTTTATTTTGGTGTGAACTATCCCTTTAAGGAAATTTACGCAGCAAACAGAAGTGTAATTAATCATAGAGCAGAGCTTCATCACTTACATAACAAACTTCTTAGCATTATATGTAGGTTTACAAAAATGAACAAAGAGGGAAGGAACAAGATAAAGTGGAGCACAGCGAGAGGGGAAAGAAGAGGAATGAGCAATATGAGAGAGCAAGAGAAACAGAGGACACAATCTGTGCGTCTGAGGATGTACAGTAAATGAGAAAGCTTGTCCCTTTTTTGCTTGGCTGTGTGTGTACATTATGTCCTGCCTTTCACACTGTCTGCATTATTATTTTTGTTTTAGTATATATACATAGTCTGTAGACCTTTTGGTGCTCATACATTACTGATGATGAAATAATTAAGTCAGCTGTACAATCATTTCCTAGTGCTGGGCCACGAGTCTTCTAGACTAGTTTCAAATTGCACACCCACGACCACTCGTAATCCATTCCCTGACCGTCTGATGCATATTGCACACAAAACTAGCAAGAGCTGGGTTAAATTGTCAGGTTCAATCTCATTGGCTGGCTTTACACAACCTCCAGGAATAAGGTGTTTTAATCATTCCATCTAGAAACAAAGTCATATTTCATACTGGATTGATCGTTATAACATTTAGTCAAAGGACTGGCTACATGAAACTTAAAAAAAAAAAAAAAAATGTATCCTAGGGTGGCACACTAAAGTGTAAACTGGATTGTGTGGTAACCTGCAATTGTAATTTCAAGGATCTAATTACTAAGTACTAAACCACAAAAATGATCTAATTTGTTGTAGTCAGATTAAATGGCACTTTTGACTTGCATGAAACCATATTTGATGCTTCAGCTCTATTCCTCTGTGGTGACAAGCTAATATATTTTAGTATTAAACTGCGATAATTACCTAGTTCTGGCATGAAACTCTAGACGGCACAGGCTGATAGGTCTTTCACTCATTTGGTAGCGATCACATCATTATCTACATGGCACAGCTGATTGGTTGCTGTTGCAATGAGCTGTGGCTCAACGTTCAAACAACTACTGGTAGTGTTACTGTTAGCAGTCTGCTGCAGCAGATCGGCTGCAGGGGTTAAATCATGTATGTTACATGTACAGCAGCAGCAGCAGCATGTCTTACATGCTCACAGCAATTGATACTGTGTCAGTACTTGCTCTGCAGCAGCGTAGCAGATCCATTGCACCAAGACCAAATACATTGACATTTCCATATCCGTTACCGTTTCCATTACTATACCAATCTCCTGAGAGTTGTCATGACAGAATTAAGATACCGGTAATAGGGGTGTAAAGATACTTTCATGTCATCATTTGATACATATCACGATACTGAACTCACTATACAATATTATTGCAATAGTCCAAGACATATCCTAAAAGGTTAGCAAAAACTTTGCTGTTGATTTAAAATGTTAAATTTGGTATTACATTTGGAATAGGCTTGGACTTGGTGCTAGTAACCCAATGCACAGGACAATGGTGACACCAGAATAAAAATATGAATTATTCTGAAGCTGAAAATACAGAATTATTTTAGACGAATATGCTTGCACTCTGTCACTGACTAGATATATTTAAAAAAATTAAAAAATTGTAATTTGTAATTCCTGGTAACATAGGACATTTGGCATTATTGGTACCAACAAATATTTCCCCATTGCATTATTATACATTATATTCAGCATTTATATAGTACTTTAATGTAGTACTGACACTAAAACTTTGTAAACTTGAATTTTTTTCTCACACAGTAATTTTCATTTTGGGTGAACTATACACAGTAGGGGTGTAACGGTATATGTATTCGTACCGAATCGTTTCGGTACAGGGCTTTTGGTTTGGTGCACACGTATACCGAACGGTTCCAAATGCAATCTTTAACAGTTAACAGTCGGCTTGTTTTAAGCGCGGAACACACTTCATTCTGAGTTCCCACACAAACATATTAAGTATTCAGTCCATTTTATCATGAAATTCAAACGATAAATGCCGTTTTGACACTCTTTAATGTGACGGGACTGATCACTATATAGGCGCGTCAGTTCAAGGGGAGGCGCGGCGCGGGCGATCATCTCTTCCTAAAGAATAAACATGAATTAATATCTCTTAAGGTATGGAGGATACATTACAACTTACTGAAATGTATCATATGTCGTGTAATCACTCAATCGGTGTTTCAACCGCGGAAAGACAATAAAACAGCTTGTAAACAATGTCACGTAGCATCACATTTACCTCAGAAGTCATTCAGTGTCCACAGCTGTTAGTTCACTAGAGAGATCAACTCTTTCACCAAATATGACCTATATTGGCATATATAGTCATTATATTCTACTTAACCTGTTAGTGATGTCTGGATTATTTAATGTGTGTTTAAATAAATCTGTCATGAAAATGACAGCCACTGTGTATAAATGATTATATTTCAACAACGAATTGGAGGAAAAAATATATATAATTAGATTTAGACGTTAATGCAAAATCTGCCTTATGTGAAGCTTATGAGTGTTGATTATTAGAGTTAGTGAGAGTTAAACACTTTGGGTTGACCTGGGGAGACTAAAGATACAAAATTATTTTTTATAAAGGAAATAAAACATGGTGAAATATGCTGTTTACATACTTACTTGTGAGTTTTGTCCATTTCAAGTGATCCTCAAATACTGCAGTACTAAAGCTCGCATATGTGAGTTAAGTGGAGGCAGAGTTTGAGAAAGAAATTCTCAATAATCAAATGCCATTTTTTTATCCAATGAAATCGTGGGAAGTTTCTAGTCAGCAAAAATCCAAAGTTGATTTGTTCTCAATTTCCTCTGTACATGCACGCAAGTTTGAATGAAAAAACGAATACATCGTCTACCAACTAGACTGTCTATAAACAAGTCTCACTTTCAGCAAAAAGAAAGAGAGCGAGAGTCTGGTGTCTAAATTGATTTACCCTGGCTTGGGAGAATGGAAGCACGGTGATTTAGACTAAGTGTGGTAAAAGGTGCACAAAAGGCTTTCATTTGTCTTCATCAGCTTATTTCCTTTGCGTATAATCATTCAGCTGCTCTTTTACCTGCTCGACTATAGGATAGGATAGTGTTTTTTACTCTCTCTCTCACTGACTTGTGCTTACTGACTTTTAACGACTAACCTTAACAAGGGTTATTATAGTTAAATTGTTACTTGAAATAAACATTAACCGCAAAAAAGCTTGTTTTATTTCAGCTAATTGTTTAGTTTAACTTGAAGTACTAAAATAAAACCGCAATAAAAATGATAGACATAAAACAGTAACTAATAAAAATGACAAAAACACAACATTTTACTTCAAATTAAAATGAAAACAGAAAATACAAAAATAAAAACTAATTCAAAATATAAAACAAAAATATATATAATATCTCAGTGTTACTGAAATAATACTGACCCTAACACTACAATAAATATTAAACTTTAATGCATAACTTATCTTGCACCATATGCTATAGACATGAATATACTTAAATATACTTAAATAAAGATCAAGTAGGCTATATTTTAAGTATACTTGATGTAATATCAACGCATTAGTACTTGTAAGTGTCTATTTCAAATTTTACAATTATAATTTTGGTACTAAATTGGCCCACTTTTTAGTGTATAAAAGTATACTCAAAGTACACAACTAGTTTACAACCAAATTTTTAATTTGTACTGCAACTATAGTACAATGAAACTTATAGGTGTACTGATAATTTAAATACTTGTAGTACATTTTTTAGTTTATGAAATTACACTTTGAAGTATACTCTCTGTAAGCTACTAGTTTAGTAGTTCTATACTGCAAGTATACTTGTGAGTTTTCATCATACTGAATATGATGAAAATATTAATGTGAAATTAACATCATACTTAACATACATAGTTTACTGTTTATATATTGGCAGTAGCTATTTGCACTTAGATGCTATTTACTCCAAGTGTTAATAGCAACTAGATTCTATTTACACTCTTATTTTCTTAGCGATAATTGCTATTTACACTAAGTGCAAATAGCGATAGATTCTATTTACACTAAGTGAAAATAACATTTTCTTAGCGACAGATGATATTTACTAAGTGAAATAGCATACTAAGTGAAAATAGTGATATATTCCATTTACACCATATAAAAGTCGCAGCTCTTTGCAATATGTGTAAATAGTAATTACATGCAATTTATACTTTATTTTGACAGATACACACTATTTGCACCTCAGTATGGTTGTACATTAACAGGATGCAGTAATAACATAGAGTGTAAATGATTATATTTATTAAAATTATTCAATGGATGCTGCCTTAATGGGACAATAAAAGCCCTCCTACACTCTACCCATAATGCTTTTATTATTTTTAAACACTTTGTTAGGCACTTTTATTTCCACTTTTAGAACATTTTCTTAATTTTTATTGAAAGCAAATGCCTTTCCGATGTGATATGTGATGGGAAAAGGGAGAAGAGCGAGCTCGGCAAAAGGTGGATTCGAACCCGGGTCGATCGCGTCAAAACCTAGATCCTTAAGCCTTACGCTTTACTGACTACGCCACTGAAGACATTGAAATATGCACTTTTTAAAAAAAATTTTTTTATCTTGTTGGCATTGTTTTGTTTTTTTTAAACCAGGCATTAAGCAGAGCTAGTGCGAATAGCACTTGCCAACAAGGCACGCTATTTGCACTTGGTGTAAATAGACACGCTGTTATGTATTCACACTTTAAGTATAAAAGTAGACTAAAAGTACACTTTCTTTTTTGTTTGTTTAAAAGAACTTCTCTTTTTTAAGGGTCATACTTCACATCATGCACCATAGACTTTTAGATTATCACAGATTATCATAAAGAGGTAAGCAACCCCCCTAGCAACGTCCTAGAAACCAACCAGAATACTATAAGGGAAACACATTATATCACACCATAAAACCATACCAACCACATGGCAACCACCCAGAAAACCCTAACACCGTGATGGCCAATACATGTACAGCACAACTCACATTTTTCATAAATTCCATAAATATTGTTTCATTTGAAATTAGATTGACAGAGACAAATCCCTTAGCAGTTCTCAATGTTTGGAATTTGCCACTGAATTGGTTTTGTTTGTGAATGTCAAAGGGGAGTGTTTATGCACAGCTGTTATTTCCCTTCGGAATGAAAAATGTCACAGAATGTGATATGATGTGAACATGCATATTAATCCAGAATAATTGGTGTGAGTGAGTAATACATATTCACACAATGAGCAATGATTAAGTGTTGATAACCAGAAATAAATGGATCTGTACCCTAACCTGTGTCACTCTTTTTGTTTCTCTCAAGGGCAGGGTGGGCCATGCCATTCGGCTGTTTAAATCCTGGCGATAAGAAGGACTACAATAGTCCTACAGAAATTACAGACAAATATGATCTGGGGCAGATTGTTAAAACGTAAGTGAAATTTGATTTTGTGTAATCCGTTCTCTTTATTTGTGCATCTAAGCTGCACAAGTTGTTCTCAGATGTACAGTATTTGTAAGGGATAATGTGCAGTCAGCCATTATTATCACAAAATTGTATTCAGACAGATTCTTGTATCATGCTGAAGAGGTTTATTTTGCAACAAAGTGACTGACTGTACACTATGCCTCTAATTTTATGGTTACTCACCAAATAAATGGATATAAAATACTGATTTCAGTTTAAGTTATTTTATTACGTGAGACTGTAGAGTGTTGCGATAGACATGAAACTAGTATATTCAGAAAATGGTAGTCAAGGACAGTGGTCAGTTATACAAAATGTTTTACCGCAGAATGATGTGACCAATAAGAATAGAGTATTCTAGCTATGTATAAAGAGCTCATGCAGTAATTTAATAAACGTAATTTCTTCTCAAGGGAGGAGTTCTGTGAGATCTTCAGGGCGAAGGATAAGAACACTCTGAAAATGTACACCTGCAAAAAGTTCCTGAAGAAAGATGGAAGGAAAGTGCGAAAGGCTGCCAAAAATGAGATTGTCATCCTAAAGATGTGAGTTGAACTAAAGTTTTTTTTCATTTTGTAGACTAGGGCTTCCTCTGCATTCCTCATGTCTGCTTTTTTTATTTCATTTGGTGTAAAGAGAATCATATTTTTTAATCAGAATTTATGAATAATGATACTTAAAGCTCCATTAAACACTGTAATTCCTCTGTAATGATTTGTGTACCCCAGAAGCTCACAGATCCTCACTGGGCTGATCACTTTCACAACTCAGCATTAGGCTACTACCTACATGTTTCAAATAGGGCTGAACATCGATATCGCGATGTGCGCATCCGCAATGGTCACATCGCAGGATGTGCGATGTCAAATATAGGGATCATATTTCATGGGTTCCCGTTTGAAACGCATTTGATTCGCAGATTAATTGCCAATTTTAATTGATGATAATTTTCATGTGTTTTTACATCAGTTTAAACAACAAGCGCAAGAAGACTGGAACTGACACAGACATCACGTGAACACCGAGTTCAGGCTTCTTTCTTAAGTTAATGGTTATGTATTGTAAACAATTAATGCGTATCATTATATTGGATCCGTGCATTTGTCTTAAAGTGACAGCAGCCTAATATACCAATATACCACCAATGCTAATTAATGTTAATGTATTTAACAAAGACAAATTTTATTACAAACCCGATTCCAAAAAAGTTGGGACTGTACAAATTGTGAATAAAAACGGAATACGATAATTTACAAATCTTATAAACTTATATTTTATTCACAATAGAATATAGATAACATATCAGATGTTGAAAGTGAGACATTTTGAAATGTCATGCCAAATATTGGCTCATTTTGGATTTCATGAGAGCTACACATTCCAAAAAAGTTGGGACAGGTAGCAATAAGAGGCCGGAAAAGTTAAATGTACATATAAGGAACAGCTGGAGGACCAATTTGCAACTTATTAGGTCAACTGGCAACATGATTGGGTATAAAAAGAGCCTCTCAGAGTGGCAGTGTCTCTCAGAAGTCAAGATGGGCAAAGGATCACCAATTCCCCCAATGCTGTGGCCAAAAATAGTGGCGCAATATCAAAAAAGGTGTTTGAAGTTATCATCATATACAGTGCATAATATCATCCAAAGATTCAGAGAATCTGGAACAATCTCTGTGCGTAAGGGTCAAGGCCGGAAAACCATACTGGATGCCGTGATCTTCGGGCCCTTAGACGGCACTGCATCACATACAGGAATGCTACTGTAATGGAAATCACAACATGGGCTCAGGAATACTTCCAGAAAACATTGTCGGTGAACACAATCCACAGTGCCATTCGCCGTTGCCGGCTAAAACTCTATAGGTCAAAAAAGAAGCCATATCTAAACATGATCCAGAAGCGCAGGCGTTTTCTCTGGGCCAAGGCTCATTTAAAATGGACTGTGGCAAAGTGGAAAACTGTTCTGTGGTCAGACGAATACAAATTTGAAGTTCTTTTTGGAAAACTGGGACGCCATGTCATCCGGGCTAAAGAGGACAAGGACAACCCAAGTTGTTCTCAGCGCTCAGTTCAGAAGCCTGCATCTCTGATGGGATGGGGTTCATGAGTGCGTGTGGCATGGGCAGCTTACACATCTGGAAAGGCACCATCAATGCTGAAAGCTATATCCAAGTTCTAGAACAACATATGCTCCCATCCAGACGTCGTCTCTTTCAGGGAAGACCTTGCATTTTCCAACATGACAATGCCAGACCACATACTGCATCAATTACAACATCATGGCTGCGTAGAAGAAGGATCCGGGTACTGAAATGGCCAGCCTGCAGTCCAGATCTTTCACCCATAGAAAACATTTGGAGCATCATAAAGAGGAAGATGCCACAAAGAAGACCTAAGACAGTTGAGCAACTAGAAGCCTGTATTAGACAAGAATGGGACAACATTCCTATTCCTAAACTTGAGCAACTTGTCTCCTCAGTCCCTAGACGTTTGCAGACTGTTATAAAAGAAGAGGGGATGCCACACAGTGGGAAACATGGCCTTGTCCCAACTTTTTTTGAGATGTGTTGATGCCGTGAAATTTAAAATCAACTTATTTTCCCTTAAAATTATACATTTTCTCAGTTTAAACATTTGATATGCCATCTATGTTGTATTCTGAATAAAATATAGAAATTTGAAACTTCCACATCATTGCATTCTGTTTTTATTCACAATTTGTACAGTGTCCCAACTTTTTTGGAATCGGGTTTGTAATTAATTAATTTAATTATATTTAATTTATACAGTAAAGAGTATGCAGTGTCATTTCTCATTTGATTCTTCAATGTCTGTACCTGAATACAGTTAGATTTACCTGAAAAACGTATAGAACTATACTCATTTCATTTGCATCTTTGTTCTGTTGTATTTATCTATGCTTGTAATTTGTTTATTATTTTCTACACAGATGCACTCTCTCCTAAATCCCCAATCATTCTAGAATGATTATTTATTTAAAAATAGAGCTATTCAAATCATCTGGTCATATATCATATATTGCAGAAAAACAAAACTGCGTGACTTAGCCACTTCATGAGGAATCTTTCTTTCTGTGACCAACTAGCTAATTAAAATGGTTTAATGGCACAGAGATTTGAGGTTTTGTAAGAGTATTGAACATTCTTACGTCATGTTTTGGTTTCAAAAACCCATATAATATAGCTTGAAAATTGCTTATTTCCTTTAATTCTGTAAAAAAAATGGATTTTAACAAAAGCTTATTGACTTTGTGGAGCTATACATAGCTGGTGTTCATTATCGAGATTTTCAGTCCTCTCAAAGAACAGGAAAGTGCACTAAACAACTAATGATGCAATGAATTTTGTTTAATATACCAAACATGTCAAAGCCTTAAGATATTAGATATAAATGCTTTGCATCAGTGTATGATTATACTGCATCTAAAAGGCTGATCTACCGTGAGTCTCTTTGATCCTGCACTGCTGTATTTGTGTCCCAGCTCACAAATCACAACAGCTCATGAATAACACATAAAAGAAATGTCACTTTTAGAATTTTAGAATGAGCAGTTTTTATGATTCACCTTTAGTTCCCCTCTCTTTTGCTGGCAGAAGTACACATTAGTGTCTTCAAAGCATAATCAGTGTATTAATTTCTTAATTTAAAAGTTGGCTGACAACCAGCGAAACTCTGAAACACTCCTTTATAGTGTCCATGTTGCATAATGAATTAAATTATGTGATTATACGTGCTGGAATTAAAATATAAAATGCTCTAAGGAAAGTTTCATGGAAACTTTTAAGGTACATCTGCTATTCAGTTCATTTCAATTCATTTAATTTCATTATAATACATATTAAAAGCAACTTTAAAATAAGAACAATGCATTACACCCCAATGATTAGCCAAAGGCAACAGTGGCTAAGAAAATCTCTCCAAGATTTAGTAGATGAAGAAACCTTGGGAGAACCAAGACTCAGCTGGTGAAGCCTTCTCCTCAGGCTGGCATATTAATTTAAGTTCAGGCTGGCATATTAATTTATTAATATAAATTTAAGTTGTTTTAATGTTTTAAGCTCTAGGTTTTTTATTTAGTCATTTAAAATTCTTAATTCACAATTCTTAATTCTTTGCACTGTCCATGGAGCGGACCTGTTTACATTTCACTGCCGGTTGTATATTCTGTATATAACTGTGTATGTGACAAATAAAATTCTTGAATCTCTTGAATCTTGAATCTCATATATTTGAAAACAGTTACACAGATCATACATATATACATAAATGAACAGATATGATTCAGCCACAGAGCATTAATGGTAATACTGACATTTGTTGTTTAATTAAATATGATTATAGCGGATATAGGAATCCATGCGATATGCAGATTGTAGGGATGCAGGCGTGTATGACTGGGATTGGATGACTCTGTGGTGGCAGATGGAGCACGAGTGAGGGGTTGATGGTGGGCAGGGGGTGGATCTGGGCATGTATTAGTCTCTGATGTTCTGCAAACTGTCTCTTAACTGTTTGTCCATCTCTCCTCCTCAGGGTGAAACACCCCAACATCCTCCAGCTGGTCGATGTCTACGAGACTCGGAAAGAGTACTACCTCTTCCTTGAGCTGTAAGTCCTGAAATCAGTTTATGAGGAAATAGTTTTTTTACTGTAGAGGGAGGAGTGTAATGATTTCAGTAGTTGGTAATTTCTCAGTTCTCAACACCCCAGCAAGTATTGCTCTTAAATAAATATGTATTTGTAACGTTGTTCGTAAGATCAGAGAAGGAGGCGGGAACCGGCGAACATTTAAAAACTTTAACCAAAAATAAACAACATAAATACAATAACGGCGGCAGTCCCTCACGGACGACTGCCGCCTACATACAAAACAAAACGCAACATAAAGTCCAGGCCTGGTCCTCTCTCGTCTTGCACTGTCGTCGCTCCTCCTTTTATGCTCCCGTCACTCCTCCGTGAGACGAGACCGGTGTGCTGGCACTCATCATCACTCGCCACCGGCCCGCTCTCATGGTCCCTCGCCTCACTGCTCGCCACATACCACCAACGCTCTTCGCAGGCCGGGGGGCACTCCCGAGACATTTCTGAATTATTATAAAACAAGTCTTTAAGATTTACACATTTCAATTAAAAGTAAAATTCCATTAAATTGAATTGAAGAACCGTTACATTATGAATGAAGAATTCTAAAAGAGTAAAAAAAAACTAGAGCTTAATAAAACATTTGGTATGAATCTTAATGGATCAAGGGAATGGACCATTTAGTTTATGTGATTCGTATTAATTAAAAAAAATTAAATGTTTAAATTTAAGTTGTTTTAATGTTTTAAGCTCTAGGTTTTTATTTAGTCATTTAAAATTCTTAATTCACAATATGTAAGGATTATTCCATTAAATTTGATGGAATTTTACTATTAATTGAAAAAAAAAAAAAAAAAAAAAAAAAAAAGCTTACATTTTTTGTGTACCTGCTAAATAAGTATAAAATATCAATCGGGCGACAGAAGGCATGTAGTAGATTGTGTACAACAGGTTTTTCAGCAAAGTTCTGATCATGTTGATCATGAATAAATGATACAGTAGGCTTTATATGTGTTGTAAACAATTAATGCGTATCATTATATTGGATCCGTGCATTTATCTTAAAGTGACAGCAGCCTAATATACCAATATACCACCAATGCTAATTAACCACCAATGTTAATGTCTTTAACAAAGACAAATTTTATTAATTTAATTATATTTAATTTATACAGTAAAGAGTATGCAGTGTCATTTCTCATTTGATTCTTCAATGTCTGTACATGAATACAGTTAGATTTACCTGAAAAACGTATAGAACTATACTCATTTCATTTGCATCTTTGTTCTGTTGTATTTATCTATGCTTGTAATTTGTTTATTATTTTCTACACAGATGCACTCTCTCCTAAAATCCCCCCAATCATTCTAGAATGATTATTTATTTAAAAATAGAGCTATTCAAATCATCTGGTCATATATCATATATTGCAGAAAAACAAAACTGCGTGACTTAGCCACTTCATGAGGAATCTTTCTTTCTGTGACCAACTAGCTAATTAAAATGGTTTAATGGCACAGAGATTTGAGGTTTTGTAAGAGTATTGAACATTCTTACGTCATGTTTTGGCTTCAAAAACCCATATAATATAGGGTACAGTTTTAACTTTCTAAAGTTATACAGACAAGAGAGTTTCTTTTCTTGTGAATATTTCTGTTTGATTATTATTGATGACATTAGAGAGTGGCAAGGACTTATTGGCTGTATTTACACTGCAAGGTGTAATGCACAAATCTATTTTGAAATATCATTTTGTCCCATTAATATTTTGCAAAGACAAGCTTTTTAACCAAGAAGTGCATACAGCATACAGAACATGTGCGCAGCTTTGCATGTGAGCGATTGCAAGCGGCTGCCTGTCTCTCAGATGACGTGTGGATGCAAAGGGTAAAACGCTGAAGTAAAAGTTGCGGAAACCAAATTCCTCCGGCATAGGTTGTTTGGCGACAAAGGTTCCCTTGTATAATGTTGATACTGACTTCAAGAGGCTAAATCCGCTGCTGCTGTTGCCTGAGACATAACAGAAATAAACCCTGCGCTCAGACTGTCCTAGCACGATTATACCGCCTCGTCCTTGTCACATTCCTACCTGTCTTTTTGGATTTGCATTCATTATTGTAATGCCTCATCCCTGCTGTATGCTGTATGTGTGGCGTGGACTGGCTGATTTGTGTCTGCTACACCTGCATGATTAAGTAAAGCTTTTGAAGGTGCCAACGTTTAAAGCAGGGTGTGAATAATTCATAATTGCACAGAAGAAGCAGCTCAGCATGTTGTGCGTTGTCTTCCAGAGCCACAGGTCGGGAGGTCTTTGACTGGATCCTGGATCAAGGCTATTATTCTGAGAGGGACACAAGCAATGTTATCAGACAGGTGATGGAGGCAGTTGCTTACCTGCACAGCCTGAAGATCGTCCACAGGAACCTAAAGGTACGTCGCAAAGCGCCCTCTGGTGGTCACTAGCACACATTTACTTTATAATGAATTAACCCTATTAACTAGAAGCTTTGCTTCCACTGCACTGTTCTGTTTTGGTTTCCAAATTCGCACTTTCACTTTTTTATGCGGTGAACTCAGATCTGTTTTTTTGTCAATATTGTTGACCATATGTTTATTATTGTCAAAATGTTGTTTATATCAGTTGACAGTGAAGTTAGGCACATCTCTAATTTCAAAAATAGAATTTGTATTGCAGAATTTGTATTTGTAAATGTGTTCTTGTTCAGCATCAAACATCCTTTAAATAAGATAAGTAAATTAGATTTGTTATCAGAAAAATTGCATTGAATTAAGATTATTTTTATCACCCAGTTGGCAAATTGTGCTTTATTATTATTTAAATCTAAATCTACCAACATTTAGTGAGGTTAATGTCTAAAAAAAGAAAGTCAATTTTCCAATGGGGGAAAGAATAATTTTACTGGAAAACAAGACAAAAATACTGAATATTATCACAGAAAATTATTTTCGCAGTGCAGACTACAAACTACTGAACATATTTAAATCAGATACTAAAAATCAAATTACAAAGCCATGGTGGCATTCATATTTATTAGATCATGTATTATTTATTTTTTTAAATCACCATCAAACATACATGCTCTCTGACTGTTAGCAATATCTATATCTTATATACATTCACTAATAATGATTCTTATTCAGTAAATAGTGTTCCTAAATTTCACTAATTTTACTTCAGCTGCTTTGGAACACAAAGACAAGTTTTTTTTGAGAAAAAGAATTTCATGAAGCAGCATGTCATCTTGTCATTCTCATTCCCTCTAGCTTGAGAATCTGGTGTACTACAACCGACTGAAACATTCAAAAATAGTCATCAGTGATTTCCATCTGGCAAAACTGGAGAATGGACTCATCAAGGAGCCCTGTGGAACCCCAGAGTATCTGGGTAAGAAGCTCTTCAAAACAGGCAAAAACACTCGTGGGGGAGATGCAACAGATGGTCTTTATTGAGGAACAACAACAACGTTAAAGATTACAAGTTTTCTGTTTACATGGGCATAAGTTGTTAAAATTAGAATAGCAAACTATGGTAACCAGAGCATTTATGTTTCTGTAAATGATTTATCCGTCTCTTTTGTTCAACCAGCCCCAGAGGTTGTTGGGAGACAGAGATATGGCCGACCTGTGGACTGCTGGGCCCTTGGTGTGATCATGTACATTCTGTGAGTGTATTGTCCTAGACCAAAACCAGGAGCTCATAATACCTTTATTTACACACACCATTTACTTACGTATAGTCTTCCACGGCCAAGACTTTTTATAATGAAGTGGTTAATAATCCGATATACTGTACAGAATCACCACTTTGACAAGAACTGGCTATCTGAGGAGTAAATTTGAAACTGATGATACTGCAGTTGTAAAGCAATATCTAATCAGATAATATTGCTGCAGTCTCTACAAAATCTGTACAATCATTTAAAAAAATGCCAGTATTGTGCTCATTTAATGTGCAATATGCATCAGACATTATGTCAGTGAACTGTCCGTGAGTCTACCACTATCCAGACCCTTCTCACAGTTTGATTTCCCTCATCTCATGCACAGACTGTCTGGAAATCCTCCATTCTACGATGAAACAGATGAAGAGGACTATGAAAACCATGACAAGAACCTCTTCCGGAAGATTCTTGCTGGAGACTACGAGTTTGACTCACCATACTGGGATGAAATTTCAGACTCCGGTACTTTTACTGAAGAATACTGATAAAACTTCACATGCTTTGTACAGCACGAACTTCTCTTATGTAAACCTTGATTTTAAAGACATGATGTGAAAGTTTGGTTGCGTTTACTGAGTTGCATCTTCCATTTTGTTGGTCCGCAGCTAAAAACTTAGTGTCACGTCTTATGGAGGTGGACCAGGACCAGAGATTGACTGCACAAGAAGCCATCAACCATGAATGGTATTTATAGTATAAATACACTTGACAATTACTCATTATATTGGCATTCATAACTATTCAGAGAAGGTTTTGGGTATAAAATACAACAATTCGTAAGTCTGGTGCCAGTAAGATTTTTAAAATCTTTTTCAAAGAAGTCTCTTATGCTCAAAAATACAGTAAAAACAATAATGTTGTGACATTTTATTACAATTTAAAATACCAGTTTTCTATTTGAATATATTTTAAAATGTATTTTATTCCTGTGAGGTCAAAGCTGATTTTTCAGGATCATTACTCCAGTCTTCAGTGTCACATGATCCTTCAGAAATCATTCTAATATGCTGATTTGAAGAAACATTTCTTATTATTATCCATGTTGAAAACAGTTCCCTTTCAGTCGGTCACGTTCGACGTACGTCGGACGTCACCGACGAATTGGGATCACTTCAGGGAGCCCCTAACAGCTTCGAGATATAGAGAACAGGCCAATGAGAATTGGCGTGCGAGATTTGCATCTCGCGCCCGCCCGCCGCGGGTATAAAGCGGAAGTGAAATGCACGCGCGTTTGTCATTCACTTCGGGCGAACGGCGTTGATGAAGAAACGGCGAAACGAGAGAACAGACGAACAGAGAGAACGAGAGGCCAGAGAGAGAGGGAAAGCGCGTGTTGGGCGAGGCAGCGCGACCGCGCCCCTGCTGCATTAAGAGGAGAAAAAACAACTGCTGTTCTCAGCAAGAGAGTTGTGAGTGCACACACACGGGCTGCACTATTTCCCGGTGTGTTGCCGCGGTCCTCCCTGAGTGCTTCAGCACAAAAAAAAAGCGTTTGTCCTCACAAAGAGAGCTACACGGGTGTGACACTGCGTCTTTTTCGAGATGTCATTCCACCCGTGCGCTACTGGATGCGGTCGTTCCCTGTCACCCGCTGGACGGTCACAATCGCTGTATCACGTGCCTGGGCTTACAGCACGCTGAGGCAGCCTTTGTGGATAGTTCGTGTTCTCACTGCGGGAACATGACTATCGCAGCGCTTAGGTCGAGACTCGCCTACATTCGTGAAGGTGGAGTCCCCCTACCCATGCCTCGATCTAGCTCTATTCCCCAGAATAGATCTACTTCGACGAATGGCCGGGGTGACCTGAGGATTACGGTTAGAGCTAACCCGCCGAGCGTACCTCCGCAGGCCCCTAACCCCTCACAAGCGCCGCTACCGGTTGAGCTTCCGGAGGGACCCGCTGGCCCCTCCCATGGGCGTCCGGCGGTCTCCTTCGGAGCTCCGGCGGAGGAGCAGATGTCGATCGCTGCATCGGAGGGGGAGTTCCAGTCCTCGGAGGATGAAGATTCGGCTGCACTGCCTCCCTCTGGGAGAGTGGCAGCGGTCGAGTCAGACCCCGAGTTGACGGCTATGCTTTCCCGGGCCGCCCGAAAGGTCGGGCTTGAGTGGAACCCTCCACCACGTCCCGAACCTTCTAGGTTGGACGATTGGTTTCGGGGGCGGGCGCGCTGGTTCTCAGCGTCCCGCCCCGGTACCTTTCTTCCCGGAGGTGCATGAGGAGCTCACCAGGTCGTGGTCGACACCCTTTAGTGCCAGGAACCGACCCGGTGGCTCCTCCCTCCTCACTACCCTTGACGGCGGGCAAGCCAGGGGTGCGTGGGGATCCCGCCGGGTGGAGCGGGCCGTCGCGATGCAACTGTGTCCGGCGACCGCCTCCAATGGGCGCGGTGACCCACGTCTCCGTCCCAAGGCCTGTAAGTTCTCCTCCAGTCTGACTGCGAAGGCTTACAGGTCTTGTGGCCAGGCTGCGTCCGCCTTGCATGCCATGGCGCTGCTTCAGGTGCATCAGGCCCAGGCACTCATGGATATGCACGAGGGTAGCCTGGCCCAGAGCTCCTCCGGGAGCTCCGGACGGCGACGGACCTCGCCCTCCGGGCGACGAAAGTCACCGCCCGTTCCATCGGTCAGGCGATGTCCACTCTAGTGGTCCAGGAGCGGCATCTCTGGCTCAACCTGGCCGACATGAGGGAGACCGATAAGACTCGGTTCCTGGACTCCCCCATCTCCCCGGCCGGGTTGTTCGGCGACGCGGTCGAGAGCTTTGCCCAGCAGTTCTCGGCCGCCCAGAAGCAGACGGAGGCCATAAAATACATCCTGCCCCGGCGGTCAGCTGCTGCCTCCACCCCGCCGCCGGCCGCAGCACCTCCGCCTGCTCGTCGCCGAGGACGTCCGCCCGCCGCTGCCCCCGCTCCCGCCCCAGCCCAGCAGCAGCCTCCACCCGGGCGTCAGCGTGGAGCCGGCCGTGGGGGAAGGACGTCCAGCCCGCTCAGGCCGCTGCCAAGCCAGGTGGCAAGCGCCGTCGTAAGAGACCCTGAGGCGGGCCACCCAGAGATGGAGGAGACTGCTCTTCGGAGACGGCTGCAGCACCTCCCGGAGGAGGGCCGGGGCGATATTGTGTCATCCTGTTCCGCCGCTAGCCCCAGTGCTAGCGGCACCCAAATTGTCAATAAAGAGCAGTTTCCGGAATCTCTGGGTGCCAAGAGAGTGCGCTTGGCGGTGTTCGGCGCTTCCATGCCTTGTCACCCTCAGGCGCCTCTCTTATCGCCAGCAGGGGTGCCGGCTGTGTCTGGGACGCTCACCAACGGCCTCCCCACACTCGCGTGCCCCCTCAGCGGAAGCAGGTAAGTGTTGCACAGCACACTCCAGACCCCACCTTGGGCCGCTACCATGCCGCCCGTATCGGGTCCCCTGCATGCCGCCGCGCGCTGCCCCGCTGCGGGTGCGTCTGTGGTGCCGTTGGTCCCGCTTTGCACGGTTCCTGGGAGCCTGGCTAGCGCTTCCCAGCCCGTCGCTGGGTCATCCGTACTATCAGACTCGGCTATGCGATTCAGTTCGCCCGGCGTCCCCCAAGTTCAGGGCGTTCACTTCACCTCCGTGACGAAGGAGAATGCCCCTGTGCTCCAGGCGGAGATCGCAGTCCTACTGGCGAAGGACGCGATAGAGCCGGTCCCTCCAGCCGATATGAAGACCGGCTTCTACAGCCCGTACTTCATTGTACCCAAGAAAAGCGGCGGGTTACGACCGATCTTGGATCTGCGACTTCTGAACCAGTCCCTTCACAGGCTGCCGTTCAGGATGTTAACGCAGAAACGCATCTTCAGGTGCGTCCGTCCCCAAGATTGGTTTGCAGCGATCGACCTGAAGGACGCGTACTTTCATGTCTCGATTCTCCCTCGACACAGACCGTTCCTACGCTTTGCATTCGACGGACGAGCATATCAGTACAAGGTCCTACCCTTCGGGCTGGCCCTGTCGCCCCGTGTCTTCACGAAAGTCCCGGAGGCGGCCATTGCTCCCATGAGAGAGGCGTGGTGTTCGCATTCTCAACTACCTCGACGACTGGCTGATCCTTGCCCAGTCGCGAGAGCAGTTGTCGCGAACACAGGGACATGGTGCTCCGTCACCTTTGCCGGTTGGGGCTTCAGGTCAACTGGGAGAAGAGCAAACTCTGCCCCTCGCAGAGGATCTCTTTCTCGGGATGGAGATAGACTGATCGCCGGACGGCGCGCCTCACCGAGGAGCGCGTCCAGTCAGTGTTGAACTGCGTGAACTCGTTCGAACGCAGGATAGCGGTACCACTGAAACATTTTCAGAGGCTCCTGGGGCATATGGCGTCCGCAGCCGCAGTAACGCCGCTGGGATTGCTTCATATGAGACCGCTTCAATGCTGGCTCCACGACCGGGTCCCGAGATGGGCGTGGCGCAGCGGAACTCTCCGTGTCCAAGTGACGCCGAGATGCCGCCAAACCTTCAGCCCGTGGTCGGACCCTTCATTTCTACGGGCAGGCGTGCCTCTAGAACAAGTGTCCAGGCATGCTGTTGTCTCCACGGATGCCTCATCCACCGGCTGGGGTGCCACGCACAACGGGCTTGCAGTGTCGGGTCTGTGGACGGGGCCCCAACTGCAATGGCATATCAATTGCCTGGAGTTGTTAGCAGTTCGTCTTGCACTCAGCCGCTTCAAAACGCCGCTCAGAGGCAAGCACGTTCTGGTCCGTACGGACAGCACTGCGGCCGTTGCGTACATCAACAAACAGGGTGGTCTACGCTCCGTCGCATGTCACAACTCGCCCGCCATCTCTCCTATGGAGTCAGAAGCATCTGAGGTCGCCGTGCCATTCATATTCGGGCCTGCTCAATCGTGCGGCCGACGAGCTCTCACGACAGCCAGTGCTCCCGGAGAGTGGAGACTCCATCCCCAGGTGGTCCAGCTGATCTGGAGTCGCCGGGGCCGCGCAGGTAGATCTGTTTGCCGCCCGGACTCCACCCACTGCCAGCTGTTCTATTCCCTGACCGAGGGGACCTCGGTTCGGATGCGCTGGCACACAGCTGGCCCGGGGCCTACGCAAATATGCGTTTCCCCCAGTGAGCCTTCTTGCACAAACACTGTGCAAGGTCAGGAGGACGAGGAGCAGGTCCTGTTGGTCGCTCCGTGCTGGCCCAACAGGACTTGGTTTTGGAACTAGTGCTCCTCGCGACAGCACCCCTTGGCCCATTCCTCTGAGGAAGGACCTCCTGACTCAGAGGCGGGCACCCTCTGGCACCAGCGTCCGGACCTCTGGAAATTCCATGTCTGGTCCCTGGACGGGACGCGGAGGTTCTAGGCGGTCTGCCACAAGCTGTGGTAGACACCATTACTCCGCTAGAGCGCCCTCTACAAGGCACCTCTACGCGTTGAAGTGGAACCTGTTCGTCGAATGGTGCTCTTCTCGCGAGAAGACCCCGAAGGTGTTCGGTCAGTTCTGTGCTTTCCTTCCTACAAGACGGGTTGGAGCGAAGGCTGTCTCCCTCCACCCTCAAAGTTTATGTGGCCGCCATCGCCGCCAATCATGACTACGTGGCGGGAAGTCCTTAGGGAAGCACGATCTGATCGTCAGGTTCCTGAGGGGGGCGAGGAGACTGAATCCGCCTCGCCCTCTCTCTATACCCTCTTGGGACCTGTCTCTGGTGCTGACCGCACTGCAGAGGCCTCCTTTGAGCCTTTGCAGTCAGCTGAGTTAAAAATTCTGTCTCTGAAGACAGTACTCCTGACTGCATTGGCCTCCATCAAGAGGGTAGGGGACCTGCAGGCATTTTCGGTCGACGAATCGTGTCTGGAATTCGGGCCTGGTAACTCTCACGTAATCCTGAGACCCCGGCCGGGATATGTGCCCAAGGTTCCCACCACTCCTTTCCGGGACCAGGTGGTGAGCCTGCAAGCGCTGCCTTCGGAGGAGGCAGACCCAGCCCTAGCTTTTCTCTGTCCCGTCCGCGCTGCGCGGACTTACGTGACAGAACGCAAAGCTTCAGGACCTCAGAACAGCTCTTCGTCTGTTATGGAGGACAGCAGAAGGAAAGGCTGTCTCCAAGCAGAGGATGGCCCACTGGATAGTGGATGCCATCGTCTTGGCGTATGAAACCCAAGACGTGCCCTGCCCGCTCAGGTTAAGAGCCCACTCCACCAGGGGTGTAGCTTCTTCCTGGGCGCTGGCTCGTGGCGCCTCGCTGGCAGATATTTGTAGGGCTGCGGGCTGGGCGACACCTAACACGTTCGCTAGGTTCTATAGCCTACGTGTAGAGCCGGTATCTTCCTGTGTGCTCACTTCCCATAGTCAGTAACACCGAAGTGCCCGTTCTAAAGTGTCGGCTTGCTGCGCCACTCCCTTCCCCATGGAACGGATACGTGCGCTTATATGCTCCAGTCGAGTTCCCCAGTATGGCGAACCCTGTCGAGTCCTCCGCAACCCTCGGCAGTCGGACGTGGCGGAGCGTCCGACGCCAGGCCTAACGCTTCGTATGCATTGGTGGAACTTGTGTTAGGCTGGGTTCCATATGTTGTGACCCCACGGCGGTCCCATATGTGTATTCTCCACGGTAAGTCTCCCTTCTCGAGCTCGTGTCTTTCCCTCTCTGCCGTCTCAGTGTGGTGTGGACCCCCGCCTAAATGGCCGGAGCCACCCCTGGGGCTTCCGTATGTAGCACTGCCCACGGCCAGTCCATACGTGTATTCTCCACATGGTAACTCCCTCCGGGCATGATGTGGCTTCCGCAGCGGCCCCGAGTGCACGCTTTCCCAGCGTTATCCAATAGTCGGCTGAGTGGGTCTTGCGGAACAGCAGCTGACTCTCCCTGCGTGAATTTCCCGCCCGGAACAGCCGGGTCTGAGGGGCTTTCCCAGGGCGCTGGAAGTGGTAGCAACTGTGGCGTGTTCCAAAGGGATCCCAATTGCCGGTGACGTCCGGCGTGCGTCGAACGTGACCGACTGAAAGGGAACGTCTCGGTTACGTATGGTAACCCTCGTTCCCTGAAGGAGGGAACGGAGACGTACGTCCCGTCGCCACAATTGCTGTACCATCACTGCAGGCCGAGTCAGTAGTTCGGCTCCTCAGTGAAAAACAAGCGTCGCGTGCATTTCACTTCCGCTTTATACCCGCGCGGGCGGAGCGCGCGATGATGCAAATCTCGCCGCGCCAATTCTCATTGGCCTGTTCTCTATATCTCGAAGCTGTTAGGGCTCCTGAAGTGATCCCAATTCGTCGGTGACGTCCGGCGTGCGTCTCCGTTCCCTCCTTCAGGGAACGAGGGTTACCATACGTAACCGAGACGTTTTGCTGTTTAATATTTTTTGTTGAAATCTTAATAAACTTCTTTCAGGATTCAAAAGAACAGCTTTTGTTTGAAATGGAAATCTTTACTGACACTTTTGATCAAGTTACTCCATCCTTACTGAGTAAAAGTATTAGTTTCTTTCAATGATAAAATAAAACACGCCAACCTTTTGAATGGTAGTATATATCTAAAAACAACTTTCCAGGCCATATAATGAGCTTTCTTGTACTGTTAAAGGATATCTGGAAATGCTGCTTCCGACAAGAACATCAAGGAAAATGTGTACGCACAAATCGAGAAAAACTTTGCAAAAGCTAAGTGGAAGGTAATTTCTAAAAGCATTTCACCCTTAATGACACTTTTGTGTTTTAAGAAATAAGTTGAGTTTGCCCAAATTAAATCTGGATCATCACCTTCCTGCAGAAAGCTGTACGGGTCACGACCATGATGAAGCGTCTCAGGGCACCAGAGCATCAGACAGCGGCACCAGCAGCAGCAGCAGCTGTACCAGATGCAGCCAACCCTGCAGCAGGGGCTCAGGAAACCCCCCAGGCTCCATCAGAGGCCTCCACAGCCCAGTCAAGTACTGCTGAAAGCAACTCTGCAAGCACAGAAGCCCCTGTTGCGGAAGCTGCCAATGCAGAAGCAGTGGCCGCTGCCGACGCTCCGCCACCAGCTGAGCCTGTTCTCCACGTTCCAGCACCCGAACAGCTTGATCCCACATCGCGATGCAACGGAGAGGCTTTAGACTCCCTGCCATCGGACACAGGGGAGGAACAGAGCGGTTAATCTCACTACCTCTCCCATCTGCGTTTAGATCCCGCACTTGTACATAAGCAGCAAGCATGCTAATACTGATTCCACAGCACATAGCATTAATCTCAACACGCTCTTTCAGGAGCCGACTTCTAAACGTCAATTCACACTGCATCGGGTCATGCCGAACAGACGGCAACAGATACTTCATCGGGTTTTGCCGGATCAGTGCGTTACCCCTGTCGCTGCTGGTTGGCTCTGTAATACAGACCATACTGTAATATGGTGGTTGTCCAGGTTGGTCGGCGTTTGTCGGTGTAGTGTGAACTGGCCTTAAATTGGCCCAGCAAGCATTCTATTGTTTTCTATTGAATCACAAAGCTGTGTGACGTGTATCGAAGGCTCTGGCCACTTTAACTTTGTGTAAAAGAAGAAAAAAAAGTTGTTTTCTGCTTACATTAAGCCAAGATTGGAATCTTTAGCACTGATCTGCATACATGCTTTAGGATAGATTATCATTGTAGGCCTCATTTTATAGCTACTTTTTATTTTGTTCTATTGTTCTATTGCATTGCAATTTGTTGACATCTGTCTTGAACTAGTCAGAGAACCACAGAGACACAGCTTCGCGTGCAATGTAAAGTTTCTGTAAATAGCTTACTTACCTCTGTAGATTAGACGTAGCCAAGAACAGCATGCTTTTTCAAATCTGCTGTTTATGACACACATGTCCAGACACATTCAGCTTCAGCTTTACATGGACATTTCATGTCTTGAGCGAACACACACTCATGAAATGTTAATACTTCTACAGCAACTAAGGCGGCTAAGTTCATCTCGTAATGGTGTTTTAGTGGTTGAGACATGTGGCCCAATAAATGGAGCAGAGTAGGTAACATAACAAAAACCTCACATCTGCTTGGTAGCTAGCCACATGAACGGTGGAAAATGTGATTTGTTCTTATAATTAATTATATTCTCATTTGCATAGATTGTACATGTTTTGAATAATATACCTGTTCATACACACAGTGGTCTTTGTTTTTAACAGGATTTCGTTTGAGGCATAAATGTACAAGTTAAAGTGGCCATTTTATGCCTACTTTGAGGCCCTTTCATTGGGCTGAATATTTGCCCATATTCTTTATATATTTTTTTGAATGGTGTGTGATAGGCATCAGATATATACTACAGATATATACTAAGACCTGGTATTAAGAAGCATTTTCCTCAATCTGATCATAAGTGGACAACACTAAATACACGGGCTCTAAAATGTTTTGTGCTTTTGACCACTCAGAGAGGTAGTTGAAAACGCATTCAAACGGATTGCTTTCGTATTGTAGGCGCTCAAAAAAGACTGCCTACTCTCCGCCAACTGACCTAACGCATATGGGAAGCATGCTAGCCAGATGGGATTTAAACTTTGTCGGCTGAAAGACAAATGTTCTCTCACCATTCCTGATTTCTAACACACACTTGTGGCAATCAGAGCAGAAACGAAAGCTGCTGCTCTCTGTATGTTTTTACATTGTCTCCTTTTGCATTCATATTGTATTCATTGCACAAGCTTATTTTGTCCATTAGATCAAAAGATCTGAAAAAGCCCATACATTTACCCGCCCCTTGACCCTCCCCTCGAAGAAATTAGGACAGAAGTGGTCAAACTTTGACAAAAGAAATGGGAATGTTTCTACTTGTGATCCGATCGACCAAAACACATCTTAATACCAGGTAAACAGGGCTTTACTTATACAGTCATTTAACCCTTTGATTAGGTCACATTACAAAAAATTTCCAATGACCTGTATAGAGTGCTGCAGGACTGCCTCCTAAAACCCAGTAACATCAATATTTTTTGGTTGCATGCCTGAAATAAGGTCTGTGGTTAACAAGCTCAAGATATTTGGACATTCTATTGTACAACATAAAATACGTCAGTAATACCACACATTAAATATGGTTGCTAACAAGTGGCTAAATGGGACTACAGAGGTTTCCAGGGACATTAAAGGCCTATTCACACCAAGGACATTAACTGTGAATTTAACTATGCATTATAGTAGTCATAACTACGATAACTAATGTTTTAATAATAGTTCAGATTCTATAACATTAGGGACACCACAATTACAATGATAACGACACAGAGCAACGACACCATTGGAATCACTTTCAGAGTGATTTTTTTTCCAGCTGATGAATGATAAAAACAGAATGACTGACAGCCAATCAGAATCCACTTTAAAGACTTTAAAGAGCTTGAGCATTTAAACAGCAGTACATGCTTATAATAAACAGAACAATACCATCTGTTGTTGTGGATGCTAATATAGTTATCTTTATAGTTATCATTCTTGGTGTGAACAGGGCTTAAACATCATGCTGAGGAAACTTTACAAATTATAGATTTTAAATCATTTTATCCTTTGATAATCAAAATTACATATTTAAAAAAAAAAAAAGCCCTGTGAAAATAATTTCTTGAAGCCTTAAAATAGCTTGAATGTAACTTATTCACTTAAATTATCCCCCGCCTCCACTCACTCACACCAGCTCAGACTCTGATCCACTCAGTCAACTGTTGTAAACGCTGCACAATGGCAAGTGGAAATATTGGTTAAATTCAGCTGTATATGTTTGATCCAGAAACTGATTCAGAAGAAGAGGAAGAGCAGATTATACAGGGTCTTCTACAAGTCGATGAATCAGAAACGCTCTCCACGACATTGGACACATAACGGTTATTGATATGATTAGCCTTTGACTTGACTATGTCTTTAAACAGCTAATAATGTAATGCTAATGTTACACAAACCATGTTCCCATTCGCAATCTCAGAGTCAGACAGCTGCCTTCTAAAAATAAGCGCCCCTAGACGCTTTAAACCTCATAAGAAGTCAGTGGGGAAAAGCCACGTCCCACACGTTGACGGGATCGGTTTTGTTTGTGACAGTAGGAAACGTGTGGTTTCAAACCCAGCTTTTGAGGCTCTTTGATACGCTGCAGTTTTAAGGAAAAACTCAGCATGGTGTTGACTGATACATTTGCACATGGTTTGTCTTAAAGCATATTAAAAACACCAAAATAGACATATAAACAACATTAAACACTTGATTTTCACCACAGGGGGTCGTTAAATAAAGATTAAAAGAGTTGTCGGAAGATTAGTGGCGGTGATGCTGAAGTCATTACTTCTAATAATTATAAAAATAATAATAAAATTACAAAAAAAAAAGAAAACGTGTTCAAGAGTAATTATCTTAAAACGTATTGGTCAAATGTATATTTTCTGCAATAATCCCAAAGCCAATGGAAAATCTAAGGGAGGGAACCAGGATAACAAAAATCACTGCAGCACTCTATATTAGGAAGATATATTTCTGAAGTGAATATTCCAAATGTTAATAATCATTGTCTTTGCCCTATTAATCAAACCCTAATGATTCATTTGTTTGCCTTTTACTTATTTTATAGATCTTTCACAATTTAAAATAGCCCTTTCTCTTTAAACGATCGTGCTTCACTTGTGTGTGGAATTTACTGTTACTCATGATGTCAGTACTTATTCATTATTTAGTTGATGCATTCTAAATTTCAAAACTCATTTTTGTTGTGTTGTTTTCAGTTTACAAACATATTTTAGCACAGAGAAACGGCAGGCGATGTAGGATTACAAGAGCTTAACGAAAGCAAAATCGAAACGGTCGACCTCTTAATATGAGCAATAGTCTACAACTGCGATACTGTGATGCTACTCTCAATGTCAGTGTCCATGTGAACACTCTCGATTTCTGATTGGCCTGTCCTCCATTGAAGCTGACAATAGTGACGTCATTCTGGAAGGGCGAGAAGGTCAGGACTTGATGAAGCCAGTGCACCTATTGTACAGTTGTTTAGAACCTGTCATACAGTATGAAAACGGTGACGAGTTTCCCCTCCAGCGGGCCAATGATTTGTAATTGTTGTGCAGTGGTGCCATGCTGTAATTTTCTAAACATCATAAGAGTCAGTGGAGGTTTGACTAAAGAAGGCCTTGATATGCAATTACGCTGTCAGTGGTCTATTGATTTCAAGGTGATGCTCAGCACGGGTTGTCACAGGTTTCTGAAGTCATCTCATGTGTCATTGTCATTTTGTATCTTTCATTTCTCTTTGTTCTTATAAAGTGATATTTCTCACCCCGGTGGGTCGCACACCTTTATTCGTTCTATCTACCCTGAGACTTTGAGATGTCACTTGTTTTTCTGTCTTTAATTTCGTATAAAAATTTAAAAAAGTGCAAACTGGTTAGATCTAAAATAAAGAGTGATAAGTAATGTTTCATGTAGGTCTGAAAAAAATGTTTTTTTTTTATAGCATTCATGTATACTAAAACCGCAACTAGATACTGTGTTACACAATTCAAAGCAATTTTTTTTAAATAGTGCTTCACTATTGCCTTTGGTGTTGGGTGTCTGTTGATTTCCTCATTCTCTCAGATGTTCTTCTCAGTTTGGTTGACTGTGAACCTGTGAATACACTGAGGACTGGCCTCGCTCCACTTTAACCTCTGTATTCTTCAAATGACTTTCATGCTTTCAAAATAAACACATCCTTGAATGATCATCCGTTAGTAGTCGTAGTTATTTGTTGTATACAGCAAGTATTCACTTCAGCATGCTTGGAATGTGAGACTTTGCAAATTAAATATGTTGTCAAAAATCGCAGAGAAAACCATTCATCTCAAGTTATTTTAGTAGACAGTCACGTGAATAGTATTGGAATACTGCCTGCATGCAGTGGGCTCATTTGCACAAAGCTCCTAGAGTGATTATTCGGCAGTTATTTTACTTTGAAATGTGCGTTCCGAGTCGAAATGTCTGTTTTTGGTTTGGTCCCCAATTTATCCAATAGTATTTCGCCACCACAGGTTGGCGGAAAACACAAACCGCATGGGTCAGAGATCACAGACTCTACCCAACCTAAAAAAAGCCTCAGCACCCATCTAAAAATCTCTATGAACGGGAGCATATTAAAATGTGATATCAACTCATCATAAATCAATACAGTGTGTAAGTCTCCTCGCCTTCCATTGTCAATTGCACGTGACCTCAATCTGGCAACCTGGAGCATCGAATCTGAGAAGGAGGGGGTGGGGGCGGGGCAAACAATACTTTGAATTTGGACTGCAGTACCCATTTCAACCACTAGCTGTCATTCTTACATCCTGCACTTTTAATGCTGCCTTCACATGCTATCGGTGTTAATTTAAATAGTTTCCTAGTTAAAAATGGGACACGAACACAATCTCAAATCATATTTACCACTGGGAGACTCATGGATCATTTTGGTATACCCAAGTTGTGTCAGCCATAAACTTATAGCTTTCCTGTAGCTCAAACAATAAGAGCGTGGCGCTAGCAACACCAAGGTCATTGCTATTCTTCAATATTATTCAATTTTTTCAGCTACATCGCCTTGTCTTGTTGGTCTACATTTACATACAGCTCTGGAAAAAATTAAGAGACCACTGCAAAATGATCAGTTTCTCTGGTTTTACTATCTATAGGCGTCTGAGTAAAATGAACATTGTTTTATTCTATAAACTACAGACAAGATTTCTCCCAAATTCCAAATAAACATCATTTAGAGCATTTATTTGCAGCAAATGACAACTAGTCAAAATAACAAAAAAAGACGCAGTGTTTTCAGTGGAATAACCCTGATTTTCAAGCACAGCTTTCGTGCGTCTTGGCCTGCTCTCCACCAGTCTTTCACATTGCTGTTGGGTGACTTGGCACAAAAATTCAAGCAGCTCAGCTTTGTTTGATGGCTTGTGACCATCTTCCTCAATCACATTCCAGAGGTTTTCAGTGGGGTTCAGGTCTGGGCATTGTGATGGCCATGACATGGTCTTGATCTGGTGGTCCTCCATCCACATCTCGATTAACCTGCTGGAAAAACGAATCCTCAGATTTGGGGAACATTGTCAGAGCAGAAGGAAGCATGTTTTCTTCTAGGAAAACCTTGTACGTGGCATAATTCAAAGACGAATGTGCCCAATTCCAGCCTTGCTGAAGCCCTCCCAGATCATCACCGATCTGCCACCAAATTTCACAGTGGGTGCAAGACACTGTGGCTTGTAGGCCTCTCAAGGTCTCCGTCTAACCATTAAACGACCAGGTGTTGGGCAAAGCTGAAAATTGGACTCATCAGAGAAGCTGACCATGATCCAGTCCTCTACAGTCCAATCCTTATGGTCTATTGCAAACCTCAGCCTGGCTCCTCTTTGCTTCTCATTGATGAAGGGCTTTTTTTCTAGCTTTGCACGACTTTAGCCCTGCACCTAGGAACCTGTGCACTTCACCTCAGCTGCCATTTGCCATTCTTTTTGTAGGTCACGATATCATCCTGCGGTTGCTGAGTGACATTGGAATGAGTTGGCAGTCATCCCGGTCGGAGGAGTCGTTTTCGTCCTCTGCTGGTCTGTATAGCTTTCTTGTCCCTGTTCTTTTGAACTGCTGTCTTTAAAATTTTAAGGCTCACTGTATCCCTCTGCTAGTAAAGCCAGAATTTAACCCTTCTTTTCAGACTCTTTTGGCACAGTCAATAGTTATTATTTGATTCCAAATACTTTTAAGGTACTACTAGCACTGTTTTTACTTTTTACCATCCAGCTATTGTAAGAGAATTGTGAAGATCACAGCAGTGGTTTTTATACTTTTCCTTGTTGGTCCAGGTGATTGATTATCAGAATGAGGTGTGCCTGTGTCGGAATTCAACTGACACTGGAATGGAATGGCTGCCATACATGTTGCATACAAAATTTAGACTGGTCTCTTAATTTTTTCCAGAGCTGTATATCTTCACATATAGCACACAAATGCAATGAGCTCATAATCATGACTTCAGAAGTGGGAAGTAGGACATTTCCAATAGCATGTGAGTAACACCTTTTAAATATAATCAAAGTTGCTTGTAAACGTCAGGAATACATTCTGATTGGTTAAACTTTTCACCACTATAATGCCCTAAAACTATTTATAGGCATGTATCTCATCTCATGTCTCTGTGTAATATTTAATATAACAACATTTTCATGTAATATCATTTAAAATCTGAAAGCGACTGAAAACATAAAGATAAAAAGAAAGAGTTAAGGGGATTTTTTTTAATAATTTATTTTACATTTTACTCCAGCAGAGAAGGCT
Source organism: Paracanthobrama guichenoti (assembly GCA_018749465.1). NCBI lineage: Eukaryota > Metazoa > Chordata > Actinopteri > Cypriniformes > Gobionidae > Paracanthobrama > Paracanthobrama guichenoti. The sequence continues at coordinate 23,553,357 of CM031953.1, forward strand.
CCAGCAGGCTTTTGCAGGGTCTGATAGTTATGAGCAAAATACTTGTAAAATCCATATACATATACAGACTTATATATTTAACTTTTACATAAATGGCAGAACCCTATAATGGCGTACTCTGTAGTGCATCAGAAAGAAAGCAACCCAGAGGCTTAGTAAAGCTTGCCCTCTGCTGGTTCACATTATTTATTACACATTTGATCTGTAAAGAAAACCAAGTTCATAACAAAGAAAATCAACCAAACAATAAGTGCACAAGTCCCACTTATTGTGCACATAGTCCTCCCCCCAACCCCTCCTCCCTCCCTCCCAAGTTTGAGGATGAACCCACATTTATCGTCTGCATCTAAACCACTTTAGAGGATGTTAATGACATCAGGGTCTGTGCTGGCCAACTCAATGTCCTGTTCAGACCACAAAACTTTACAAACATTCGTCATCTCACCCTTTTATCTGGTGCCTCCTCTCAAAAAGTCTTCTGCAATTATTTCGCTTCCTCTGATCTCACACCCTGATAAGACCAGCAAACCTTTCTCCTGATTTCCTTCAAGACTCATCAGGTTACATAAAATGTGTTTTTCTGAGCTTTCATTTCTCACCAGGGTGCTACAATTCTTAAAACATCTGCTTGGACAAAACATAATCGATAAAAGATATTCTGAAGCTTTTATGTCAGACCGATAAAGAGGTTTTGAAACAGTGAACAAAAGACTTTTTAAGCATGAATAGAGGCCTTTCCATAATAATGACAGCCTATGATGGCATGTTGAAAGGATGGCACCGCTTCCCCCTCTGAGATGGGTCGGGAAGATAAGCATGTGGGTTTCTGAGCCGTTCTATCCTCAGCTATTCACTCTGATAATCATCCATCACCCCGGTGGGTGAGAACAGCCCGTCACTGCTGACTGATGCGACTGTGCCCACCACTGGCACTGGGAATGATGGGAGCTATCAGATAAGAGAGACAGAGGTTTGTCTGTTGGGGGGACAGACAAAAGAGGCTAGTGATGATGAAATCTTTTTCCGCCTGAATGTGATGCCCGGGATGCCCAGAGAACAACAATGCAGCAACAGGCTGTAGCATGTCTTTACTGGGAACGATATTCATTAACCGTGACTCGCAAGTAACGCCACAGAAAATACACCAATGTTCTGACAAACTCAAAAGTCAGAATTGCGAGTTAAAAATTCGGAATTGCGGGTTAAAAAGTCAGAATTACAAGTTATAAACTCAGAATTGCGAGTTGTAAAGTCAAGCTTGCAAGTTGGAAACTCGGAATTGCAAGTTATACAATCTGATTCGTGAGTTGTAATGTCTGATTTGGAATCTCGGAAACATGAAAAAAAACTCTGAATTATGGATGCTCATAATTAACAGGTTAACCATTAACAGAGAGTAAGAATTTTGATACTAAAAGTAGGCCTAATTTAAGTCCTTTTTAAAGTAATTTTTCAAGATATTTTAAAAAGTTGGCTGCATGATAAGTTGCTTATAAGTCTAAACGTTTATATATTAACATAGGCTATTTTAGTCAACCGTGACTCGCAGGTAGCCTAACGCCACAAAGAAAAAAAACTATGTTCTGACAAACTCAAAAGAATTTGTTTCTCGAAATTCCTAGTTTATATACACACACCTGAAGGATTATTAGGAACACCTGTTCAATTTCTCATTAATGCAATTATCTAATCAACCAATCACATGGCAGTTGCTTCAATGCATTTAGGGGTGTGGTCCTGGTCAAGACAATCTCCTGAACTCCAAACTGAATGTCAGAATGGGAAAGAAAGGTGATTTAAGCAATTTTGAGCGTGGCATGGTTGTTGAGCGTGACGGGCCGGTCTGAGTATTTCACAATCTGCTCAATTACTGTTATTTTCACACACAACCATTTCTAGGGTTTACAAAGAATGGTGTGAAAAGGGAAAAACATCCAGTATGCGGCAGTCCTGTGGGCGAAAATGCCTTGTTGATGCTAGAGGTCAGAGGAGAATGGGCCAGCTGATTCAAGCTGATAGAAGAGCAACTTTGACTGAAATAGCCACTCGTTACAACCGAGGTATGCAGCAAAGCATTTGTGAAGCCACAACACGCACAACCTTGAGACGGATGGGCTACAACAGCAGAAGACCCCACCGGGTACCACTCATCTCCACTACAAATAGGAAAAAGAGGCTACAATTTGCACGAGCTCACCAAAATTGGACAGTTGAAGACTGGAAAAATGTTGCCTGGTCTGATGAGTCTCGATTTCTGTTGAGACATTCAGATGGTAGAGTCAGAATTTGGCGTAAACAGAATGAGAACATGGATCCATCATGCCTTGTTACCACTGTGCAGGCTGGTGGTGGTGGTGTAATGGTGTGGGGGATGTTTTCTTGGCACACTTTAGGCCCCTTAGTGCCAACTGGGCATGGTTTAAATGCCACGGCCTACCTGAGCATTGTTTCTGACCATGTCCATCCCTTTATGACCACCATGTACCCATTCTCTGATGGCTACTTCCAGCAGGATAATGCACCATGTCACAAAGCTCGAATCATTTCAAATTGGTTTCTTGAACATGACAATGAGTTCACTGTACTAAAATGGCCCCCACAGTCACCAGATCTCAACCCAATAGAGCATCTTTGGGATGTGGTGGAATGGGAGCTTCGTGCCCTGGATGTGCATCCCACAAATCTCCAATCAACTGCAAGATGCTATCCTATCAATATGGGCCAACATTTCTAAAGAATGCTTTCAGCACCTTGTTGAATCAATACCACATAGAATTAAGGCAGTTCTGAAGGCGAAAGGGGGTCAAACACAGTATTAGTATGGTGTTCCTAATAATCCTTTAGGTGAGTGTATAAAGTCCGAATTGTGAGTAAAAAAGTCAGATTTGCGAGTTGTAAAGTCCGACTTGCAAGTTGGAAACTCGGAATTGCAAGTTATACAGTCCAACGTCTGAGTTGTAAACTCGGAATTGCGAGTTGCGAGTTAAAACTAGTGATGCCAATTTCCAAACACTGCTTCATGAAGCTTCGAAGCTTTACAAATCTTCTGTTTTGAATCAACTGGCTCGGAGCGTGTATCAAACTGCCAAAGTCACGTGTCTGGACAAGTGTCTGTGGGTTTAACCTGATCTCTGATCAGTTTTATACATTTGTAGGCCATAACTCTTGTATAACTCTTATTGGCCTGTTTAGTTGAACCATCCATGGAACAAACAAAACAAGCCCTGACAATTGATAAAATAACATATAGACACTTAATATTTAATTTTAGATGATTAGTTAATTGCATTTGAAAAATAAAACATTTGCAATAGATTTGTAAAAGGTGTTTTTATGCATGTTTTTTGTTGCATTTACACTGTTCTGACCAGCAGGGGTCGCCGGGGAGACGGGTGTTGAATTGTTTCGAAGCTTCGACACAACCACATTTGCTTCAACTGTTTCACCAGACCTCGGTTTGCCCCACGAGAGTATAGTTCCTAGCCATATCGGTCTAGAAAATCGCAACTTCTCATTTTCCGTCGGTCTTAGTTCACGATGTAACTATAGGCTACACATCACAACGTAAATAGGAAAATGTTGGCGTTATTTAGTCACTTATTGAGCTGTAGGCTAGCTGGAGCCGTTTACCTCCAGTCTTTGTGCTAAGCTAGGCTAGCGGTGGGTGCGTCAGACAGAGTCATGTCACGCACGGAGATGAGAATGGTATGTATGAACTTATCTAACTCTGGGGGATACAGTGAATAAGATGAAGTCCCAAAAAGTCGGCGTGTTCCTTTAAGGAGAAAGTGGATGGAGTTTGCGCAAGTGTTTTTGTTTGTTCCCTAGATTTCTTCGATGGTTGTTTTATAAACAAGGCCCGGTTCGACGCCGGATTTGCAGATCCTCTAATGCTGAAAGATGGAGCGGCCCCAACGACAAAGGTTCACGGCCATGCGTTGGAACCGCAGGCAGTGAGTAAAATTTTTCAAATGTCTGTGTTGTTGGCTATCGGAGCGTAACATCAAGTAAACAACACAAACGTATCAATTGAGCATGAGATGTATGGTGTGTGTTTAAATACATTTGTTTAGCTGACCACTGACTATAGGTGTCTGTCTGTCGGCTGAAGCTGATTGATAGCCATCGTTTATTTAGGACAACGTTTTTTTTCCACGTTTTCTCTGGATGCCACAGCTTTCAGACGCTCTCAATGCTCATAATTAACTGGTTAACCATTAATAGACAGCAAGAATTTAAGAACACAGTCAGTTATGGCTTAAGTGTACTAAACAAATTAATTTCAGGAAGGTCTACTAACATTATGATCTAAATCAAATCAAATGTAAAATAACTACATAGTTTTCACTGTATAAATTGATAGATTAATAATGCTTATTAAAGCTAAAGTTACTCATTCAAGAGCTGTGAGTATTTTCTCTTTGACTTTTGTTGTTTGATTCAGATTAATGGGTCAGCGGGTTTATTACACGCTGCCCCTTTAAGACCGAATGCAGCTCTAATAATATCGTTCTCCCATTTCTCGCAACTATTTATGCCCATTTAAGATATAAACTGTGTTTAAGTGACTACTCTCCAAGCAGGTCTTTTTGACACAGGCTATTTGTTGTGTGTTTGATGGTTTAGACGCGTACACGAAGCCTGCAGTATAATGTGCACGCTGGTACGTTTCGCAGCCTTGAAGTTGGAAACAGCTTCTCTTGCACGGATTATTGTGCATTTAATAGCTCTTTAAAAAAAAAAAAAAAAAAAAATTATCAAACACGTCCCGCGATTTATCAAGAGCGGATACTGCATTTTACAACAATCACAGATTGTGCTACATCTGACGTTGAGTCTGGGTTTTGGGAGAAATGACAGCGCGCGCTGTGAAGGGAAGGAAGTGGCGCTCGCGGCTAGTTTTGAATAGTTTTACCTCATCTTGGTGTATCTAAAATTCTTTTTCTTGCATGCCCTCGCCATTCTCAAGCAAAAAAATGTGGACCTTGGAAGGCGTTCTTTCATATGGTAATTACAGGTGCTGGTCATATAATTAGAATATCATCAAAAAGTTGATTTATTTCACTAATTCTATTCAAAAAGTGAAACTTGTATATTATATTCATTCATTACACACTGACTGATATATTTCAAATGTTTATTTCTTTTCATTTTGATGATTATAACTGACAACTAAGGAAAATCCCAAATTCCGTTTCTCAGAAAATTAGAATATTACTGAAGACCAATACAAAGAAAGGATTTTTAGAAATCTTGGCCAACTGAAAAGTATGAGCATGTACAGCACTCAATACTTCTTTTGCCTGAATTACTGCAGCAATGCGGCGTGGCATGGAGTCGATCAGTCTGTGGCACTGCTCAGGTGTTATGAGAGCCCAGGTTGCTCTGATAGTGGCCTTCAGCTCTTCTGCATTGTTGGGTCAGGCACATCGCATCTTCCTCTTCACAACACCCCATAAATTTTCTACGGGGTTAAGGTCAGGCGAGTTTGCTGGCCAATTAAGAACAGGGATACCATGGTCCTTAAACCAGGTACTGGTTGCTTTGGCACTGTGTGCAGGTGCCAATTCCTGTTGGAAAATGAAATCTGCATCTCCATAAAGTTGGTTAGCAGCAGGAAGCATGAAGTGCTCTAAAACTTCCTGGTATACGGCTGCGTTGACCTTGGACCTCAGAAAATCCATTGGACCAACACCAGCAGATGACACGGCACCCCAAACCATCACTGACTGTGGAAATTTTACACTGGACCTCAAGCAACGTGGATTGTGTGCCTCTCCTCTCTTCCTCCAGACTCTGGGACCCTGATTTACTTTCATCAGAGAACATAACTTTGGAGCACTCAGCAGCAGTCCAGTCCTTTTTGTCTTTAGCCCAGGCGAGACGCTTCTGACGCTGTCTGTTGTTCAAGAGTGGCTTGACTCAAGGAATGCGACAGCTGAAACCCATGTCTTGCATACGTCTATGCGTAGTGGTTCTTGAAGCGCTGACTCCAGCTGCAGTCCACACATTTTTGAATGGGTTTTGTTTCACAATCCTGTCCAGGGTGCGGTTATCCCTATTGCTTGTACACTTTTTTCTACCACATCTTTTCCTTCCCTTCGCCTCTCTATTAATGTGCTTGAACACAGAGCTCTGTGAACAACTAGCCTCTTTTGCAATGACCTTTTGTGTCTTGCCCTCCTTGTGCAAGGTGTCAATGGTCGTCTTTTGGACAGCTGTCAGGTCAGCAGTCTTCCCCATGATTGTGTAGCCTACAGAACTAGACTGAGAGACCAATTAAAGGCCTTTGCAGGTGTTTTGAGTTCATCAGCTGATTAGAGTGTGGCACCAGGTGTCTTCAATATTCAACCTTTTCACAATATTCTATTCAAATTTGTGATTTTCCTTAGTTGTCAGTTATAATCATCAAAATTAAAAGAAATAAACATTTGAAATATATCAGTCTGTGTGTAATGAATGAATATAATATACAAGTTTCACTTTTTGAATGGAATTAGTGAAATAAATCAACTTTTTGATGATATTCTAATTATATGACCAGCACCTGTATATTAATTAGGTGGCGTTTACAAGGCAGAGCTCTGAAACCATTCAGCTGCGCACAATTTCAGGATCATTCGCGGTTTTATAGATTTCACATGCGAAAGAGAGGCGTATGCACATTTGTTTTGTGCGTACATTTGTTTTTCGGAATCACACGTACACATTTGAGAAAAAATCTTAACTGTAGGACAGTTTCTATGCAACATTTTATAATTAAGTCGTCGTCCACAAATCAATTCATAACCATTCCACAAGTCTGTGATTTAACAAATCAGCTGGTAAAGAAAAAGAAATGAACAGTTGAATTACTATAAAATATAGAGCTTTAATTTATTAGTTAGCAACAGCAAGAGGGGAAAGAAAATCATTTACACAATTATCACAGTAACATCACCTGTGCATTTAGTCTCAAACTGATGACAAAATAAAAACACAAACATATCTAAAGACACATCTTAAAAATACCAAGAAATTGTACAACCATTTTCTCTCGATATAAGACACTGCTTCTTACTGGTTTTGGGACCGTGTGGCGTTTTGCAGGGAACGTAACAATACCATCAACTGTTGAGGAAACAGTTTGTCATCGTTTAACGTGAATAGTTGCCCTCCGTTTTGCATGTATAAGCCTCTCAGAGGAAGACTCTGCCCAGCACTCACCTTACCATAAAAATATATCAACAGAAAGAACTGTAATGCAGCTAGCTTTAATTCCATAATTACAATACCACTACATAAATCATGCACACAATGAAAGCCAGCTTCCCAAGACCTCGAGTAGTTTAAAACCATGATAAAATGCTCTATACAGTGTGAACACGTTTTGTAAATGAATGTAGCTATTGTCATACATCAGGTTGTGTCTTTTATAATATTGTAGTCTTCACCAGTTTATCTAAATTCATATTTAGGTTATGTGCCATAATTAGCTGAATCTCATAAATCCAGTCCAGATCATATTTCACCCTGAAGTTAAAAAGAGAGATATATGAAATAATTTTTGCTTAGTTTAGTACCATTACGAGTTTTACATTGTGACAATATTTTCAGCACATTTCCCTATTCAATTATAAAATAAAAAAGTGCATTTGTACACTTTTGTGCCAATTTAAATTCTACTAAATCTTAGTGTAATACAGAAAAATAAAATACGGGGGATATTGTATGAAAAAGTGAAAGGGTAAAATATGACCTGGACATATATGATCATGATATCATTGTGGTGCAAGTTGGTTTGTGCTTTTAGTCTTTTCAAAAGTGGCATATAAAACAATAAAAGCTTACTAAGAGCCCTAAGCAGCTGTTTTACATGAGTCAAAACTCGATCGAGTCCATTCACAAAAACAAAATTGTGCTATGAAATTTGATTTGTGCAATGAAAACAGACGTGTTGTGCATATAGAGTGACATTAGGAAGACAATATGAGCTGGTGTATCATTGTAACCAATGACGGACCAGAATGCACTTGGGGGTGGGACTAGTGGTGAAGAGCATGATGTCACCGCCTCCTGCCCCGCCTTTGTCTGTCTTTCTGTTGAAGAGTCCAGGGGGCAGATCCGTCCCCAGTCGCTCGTTCCTTACCCATCAGTTCGACATAGTTCATAGTCTTTAGTTTATGAGTTTATGTCAATATACACGAGTCGTCAATGCCCGGAAGATGGAAACTGGAGATTTCTTTTGTTTCGTTTGAAGTTATGACAAAAATAATATTACAATAATATTTGCCCGTTAGGTACTTATACACAAAGAGCATTCATTTTCTATTTAAGTACAAAGAAATCCACAGAATGGTACTATATACAACCTACAATAAATACTGTGTATGATATCATCTTTACGTGTTAAAAGGGAATTCCGTTTGTTTCTTGCAAAGTTCGGTTTCATTTGATGGAAGTTTTTCTCTCTTTTTTTTTTTTTTTTTTTTTTTTCCAGATTTTCCTCTTTTAGAAGTCTTTCCTATAGGACCAGGGAGTGGAAACCCCCCTCATGTCTCCTCTTCGTCCCCGTGATGTCTGCGATTCCGTGGTTTCTTCTGTTCCTTCAGCTCTTTCAGGTCTTTGGCCTTGATGACCCCCGTCAGCGGGTCTCCATACTGCCAATAGTCCTGGCAGTACTGGTTTATGAGGCCCATCTCGGGCTGACTGAGGATGGTCAGAAGGTCTTTGTATTGTCCGGCGCTGGGGGTCCAGGCGCTGGACTGGAGCGGAGAGACTGCCGGGCGGCCCGTTTCCACCAGGATGTTGTTGACGGCCTGGTTGGTCAAGACTACCAGCTGAAGTTTGACCAGGGTGTGCTTGAAGTTTTTCTCAGTGGCTGTGCAGACATAGATGCCAGAGTCTGAGGACTGGAGGGAACGCAGCAGTAAGCCTTGATCGGTCTTCAACACACGCCCATCAGTGCGGACCTGGAGAAACACACGGCAAAAAGTGCCATGATTAATAAAGCAATGAACTCCTTAATTGACAATTCCTTTACCGATAGCTAACAGAATAACAATATCATAAAAAAAAATTAAAAAAAATTTGATTTGACTTTTCAAATTAATTTTACACTCCTATAGCCAACTTACTTTATTAAAAAAAGGGTGACACTTTACAATAAGGTTTAATTTTTGTTAGCATTAGTTAACCAACAATAAATGAACAATACTTCTACAGGCTTTATTAATCTTAGTTCATGTTAGTCTCAACTTTTTCAGATCTAAAGTTGTGTCTGTTAACATTAGGTAATGCACTGTGAATGGACTGTTAATAAACATTTTATTACTAACATTAACAAAGGTTATTGTTTTCCGTTTGTTCATGTTAATGCATTAACAAATGAGACCTTATTTGTTAAATGTTACCAAAAATGATATTGCCTAACAAAAATAAAATACCTAAATAATGCAAACAAGTCATTGGACAGGCTGCATATAAAGAATCACAATGCATGAAATAGCCTCCACACGGACAATAAGGAAATGATTTTAATCAAACCATATTGTTGATGGAAATACGAGAACAATAAAAGTTCTATTTATTAAAAATAACGCTTCAGTGTTTTTGAAAAAAAAAAAAGTTTTCTATTACAGTAATAGTAAACATCTTTAATATTATCAAATAACGTTGCTGTTTGAGAGCGCACGCTGAAGAGAATGAACAACCGTGAACTGAAGCGCTTAGAAGGTTAATTAACAACTAAACGCATCATATGAGAACAATCCGATATTTATACAAAAATAAATATTACATTTGCACAAAATGACGCACAGGTGAAGGCCTATAACTCCTGTGGATGCTCTTCCCTGAGAGCGCGTGCTGATCACCGGTACAATGAAGCGCTGCGGGTTATTAACTCAACGAAACGCATATGAGATTAATCAGATGTCTATACTACATAAACTTAATATTACGACGTATATATGCTTAAAATGACACAAATGCACAAGCAAACTTGACTGCTGGTCAGAATGCATTGTGGACACGCTCTTCCCACAACAGCGCGCTGAAACAACTAAACCCAGAGAAATCATGTTTTATTACAAAAATGTCTCATTACAGTGTTATGTATATGACAGTCCCAGTAGTTATTAATGCTGTGCATTTGTTTGAAATGCGTGCGCTGAAGCTAAAGACCGGTACAATGAAGAGCTTTACTGCATCATTAATTAACTCAAGCAAACACATCCTTTATGAGATTATATACACAGAATAAATATAATATTACAACTAACAACGTCACAAAAGGCTGCGAATGCACAAGCGAACTTGACTGTGCTTGTCATGAAGGTGTAGCTCTTCCCTCAACAAACGCATGGAAACACAACGTTCTTTTACAATGTTCTCAATTTTATGTAGCTTGTATGTTAGACTTGCACTGTACGTCGCACCTGTTGTAACTGTATTTTCCTTTTTGAAGTGATTTCAATCATATTTCAAGCAATTCAAAACCATCATGGCGAACTGTCTCAGCTGAAGGAAATAATACATTATCTATCGGCTTGAATATATCAGTCAAAGTTTCTTATTGGAGCGATAACAAAAAAATGATCATTTATCGTCCGATAACGATTATGTTGCCAATATATCATGCATCCCTTATATCACATATATATATATATATATATATATATATATATATATATATATATATATATATATATATATATATATATATATATATATATATATATATATATATATATATATATATATATATATATATATATATACACACACACACACACACACACACACAAATACAATAAAAACAGTAATATTGATATATTACTGATATTGATATATTTCTTCAGTGTCACATGATCCTTCAGAAATCATTCTAATGTGATGATTTTGTTGCTCAAGAAATTATGTATTATCAATAATGATTTTTTTTTTTCAGGATTCTTTGATAAATAGAAAGTTCAAAAGAACAGCATTTATCTGAAAGCTTTTGTAACATTATACACTACCGTTCAAAAGTTTGGGATCAGTAAGAATTGTTTTTCTTTTGGGAAATAAATTAATATTTGTATTCAGCAAGGATGTATTAAATTTACCAAAAATTACAGTAAAGAAATTTTATAATGTTACACTGGATAGTCTTCACAGTAAATTATTAATCCTTTAAAAGAAAAAAAAAAAAATGTGATTCTTGAGACTTCTGGGTGTGCGAGTAATAAATTTAGTTAAATATAAAATATACAAACACAAACATGTTAGATGTGATTAATCGATTTGACAGCCCTAATATGGATATGTAACTCGTGTGTGCTCACCTCTCTCCTCCTATCACTGTTGTCTCGGTGGAGGTGCCATTTGATGGCGGCGTGAGGCGATCTGGCCTGGCACTCCAAAAACGTGCTGCTTCCCTCCACCCCGTACTGCACCGACTCTAGAGTGTTCTTATTGGCTGGACAACAAGAACAACACATCATTTTTCATAGACTTCAATGCAGCGCTAGAGCGAGAACAAGAGCTGGCCATGAATTAATACGGCAGAGCCAGTAGAATGTGAGAGCCGTGTCAGTCAAACTGAGGTCATGTAAATAAACTCGACGCAACAACAAATTCAGATCACAGCAGAATGATTCTTTCTGTTAACTGCTCATTAGGCTTGCATTAAGGAAGCATAACTGAATTTTACATACAGTATATGCTTAATTTATTTAAACAAACAAATTAATCAAAGTGAGTAAAGTGATGATTTACAGATAAATTAGTTGTGCATACAGATATACATTCACAAAACAGACTGTACTAAATCTATTGATATACATAATATATTTCTGTATTTACAAATATGAATTATGCCAGTAGCTTACTGTTGGAATTGTATCCTCTGCACTGCCGTATGGGATTCCCGTATTTGACATCCTGTCGCCGACTGCGTCTGAAAGGAAGCCAATATGACAAGATAAGAAATGTATTTCCACCTGTATGATTAAGTATCAAAATATATTATGGGACAATTTTAGTGGACAGCGCCACTGAATAGCAGATTTAATTATTCCAATTCTCAGTTTTAACTCTACTTTTAGGGGTTTTTTCTACCCAAACAATGTTGCACCATGTACTTCTTGAAAAAATTTACTACATAAATACATCACGGTAAAGATATGACAGGTTGGACGCTTATGTGTAAAGAATGCTTATGAGTAAATAATGGGCTAATTTTAATTTTTGGATAAAAAAAATCCCTTTAAAGCTTGCCCAGAATGACTAATGCTTCTGAACACATGAAAGCAACATTCAATGCGCAATGTTCCCAAAAATCAGGAGGATGTGACTGTAAATGAGGATCATATTTTTATGAAGGCTCATGACTGGAATGTGATCTTTGATGTGAACTGTTTTGTCTTGCATATTTACCTCTTCTGCGAGGCTGAGTATCTAGAGCAGGATTTTCCGTCCCAGGCACAATAGGGGTCGCGGGCCAAACAGCAGTCTGCGCAGGCCTCGCCATAGACGTCACACCTGTGCAAGGCCAGATGAGTTACGCCCACCTCAGACGCCACATACAGTTGTTGCTGCAACAAAGTAAAAAGTTGTTTAGTAGTCGTTACCATTTGTACCCTTTGGATAAATTGTACCAAATGAACCAAGAGAACTGAACTATAAGTGTAAACACCCATCATTTGATCATGAAAGCTGATACATTATCTTCTGTCTCACCTCTAGCATCGTGAATTAAAGATGCAGGCAGGTGTGAACAGGGTTAGAACTGCAAATTCAAGCCTGTTCTGATAATGGAGCTCTTTTCTCTAGCGTTTGGACACTTAGCATTTCTGTTTTTAGGATCAGCCGTTTTAAATCTCGGAGAACTAGGGTTTAAATTATGGCCTAGTAATGATGTCATACCACATCTGCCAACAATCCCAAATCAAGATTTCTTTTTAAACATTTTATCGCCATACATCTGTATGAAAGCTGCTTATGAATTACAGTGGATCATTTTTAGACATATAGCAGCTGCAACTTAAATCAGTTTATTGTTATCTTCTTTATGGGTTTGGTTATTCCTCCAGTATTAATGAGACATCAGTGTTTGTAAACCATTTGATCAGGTTTAGTGTATAGCTAATTCTTACCCGTTTTGATGAAATCTTCATAGTTGTAATGGGAGTAGGGACCTGAAAGTGACAGATATGAAAGCTTTATTGTACATTTACTCCTAATAAACAAACTACCAAAAATAGAGTCAGTCATAAAAGTAAAATAATTCTCTATGCACTACCATTGCAAAGTTCGGTGTGTTTAAGATTTGGTGTGTCAAAGATGCATTAAATGGACCAAAAGTGACAGTAAAAGACATTTGCTTTGTTTCAAATAAATTATATTCATCAAATAATCCTGAAAAAATGTATCATAATTCCCCCAAAAATATTAGGCAACACAACTGTTTTTAAAGTTGATAACATTAATAAGAAAATAATAAGCTGCTGAAAATTTGAAAGAGAGAACACACACACACACACACACACACACACACACACACACACACACACACACACACACACACACACACACACACACACCTTAAAGACCTCCACTTCCTCCAGCACTAGTTCTTCTGTCTGCAGGTCATCTCTGGGCAGGACAATCACCTTCTGAACTGTACCTCTGTCTGTAGGCCAATAGAAAGACAGACAGATTATTCACTGAGACAACCACATATTAAACTTGCTTTTTCCAAGTGCAGTTCCATGTTACAACAAAGCATGTCCATCTTTGACTAAAAAACATTCACAAAACTTTCTGTCTATTCCATTTTTCCAAGCCTTTCGTCTTTGCATCTTACATCCTGATAAAATCAGAGACACTTGAGTTGCTCTTTCTTTCCGTCCCATCTAACATTCAGACCCTTCACGTATTCCATCTACCGTCCCTTCCTTTTAAAATCCCTCTTTTGTCTTTTGTTTTCACTTCACACTCATCTTTCAGCTCGGCTGTACCCTGTCAGGCTCCATCTCTACTGGAACGCTGAGGTTTTTTAGTGGCTGCGCCCTACCGAAACGCTCGTTTGATTTAAGCGTGCCCGTTGCATTCCTCCGTGCACGTCGCTGGAGATTTATTGCAACCGGAGCAATACATCTAACCTGAGCTTTGAATGTAGGCGAGCGACGGCAGCTGAAAGCTAGGGATGTTCCTGTGAGTGCTTGTAGGTGCAATGGGGCACGCAGAGTTGATTTAAAAACCCATTAGCCTCTCAGACGCACAAAGCAAGAAATGCAGACATTAAGGGATACCCTACAGCATGACAAGACTGTGTACAGAAAGAATGATGCCAGTCTGACTCTTTAATGTTAAAAGAGAGCTTGAAAAAGAGACGAGACAAAGAGTTTAGCAGGTTGATGGATTCTCTTACAGTGAGCCTCCAGCCTTAAGGTGCTGCAGTCACAGTTTTTATATCAAGAACAGAAAGTAGGAAACACAAAACCCTTTTTTTGTGTTTGACACATCTAGGTAAAGTCAGATGGTTTTTTTTGTTTTTTTTTACCTCATCTGATAAACGTAAAGTTACACTACATAAAGAAGGAATGAAACTGACTTTTTTTCAGTTTATCCTGCAGCAGTTTCAGAAAAGTGTCTCGATAAATGTTTAGCAGGAAGGTAAGGTGACAGTTACTGTACCTAAAAACTCCAATATACTACTATATCAGTGTTACAAAAACTAAAAATGAAAACTTTAACTCAATTAAAATAGAATAAAAAATAAAATAACTGGGATAACGGAAACTAAACTAAAATACATTTGCATGACTCAAAATAAAAATGAAATGCTATTAGATGCAATGACAAGATTTTGTGGAGAGATATAATGCTGCTAAACATTTGAAATTACACCATTACCTTTATTTTTAAATATAAAAATAAAGTTTAAAAAAAAAAAAAAAAAAAAAAAAAAAAATTATATTAAAAATTAAACCTACAATAACCCTGTGCAGAGAAATATAATGCTGTTAAAGTGTTTAAATTATACCAGTTATGGCATTACATTTATTTTTAAATAAAATGAGAACTAAACTAAACTAGAACTTGAAAAGACAAACAAATTAAATAGTATATAATAACACACTGCTATACAATACATCTAATTTGAAGTTATTTACATTTATGTATGCACATTATATTGCATATAACGGGGGAAATAGAGGTAGTTTCCAAACTCACCTGTACCCAGGAAGAGCACCTCGTAGTTGCCGTCGGCGGCAGTCACCTGGTCCACAGTGATGGTGGTGAACTCATAGTCCACGTTGGTCCTGACCACCAGGGGGCGCTTGTGCACCGGATACACAGCGTTGTACATGGTGGGATGATTCCGCATGAAGTTGATGACCTCGTCGGGATAGTCTTTCGTGGACTTCATGTTGGGGGTAAAAGTCCCACCAGGACACTGACAAAAATGGATGATGAGGGCCAATTTTAGCCAGTCAGATCCCTGTACTGTCCTAATGCAGCAGCACTAAAGGCTAACTTTATGCTCTATACCAAATGGTCTAAAAGTCTAAAACCTAAACCTGATTTGAAGCTTGTTGTTTAAACCTTCAACAGCTGGTCTAGATTAATATTACAATAATATTGTGTGCCAATAATCCATCTTATTAATAATATTCTGATTCATGAGAGGGTGAAACTCACTGTTCCTGGACGAGGGTAGGGGATTTTTCCAGTGTAGGCCACCCACTGATAATTGGGACCTTCTTTGTGGGCAAAAGGTCCATTGAACACCATCCGAATGTCTGCCATGGAGTAAACGCAGACCGCTGAGCCTTTGAATACAGAGCTGGGGGGGGAATATGATAACGTTTTTGTTATAAAGTTCATAATATAAAAAAAGTGATGTTTAGAAATGAACATGAAAAAAAACTGAGGCAAATGCCCAAACTGCCCATGCTAAACAAGCCCTTCTAGTGTTTACTACAGTTCCCAGATGGAGAAAAACCTCGTCTGACACATGCAAACTCACCCCGACACAGAGAAGACCCCATAGATGACTGGATTTTTAGTGTCCTGCGTGGGCTGTATGTACACATCCCCTAAAAGACACAAACATAGAACAGCACTGCAGTGAAAAAGCTGGAGGAACACTTGGCTAATATTTGCAGTGCATAAATCAAACGCATTTACAGAATCTTGGGACAAACTTCCTGTGACTCACTGCATTTCACTCAACAGATTGGTTTCTTGTTTTCAGCATCTCTTTCAATTATTATAAATATATTCTCATTCTTAGACCATGTAACAGTTTGAGACTGGATGTGTTATTTGTGTGTGTAGAGGTTAACAAATGCAAACTAAGATATTTCTCATAAACCTTACAGTTCAAATATATGTGGAAACCTCTAACATTATTAGTAACACAAGTATTTTGAATTAGTTTTCATTTTTCATTTTAATTTGAGTCATTTCGTTTCAGTAAAGGAGGTGAAAGACAGTCAACGTTCAAAGAAAATACATTTCATGTCATCACTATGATGAAACTTGCAGAGTCGGCTTGCATAAACACTTATGAGTGCAGTGTGTGTGTGTGTGTGTGTGTAGGGGAATAAGTGAGTGATAGAGGATAGCAAAGCATATGGTTCCTATTGCCTCACACACACATCCTGCCAACCTTTATACAGTATCCGAGTGTACAGTGGATGTATGTATAGTGCAGGTGAAGCATCTTGTGTATATGGATCAAAGGTATAGGCTTATAAGAGCTATAGGCTATTCACAGAGCTATAAACTCATGATCAAACAAATGCAAAAAAGTATGACAGTTGTGGTATAGTGGTTAATGCACATGTTCCACACACATTGAGGTGCTTATGCCGTAAATGCAGGTTCAAATTAAGCCTGCAACATGTCCCAGCCCCTTATTTTTCTTATGCTTTCAACTAATAACACCTTTAAGACTCTCATGCCTGTGCCAATGCATTTGACGACTCGAGGCAAATGTCCTCCCCCTTCCTCCTTCACAACAGGAGAGACGTAGTTAATGGCGTAAATCTAAGGATCATCAACAGGGATGAAAACACATACTTTTAAAATGACACATCTTTACAGCATTTTTTTAACAAACAATTGGACATCTGGGACGAATTTGCCAAATCCTTAACGTCTTCCAACTGTTCAAACTCCCATAATCTCCTAAATGCAAAGCCTGAGTCACATGAGAAGCTGTACAGAATCTACGTAAAGATCTATACAATGATCTCAATACTGAACAGAAAAGGCAGGAATTTTCATTTAAACATATGAAACAGCACTACTTCAAAGTGCAACAATATGCAATAAAAAAATTATAAAATACGGGACTTAATGTTATGCAGCAAGATTTGATTGCACTAAACTTAGGCTATTTTATTAATGGTTAACATTATATATTTCACACCCATGTGGCCTTTAAGAGTCTGAGAAAATCAATTATGATGAATAATGATGACAATATAGATTATTTTGCACTGCTCTTTTGTACATAATAAGACCAGAAACAAAAGAAAGTACACTACTGTCCAAAAGCTTGGGATCAGATTTTTTTGTTTTTGTTATTTGTTATAATTAACACTTTTATTCAGCAAGGATGCATTTAATTGATCAAGTGTGATATAAGTATTTTGTAACATTATAAATGTCTTTACTGTTTCAAATAAGTGCTGCTCTTTTGAGCTTTACATTCATCAAATAATACTGAAAAAATTAAGCAGCACAACTGTTTTACACATTGATAATCAGAAATGTTTCTTGAACACCAAATCATCATATTAGAATGATTTCTGAAGGATCACGTGACACTGAAGACTGGAGTAATGATGCTGAAAATTCAGCTTTGAGCACGGGAATAAATGACATTTTAAAATATATTAAAGCCCCCCTGTAGTTAATAATTTTATCCCTTAAAACTCATCTTTGATCACCAAAAGGACATATTTAAACATTTTTTCCTTAAAAAAAAAAAATCTTCATGCCTTAAAATAGCTTGAATGTAACTCTACACCTCATTTAGTATACGTGGTTCTATGAATATGCAAATGAGCCCTGCCTCCACTCACTCGCACCAGCGCAGAGACCCACTCGCTGACGATCACATGTTGACGTGATTAGTTACAAGGTAATCTGTGACATCAGAAGCACCAGTGATTTCAAGCTGTGTTTTTGAGACTGTCCTTGGTTCACTGCAGAAAATACTCAGCAATGGTGTGTTGACTTATGAATTTGCACATGGTTTGTCTTAAAGCATTTGAAAAACACCACATAGACATATAAACAACATTAAAAGTTTGATTTTCACCACAGGGGGACTTCAAAATAGAAGTTATTTTAAATTGTAATAATATTTCAGAATTTTACGGCTTTAAGCAAATAGATCTATTCTTAGTGAGCATAAGGGACTTCTTTTATAAAACATTTTATCGACCCTAAACTTTTGGACTGTAGTGAATATATTAGTAATCATCTGCTTTCCATATAATATATAAGTGTGCTTATAAACATGGCACAGTACTTAAGCACAGCGCTCTCTCTACTCTAATAAAAGCTTAATCCTGTTCATTAGTAGACTGTCACAACTCACAATGGACTACAGCTTTACTGCCATATTAAAAATGCCTGAACATCCCTCCTTCAACACACATCTAAATCCACCTCTCCATGAGCCTGTGTAAACATCCTCCCCACTAATAAAGAGCCAAACGTGTTTATAAGTGTTGAGCGGCTGTGTTCGGGAGCCCATATCTGCTTTTTTAATGCGAGCAACAGCAATAAATTCCAGCATGATCATAACCCAACTGTTTCCCAACATCACTGGGGCCAATTAGTCTGGAAATGACTAAGTGCGAGAAAGAGACCCTTAGTGGACCCGGTATTTCTTTCGGTCCACCTGATCCATCCACAGGGCATGCCCTTCTCTCTGGACATCATCCGAACTCTCTTCAAGTCTCTCTGCAGATCGTGGCACATCTCCCACACCTTCAGACTTCTCAAAAGAGCCTATTGTTCAGAGAAAGAGGGGTGGATTTCTGTAACACCGCTCCGAATAAGCCATTATCCATCTCGGCATATGGACTATGGGGGAATCTGGTGCCATATGGCAGGAAGGGTGAGGTACGTCACCTGGCGCGGTGTAAATGCAGACCTGGAGGCCCACATTAGGGGATCCAGGATGTTGTGGGTGGACGGAGGGTTTGCATGTGGTTTTGTAGTAGGGTGTGGGCGACATTGGACAGGGCCACTGAAACCTGACTAACCAGGAGAGGATCTTTCTCATTCACACACTGCTAAAGTGATCCCTTACTGGCCTGCGGCCAACACAAACCACTTTAAGAGCCGAGATGGGGCCTTTCCACTGATGACTTTATCTGTTGGAGATGAGACAGAAATGGAGACTTACTGAGCTCATCGAAATGCGTTTCAATCCCATCAGCTCCTGGGACTGAGCAGATGAGACGGGCTTTCAGGAAGGTGCTCCACTTGTTGACCAGGCAGCAGTGACCGCCGTCATCATTCTGTAAACACATACATGGTTTGAGCCAAAATCAAAGAGAGAAGAAATAGCTGTATTTAATTCATGGCAAGGCCCTCCGCACAGGGAGCGAGAGGAACAAACAGCCAGGAAAAGTTAGCTGTGAGAAGACAGGATTGCAAATAGTGTCTCGTCTGATTCACAAAACACACCCATCTGGTCTGATGGCCAGCCAAATTTCAGGAAGAGGTGGTTGAGGAATCCTGATTTATCATCTGACTTCAAATCATTTGGGAGGTATATATGAAGGCATAGTTCACCCAAAAATGTAAATGCTGTCACTATTTATTTATTGTGTCGTACCAAACCGGTAATACAGTAAATGGGGATTGGTGCTTTCAAGCTTCAAAAAGGACACAGAAACACCAGAAAAGCATCATTAAAGTAGTCTGTAAACTAGCTGTTAACCTCTGTGAACAGGAAAAGATTAACTGACGTTAATACATTTCTTAAGATAAATTCTAAGATGCTCATGAGAATGTTAAAGAGAATGTTCACCCAAAAATGGATAGGTGAATTATCCCTTTAACAAGACAGTTGATGGTAGCCATTGACTTCCATAGTATTCGTTTCTACTATGGAAGTCAATGGCTACCATCAACTGTCTGATTACCAACTTTCTTTTGTGTTGGACAGAAGAAAGAAACTCGTACAGGTTTGGAACAATTTGAGGGTGAGTAAATGACAATTTTCATTTTTGGGTGAACTATCCCTTTAAGAACAGTTCTTGAAAAATTCTTAAGTCAGAACATTTTTATTTTTTCTTAAAAACAAAATGACAATCTTTGATGTGATCTGATTGTATGATGGGTCTTGTCGAAGACTCGCTGATCAGCTGAACGAAAAACTTTTTATATTATCCATAATAAATGTGCACACATTTCATTTCCAAAATAATGTCGCGATGGGCTTGACGAGAGTGAATATATTTATTAAAATTTCTTCCTTTTGGGGATTTAAAAACAAGTTGGATTTACGATTATATAGTTTTAAGAACATTCTTTTTAGGAATTCATATTCTTAAGGTTTGCCTTTTAGAACATGTTTCTGGGAATAACAAATATTCTCTCAAGAATGCTTCATGAATCCGGCCCCAGATCAGTCCTCTTTGTGAAAGAATCTTTCAGACTGGATTGTGAACTGGTTCAATTATTCACTGAAAAGATCTTACTCAAAAGAACAATTCACAGAAGAATTAAGACAGCCAGATTTTCATTTTTGGGTGAACTATCCCTTAAACAGATGCAGCAAAATTAGTTGTATACGACAAACCTTATGCATGATATGAATGATCACACCTCAGGCTCTTTCTGCATGTTTCATCTTTGTTCGCATGACTCATTGTTATTAATAAAAGCTAAAGATTTTTGTGAGAGGGTGGATGGTGACCAGATGGGTTCAGATGTGAGATGCAGAATGGCTGATTCTCCGGAGTGCGATCCATAAAGCCCTGAGTGCAGGGGTGTGTTTGCATGCTAGGTCACCACATGACCCTGACTCATAAACAAAGACCTGGGGGGCCGCATGACAGAGACCACGCACTCATATAAACACACCCGTAAACACAAAATAGAAAGCGGATAAACACAAAAACTCACCCACACAAACACACATGTAATGTCATATACCACCATGTGGTTCCACATGTGAAACAGCTCAATGAACAGATGCATATTAAAATACACACGCACAAATCCTTTTGTGAAGACACACACAAAAAACTTTTGCATATAGACTAATATTCAAAATTTTGGGGTCAGAAAGATTTTTTTTATTAAACTAGGAAGCTTTAAATGATCAAAAGGTATATAATGTTATAACTATTTCCAATTCAAATAAATACTGTTCTTTTAACTTTCTATTTATCATAGAATTAATAAAAATATTAAGCACTGCTTTCAAAATTGGTAATAAACAGAAATGTTTCTTGAGCAAAGAATGATTGATCAGAATGATTTCTGAAGGATCATGTGACACTGAAGACTGGAGTAATGATGATAAATTCAGCTTTGATCACAGGAATAAATTACATTTTTAAAATTGTAATAACACTTCACAATGTTACTGTTTTTACTGTATTTTTGATCAAATAAATGCAGCATTGTTTAGTATAAGAGACTTTACAAAAATCTTACTAGAAACACTAGAAAAATTACTATAATAAAGCATCAAAAGACTTACATATTGCACATTTACAGTCATAAGTCATTTTGGAACTTTTATTGTATTAAATAGCAGGCTGGACATCTTTTGAGTTCCACAGAAGAAAAAAAACTACTTATCTAAACCATTTACAGATTTATTTTGCCATTTTTGAGCTTAAACTAAATGATTTGGCCCATTTATGTGGGTTTTATACAGTTTAGCTATGTTTGTGAGGAACTTTTCATAATTTATCCCTGCCAAGTACAGCTAAACAAGAACACACCAAACAAGCTTACATTAAGCCCAAGAAGATGCACCACAAACCCCTGCGTTTACCCCTGTGGCTCGAGCCTGCCGCTCCATGTTTGTTTTCATTGCCCTGCTCAATTTGCAGTTGTGGTCTGGCACCATTTTCATTAAGAACTTGCGGTTAAGCTCCATGCTTAGGACAAATAGCTGTGGTGCTAGTGAATTAGCGAGCTTTTCCATAGCACGCTCTGGTAAAGAAACTCTGTCATGCTCAGAACGGCTGACCTGACAGGTCAAAAGGTCACAGGTTCAGGGGTCACATGGATAGAGAGACGTATTGTAAGCATGGAGGTCAAATATGTGTGGATTTCGGCACGTCAGCGGCAAGCAAACAAATGCCACAGTCAAGTATCCACAAACCACAGCTCGCTCGCTCTCGGCTGTAGTTGGAATCTCTTCCAGAAATGCTGGATGGTATGAAATGTCTGAAACTTTGGGTCGTATTCATCAAATCATATTATAGGTCAGAGATTTAAGCTCACCAGGCAGATTCGGCCGATGCGTGACTGTGATTTGGGGCTCTGGCCCATCTCGGAAGACTTCTCACGGAAGAAAAAGTAGAGTTTGTCATCGTTTTTCTCATTGCTGTCAGGGATAAGGTGCACGCGGACAAATGAGGGGTCTAAGAAAAAGAGAGAGGGAGAGAAAAATGTAACATGCAACGTTATTTTACAATTTGCACGATTAAGTCAGCCTTTTCATACTAACTGAGACACTACATGGTATCATTAGGATTATTTAAGGGGAAAAGAATACCACCCAACAAACACTTCCTCTTATGCATGGATTCTGAATAACACGACAGACAGATGGATAGAGATGGAAGGATAGAGACAGACAGGTAGAGACGGAAGGATAGATGGATAGATGGAGACAGAAGAATGGATGGATGGAGACAGAAGGATGGTAGGGCTGCACGATTAATCGAAAATCGAACTGCAATCGCGATTTGGGTAATGTGCAATTAAGCACAAAGGCTGTATTTTAATGAAATAATTATATGTACAGTGCGTTAGTGAAGAGCAGCGTAAACGCTGCTCCGTCTGAAAGACTGCGAGTCGCTTATAACGTGAGATTGAAAAAGCAACACGCGTCAAACATCTTCACAAACGTTCAACAAAAGACAACGTTTAATAACACGTTTTAACTCACTTCATATCGCCAGTCGAGTGTTTCTGAGCTGCTGTGGCTTCTTATCACAGAATGAGGCAGACGATGCATTATTTTATAGTATTCAATACAGTGATAGTCTATGTCAATCAGCACTGCATACTTTATTATTGTGAAAATACCCGAGAAGGCTTGAAGAACTCAAATGTACCATATCTTGATGCAGCCGTGTTTATTGTCTTCATGTTTCATCAGCCAAAGTGTTTCTATCTTCTTTTTATGCAGCTACACAGCGATAGCTTCACATTAGGGATTTCCTAAAAACGATTATTTCTCTGAGGCAAATGTGGCGTTTCTGCTCGAGGGCGCCCTCTGGCTTCCAGGATGAATTAAACTTTTGGGTAAAAAAAAAAAATAAGAAAAATAATACAATTTATATGACAATCCATAGGTTTTTCTTCAATGTACAGGAGTTTTTCCCACAGTGGAGTGGTATTTCATATTAAAGACACAGACTTTAAGAAATTTATATCACAGATAAAAAGCACAGATTTTTATTTTACACACACACACACACACACACACACACACACACACACACACACACACACACACACACACACACACACACACACACACACACACACACTTTAATATGTTTTCTGTAAAATATTATTATTATTAATATTATTATTATTTTTATTATATTTATTCTTAAATACTCTATTTTTAATAATGAAAAAGTTATTGTAATATTTCTTATTTTGCTAAATATTTGTATTTAGCAATAATAATAATAATAATATTCATAATAATCATAATAATTATTATTAGTCATTAACATATAAACAAAGTTAATACACTATCTTTCATTTGTTAAAAAAAAAGTCACAAATCACAATTTTAACCAGATTAATTGCAATTAGACATTTTCCCCAAATCGTGCAGCCCTAATGGATAGATACAGATAGATGGAGATGGATTGATAGAAAGATAGAGACAAAAGGATGGATGGATGGATGGATGGATGGATGGATGGATGGATGGATGGAGACAGATAGAGAGACAGACAGATAGATACGAAAGAATGGATGATTGGAAGGATGGATGGATGGATGGATGGATGGATGGATGGATGGATGGATGGATGGATGGATGGACAGATGAATGGATGGATGGATGGATAGAGATGGACGGACAGATGGAGACGGATGGATGATAGAAAGATAGAGACGAAAGGATGAATGGATGGATGGAGACAGATAGAGAGACAGACAGAAAGATACGGAAGAATGGATGATTGGAAGGATGGATGATGATAGATAGTTACGGATGGATGGATGGATGGATGGATGATAGATAGAGATGGAAGGATGGATAGATAGATAGAGATGGAAGGATGGATAGATAGATAGAGATGTAAGGATGGATGGAGACGAAAGGATGGATGGAAGGATAGATAGTTACGGAAGGATGGTGGATGGATGGATAGAGATAAATGGACAGAGAGGCAGACAGACAACTACTCATATCCACTTATTTACCATTCAGCCATCTTGAGTTGTATTGGTCGGTACGCATGACTGCATTTTTCCCCAAAGTTCGGAAAATAGCAGAGTCTGTTCCCATGAAGTCAATATACACCCCAGCATACAGTTCTCCATCTAAAAGACACAGAAACAAAGATAAAAAGAGAGAGAAAGACACAATGTAAGAATCTGAAAACGTGAAAGAGTTATGCACTTGATTTATGAGCTTTTATGCTGTCTATGAAGAAATGTCAGTCACACCCAAAATCTTTCACCATCAGTGCCAAGAGATCCATCAGGGCTCAGATAAAGAGCTTTCAACTGATCAAATGTTCAACTTACAGTGAACTTGCAGGGACAGTCAACCAAAAGATTAATCAAATAAAATACATTAATAATAATAATAATAATAAAGTAATTATGCATATGTAAATAATATGACACTAACACTGTACCAATGATATAAAGCTTGGCTTGATGGCAACTGCCAACTTACATTATACACTGCACAAGACTGATGCCCAATGGCTCTCACATGCGGTCATTATGCATGTGCATGTGAGGGGTTATTATTGCCTCTGGAGGAATTTGTTCCTTGTTAAGTAGTGTGGAGGTCAAGTGTGTGTGTGTGTGTGTGTGTGGGTGTGTGTAGAACCTAGTTGCAGGCCACTTTAGCAGGTGTCTCAGCGTGTAGTTGGCAGAGGCCATGGCTGTTAAGGAGAGGCCGCAGAACCACAGCCAGGCGGAGCTCTGTTGCAGCTCTCATGATTAAATCCTTCTTTGAGGAATCCAGAACACAGAGCCTGCCCGTTTTTGCCCACACTTGCTTCTGTGTACAGCGGGAGATACGAGTTCAGTTTGTAGAGGAAACGGGCTGTATGTAGAATGAGTTTGTTGACAGTCTATTTGCTCCACCCGTCGGCGGTTTTTCCAAAGGCGGATCAAAACTGTTGATTCTTAGGGGAAGTCTAGGTGCCAACCTGTCAGAACGTCTTGTAAATTCAACCAAACAACTCTAATATATGAGGTGATGGTTAAATACGACCAGACAGGCAAGCACTAAAGCGTTCTTTCAAGGACTGGCATGCCAAATTGTTTGCAAAAGCTTCCTTGTCATGTTTGTTTGTGGCTTTTAAGGTCGTACCTTGTGGAAGCTGGTGATAAATTGTTTTACTGGCTCAGCTAAGAGGTTTTGCTAGTTGTGGGCTTTGCTAATCTGTGCTGATTAGATGGTTTAGCCAGTTGTTTTCCTAGTCAAGGGTTTTGCTGAATTACCTGCTGTGTAAGTCCTGCTAAATTAGGGTTTTGTGCTGTTGTTTGGTCTTGGCTGATGACGCGCTAGTTTGGGGATCGTTTGGTCAGAAAATACAATAGATTTCCACACCCTAACAAACTAAAATTGCTTAAAGGGATAGTTCTCCCAAAAATGAAAATTAGCCCATGATTTACTCACCCTCAAGTCATCCTAGGTGTATATGACATTCTTCTTTCAGACTTATATTAAAAAAAGTTCTGGCTAATCCAAGCTTTATAATGGCAGTAACTGTTGCTCTGTTTTTGAAATCCATAAAAAAAATGCAACTGTCCTTCAAATAATGTGCTCCACACGGCTCCGGGGGCTTAATAAAGGCCTTCTGAAGCGAATGTATGCTTTTGTATAAGAAAAATATCCATATTTAAAACTTTATAAAGTAAAGTTCCGGCCGATTTCCTTCCGTGAAAAAAGTGTTGAAAGTGCCTTCTCGCAGTTCAAGATGCTTACACTACGTCTGACGAGCGTACTTGGTAGTGTAAGCCTTTTGAACTGCAGAGGCACTTTCAACACTTTTTCCATAAATTGAATATGGATCGTATTTTACTTTATAAAGTTCTAAATATGGATATTTTTCTTACACAAACGCATCGATTCGCTTCAGAAGGCCTTAATTAACCCCCCGGAGCCGTGTGGAGCACATTATTTGACGGACAGCTGCATTTTTATGGACTTCAAAAACAGAACAACAATTACTGCCATTATAAAGCTTGGATTAGCCAGGACTTTTTTTTAGAAGAATGTCATATACACCTAGGATGGCTTGAGGGTGAGTAAATCATGGGCGAATTTTCATTTTTGGGTGAACTATCCCTTTAAAGGAAAACATCCTTTAACATATTTTATACAAATACACCGATGCAGATGCTTTGCTAACATGACAATTTTCAGGTTGCTAGCTATACACATTTTTTAAAGTAAAAGACTGTTTCAGATTTTCACGAAGACGACTTTATACTTATGCAAATCAACAAATGCAACACATACTTGAAATGACAAGTGCAATCAAGCATCTACACAACACAATTTTTTTTTTTTTTTTTTTGGCTGGTATACGAATTGCAATTTTTGTTAACTGTGATTGAGATTTAAAATGCAATTCAAAAAAGCTTCATGTTTTCGGTGCTTATTTGATGGGCAGCACAATTTAGTCATCAGTATGAATATACAATTTATTTATTATTATTCAAATCGATTAATTGCATCCAAATATGTGTGTGTGTGCTGTGTATAATTATTATGTATATATAAATACATAAACATGCCATTTATAGAAGAACTATATAAGATATAAGAAATATTATATAAGAAATATTTGTTATTGTGTGTATATGTGTATATATATCATGAGCTGCTCACGTGACAAGACATGCTTTACTCTGAAACATGCAGAGCATACATTTAATTTAATTAAATCACAGAATTTGCAATTTGTTAAACACTCTAAACTATACTAGTTTTATTTCGCTTAATAGTGCAGCTCTATTTCTATGTTTCATACCTAATATAACTACAATGAGCCGAATAAAATAAGGCTGTCTTTTCCTCAGGATTATCCTGTTTCTCTGTGCATATATGGAACATGTCTAAATGTGAAAAGCTTTTTTCCCCCTCAAGCACTATTCTGAAATGACCCGCTACCAATGATCTATAAACCGTTGAGTTTGGTAGTGCATGAAGAGTCGCAGTGAGAAGCATCGTTAGAGGGCTTGTTAAAACAGCCCGTGCACTTCATTGATTCACATGTTTCAATATAAAGCTTTCACTGCCATCTGAGTTCTCCATTAAGCGTTACTCAGAAATCATGCTTTGGACATTTCCAATAAAACACAACCAATAATGCCAGGGTTTCTCCATTTAATTCAATTTAATTTTCATTAAAAAAAAATCTCATGGGAAAAGGTTGTGTCGCTTAATGGAATGCAGGAAAGAAAGAACAATGCTTAGGAACAAGTTGCATTTTTAGGGCAATAGTTGAGCAATAACTCTTTGAAAAAAAGGGAGTTGCTCTGATTAGTCATTAAAATGAGTGAAAATGTTCGCAAGAGTACAAGATGGCGTTTTTTTGGAGCAGGACACTGCACGTTAAACACCCAACTCACTGAAGTGAAATACATTTTCCATGAAGGGACTTACTAATCAAAGCGGAGACGCTGTTCAGTTTTGGATCATATGGGCACTTTCCCTTCCCAGAATC
The DNA here is from genome assembly GCA_018749465.1 of Paracanthobrama guichenoti. Classification (NCBI taxonomy): domain Eukaryota; kingdom Metazoa; phylum Chordata; class Actinopteri; order Cypriniformes; family Gobionidae; genus Paracanthobrama; species Paracanthobrama guichenoti. Next base: position 23,581,493 of record CM031953.1, read on the forward strand.
CTCCTTGCCAGGCTCCAAATGGAAGACGTATTCCTGAAAGGGAAATTGAAAGCGAAAATTAGATCTCTCTCTTCCTGTCAATAATAAGAAAACACAAAACACACTGTAGTCTTTGCATATGTCCTCATATCCCTATAAAATATAACATAGACTTAGTCAAAACAACTGGGTTAGGCATGTGACAAAAAACACTGATGCACAACAGTAAAAGAGAACTAATCTCAGAGTTGGATCTCTGAATATAATGTGCAGATATAAAGTTTCTCTATCCAAACTTCTCCTCTCGTCCGTAGCCTGCAACACCTGTCTAATCCTGCACCGTGAGCGTGGCGGAATGGCTTACTGACACTGGCCCATCCCAGCATCCCTCAGGCATGATATAGAAACACTGACTGACAGGTATTTGGATGTGCGATTTAGGAATTGCCACGAGCGTGTGCTGACATGCCCCGAAGACTCGCCATGAGCCAGATCCCTAGCTTTCTAACCTGAGATTTTCCTCTACAGTCACAGGAGACGACGGAGGAGTGGAAGACATTTCTAATCTTATCCATCAACATTCATTTAAAGGAGAGCGGAAAGGGTGTCAAAATATTCAGTGCTGTCCAGCATTAACAGATTCCCTTTCACCCGTTATTAAAATCAACACTGTAGATTAGAAACAACCTGGCACTGGCAGCTCCTGCGGGTTGAAGTGCCTTAAATTAGAAATGTTGGTGTGTAAAATTTGCATCAGACACTCTATACTCTTCTGTTCCACAGAGGTGTGAGGCACTGAATGGAAATTATAGTGTGCTATAAAATATTTTGCAACAAACTTTTGTGAGAATAACCATTTCTAAAAAAAATTGTGTGCCATCAATATAATTTTTTTTGTACTTGTTTCTCCAATGTTGTTTATCTCTCCACCATCACCATGCTGTTATTATTATAAACATGTATATGTATTATATGTATATGTACAGGTCACAAAAGGGTCAAGCGCTTCTTCCTGTGATGTGAAATGTAGGACGGCCGTATTTGAGTATTTGAGTAATTTTTAGCTGTGTTGGTCTATTATTTCCTCTGCTTCTTTGTGTTTGCTCTGGATCAACTACCTAAAAGTGTGTGTGTGTGTGTGTGTGTGTGTGTGTGTGTGTGTGTGTGTGTGTGTGTGTGTGTGTGTGTGTGTGTGTGTGTGTGTGTGTGTGTGTGTGTGTGTGTGTGCGTGTGCGTGTGCGTGTGTGTGGCATTCACTCCTGCAGGGCCACTGAGGTAAAGTTATGTATTGTAAGTTAGTTATTCATAAAGAAATTGCAATAGTAACAGAGAAAAACCTTGAGTTGCGAAATATCTTACAAATTAACTTCAGAGGCTAGGTTTGTGGGTAGAACTACAAAGACAGACACATTTAACAAACGAAAGACACTACAGAAGAACAGAAATTAAACAAAGATCAGCCAATAGTATTGAGACATTCTAAAACTAAAAGAAAGTGACTTTAAATGCACAAAAGAAACAAGACGTGAACCATGACAAAGAGTTAACAACAACAAAAAATCAAAAACTCCAGACATCAGACACAGATGAGACGGAACAGGAAAAACAGAGGAACAAAGAGCATGCAGGTTAATGTGTCTTTAGACAGCAGGAGAGCCAGCCGGCTCACGGCAGACGTCCCGATCCGTGTCCCACCTGTAGTCCTGTCTCATCAAACACGATTTCAGGCTCAGCTGCACGACTAGTTCTTCCTCTGGTCTGGGGCATCTGGAGATGCATGGCCGTCTAAAACACAACATAGTCACATGATCTATGATGTTACCCACTTACCAAGCATGGTCCCCCCTTTCAGCTCCCCCAAAAAGAAAAAGAGAACATAAGCTCAGCTAGGCACTGAGGTGACCTTTAACCCTCAGAGAAACCATATTCATTACATGTACGTGCATCTATGAATGCTTCTGCAAGTGAAATAGCAGCTCTGTTCCAAAACTTGGTGAGCTGCGATTCTGCTAAAAATTATACCGTCTGTCACAGTAATCCCAGAATGCATTGCACAGAGCACAATGCATGATAAAAAGGAAAAAAAATACACACACTACCATTCAAAAATGTAGGTTCATTTTTAAAAATATTTCATGAAGAGGTTTCTTATGCTCACCAAGGCTGGATTTATTCAATAATATAATATAATATAATATAATATAATATAATATAATATAATATAATATAATATAATATAATATAATATATAATTCATATAATAAATAAATACAATTAATTTAATTATTAATAATATAATAAATATAATATATAATACATTTTATTTAATAATATAACAATATAACACACATTTAAATATATATTTTGGGATACATTTTCTGCTTTGGCCAGTGAACTCCTGTAAACAGTATGAACCAGCCTAAGGTGGTTTAAGTTGCTCAAGTTGGTCCCCCAGTCTGGACTAGCTGGTTAGCCAGCTATAAAGTGTCTAAAACCATCAAAACAGTCCAAGCAAGCACTTTAGGCTGGTTTACTGTACGCTGTTTTTCAGCATGTCCAATTTGGTCACTAGGTTGCGGAAGAGAGTTAGTGTGTGAAATATATTAGGCACTAGATATCTTGAAGTGTAAATCAAAACCCGTCTGGGATTGTGGTGTGATGTGTTCGAGTCAAGGGTGTTATCATAGCGTGCTGCTGTTGAATGGTTTGACCATTATGGGTTGCACAGCTGGCTTTCGGAAAACCCCAAAAATCAACATTTTGAGTCAGCACGTCTACTGCGGCCACATGTGTTTCTTTCAACATACTGTCTTGGGTACAGTCTGAATGCAAAGACTGGGCTAGCACGCCAAAGACCTGTTGCAGTTGGCCACATCTGGATGTCTTTGGATTAATGTGCGTCTGTACATGTTAGACGTGATGTGTGTCATGCTCATTGGCACAGACATGGACATGTTTGCCTGGCTGGATGACTTTGTGGACGCAGTCTGTGACCCAGGTTTCCTGTCTAGAAAGAGCAGGGTGTTAAGGGGTATATCACATCACCTCTCAGCTCTTGTACCAACATTCACACGCGGAGGGCATTAAAAGGATGTATGCCAGTTAAAAATTCCTGGGAAATGTTGGCAATCCATTATGATGGGCAATAGACCTCCAGCACTATACTGAGACGCTATAATAGGAGCTTGCCCATAGCATAACACCCTACATAATACAGCTCTCAGAATTAAAACTGGGAAGTTATTATAGGAATAATTCAGTCATTATTTACTCACCCTCAATTCCAAACCCATGTGACTTTTTGAAGAACATCTAATGGAGGTATTTTCCATACAACTACTGAATCTCCAAATATTACAAAAAAAAAATCTGACTGAATCATTGAGTCAGTGAGTTGAAAGACTTAAGATATACAAAGATGCTGCACTCATATTACTTATGAGTGGGAGCGAGTGCAACGGGCAATATGGTGGAAAAGACTCGTGCTTAGGACTGCACATGTGCATTGGCTCTTTCCAGCCTGAAATACATGAATTTCAATGCTATTTGAGCATTAGAAACAACATTTACAGCACAGACAGTTAATATAAGATTTTGTTATTAAATGTTGTTGATTAATTAAATGGTTTATCATTGATTATCAGTAAACATTGACTTTAAATTCTATTAGTCAGAAAAAATGTTAAACAAACTGGCTTAAAATGACAAAAAAGTTGCAAAAATAATGACAGAATTTTCATTTTGGGGTGAATTATCCCTTTAAGAAATGCATAACTATATAGTATTGGTATAGGTGTGTGTGTGTGTGTGTGTGTGTGTGTGTGTGTGTGTGCGTGTAAAAACAAAAAACAAAAGTCGTAATATAAATGGATTCCCAACTTCTGACTTCTATTCATTTCACTTTAAACGTCCCTGGACCATCATTAGAGAACAAGTGTTGTGTTTAGAGAGACAAAGTGCTAGCTGTACAAGCAAGGGTCCTAAAAAGGCAAGGAGGGTCCACAGAGTGATGCCTGGCTCGAGCGAAGAAACTCAAGCCCCTCAATTAAAGAGTAAGACTAAACAGGAGAGAGAGTTATAGCGCACTGGGGAAGGCAGCTGTGAGGGTGAACGCCAGCCAACACCTGGAGGGTTTTTACGTTACACAGGGGGACGGTGAGTGAGAAATCACAGTTGATGGACTGTAAGAGTTGGTAATGGATAGATTTGTGGAGAAATCTGGAAAAGGCGTATCTATCTATAAATACCGTAAGAACACCTGTGCCTCACAGGTATCCAGGTGTGCCCACTATGTTTAAGACACACCTCTTATGCCCTGTTACCCCACTCTCAGAAAGTCTATTTACCATTGGCTTGCGTCCTCTGTTGACATAAGTGCATACTGGGTTGTAGGCGCCCGTCCCACACACGTACAAGTGCGTCCTGTTCCATGGTTCGATCAGACGGATGAAATTACCGCACTCGCCCTAAAAGGGGAAACAATCACGTTAACTATTTTCACACATGTCTATGACAGACTGAACAAAAGACCCATTAGACCACACATTAAAAAAACAGTGAATTTAAAATGTGAGTTTCATGGCTTTTAGCTCACAGCTAAAATGTTAAGAAAATAAACTTTAAGAAGATCTAAACATTTGAAATGTAGTCCTACACTTCTGAGACCAACATTTTGATTACAGTATGCAGAGGCATTTGGTCCATAAACGAGAACTGTAACAATGCCAAAAACATATGCTAGTATGCAAACACAGACGCTAATGTTTGACCAACACATTCAGGTATTCGGTTAGCTAGCTATAAATATGCCAGCATTTTAACTGGTTTCAAACGCATTACTTCTCGAACGATTGCTCCACTTTCACTGTAGTTGACCTAAGAGAAAATGGCTGTAGAATACTTTTATAATAACACTTAACATGATGCAGTTGCGCCATTAATTTTGTTCTAATATATTTTATTATTTAATTTATTCCTGTGAAGTCAAAGCTGAATTTTCAGCATTACTCCAGCATTACAGCATTACTCCAGTCTTCAGTGTCACACAATCCTTCAGAAATCATTCTAATATGATGATTTGCTGCTCAAGAAACATTTATTATTATTACCAATGTTGAAAACAGTTGTGCAGCTTAATATTTTTGTGGAAAGTGACTTTTTTGCAGGATTTCTCTGATGAATAGAAAGTTCAGAAGAACAGGATTTATTTGAAATAGAAATCTATTGTAACGTTTTTTAGTTTTTTTTTTACATAGAGTATGTTTCAGGTCTAATACCACCTGCCACTAACTAGCAACAGCCTGCAGCTACTCATGGTTTTGTCAAACTGTGATGTAAACCAGACTATTGGCTGTTTAAAAATGTACTACTTCCTGTTTCAATAGGAAATCACAGGAAAGGATATCCCAACTACTTATTGGTCTTTAAACTCTGGCACTGATTTCAGCAACCGTAAGTTCAAACGAGTCAAATCAGATATCACAAAAGTATCCCTAGAGATCTACATGTGGGTTCAGTCCACAGCAAGATCATTCAACATTATGAATAATTCATGAGCTGTGGTTAAAACCCATAATGTCCCACTCCCGTAGCAGACACGAAGTACCATACCATTGCGCAACCAAACACCCCCTTCCCTACAGATGATCAGGTGATGCTCTCAGTTTCTTTACCAGACCACTAAACCACACACCCAAATCCATATGTCCACAAATCCAGGAATTTGACTGGCTTGAGTAAGTTTCACGCTGGATCTAGCATCTGTTTTCCTTCTCTGAATATCTATGTATGTGTGTTTGTGTGGGTTGTCTGACCAGGGAGGTTGAGGTTTGTAACACACATATTTGACCTCAGCACTATTCCTAAACATGAATATCTCACTTTCACTTCATTTACTGTATATCAGCATTTTTTTGTTGTAGACCCTGACCAAATGGTTTTATACATGCAGTGCATTTGTAATGACATTTACAGCTAAAATCCAAACTACAAGCAGATGTCACATGCAAAGCCATAGAGTTTCATAAGTGAGAGCTGGCTGGAGTCAAGTTAAGATGTCTAAACAAAGATATCTTGCGAGCAAATGTAGACCAACTGTAAACTGAGAAACTGGTTGTGTGTATTGTCATAACACTTTCTGGAACAATTCTTGGAGGTCTTAAAAACAAATCAGACAACATTTAGCTCCAGTTCTGTAATTTGATGGGTTCCAAGAGCGCTATTCTTCGTTTTCACGGCATTTCAGATCAGAGTATGTGAGCGGTGTGGAAGCAAAGCAATTGAAAAAGACGGGACTCACATTTGTGTCTTTGCCACTTAAAACACACTCCGTCTTCCTCTGTGGGGAAACAGGCCAGTGTATCTAAAAGAGAGAGTACAAAAAAGAGAGTAGGGTCAATCCCATTTGTCACAACAATGACACACTATCTCAGAAACAATCCCATTTAACTGAACAACCTTTCACTATAATGAGCTGAACTAGCCAGGGAATGTTCACCCTACATTTTTATAAGGCCCCAGGGTTCCCCATATCCAGGCTTTAGTTTTATAGAATTTAATAGTCAGTTTCCTGCATTGCTGTGAGCTAATCAGTAAAAAGTAACAGTGATACAGGAATGACCCTTGGAGCCTGTTGTGATTTAGGTTATGGCTTGTGCTTGTCCAGGAACTAAACGCCAAAACAGGGTGAACAGTGGAAAAAAGAAAATTTAATAAAGTAAATAATGAAAAAATGAACAGTAAAATTAAAAACAAACAGTAAAGTATAATAATAATAATAATAATAATAATAATAATAATAATAATAATAATAATAATAATAATAAATTTGTTTATTACGGTTTGTTTTTATTTGTATGTATTTTTATTAATTTATTTACATTCATAATAATAATAATAATAATAATAATAATAATAATACATTTAAAATAATTAATTTATAAATAACTCAAATTCCTTAATCCATTATTATTATTATTATTATTATTATTATTATTATTATTATTATTATGTAAATAAATTAATAAAACATTGAAAAAATAAAATACAACAGTAAAAACTAAATAAATAAAAACAATGCATACATTTATTTATAATAAATACATAAAACAAAAACCTAAAAGAATGCAATTAAATCAAATTAAAACAGTAAATACATACATTTATAATAAATAAATGTATAATAAATAAATAAATAATATTCCATTTATAATAAATACATTAATAATAAGTCAATATATCTATAATAATAATAAATGCATCAATACATTTAAATAAATAATTCCATCCATCCTTATTATTGTTGTTGTTATGCAAATAAATGAATAAATAAATGAATAAAATAATAAAAACAAACAAAAATCATTCATTTATAATAAATAAATGTAGTGTTTTGTGTTGGTTCTTACTATGAGGGGCTCTCGGTTTATGTCGTGGAGGTCCAGAGAAAGGATGTAGTCTTTGCTGCCCACATACATCCGGTCGTGATCCTCATCCATGCGCAAGATGCGATAGTCTGATGTGTTCAACAGGAAAGAGAAGTAATGGGCTGTACCTGTAGACCTCATATCTGCACAGAGAGAGAGAGAGAGAGAGAGAGAGAGAGAGAGAGAGAGAGAGAGAGAGAGAGAGAGAGAGAGAGAGAGAGAGAGAGAGAGAGAGAGAGAGATTAGAGATAGAGAGATAGAGATAGAGAGAGAGAGAGAAATTCTGTCAAAATCAGACAAAAACAGACAAGACATTTATTGCTGCAATATTGTTTTAGAAAGATTTACACAGAAGTAAAAAGAGAAAGTACTTTCACTCCCAGTTTCATTCCATTTTTATAATTGCTTGGATACATATCATACAAATCATGGCAACTTGACAATAACATACCAGTTTTGGCCATAATTCACAACGAAGAATACTGCATCCATTTCATCTTATGAGACGAAACTGGGTTTGTTATTACAGACACAAAATATGGCAACCAAATCTGTAATTACGTCTTCACATTTATCTAATCTTACAGACACACATATGAACATTTGAGGCCTGGGACATGGCCCAGAAAAAGTCACCTTGTTTCCAAAACAAAAGGAAGTTATCAATAAATTAAACAAATTATTTGTTTGTGCCAAGCTCTGCCTCAGAGTTTACAAATATTAAAATATTAAAAAATCATAAAGCATTAGTCAACAGATTAGTTGATTAGATTAACCTAGTGTTACCATCATTGGTTACAGAGGGCAAGGAATACACACGCACGCACACGCGCACGCGCACACACACACACACACACACACACTTCTTCTGTGTGTCTGCCACTAAACAAGTCCCACCCAGGAGTCAACCTACAGAGATAACGATTCAAAATAAATTCTGATCTTAGTAATTTATCAAAACAAATGCAACGTAAAATTACCGGTTTATCTGCCTGACACAGGCCCTGAATTCACTAGCATAATACACTGATTAATCACATTACCATTGCTCTATTTGTATAGTTTGATTTAATAAATGCTTGAGCGAGGGTTGTGTTTTGAGGTCAAGGCTTTGATTGACAGCTGTCAGAATGGTGTGTGTGAGCCTCCCTCTGTGAGATTATTTGTGTTTGAGCTCAAGCCGGAACAATCAATCCACCATGTAGACTGCGTAAAGATAGACGTCTATTCAGACAGACAAACAGAAAGAAAGCAAGAAAAAAGCAAGAAAAGAGACAAGTGTAAAACATAGAAAGGTGTGAAAGAAAAGGAAAAGAATTCATGAGAAAGAAACAAAGGAAAGAGAAAATGAGAGTGAAAGAAAGAGCGAAAGAAAGAAATCAAGAGCAAAAAGGGCAAGCAGGCCCGACCACTTGCCAATAAAAGACAAAATAAAGAGATTGAAAGAAAGAGTAAAAGAAAAAGTGCAAGAAAGGAAGAGCGAAAGACAGAGAAGTAGATTCAACATAGTAGCTCCAGCTCCTCTCAACACGTCTGTCAGCATCTCTACACATCTGTTTGACTGACCATCTGCTGGCTCAGACCTCACCAACATCTGAGTGTGTGTCACTGAAGACACGGATGAAGCTTTCACACAGCAGACCATGAGCTCCATCATTACACACTGCATGCTACAGGTGGCACCATGATGCTGGGATGTTCTGAGTGGCTGTTAGGGTGTTGCTTAGTAAAGCACACTTCTCAATAAATCACACAATTTGATTTATCATTCATGTTCATCCCACAAATGGAGCATCATTTATGGATAACACCTCAAGAAGGTTAGGGGTCTGTTCAAATCTTTGCCTTAAGCCGGGTGTACACTGTGTGATTTATAATAGTCCTTTATGATTGTTGCTTGTCAGACTGTACGAACATGATCCCCGCTGTAAGCCATGCATACTGTAAGATCTAAGTTGTCATCTAAGTCAATGCGCGTTAAAACGGACGCATGCAAGAAAACTTGTCCGGAGTTTTATATCATCAATCAATGACGTTGTGGCAAGGTAGACAAGCGAGAGACATGGGAGGAGCGAGCGAGACCGGTGCGTGGTCTCGAGTCCTCTCATGAGGGAGCTCGGAGGCATATAAGGACGAGCGACACCAGTGAAGGACGAGAGAGGACCAGGCCTGGACTTTATGTTATGTTTTATTTACGTTTTGTTATGTATGTGCATGGCAGTTGTCCGTGAGGGACTGCCACCTTTACTTTCAGTTTGTTTATTTATTAAAGTCTTTTAAATGTTCACCAGTTCCCGCCTCTTTCTTCCCTGAACATACACTCACCTAAAGGATTATTAGGAGCACCTGTTCAATTTCTCACTAATGCAATTATCTAATCAACCAATCACATGGCAGTTGCTTCAATGCATTTAGGGATGTGGTCCTGGTCAAGACAATCTCCTGAACTCCAAACTGAATGTCAGAATGGGAAAGAAAGGTTATTTAAGCAATTTTGAGCATGACATGGTTGTTGGTGCCAGACAGGCCGGTCTGAGTATTTCACAATCTGCTCAGTTACTGGGATTTCCACGCACAACCATTTCTAGGGTTTACAAAGAATAGTGTGAAAAGGGAAAAACGTCCAGTATGCGGCAGTCCTGTGGGTGAAAATGCCTTGTTGATGCTAGAGGTCAGAGGAGAATGGGCCAACTGATTCAAGCTGATGGAAGAGCAACTTTGACTGAAATAACCACTCGCTACAACCGAGGTATGCAGCAAAGCATTTGTGAAGCCACAACACGCACAACCTTGAGGCGGATGGGCTACAACAGCAGAAGACCCCACTGGGTACCACTCATCTCCACTACAAATAGGAAAAAGAGGCTACAATTTGCACGAGCTCACCAAAATTGGACAGTTGAAGACTGGAAAAATGTTGCCTGGTCTGATGAGTCTCGACTTCTGTTGAGACATTCAGATGGTAGAGTCAGAATTTGCCGTAAACAGAATGAGAACATGGATCCATCATGCCTTGTTACCACTGTGCAGGCTGGTGGTGGTGGTGTAATGGTGTGGGGGATGTTTTCTTGGCACACTTTAGGCCCCTTAGTGCCAATTGGGCATCGTTTAAATGCCACGGCCTACCTGAGCATTGTTTCTGACCATGTCCATCTCTTTATGACCACCATGTACCCATTCTCTGATGGCTACTTCCAGCAGGATAATGCACCATGTCACAAAGCTTGAATCATTTCAAATTGGTTTCTTGAACATGACAATGAGTTCACTCTACTAAAATGGCCCCCACAGTCACCAGATCAACCCAATAGAGCATCTTTGGGATGTGGTGGAACGGGATCTTTGTGCCCTGGATGTGCATCCCACAAATCTCCAATCAACTGCAAGATGCTATCCTATCAATATGGGCCAACATTTATAAAGAATGCTTTCAGCACCTTGTTGAATCAGTGCCACGTAGAATTAAGGCAGTTCTGAAGGCGAAAGGGGGTCAAACACAGTATTAGTATGGTGTTCCTAATAACCCTTTAGGTGAGTATACAAACTACGTTACATTGGTGTCGAAACCCGGGAGGAAGGAGGGACATGCTGTCAAAGAGCCCTCGCTGCTCAGGGGGATCGCGGTGCTGAGGAGTTCGGGCAGCGCGGATGAAGGAAGACCGCGAGTGGCTGCCTGAGGCAATGGTGCTGGAGCGAGTGGAGGTGATGCTCATTCGCAATCACGCACCGGTCTCGCTCGCTCCTCCCACATCTCTCGCTCGTCTACCTTGCCACAGACATGTTCGGTGACAGTGAGCTGCATTACACACGGGACTGAAATGGTGGCTACAAAAAAAAAATCTCTAGCACTAATTTTTGTCATGGTTTGTCTTGAAAAATGAAGACAAATTGACAGTCGTCCTAGGAGAAGTCACACTGCAGGACTGTGCGCCAAATATTCTGACACTGCCAGAATTTCGTCTGAGGTCAAATTTAATTGCAATAGTCATTAATTGGCTGTCGGTGAACATGTCAAACTAATGATCAAAGACTTTTAGGATTTGCAAAATTTGTCTCAGACGGCCTAATCGTGGCCAAAAATCACACAGTGTGCACCCGGCTTTAGAAAGCAGCTCAGGGAGTAAGACAGTACAGCCATTCTGCCCGCCACATAACCTAAATATAACACTTCCACAGGATATTCTCCACGTGTATTCAATGATTTTTGCAGAGCCGTGCAGCAAATCCAGTTCCTGAAGCCCTCAAAGAAAATACTAGTGTTTAAAGTCTGGAATGTTCTACTGCGAGGGGAAATGTAAGTTTACTATTGTTGGAATTCAAGTATGCACTGTCGCTGAATGCACAAAGCTCACTTCAGCTCGAAGGCTTGGCATATGGTCGAAACCAGAGTAAATACAGAGCGTAGGCTTGGCATGCCAAAAACTAAATGCTACCCTTATCTCCTCCTCTTCTTGTTCTCTCCCTTAATTTCCAACTCCCTCCTCTTTCTCGTTCTGTCTCTAAGACAGAGGGCCACCTGTGGAAACAAGACCAACTGGCTAAAGATACTTGTACTCCAATACCAACAGCTCCATGTCTATCTGGGATCTATCCGGACACATGAGCCGACAGCTTCCTTTAGACAATATCAGGCTAGAGTCTACCGAGAAGGCAATAAAAGCTACTACCTACTAGGCTGTCTGATTTGGATAAAGCTGAAGACAGGTCAGACAGACTAATAAAACAGTAGGTGCTGAAATATTGCAAGAACAACCACAAAATGGGATCTACAAGGCCAACATCTACCACAGCATTCTTAGATAGATCCTCTTTCAACCTTTAGGTACCAGACCTGTGAAAATCCAGTCAAGTGGAGCCAGATAAAGCCTGGAGGAACACCATTACCCGGTGTAGTCTTAGTAGCTAACTACTGGGGGGTCTGTTTTACACACACACACTGGGGACTTTGTCTTGAGAATGGCCCCTCTCTATGCTTCGCCTCCGTAGCATGAAATGGCCTGTTGGAGGGGAACTAGAACTTGGTGCTGTTAACGAGCAAGTAACCGGACCCGTACTTGCACTTTTTAGCCTTTTTTTATAATTCCCACTCTCACGGATACATGCCCACCCTGTTTCTTTGCATGAGCAGTGTAGCAGGAAGAGTCAGAAGGATATCCGTTCCGAAATACGGCTGTTATGTTCTGCTCCTTCTCTTCTACCTTCTCACATGGTCTTGTTCGCACAGAGTTTCTCCAATCAACTGAAAACCTTCTTGCTTCCTTCACGCCATGTGCACTGTTAAACCCTAAGGTAGGTAATGCAACTTGGTGTGGGTATGTGAGATCAGCTCTAATCCATGCTTGCTATACAAGATCTCCAGCACTGACCTCTTTTTTTCCTGACTGGCTTTTCCATTTGCTGGCCAGAGACAATCACAGACATGCATGGCCACATCCATGAATGAACAATGGGTCAACTCTGCTCCAAAGCCCACAAAAGGTACATGTTCCCATTGCATTACAATCATAAGCTGCCAGATACAGTCACGTTCTGTTACTTAGTTGCATTTATCGCTAGTATGGTTCAGTCTGCGGACCCTCGCAAGTCCACAATAGCCACTCCATTAAAGACTGTCCAACTACAGTACATCTGGCTTAGTTGCTTTCAGAAAGTGTGCTGGACATTGGCGGTACACTCAATAAGTGAAAAACGTATACAATATTGTTATAACAATGGCAAAACTTCATTCTCTATCAAGAAAACTGCTTTTCCAACACACTTTCCAAGCCTGAGAGACATCCAAAGTTCACATATTCTGAGATTTTTTGCTGTATTAGAAAGACAAAACATCTGGTGAATAACATTAGCACATAAGCTACTCATTTTTTATCTATTGGTCAGCTGTTTGCATTGTGCCGCCAAGTATGCTTGATTTTGGCTGCGGGAACAGATATTACGAAAGGTCTCATCCTTTTTGTTGAAGCCACCGGATATTTCTAGCTTGGGGGACGCTTGTCTCTGAATACAAACTTTACACAAAATGTCTTCATGTATTATTCCTAACACTTTTTTTTTTTTTCATAGGAGTATTTGTGAATTCTTTGGTCCTACATAAACCAATATTGTGTGGTTTAAAAAATGTTATATACACCTATTCACACATACTCAAACATCATTAACTCCAGAATAATATATGCATTTGGAAGCACAAATGGTCATGGTTTAGAGGCACAAATGGCACTAATAATAATAATAATAATAATAATAATAATAATAATAATAATAATAATAATAATAGACCATGACAACAACAATAAATATTAGGCAAAGGTCACAAAATATGGAATATCTAAATAACTTTAAATAATAATAACAAAAAACAACAACAACAACAATAATAATAATAATGACGATAATAATGATAATGGAATACATGGAAAAAGGTCCGAAAAAATAAAAGTGACAAAAATATGGAAGATCTAAATAATAATAATAATAATAATAATAATAATAATAATAATAATAAAACTTATAAATAATATAAAATATTAGGTAAAAGGTAAAAATATATAAAAATAAAAAAATATTGAATATTTAAATAACTTTATATAATAATAATAATAATAATAATAATAATAATAATAAATAAAAGTTTAAAAAAGCTGAAAAAATTTAATAAAATACAAAACACATGACAAAAATATAGTAAATAAATAAATAATTAAATAAATAAATATGACATCCACAACTAATTTTACTTCAGCAATGTGGCATATATGCTAAAAACATGGGGGAGGGAAACATGAAGACGTTAGCACATAGGTAAAACTTGGATCTGATTTTGACTTTCCTTCATTTTATTCACGCTAAAAAAATGTAACCTGAGAGCGGAAACATTTGTTCTAACAATAACAATCATTCAACAATATCACTGCTTGTGAGTCCAGATCGCTAGCAAAGCTGTTGTCTTTATACAGACTGAACTGACAGTCCATCCTGCGGCAAATTTCTCCAGTTTCAAATTTTGTTCAATTTGAAGAGCCTCTGCCAAGTGCTGTGGAGCGAGTTCCTGCACGAAACTCAGTCTGGCCCAAAAGAGAGGAGAGCTGCTAGGAAGAGGAAGAGAGAGATGAGGGTGGTTTGGGATTAGCGTGACACCATGTATGCAGGCGGTCCACGGACAAAGCCAGAACCCACATCATCACTCTTCGCAGCGTATGCCGTATGACTGTGTGCTGGCTGGCTCACACGCACAAGCAGAAGTGACATACTCTAGACGCATAGGGTGATAATTACAGTTTAAGAGGAGCAGGTGACACACATAAAGCACTCACATATAAATAGTTATACACGCGCACACACACACACATTATCAAAAGAATGACATCATCTTCCAAGACAAGATATACCTTAACTGAACTATAACCAGCCATTAAGTATATGTATTTGTCCAACATAAGTATAAAAAAGTAGCCAAACTAAGAACTACATTAATAAAAAATGAATGGCAATAAAGTCACTGTTTTTAATGAGACTGGCTCGTACATTGAGCAGACGGCTGTGTTTAAGAGTCCTGCTTAGCAGCCATTAAAATTAGCACGTTTTAACACATTCATTTTTTTTAAACAATGTCTTTGCTTTGTCTAAAATGTCAGATTGCACTGAAATTTATGATGAGAAGCCAAACACCTGCTATATGTATGTATACTTGAACTCTGTAACATGAGTTTGATAAATTATAACTATAAATGAAGGGAGATTGGGGCCTAATAAAGTGGACATTAAGAAAAAGGGATGAACAGTGCTCACCAAAAATCTATTGCTGGATCATGACAGTATAGTTTAATTCTTTAATTTATACATTTAGCAGACATTTTTATCTAAAGCAACTCACAAAAGAGCAACAAAAGCAATATGTCAGAGACAACGATATTATATTCGCAAAACATATAAAGCAGGATTTTTTTTTTTTTTTTTTTTTCGAAAAGTTTTTATAGGATTTAATTATTTTAGTTGCCCACCCCACACATCCAAAATGCCAAGAACTAAAATATTTAATTATATAATAAGGTTTTAATAAGATCATTTAATAGTATGCCATAATTGGCTTGTTTAATTAGTTTGTTGTCTTTGCTGTCCTTTAAAGTGTGTATACTGTATTGTCATGTGACCCTCATCAATGCCCATCCATGTAGAACAGCTTGCCTTGTGTCTGCGTGTGGTAAAGTGGGCAGACCAATGCACACACACACACACACACACACACACACACACACACACACACACACACACACACACATGGAAGCAGTCCAACCCACTGCATGCCGCAGTGCACTTGTGTTATTGTTCTGACAACTCACACATGCTGATTTCCTGTAAGACTCTGATAAGAGCTCAGAGCTCAGAGAGAGAGAACAGAGAGAGGGAAAGCTGTCTTTATCCCTAATATGTTCCAGCCGGATGTTGCACCTGATTCATATCTAAAGTTCTGAGAGCCTGGTTGTATATTAGGTAAGCGGTGTCTTTATCTGCTCATAGTACAGTTACATTAATCCTGAAACTATGACTCATGCTGTTAAAAGTCTTGCCTTAAGAGCAACATCTTTGTGTGTCATAAATTAATACATACTTGTTCCTCAGCTTCTCTCTCTTACACGTACACAGTTTTTGTTGGCCTCCAGGATCAAAAGATGATACAACGGTGAAGGAATGCTTCTATAACTACTGAAAAGCAGGTCTGATGTACTCTTGCTGTTTAGTTTGGACCGGTTTTAAATCACAGCTGAGAACCACAGAAAGACCATTATGTGTGGAGAGGAATAGAGCAGGAATAGATGTTCGTCCCTGATGTGATATACACACACACACACACACACACACACAAACACACACACACACACACACACACACACACACACACACACACACACACACACACACACACACACACACACACACACACACACACACTCTTGTACGTCTATCTTTGTGAGGACATTCATTGACACAATGCAAAGCTCCTTACCCTAACCCTACCCATCTCAACTAAGTGCCTAATCCAAACCCTTACCCTAAACCTACTCTTAACCCAATTATAACCTTATCCCTAAAACCAAGTCTTGACCCTCAAACAGGACCAGCCAAAATGTCCTCACTCTGATGGTTAAACTCAAACTGGTCCACACAAAAACAGTTGTACAAGCATGCACACACGCACACGCACATTTGTGACACGCACAACAGACAGAACGTATGGATGGAATGAATGAACGAACAAAAGGAAGGAAGGAATGAACAAACTAACTAGTTACAATACCTCATTGGCTGCTTTGGATTAAAGTCACACAATGTAATTTTTCGCCGCTAGAGGTTGCTTATTCAAAACAAAGGCGTAGCCTGATGATGCCTTGATTTCGCGGAGCCGCAGGCCACCACTTCTTGTCATGTGTATGCAACGCTGTTTTATCATATTAGATACATTATTTAAGTGTGTTGAAAGTTATGTTATAATGCTTCTCTCGGCGGCTACTCTGAGACACTTGTTGCTCACTGCAGTAAGCTAGACTGATATCAGGCATGGTAAAACATGGTGCTCACGGTACATCAAGAAAACGAGATTTAAACAATAAGACTAACTGTGTTTTCTGTCAATGAATGTATCCAAACAGCTGCTCACTTGTCTAATAAAACACATAATATATTAAAGTGTCTTTGGTGTTTTCCATGGCTTCTCCAAAATAAAAGAAAACCGGAAAATGAGGGTATGATGTCATTGATAGGCGACGTTGGTTAAAATTGCTTATTTCTCCGGACTTAAACATTCTTGGAAACATTTGTGATAATGAACACAAGTCAACAAAATATATAACATTGTTCTAGTGGTTTTTGGATATTTTAATCAAAAATGAAACCCTTTAAACCCTGTTTTTGTTGCTGGGGTAACAAATAAAAATAAATTTTACTGTATGTCCCGCAGGGACATTTGTTTTGCATAAATGGAGGGTCTCTACCTCTCATTCAGTCAATAAAATTGGGGCCCATGGCATGCTGTTCGGCCATATAACCTCCATCATCTATGTGACCTTATAAATCTGCAGAATTTAGAAGGTGTACAATTCTTTTGCACTTTAAAATGCACATATGTTTTGAGGTGTTTTCAGGTACATACTCTTTCTTCGCTGGTGATTTCATCAGTAATGAGCAAGTCTAATAAACTACATCTGCTGATGTCTTTCTACCCACAGACTAAACTATGTGCTGCCGTATGCGTCACATCAGTTGTTTCAGGATCATTTAAAAAGGTTTATGCCCATCATCATGCATCACCACCTCTGATACAAACTCACAAACGCTCCATTCTCAAAGATATAATTAGCACCCTGTGTTTGTGGGCGTCTGTGTGTTTACAAGACTGTAACAAACAATATAATGGCACCCATTTGTCTTACAGAAAAAGGTTTTTAAACATTTTGTATTTTCCTTTTAAACTGTATTTTCCTTTTCAAAGTGATTTCAACCATATTTCAAGCAATTGAAAACCATCATGTTGCACATCTGAAGTGTCTCTGCTGAAGGAAATAATCCATTATTTATAGGCAAAAAAAATTTATCGGGCTGATTATGATAATTATCATATATCGGCCAATACCGATTTGTTGGACAATATATCGCGGATCCCTACTTTGAAGCGGTTCAAATGTTTTAGTTACATAGTTTATAATCTTTATTACATTCATAAATATATTTAAACAAGTTATGAGTTAAGATTTTGTAGGAATGCACCGATATGAAGATTTTGGCCGATACCAATAACCAATAATCCTTTATATTTGAAAGCCGATAACCGATATATATTGGCAGATAAATCTAAATCCAAAATTTGTATATGATTTTTATTAAATTGTTGTCTAGACAGTCCCATCGAACAAAGCTTTGTCCAACTTCTTCCTCTTCCTGTTGGATATTAAGGTTGAAATGAATGACAGGTGAAAATCAATGAAAGCCTGGTGTTTAAATCTGCACATCTGATGGAAAATCCATTTCCTACAGGAACAGCTTGAATGTCAACAAACCACAGATAGTTTTCGCTCTCAGCCCAAGGTATCTGTTAAGAAGGCTTGAATTGTGAAGGAGAGAGACGGTTTGCTTTGAATTAGACACATCTGTGAAAACACAGCTCTCTATCACCACAGACATGTTTTATTAACAAGCGTTCTCTCAACAGCGATCAATCTCGGACGTCTGCCTCTCACACGCGTTGCCCTCTTGTGCCCTGACCCAAGGAGGGTGGGTGGCCTCGGCTGTCCAGAGATCAGGTGCATGTTGGAAAGAGACACCTTTATGATTGACACAATATTGTCCAAAACAGTCTGATCGGATCAGTGGATATTTGAAATATCATTGTCTGAGAAGGGTGAAGCAGAAGGAAACTGAACAGCTGTTTTTTTTCCCCATACTCTCCTTTCTTTCTCAATCTCAGAGAAACACTCATTCCCGCCAATGTAAATACATCAGGCCCGGAGTGCCGGGGCTCAGAAGTCGTGAGGCAGCAGCAAAGACTGCTTGAGCTGCAGATTAATCCAGGATTAGTCCCAGGGTCAGGGTCACCGGCCCCGGCCTGAGCGGAATCAGGAAGCAGGGATTTCACAAACAAAGTGGCATTACTGCAAAGAATCCCAATGAGGTTTCCAAGCAAAAGTGAAATAGAAAAAGGGAAAGTACACTACAGTCACAAAGTTCAAAAACTACTTTTATTCACCAAGGAAGCATTAAATTGATCAAAAGTGACAGTAAAGACATGTATAAAGTTACAAAAGATTTCTATTGTAAATAAATTGTTCTTTTCAACTTTCTATTGATCAAAGAATTGTAAGAAATGTATCACAAAAAAATATTAAGCAGCAGAACAGTTTAACATTGATAAGAAATGATAGAATGATCACATGGATCATGTGACACTGAAGACTGGAGTAATGATGCTGAAAATTCAGCTATTTTATTGCAATAACATTTCACAATACAAATAAAGGTTTTTATTGGTTACTAAAGTTCCATGAATAATATCCATTGCACAAAAGGTTTTTATAGTGGAAAATGATTCTTTAGATTATTAAAATGTTCTTCACACACAAACACATTTCCATGTTTTATGTAGACTTCCCATAGACGCAATGATTATTATACTGTACAAACTGTATATTCGATCCCCCTACAGTAAACCTACCCATCACAGAAAACTTTCTGCATTTTTACATTGAAATAGTTCGAAACACTTCATTTAGTATGATTTAGAAGCCGTTTTCCTCATAGGGAAGAAATAAAATGTCCCCATAAGGTCAAAATTTACTGGTATTACTATCCTTCTGTAATAACCATCCATAACGTAGGGAATACCAGGTACACGCGCACACACACACACACACACACACACACTTTATTTTAAGAACTGTTCAATGAAAGAACCAAAAATGGTTCTTCTATGGGTGTTGCTGCAGACACACACACACACTCTCTTTTGGAACTTTATTTTTAAGCATGTATTACTGCTTTTACTGTATTTTTGATCAAATAAATGCAGCCTTGGTGAGCATAAAAGCCTTTACATTACATAAAAAAATATATAAAATCTTACCGACCCCACAATTTTGAACAGTAGTGTATATTCAAAAGAGCAAAGACATGCTCACAAGGATTTTACAGAATATACATTATTTCAAACTCAGCAGCTGTTTTGAATTGGTGTTTAATAGTAAGTAAATAATATTCTATAACTGATGACAATTTGAATCATATTAGTTTGATTGGCTTTTTTTGGTCTTCTGAGAGTACAGGCCACCCTTACTTTTGTTTC
The DNA here is from genome assembly GCA_018749465.1 of Paracanthobrama guichenoti. Lineage (NCBI taxonomy): Eukaryota > Metazoa > Chordata > Actinopteri > Cypriniformes > Gobionidae > Paracanthobrama > Paracanthobrama guichenoti. The sequence goes on from CM031953.1 coordinate 23,601,725, forward strand.
CACTCTGCCAAAAGCCATACACACTTTCATAGTATCAGTATGAAGATGTTTGACTTGGCCTGGACCAGAAGGAAGTTTAAATTCAGCAAAAATGTTCCACTTCACTGACGCTTGTTATTATTAAAGAACAAAGTTTTGAAGACTGTGCTGGAAGGGTTGAGCCTAAATACACTCTCAAAACAAAAACGTGAGGGAAGGGTTTGATTACATTTGACATACTTTTTCCATTCAGGTGTCCAATATGACATACTAATATAGTTTTGATTGTGACATGAGAGTCGAGGGAAGGTTTGCACTTATGAGAAGTCCCTTGAGTCCCTTACTAAAAAGGTTACTCAAAAGGACACCACAGGCAAAATTGCTACATCATCTTTACAATGAAAACAATGCCCTCCTTAAATAAACAAGCGCCTTAGGAAAAATGTGCCTCAGGAAATGGGAACGGAGGAGAAGTGGTTCGTCCGTGACACAAAGATTTTCAAAGTGCTGAATGCCTGAGACTAGCAGGTTTTCCGCGAGAGTTTCTGTCTGTATCCTGTGACATGTCGACGGCTAATTTACGGTCATGGACATCTAGGAAGGTGATCTCTGGTGGACCCTGGAGGTGATGGGAAATGTCCTATGTACACTCTGGTGAAAGCCTCCGACTGCTGGGCTATCACAACAGAGGCTAAGGGGTCACGGCACGGCAGAGGTGCCCGTGGAATTGTTCCCCTGTTTCCTCTGAGGCAGACGGGAAGGAATGCTAAAAGTGACAGAAGCCATTGTGTAGAAGTTCTATCCTTCGGCTACTCTCCTGCTGATGCATGTGTTTACCGCCCGCTGCTGGGTCTCTATAGTGCTGCCTCAGTGCTTGTCAATCCAACCTATGGGACCTGAAGAGTCTGCAATGTTGCTTTTGTAAAATGGTAAAGTTTATATATAGAATGACTTTTTTTTCACACCATTCATCCTATAAGAGCCAAAGCATGAGAGAAAGCCAACATTAGGGTTACATTTGGCACATGCTTTGGGTGCTATCTTGGCTGCATATGTTCTGTTTCCCAGGCCAGACAGGAAGGAAGCAGGATTAGGATTGAGTCAACATGTTCATCTATTTCGCCCAGTCGCTCTTCCTCTCCATTTACGCAAGCGCTCATCTGAGAATGAGGCGATTAGCTGCGGACAAACAGCACTGCGGTTTGGTGCGCCACACTTTCACCCGGCACCCCACACACACGCCCTCCCATGGGAATAAAATGCCAGATGGTTAACCCTTTCAGGACAGGTTGTGTCACCATGGGAAGGAGCTCATTCTGAGGGAGAGCTGGACCGACAGGTGTCACCGAGTCTACGGGGTCCCTGCTGACAAGACTCGTAAAATGACAGGCTCAAATACTTGAATAACTGCCCACGTTGACTTTAAGAAACGGTGAGACTGATGCAAGATCTGTCTAATGAGGGAAGAAAAACAAATACATAAATTTATGCTAGAAGTCTCTTTTCCAAATTACACTTTTTAAAGGAATAGTTCATCCAAAAACGTTGTTTAGTATAATGTACTCGCCCTCAGGTACTCAATGTGTTTCATTGAAAATGAATGGATGTTGTCAACCTAAAAAAGCCATTTGACCAGAACTTCTTGTCAGTCTGCGCTTTACTGTATGAAATAAAGAATTTATTACACTCAAAAAATGTAAGCCTTTTTCAAGATGTAAGCATTTTAATTAATAATAAAATTCTAACAAATTCAATTGAATAATCCTTATATATATTATTCATATTATTATTATTATAATTTTAAATTAGTAAAAAAACTAAAAAAATATTTTGTATAAATAAAATTTAACTTTTTTTTTTAAAATGTATGAATATGAATCACAAACTAAATGGTCCATTCCCTTGTTCCATTAAGATTTATACAAAAAGTTAAGCTCTAGTTTTTTACTCTACACTTTTATTAAAATTCTTAATTCACAATATGAATAATATGTAAGAATTATTCAATTAAATTTGAGAGAATTTAACTATTAATTGAAATGCTTAAATCTTGAAAAAAAAAAAAAAAAAAAAAAAGCTTAAGAAAAAGCTTAAAATTTTTGAGTGTTGTAAAAGATGAATAAATCCAAAGGTCAAAATAAAATAATAAAATAAAGGTACAATACAATAATAAAAAAAAAGAAGTATTAATAAAATACAAGTAAATTAAATTAACAAACATGAATTGAAGTAAATTAATTTAAGTATTGTTATTGTTATTTTTTTTCAGTAAATTAAATGAAACCATAAATAAATACATTAGACATAAGGGCGAGTAAATGAATGAGTTTCACAACTATGAACATGCCAGTTCGGTTAATATTCAAAGAGACTTTACCATAAGCTAGAAGAAAGCAAACAAGGTAATGGTTCATTTATCCATTTGGGAAATCAGCATAGGAGTGACTGTTACTTGGTAACATGCAATATGTTAGCTTGGGAAAGACCTGTAATCCTGAATGTGCTGCATGTGCATATAAAAATTTTTTTTAAAAATTAAACATTAACTTATAATATATGCATGTATTTTAATATGCATGCACTTATAATATAATAATGCACTTATTGCTAATGCCCTTATACATTATCTAATGATGATTGATTCTGACATCAGGATGCATGCCAGTATTCTGACCACACTGGAAAGAGGAAGGACTAGACAGACTGAAAGGAAGGAAGCAGGTCAAGATAAAGCGGATAGTAAGAAAAGGAGGCTGAGATCTAGGGTTAAAAGGTTTCACTGAGCCGATTTAGTGCCTCCCCGTATGCCTGTAATCGGCTGAGAGAGAGAGATTACCAACAACTTTGACTGTGACAGTGGAACATAAAAAAAAAAAAAAAAAAAAAAATTCCAAGACCCATTCCTGAACTGAGTGCAAACAGAAAGGTGCATGAAACTGACCAACAAATAAAGTGGTTCAAGTGGTTGTCACTCTCACTCATGGGGAGAAGACGGCAGAACCCCTTCCAACTCCAAATTATAATCAGCGAGTCAGTATTAAACACTCTTTTTGAAAGAGAGCAGAGCAGAGCCTGAAAGAAACGACGAAAAGAGAACCATTTAAATTACAGGTATGGAAAAATTCAGCCCTATGAATAGTTTACAGTACTGGAGGCGAATGAGGTAACCGTGCAATCAGACCTGGCATGGAAGGTAACTGTCAGATGATTTACAACCCAAGCCTTGCCAACTTCAAGACACAATGTTGAACAAATACTTCTGCGTATAAGGAATGATGTGTTGCTGTAGGGTCCACCCTCACGAAGACCTGCGAAATGAGCTTGCTGGCTCATTTTTGTTAAGAGTTTGAAAATTAGTAGGAAAGAGAGTGCATGACATCTTGAAACGTTCTTCTGGTTACGATCAGTTCAAAATGTACACTATAGAGTGTAATGAGTAATGAGCAATAAAACCTTTATAAACTTAAATAAAACAATATTTAAAAAAAGGCACTGAGTGAAAATCAGTTAGCAGTTGTATGGCAAAGTGTTGATTCATTCACAAGAACATAAAGACTCATTTGTCTTTAAATAATAGCCTAAATGCATTTGCAGAAAGTCATTATAGAGCATTACAATTCACTTTCCTGTTGTTTTAAATCTAGCTGGGTGGTTGAAGGTTCCTAAAAGCTGGTTTGATCAATGATGTGTAAGAAACAAGTTCATGACATTTTTTGATTTATCGATGCAATTCCCCAGAGCTTAAACTGGACTTGATGAACTCGCTTTACGTTCTCACCCAGAAACTTTGAATTGATATTGATTTACCATGTTGCTACACCATCAATTAAGGAGACTATTTAGTTATAAATGATCAATACCAGTCCTTTAGCTTGCTTATAAGTCAGCCAGTCCATTAGGAAACATTGACAATGCAGCAAATTCTCTCAACTAAAAAAATACCAGCATAGACCAGCATGCATTTCCATGCTGGTCTAGCTGGTGGACCATTGCCAAAAATGCTAGTTAACCACCACAGTCTTTCTGGTTAATCTGGTTGACCAAGGTTAATGCTGTGGGAACAAATGTTTGTCTAAAAGAGTCCTAACAGACAGTGTCTTCGAATAAATCCCTTCAATGACACACTCTGTGCGAGTCTCTAGCTGTGTTTTAGATATACAAAGCATCCCGATTAGCTTCCAGCGGGAGCAGGGTCGTAGGGTTATCATAGCACTGTGTTCAGACGTCCAGTAGACAGGCTGTCCAACCTCGTCCAGTGATAGTTCACCCAGCACTTCAACCTCATCCTCTTGTCTGCTGCAGATAAACAGTCTCCATCTCCATCAGCTTCAGCTCTCGATAACACCACATCAACCAGAACGCTGCAAGTGCCAACAAAACCAGAGATAAATGAGAGGATTTCTATGAGACTGATGTTAAAATTGTATCATGATGCCCTTGGTGGCCTCCTCAACCTCACCAATAACATCTCTGACACGGTTTGCGGTCTGCATAATGGACTCTCGCATAAGCGGACTGATGCGAAAGATTTGGCAGTTGCTATTGATTTTCTAAAGAGAAATGCAAACCAATCAAAGCTCTTGATTTTCTAACTCCATTAAACATTAGGACTGTATTTTAATAGCAACACAAATATACCCACTTTTAGTATATTAACATTTAAAAACAATAAAATAAATTAGCTTAGAATCAGAAATGCATAAAACACACACAATTTCATTTCCGAGGTAGTGTTTCTGCAATCATATGAGAGCAATATAATCCTCTTTATCCTTAAACTAAAACCCAAAGAAATGACTAAAAATCATTCCAGCATAAAACCTGATCTCTACATGCACTCCTCTCACAATTATTATTATTATTTTTAAATATCTTTCCTGGAAAGTTTGGATGTTCCAAATCCACTAGAAATCCTACTACAAGGCCAAGACCATGACATGTGTTTTATGAGGATTTCAGGCCTTTTCATTAAGTTTAACCACAATTGCGGCAGGTTATGTAGCTTTACAAATTAACTGTACAAAACATGTTGAGGCCATATTTAACCACCAAAAAAAAGAAAATTTTTTGTAATTCTCACTACTCTGAATTAGAATTCTCATTAAACTTTCAGTCACACCAAACTTACAGTTTTAAAAGATCTGAATGTTTTTTTTTTTTTTTTTTTTTTTTAATCAGTCCATGTCTAAATACTTTCCAACTTCAGTAATAAGAATGAGATCAGAATTGGGATAAATGTAGTGAAAATGTGGAGAAAATGCAAGTAAAATATAAAATTTAAACGCACCTTTAGATTGAGAGGTGAAATATTACACCGGTTCACTCATGCACATCCCATATTAGACAAAACTTTGTTCTGCACTCCTAGATTCCTATATTTTACCCCATATACTTCTTTACTCTCCAGTGCGATTTGGATACCCAACAAACTCAATTCCTCCCACAGAAGTGCACTTATAGGTCTGTTCTCAGGAGAGGGAAGCTGAGAAAAGAGAGCTCTCATCCATCATCAGAGGTCTACCCGGATTAACCAGGCCTCATAACTTCCCAGTGCCGAGCAGTGGTGTAAACCTTCCTTCCCCGCCTTTTATCATCCGAATCCCAACCATCCATTCTCCGTATCAGCCATTAGCAGTATCCTTGGGTTGACCTCAAACTTCCAATTAATAACAAAAGAATAAGCCAACACCACCTTATAAAATGCATGCACAGAGAAGGGTTTCATACAGATGTAATCTATTACCCAAGGTGCAATGGGAGTAGAATGGTAGCTATGAAAAAGAGGACAGAAAGGAACATGTAGGAGGAGATGGTGTGTCTATAAAAAAAAAATCTCTAGACTCATTTCAAGAACAAAGGAAATGGAAGCCAGGAGCATGGATTTTATGAGGGGGCAATTTCTTGTCAATATTGAGACATTTCTACAATAAATAGATTTTGAATTGTAGCGCATTATATATATTAAAGGAGTATCATCTAAAACAAACCAATTGCATTCAACCTTCTGCCTCCAGCAACAGCTAACCACAGTCAGGCCTGTCATATCCCAAAATATCTCCCCCAACTCATAAACCTCCAGCCCGAGGCTCAGGTCTCACACGTTTGGGGTGAAAGATAAACAGCGAGGGGAAAGAGTGACAGTCCAATAAATTAACACCTATCTTAGGAGCTCGTTTATCTTTAACATCTCTCCCCTACCAGCAATCTCAACCCTCACAAAATCTCAAACCTGTCAGTGCTCATTCCAGTTACACATGATTGACAGATGAAACACCCAATCAGGCTTGACTGGCAGGCAGGACATCCTAAACCATGACCTAACGGTTGACCTCTCACCTCTAGCAGTCAGGTTGCTAGACTGCCGTAAGATGAAGCCATGAGATACTGATGTATTTCCCTCCCCACATATTCAGAGTTAACGTCTCTGTTGAAAGGGAAATATTAGATTTTTTTCCATAGCTTCATACTTTAAGTTGCAAAAACATAAGCCAACCTTACACTTAAGTGAACGTCTTCACCCAAAAGGAAACCGTTGTCAACAAGTCAGTATGTGGTAAAACAACAACCAATCAGAGGCTTTGTAATTAAAAGCGAACTATGCTATATAATGAAGTACCTATGGCTAAGAATCTCCAAAGCCCATTGAGTTCCAGTGGAGGGGAAAATGAGCGTTGTTCCTAAATCTTGGAGGCAAAGATCTCTCTATCTGAATCTCTGGTCACGGTTCAGCAATATCAAGTGAAGAAGAACCTCCCTTTTTCTCACACTCCTTTGTGGTCTCCAAGTTTTTGAGAATTAAGCATAAAATGAGCGTAACCGTCTCCATTGAGAATGCCCCCTTGTCCAGCGAACTAGATTAATGAAATTCCCACACAGTGCCAAAGCGAACAAATACCTAGCGTCACTGAGTTAGCCATTAATACGGCTTGTTATTGTTGGCTTCATTTTTACAACAAAATGGCGAAACCCTCATAAAAGCTCATAAATTTCGATCACAACAGCAATATTGAAAGGCCACGTCAGGGTATTTACTCTGATTACTGTCAAACTGATCACTGTTAGACGAAACCTGAATATGTTTTTAATAACGGCCATGTATTTCAACTGAAAACTAACCAAGTTTGACTTTAAATTAGCAGGTTGTGAAGTAACTTGTGCAAAACCCCAAATCTCCCAAGTAATTTTTTTAATCGCAATATCAGCAAAGCTACCTGCAGCATCGGCATCTAATCTGTCTTACTATTTTCATGTTAAAATCTTGGCTACATCCTTCAGTTAAGATAGCAGAGTTTAGCCTCTCTTTCTCTGGGTGATATGCTAATCATATTTGGGAAAGAGCCAATGGTTTTTTTCCTCTTGTTTGTTGTGTTTCGCTAGACTTTTCTTCTGCAGCTCTTCCAGAGATAACAGTGTGCCAAAACAGGGTAAAAGAGAGAGACCGCTGAGGTGCCACCCCATGAAGTTCAGCAGAAAACATTTTAATTGCTTTAGCAATTAAGCGAGATGAGTCAAAAACCAAGCATGCCTGAAAATTCCCACAGCAAGACGTTAATCTACCTCCTCGGGCAAAACTGTTCCTCAATGGAACAAGTCAGCGAGAGAAGGAGGTGTTTCGTATTCTAAGAGAGGAGAGCTGCACAAAATAGAGAAATATTTATTTTTTTTAAAAGACAACAAAAGTTCTGTGTTAATCTTCATCAAACAGTAAATCCCTCTGTGTTTATAGATTCAAACATGAATTTCAATCTGCAAAATTTTGCTGAACCTATTATTCAGTCAACGTCATCAAGAAAATGAACTAAATGTTTTAAAGACAGCATTATGGTTTCTACTTGACAAGTTTCTAGATGTTGGTTATTCAGTTATTCTAACAGAGCTCAAATGTGCAAATTGTGATGCTTCTGTATATAAATACACAGTATAAACTAGAAAGGAATAATCTAAAAAGATGTCTACCAAACATCTAATGAAGATATTCCAGTTGCTGCCATGCACTGCTGCTCTTTGCATGTGCACTACACACACACACACACACAGACACACACACAGACACACACACAGACACACACACACACACAGACACAGACACACAGACACAGACACACAGACACACACACACAAAATCTGGGTGGTACATTAGAGAGAGGGGAATGGTATCAGTCTCCAACATCTTGTTCGACAGATTACAGCACAAAGCATTTCATTAAAGGGATTAAGTCGTAATTCAATCCTCCATGGATTCACTGCAAGCTCTGGCTTATGGATCGTAAATCCCAGTCTTTTGGCTGAGCATCTTTAAAGCGCGTTTTCTTTTAGCCTACATACAATATGAAACATAAGACAATATGGGTGTATTCCTTTACCAGCTTTCCTTAGAGACATGAACAAAAATCTAAATTGACCATTTACTGTCCATGTCTTAATGTGCTAAATTAAGGCCCCAATATACTTCAAACGAAATTGAAGAACAAACTAGCATGATAACATTTTGGAAAACAATTATTTGGAGTTTGTTTCGGGAGTTTGAAACCACTTTCTAAAGCAAACTTTCCAGAAAAGTTGACCAAAGCTGCCAAACTCCTTCATACAACCATTGGTCTGTGGCGATTACATAATAGGTGTGCTCTGAAGCTCTGCCTTCTTTTACTGTGGAAATCTTCTCCGGTTAATTTCTTCTGTTCTGTCTGTCGAGGTCAGACTTCTACAAGTGAAAACATGAACACACTGGAGAGCTGCTTTATAGTAGAAAATTAACTTGTATTTCTAATTGAAAGAGACACTGACTCATGTTTAATAATTTAAAGCTGCTTGCTTTTAAACAAATCTATTGTATAAAGTACTCCATAAATGAATGTGATATAACTTTACTGGAGTGCGAATTGTAAAGGCTGTGCAAACATCCACATCACTATGACCCGACACCTTCTTAACTGCTGTTTTCTTTGGTGGCCAAGAGAGCTCAATGTGCTGCAGCTGAAGAAAAGACATGCAAATAGAAAAAATTAAATAATCAAATTAAGAAAACATCTTCATCAGTTTGACAACACGTGCTGCAAATACTCACAATGCAACCAAATACAGAAACGCCCTGCAATATAGAAATGTGTTGCAAATACTCACAACGCAACCAAATACAGAAATGCGCTACACATACTCACAACACAACCAAATACAGAAACTTGCTGCCAATACTCACAACACAACCAAATACAGAAACACACTGCAGATGCAACGCAATCAAATACAGAAACTTGCTGCCAATACTCGCAACACAACCAAATACAGAAACATGCTACACATACTCACAACACAACCAAATACAAAAAACGCCCTACAATATAGAAATGTGTTGCAAGTACTCACAACACAACCAAATACAGAAACATGCTACACATACTCACAACACAACCAAATACAGAAACATGCTACACATACTCACAACACAACCAAATACAGAAACATGCTACACATACTCACAACACAACCAAATACAGAAACTTGCTGCCAATACTCACAACAACTAAATACAGAAACATGCTACACATACTCACAACACAACCAAATACAGAAACGCCCTGCAATATAGAAATGTGTTGCAAATACTCACAACACAACCAAATACAGAAACATGTTACACATGCAACACAACCAAATACAGAAACATGTTACACATATTCACAACACAACCAAATACAGAAACATGTTACACATATTCACAACACAACCAAATACAGAAACTTGCTGCCAATACTCGCAATACAACCAAATACAGAAATTTGCTGCAAATACTCACAACACAACCAAATACAGAAACACCCTGCAATATAGAAATGTGTTGCAAATACTCACAACGCAACCTAATACAGAAACATGCTGCCAATACTCACAACACAACCTAATACAGAAACATGCTGCCAATACTCACAACACAACCTAATACAGAAATGCGCTACACATACTCACAACACAACCAAATACAGAAACTTGCTGCCAATACTCACAACACAACCTAATACAGAAACATGCTACACATACTCACAACACAACCAAATACAGAAACTTGCTGCCAATACTCACAACACAACCAAATACAGAAACTTGCTGCAAATAGCACAGAAATGTTTAAAGGGGACCACAACAACTGACAAACCTGGGTGGGACTGCTTGATTGTTCACAACCTACTCGTCAGTGGTGTTGTCACTGAAAGTTTACATTGTGAATATTTGCAGTGCGTTTCAGTATTTGGTTACGTTGAGTCTTTTTGCAGCATATGTGTTGTCGAACTGATTTTTTTCATAATTTGCTTAAAATGTAATGGCTTCTTCAATCCACTTCATAAAATATCTAATCTTTGTCTGTTTAATTTGCAGTGAAAATACTGTTCTACTGTGAGACTTCTGACTGGCTATGGGAGAAAACGGTCTTAATCAAATCAAAATAATAAACGTGTGAACTCTAAATCAAGTTGGACTCCATCTGGGAACAGATCTTTAGTCCAAAACCAACCCTCTGTTACTGCATACAGCCGAGCCATTATAAGCACAACTGGAAATAATACAATCACCTACAGAGAGACGTAGCGAGAGAAACAAATTGAAGTCTATGTTGAGAAGTGCATGGGCCTGAGATGACAAGTTTTAAACACATCATATTTTCCAGCGGTTTCCGTGACCATAGGTTTGACAGTTGCGCGTGATGTGATGACCATTAAACAGTACTGGACTTGCATGCCCTCTTAACCGTAGCTTGTCAAAACTAAGAACCGAATCATAGAAGAGGTCATCCATCTAGCTTCACTTTAAGTTTCCAGCAATTAATTCTGTCACAGAGTAAAGAGCGGTGAAGACCTTGGCTACAGTGGACCAGCCACAAGATCAGTGCTTTTTCCTGCATGCTAATGAATTGCCATAAATCAGAACAGATGAAGGCAGTTAAAGTCACCTCTCAGCTGTTAGACGTCGTCGACTGATGCCAGCTCTGTAACTCCAAGCAAATTGTTAGTTTTTTCCAGGGCTGAACAGAGACCACTTTGGCAATGCACGCTGGCACATAACCGTGAGAGGGCTGTGATGCAGGTCTGTCATGGCTGGACAAATGTCTCTTGATCTAGAGCAGGTTTGGGCTTCAGGTAAGAGATTTTTGGCACAAGTGCATGTTATACTTTGATTAACATAATCAGTAATGACACCATGACTTGGAAACTTGCTCAAGCAAAACATGCCTCACCGCCACCATAATAATAATAATAATTTTAAACACATTCACACTTTTCAAATCCTAACTAAATAACTGGTTCTAATAACATCAGATCTAGCTACATGACATGTAGCGTAATGGTATTCTTCAGATACCCACCAAATGGAAAAGAAAATGGCGTTCACAGGTAAAGTAAATTAAGTTTGCTAAAATACATAGAATATTAAGATCAACAGTTAGAGAAGTTTGAAAGAGAAGAAAATGCAATAGTGGCACAACAACTTTAGTATTATTAATATTAAAAATATCATTAATTTAATTTATTAAAAGTGTAAGTTATTTATTATTATTATTAATAATAATAATAATAATTGTTGTTATTGTTGTTATTATTATATTACTACATAACATTTTAATATTTTAATCATTATTAAATAGCATCCTTAATACAAACAAAAATGTATTTTAATAATGTAGTAGTAGTGTATTCATTTTTATTCATAATTAGTATTTATTATTAAATTATATAATTTATAATTTATAATTATTAAATAACATTCTTAATACAAACAAAAATGTATTTTAATGTATTGTTGCTGTTATTAGTATTAGTATTAGCAGTAGTAGTATTTTAATTTTATACTTTTTTAAAACAAGCAATATTTATTAATTACTACTCAAATTATTATAATAATTATTATTATCATCCGTAGTAATAAATAAAATGAACAATATTGTTACAATATCAACATCAAACTATATCTACACTTTTGTCATTTATAGTTACTTATATAGGCCACTATAGCCAAAATTACTATATTACTAGTAATTATAGTTTAATTTTAATAATAAATTACTACTGCTGCTGCTACTGCTACTGCTACTGCTACTACCATTATAATAATATACTGGACCAAAATGAAAGCGTTCTAAAGTGGTCCGATTATTATATGTCTCAGGGATCATTTAAAGGGCAATGAGGAACTTATGAACTCAGCCTTAAAGAGACATAAACACACATACATGAGAACAAACCTTGCCTGGCCTTTTAAAAGGAGTTCCTCTGACCTTTATTTTCCCCTGGAGTGTCATTAGAAGCTGCGGAGTCTCTGCTCATCATTGTTTATCTCTACACTGCTAATTAGTTCCAATCAATTAACGTTGCTCAATTCTGCGTCACTGGGACAAGCGTTGCTCTTTTAGCTTCTATGCATGACGACCATTATGAACACTTTAGTTCTGAACCATCACTAACACCATATTTTAACAAGGTGCAACACAAATCAAATCTCTATGATTTACATATTTTTTTATACCTTAACCAGTCACAACATCAGAATCCCAGAAAGACAACTTGACCCTCGAAATTCATCACATTAGACCAAGTTAGAGCAAAGTGACATTATTATTTCCGTTGGGTGGGCTGGTTTGTGATTTCCACATATTGTAAAAAGTGAGTCATGAATATGATGCAATATGAAAAAAATTATTTCTGAAAGCGCTGGGATATTTAAATTGCCCATCATCATCAGTGCAGCTGTTCTACTGGCTAATTGATGGAGTTATTAGTCATTTCTTACAGAAAATAAACCAGAAGAAGTGGGTGATGACAATCATAATCCCGCGGCAGCGGTCACACACTTACACGTTCACACAAATGCAATCCCTGTGAGTCAGGATATGTTCTTAATGGCAGTGAGAATAAAAATGATGGTTTCCACACACATCTGGAGCACAGCCTGATTATACACTTGCTTCACGACACCCAAGAGTCACCAGCACACATTTACTCAACAGCAAGAATATAGACTGTTACTCAACGCTCACATTAACACGTGTGTGCATGGAAGATAAATTCTAAACATGTCCAAACAGGATCGACGTAGCAGCAAGACTGCTGATGCATCAACCTTAGGGTCTGGGGGGAAATCTGATTCCTACTGTATCCCCATCCTGGACAACCACACAAACACACACACACCATAGCAAATTCAATTCCTGCCCCCTTCTATGCACGCCACCCTGCAATCTCTCTCTGCTCTCCTCTTTGTGTGTGCAAGTCTACTGCTGTCTTCCCCTCACTTGTACTCATCCCACGTTGTGTTTTCCACAGAAAGGAAATGCAAATGTGCCGTTTCGCCACTTCTCTGGGAAACGCCACAGGGCGCCTGGATAGAGAAATTAAACTAAGTCGCCTTGATGCATGCAGCAAAGTGGCAATAAACTATTCATTAACAACCATTCAGACGCTAAGCGGGGCAACAAGTGGTCAAGTTAAGAAGTTAAACAGGGACTTTATTTGGCAAAACCTCCCCTGGGCTTATATATTTACAAAACAAAAGAGCTCCTTTGACGGCTCTTGCGGAGCAGTGCACCTTGCTTGGGGGGAAACGGGCTCGTGTGGATGAGACTCGGAATAAAGTGCGTTTACCTACTGAGTGGCTTTGCTTTGATGTGAGAGGAGTGGGTAAAAACAAACACCATCAGAGAAAAGGCCCATCATGTTGCATTCTGAGGGTCTCGACCAGTAGATGCATGCTCTGTGTTCTGAAGGAGATTGGAGGGGAAATGGCAAGCATGCAAGCCCTTCTTAAAAAAAACAATTGAGAAAGTTGAAAATCTTTCCTTACTTTGGTAATATGGTACATCTCGAGTGGAACCAAAATAGTTATAAAGTTCAGGCAGATTAATTGGACAAGGTATGGCCATTTGGAAATTATCTACATTCTACATCAATCATTTAAAAAAAAAGAAGAAAAAAAACACCACACATCACACCCTGCTCTAGATATTGGCCACTAAAATACACATTGGTAGACTACTAATAAAAAAATAGTTATAAACTGGCTTGAATTTTGAGAAGATATTTCCCCATCAGATATTAAAAAGATCTTGATGCTAGTTCAATGGCGTATGTTGTCTTAGTTCAATATGAATGAGTAAAATAGAAATATATGGAGGACACAACTAAATTGAAATGAATATGATTATTTGGTGATTTTACCATTTTAAAGCTACTGTACTAAATTCAATCCATTCAAAAGTTCACGACAAATGAGTCACACACACAAATAAGACCAGGGACAATTATTAGAAAATTAAATTTTACTTTGAATTTGTGCCTTTTATGCCCCACATACCACTAATTCAGACATTACAAATGCTGCATGCTCTTCAGATTTTTTTTTTTTTTTAAATGATCAATGGCATTTATTTTGAAGTTTCCTTTCTACACAAATTCTGCTATCCTCCTATCTCTCTATACGTTCATCAGTTAGAGGTTAATGTGTATGTGTAAAGTGTGTTTGTGTGTGTGTGTGTTGCTCTGTGGCACACTGTGCAAGGCACTCATTGACGGAAAATAAAGGCCCAGTGCCAGTCACAAGCCCACCCCCAGATCTCCCAGAATGTGAATGAACTGCTGTGAATGGAACGATGAACCCACACAAATGCCCTCTCACCACTCACGCCCGCCCGCTCGCCCTCCTTATGTGGAAGAACGCAGGGGCGAGACGAAACAACAAAAACAACAACAACAAGGGATGTGTGATGCCCCGCCCCGTTTTCATTCCGTCCCTTTGCACCCCTAGGTCTGAAATACGCCCCCGTCTCCTGGCCAATTCCACAGTCCACAGGGAACTTAAAAAGTTGATCTTCTCACAAAGCCATACCTCCACCCTATTTTCCACCAGGAACAGGGGTGGATTGTGGGTGGAGGGTCAGTGGTGGAGAGGGAGGACCTGGCACAGCTTCAATGAGAGCAGATGAGAGCTCATCTCCTTCCATGACAATTACCACCCACTCGAAAAGCATGCAGTGTCGGGTGACTGAAGAACGCGAATCAGCATTTCAATGAAGGCATCAAAGGCTCCTGACGCAAGGGCGGACGATGAGTTCCACACTTCACAAATTTTGTGTCCTCTCCACACCAGTATTAGCTGAAATGCTGGGGATTCATTGAGAAGAAGATTAAGTAAAACAGGAGGGTCAGAAAACATCCTATATTATACCAGCGGTTTGACCCAATTATGTCACTAACATTAACTGTCGTCTTGGTTCCCAGTAACTCATTGACTCGACTCATGAAAACTTATAAAAAGGTTTTTCATGTTGCATGGTTTAAATCAACTGAGAAATTAGCATTTTTTTTAGGCATTCACACTGTAAATCAGCAAACTGAAGTGAATCCAGATAATCACTAGAATCTAAATCCTAATATGAAAATATTTGAGATGAGCAGATCTAGTGAGTGAATGACTGACAGCGTGCTGATTAATGATGCCCAGCTCATTAAAGCGCACGCTCTTGACCCCATCCCACAGAGAGGTCAGAGCTTCTCCAAAACTTCACAGGAGGACATTCTGGGAAACTATGCCAAACTCTGAATGATACTGAACTGTAGACATTATAAGGGCACATGTTCTGCCTTATATTTTGCAATAAAATTAATCAAACAATCTGTGCAATAAAATGTCTTGTAAACCATGTGAATTCTACATAAAAAAATTAAAAAAAAACCATCTAGTTCTGCACAAATTTCTCATTTTCAAATGAGAAAATCCATTCAGTTCTATGGGCCCCATCATACACCCGGTGCAATGCTACGCCATTCTCATTCAGGATTTCTTTATGCTTATCAAATTATGAAATCCCAATTATACACTAAATGTATACAAAACTCACAGACATGGTCTAAATTATGGCTCAAACTGGATATGAGAGACAGTCCTCTGGTCAAGACCTGATTAAGACACTAAATCACCTCTCACCCCCCCACTGAGCAGTCTCAGCTCATTTTCCACTGCCATTCCCCACACACACACACACGGCACAACAACGTGTCAGTAATAATCACACACTCTTAATCCCACTAGATCATTATTCTATCCGACACTTTAATCTGAGAACGATAGCATTAGATCTAAATATACTCCATTTTAATCTACAGTTGAATTCAGAGCCACAGGCAGCCCACATAAAAAGTCAGTTTTCTAGGCAAGTGATTTCTGATTTTCAGTATTTGGTAATTTGCTGTTGTTGGTGGTTGCATAGTTCGTTTGTAGGTCTTATTTCACAGGACAAGTAAAACATGAATATGATTTCCTGAGTCACTCTTTAGTGTGGCACATTAAACAGAAGGAATGAAATAAAGAAGTGTGGAGTGGCATCTCTGAGTGTTCCTGCTGAGGAAAGATCCCAGGTTTAATCACAGCTGAGCTCTGACAGACGGCGAAACCCGAAACCCCCAGAAGCGCACAGGTGAGAGTCCAGAAGGGAGGCCATGGTAAACTCAACATCACTCTTCCTGTGAGAGCTAAAAGTGTGCACTGCTGCCGCCCCAAGAATTCAGAGCATTCAGCCTCTCTGAGATTCCCCCGTGCCAATGGATCAGATGAGAGAAGAGAAAGGAGAAGGGAATTATGGGGAAAGAGAGAGTGAGAGAACCAAGACAAAATGCAAGGGAAAAAAATATATACATAGGGGCTAATAATCAGATGGTCATTATAACAAAAAAAGTGTTTTGTATCACACTGAATGTGTTTATTTTGTGATAATGACCAGTTGACTGTACATAACCCCTCTTATTTCATGGTTACTAACCAAATAAACACAACTGATTGAAATACTGACCAAAATTAACTATTGATTTGAGTTTAAATTATTTTTTTATGCGAGCACAAAATACAGGATATTTAAACTAGCACAGCTGTGTAGAAAATCGGTTGCCTGGGACAATATACAAAAATATTTTACCTCAGAATGCAGTGACTGACCAATCACAATCAAGTAGGCCAATTCCAAAAGAGCATACGGTCACCTATAGTTTGTCCCCTCAAATGAATAAACACATCATTAAGTGAGAATCCATATGGGAGTTGTCCGTGTATGTGCGCAAGTACGACACACTTCATCCTCACCAGGTGTCCACATAAACATCAATCTCCTGCATCTGCGGACAGACCAGCAGTAAATCCATGTCCCAAAATGAGAAATGAGGACCACCCATGTGACTTCTGATATGCAGATGCACATTTAAATCTGCAGTGTTGGACACATCTGACTGTATGATATGACTAGAAGCATCCGGTGCCAATAAACAGGAAATCTTCCCAAATATAAAAGCTCAATCATCATTTACTCACTCATGTCATTCTAAACCCATATGAACTGATGGAATAAATCAAGACAAATTATTTTAATAACCACTCTTAGTCAAGCCATTTTAAAAAGAATGAAACCGGGGTTAAAAAAAAAAAAAAAAAAAACGGGGTCATATTTCACCCAAAAACAACAAAAATATGAAAATACTTTCAGCATAATGAAAATTAAGGATTTGCATTTGCATTGCAGAAATTATTCTCATTGCATTCCAATGACTGTAAATGTAATTAAAATGGCAGTAAAATAACATTTAGTTGTATTTTTACTACATTGTAATATTTTAAGTAAAAAAAAAAAAACATTTAAATAGTAAAAAGAAATATTTTTTAAAGCTATGGTATTTTGTTTAGCATAAAATGCAGTACTACCAATATTAAAATGATACTTTGCAATTTAAATAAATGATTAAATAATATTTCCTTTGCATTACAGTATTAAGAATAGGGGGTGAGGTGCTTAATTGTCATTCTAAAAATATTATTAGAGATTCCATGCCTTTGGCAGAGAGATTCATTATATCGCAGCACTCAGAAGCCTCTCCCTCTATCCACAGTCACGCTGAACCGGCTGACCTGAAACTTGTGTGAAAGGGCGTGATAATCCGCTGACCTCACTCTGAGCGCTCGCAGTGCATGCTCCGGTTTGTGAGTGGTTTTTTTTTAGGTCCAGCTGCTGCCCATGTCCTGATGAGATGCAAACGGGCTGCATTACGATGCAGCTGCGCGGATTAGAGCAGAGGTTTGTGGGAAAGAGTCAAGACATCATCATCATATCATCACTCCAGATTAATGAACCATCCCGGAATATTGTCAGATACACTGAATGTGGGACAATGGTGTTGAGCAATCAAAATTGCTCATCAAATTCCCCTGTTTTAGAGCAGTTCTGTGCAGGTAAGCAGAATCTGATCCGTCCATGAAGCAGCTCAAAGCAATTGTTTATCAATAGGACTGATTGATATACCATTACAGCCTTTTTATTATATAAATAGTAGCATTGTAATACATGATAAATGGCACGCAATAACTTTCAGACAGTAAATCAGTTGGGAAATGAATCAAAAATACATACTCTAAAGCCATTTTTGCTACAGGTGTTTTATACATAAAAATAAAAAAACAACAACATTAAAATCTTAACACTTTCATATGCACAAATCACAAGGCAAGGAAGAATTAACACCATATTTAAATGGTCACATAACGCACATTGACAACACAGCAATATTGTTTACATATAATACATATAATATAATAATTATATATAAAATAAAAATAAAAAACAAGATTAGATGTTCTTGAAAGTGCCCTGTGATTGGAAGGACTCAGAGGACTTTACCCAGAGCAGCTATTTTAATACAGGACTATGACCTGGCCCATTTTGTGCGTGGAGGGCAGGAACACCCTCACAGGGTTAACAGTCTCACAGTCTCGAATGCCAAAGGCCCTCAAAGTGAATTGGAGCCTCCAGTGTTGCAAGACAGTGTTTTCCTGAAATCCGAACAGCCTCTGAGGAAATGGCTTTGATGGAAAGAAAGAGAAAAAGAGCTAGAAAATAAGAAAGAGGGACTCTTCCAAATGACTCTTTTCCCCTTATCATCCATCTGTCTATTCATCCTTATCAGATCTCCTCTTGAGATCCTCATGTGGTCGCAATGCCAGGTTTTCAATGATCATTACCCCTCTCAAATACAATGCGTCCAGTGTTCCTCCTATAAAAGCGGATACTTAAAGGCCTGGAGAACAAATCACTCTCGACTGACTTCATTTCAAATGACCTGATTTTACATGACAGCACAGAACTGTTTATAGAGATCGGATGACATCAGACACATTAGAGGGAGATCACGGACCGCTGAAATAAAAAGGAACTCAATAGCGCAGCTACAGAAACGAAGTCCCATCTTTTAAATAAAACAGCCAATGAAAAAAAAAAAATATTTACTCTAGAACATGCATGTGCATTAGCTGGAAAGACACCTGGAAATATTTTTTTGTGTTGTGGTGTAGCTACCTAGATATATGGCTCCACTGGTAAAAATAACTATTCCCACTTGCCCATAACCTGTCCATATGCAGTTCTGTTTTCATCACATAAGTGCTGTTTCCCTTGCCGGCAGATACATGCTTAATGGTCTTAGCACACTAATTATAGTGTATTAAGGCTATATTTGTTATTGTTGTATTGAGTGTAATAGTCAATGAGACGTGTAATGTTCACCACCACTTTGGCCGAAACCGACACCTCAAAGTAGTTATTTTACGGAATTAAAAAATTATATTTGTGGGCAACTATAAATGCCACATGTTTGGCATATAGAGGTTAACCACATAAGCAAAAACAAGCTGAGACTGACTGGTATGGGGCTCCCTGGTTTTGTCCAGTTTCCAAGGTCTTCTAAATGTGTCAACTTGTATTTTTAAATGTATAAAGTATGTGTACATTATGAAAATAGTAAACTGCGTCACTCAAAGACATGACAATCATCTATGGAATATTTCAGAACATATGTGGGGGTTTTCAAAGCAATCTAAAGTAGAATCTATAAATAGGTAGCTCCACCCCCAAACTCACACCACTGGAGGAAAGCCACTACCATTTTTTCTGATTGGCTGACAAATTTTTTGGTTGGCTTTTTCTCCTTGGGTTTACTTTTGCTTTAAAATGTAATAAATCTGCTTATCTGTGGCATAAAACCAGGATATGTACATGTTGCTATCTGTTATCCTTCACAATTCAATAAATAAATACAGAAATGACCACTGGACTGTTAACCCAATCTACCCATAATTCATTCACATTGTCACCTGGCAATGTCTTCTCAAACTGGCTTTATTTGCAGCAAAAAAATAAAAATAAAACAATTCTCAGCAGAAAATCTACTATGATTCTGTGCCAAGATGATGTCACCTGTAGAATACCATTTACCTGAGCCAAACTGAAACAGGCAGCATATTTCACATGCATGTCATTAAAAGCTTTGAAGTCAACTTTGAGCTCTGGTATTGCATCACAACAGTGTGAGCTCAACGGTTCCGCCTGTGAATTCTCATAGAGCGAGAACTTAAACATTTTAGGACATCACGATTTTACACTTATCCAGACAGAGCCACGTTAACTTACTCTAATCAGTCCCAGACACTTTTAGAAAAGCAGCAATGCTGACATCAGATTAGCGAGTTAAGCCAAACCTAGTCAAAGCACCCAGTGGGGTGTGTGTGTGTCCGTATAGTTGAAGGGGGTCAGAACCCCCTGGAGGGAGGCTGGCGACACAGACTCCTACGGCTCTAAATCAATTGTGCATGCTGGGTCACCTTTCAATGTTGGGGACAAGACGTGGAATTAAATCTCACATTCAAACAGCATCAATTTACATTAAATGTGCTGTGATTGTGGTCGATAACCCCCCGTTGGCTCAGAAATTAACTTATGCATGCAATACGACATCTGGATGCGGTCAACGGTTTGATTGATCATCACTGAATCAGTGTCATCCCATTTACCATGGCAATCCCTTTCTACACAGACCAAACAGGATTGGGTTTCTCCAAAACTGATATGGAAAAGGTACCACATCTGCCATTGGTTTAAAAACCCTCACTGTTGGCATCATGGGATATTTTCCTGAGGGAAACAACCTTGACGAAGTTCAATACAAGAGGGAAGGAAGTTGCAAAGCTCAAAGAACAATTAAGATGTTTTTGATTTACTCTCCTAGTGGGGTGGAACCGCTTTACTAGAAAAGTGAGCAGCTCTCGTGTGAGGGGGTCGTAACTCTTGACCCCTAAAGTGCGTTGACAGAGCAATTTGATTTAAGGCATCTTAGACAGTCGGACATACGACTAACTGAGCAACAAATATGAGCTTCATGAGCCTTAAATGTGCTCAGTTTGGCATGCTATACTTCTGTTACAGAGTTCCTGAGAATAATAGCACTGTAAAGTCGAAAACCTGATAACGTATCTAAGAGCAGTCAACGTATTGACACAGCCAACTTAAACACAGACTGGTTGGGTTTTAGATCTTCAAAGCTCTGAGAACTATTCAAGTTTTATAGAAATGATTCAATGATCATATAATGCACACAGACTGAACTCAGTCTAAAAACGGGCATGGGTTTGACAATAATTAGCACATTTCTGTGTGTGCTGTGAGGTGTTATGGGGCAAAAAGAGTAGGCCTGCAGTTTGGGGTGGACGGCAGGTGCTGTCTTATGATGAGGTTTGCAGTCACTCTCCAAAACCAATTAAAAGCGCTAAATGG
Organism: Paracanthobrama guichenoti; assembly: GCA_018749465.1. NCBI lineage: Eukaryota > Metazoa > Chordata > Actinopteri > Cypriniformes > Gobionidae > Paracanthobrama > Paracanthobrama guichenoti. The sequence goes on from CM031953.1 coordinate 23,623,326, forward strand.
GAGTTTGGCTGGAGAGCTCTGCGACCGCAGAATCCAAATATCGCTGCAAGTAAGCAACGAATCAGCTTTTTCCTAAGAGAGCCCACAAAATTACAAATCTATGACCCTTTCAACCATAACCACATTAGATCCTGTTGGTAGCAATATATTATATGTACAATTTACACATCAGGGAGCTAAAAGACGGCGTCATGTGAAGAGGCGGGGGTTCTAGCACAGCACAGCTTCATGAGGTAAAGCGATTCCTGACCAATATTTGAAATCCTTCAAAAATGACTGGATCTACAAACACGCTCAGTGGAGTGTTAAATCCATCTTGATTAAAGCGGAAAAAAGCCTTGAATAACGAACTGTGCCGGGCAGCTTTTGTAATTAAGTCCACCAGCACATTCTAGTCTGGGAAACAGAGGGTTTGGCAAACAGGGGAATTGCGTGGTCCCTTCCCTGAAATGGCTAATCGCAGGATGGATCTCAAGCAGTGCAAACCTGGGGCATATTGATGTGCATGGCTGATCTAGACAATTTAACTCCACAAGAAGAAAAATCCCTAGATGCAGCCTGGCCAATTGAACTCTAAAAAATAAAGCTTCTTTAATGGTTTTTGCAACACATTAGGTTCAGCGAGAAACATTTTTCACAGCATAAGGTAACAGAGTTTGCTATATGGATCTTTTGGTTAAAAAGTTTAGTGTGAAGAACATTTTATATGAATCGAAATAACTTATTCCCACTATAAATTGTGTTTGTGCAACATTCCATGGATGTTAAAGGTTCTTCATGGAACCATAGATGCCAATAAAAACCTTAATTTCAAAGAGTGTGCATTATGGTTTTTCATTTCATATCAGAATGGAACTGACTTTAAAAATAAAAAGGTGCTCTAAACCTTTTAAGAAGCTTTATTTGTAAAAATAAATAAATAAGTGTAAATCTGTGAGAGAGTTCAGGGCCTGTGCTAAAACAGTAGGCTCATCTGCCATAATTTCATCACCAACTTCTCACATCTCCTGTTTTGCATCTGCTATTGATTATTTCAGAAATGTGCTTAAAAACATACTCCCGAAATAACTTTCTGAAAATTCTCTGACCTGTGTTGAAGTTTCGGAATAATTGTTTCTTCAACTCTTGTTTGTGTCTTTAATTACTCTGACACCGAATGAAAGTGAACGCAGCTGGGTGAAAAAAAACAACAAAAAACTGAGACGTTTGACGGGAAAGCCATTAGGAACAACACAGAGGTTTTTTTTTTACTCATTCGGCGTGTGGTTAAACTGGAGAATCCGTCTACGCTGTGAATTTCCCACCGAACCTAAAGCATTTATCAACTCATCAAATTCAGTCATGAAAACCAGAAGGTAGCATGTGAGAAAAGTATACTCCAGAACGCTCACACGGTTCCTCCAAACCACAGCCCACACAAATGGAGCTGCAATCCCTGAAAGAAAACCAGAAGCAAATCAAGAGAAAGCCAAACAGAAATGCTCCCTTACCTTTGAAGGACAAGAAGACCCTGGGGGCGTTCTGAGGTTCGCTGTCCAAACCCAATGTCAGGACAGATAGAGCCAGGAGAACCTGGACTGACCAAGGACTGCCCAACAACATGGTGCATCCGTTGAAGTCAGAAAGACACAACAGCAGAGGCCACTGGGGAAAATAAACACATAATTGTAAATTATGTGACTTCATATACGGCTTTCCAAAGGTGAAGCATGGCACAAACAAATAAAGTTAATTTCTTTGGGTTACTGAGTGTAAAAAAGCACTGGTCTGTATTTAAATCACTGTCATTCTTCAAAGCACAACACGCCTCTTTTCAATGTAAATTAGGTTGATTATAGTTTGCACCTTATTCACAAAACTCACTGCTGCTTTCCTTTAGGCTGCACACAAAGCAGATGGCAAGCTTTTCTAAAGAAATATTAGTGTACATTCTCTATTGATGATCACAACTTATCTAATGAAGACCAAAAGATGAAGAAGAAAAATATGCGATGAATTGTCCCTATAGTTCACCCAAAAATAAAATTGTCATTACCTCAAGTTGCTCCAAACCTGTATGAGTTTCTTTGTTCGGTTAACACACAAGAAGATATTTTAAAGAGTGTTGGTAACCAGACAGTTGATGGAAGCCATTGACTTCCATAGTAGGAAAAAAAACATGGAAGTCAATGGGTACTGTCAACTGTCTGGTTGAAAGTTTATTTTTGGGTGAACTATCCCTTCAAAGCAAAAGCCAATGTCATATCTGAAATCTTGTTCGCCTGTATGTATTCCAAATACTTTCAAGTTCTAGTTCTACCTCTGGGATCCCTGGTTTAATAAGAGAAGCTAAGAGGCCTTTCACAGTAAACATTCCACCAAAATATAAGGGTTTGGTTACATTTGTTTGAAACATACAGCACAGGGATATTCCCCAAGGGAGTATGTTGACAAACCCCACTGCTGCCACATAGTCTATCTTTTTCACATGGGCAGGAACAAGGCTGCCACCCATAGAGGGGCTGCGCTCATGTTGCTCAGTGGTGGCGTGACATAACCTTCAAAACCTAAATCTGTGCAGATATCTGAATCAACAAATACTGTTCCCAAACCCACATAGTACTGACGTCGATTACAAGTGTATATGCATATTTTTTATAAAGGACGAGCAAACATCTCAGAACAGAAAAGTAGTACTGGCGGAAGACGATCGGTCCAAGAAAGCGCTGCCTGGCCGCAGAGCGTTTATGAGTGGAAGCAGCTGTTTAAACCTCAGCTATTTGCAGGCAATTTGTTAACTGTCCGGCTGTTTATCTAAATTCTCTGCCTCTTTACCTCACACAAGCCAGTGAAATTAAACAACAATTATATGAACACAAGTGCACACAGACACAGTTGGAGGCAAGCAATTATGGATACAATCTCACAAATACACCGAAAGAATGGATCAATACATAGACCACAAAATATACGTTTACTGCAGTCAAAAAAGCATTTTATGGGAAAAATTGTGGGATAGCGAGAAACATTCACTCTCATTCCTTTTACTTTATGATTTATAAATGCGTTTTAAATCCCACTTTAAGGAGGATTCTGTCAAAAAAAAAAAAAAAAAAAAAGTATTTTTTTTTTTAGAGAAGACTAACTAACTAAAAATAAATAAAAACACTACTGCATTGAGATATTAACTGATTGAATCGATTCTAATGACAAATTTAAAAACAACATCTAGTTTGTTTAAATATATTAATAGAACAATTAATAGACCGGTCTCTTCCGCTACTCATAACTCAAGTCAGATATGGCTTGTAAATTCAGCCTTCCTGGTACACATTGCAAGTTGTCAACATTTGTAAAGACTTATGACTGATCAACAAGATGACTGTTCTCACTTATTTTTATGCAGCTCCTGCTTTCTGCACGTTGTTACCCCATTTAGCACTACAGTATCTATATCTGCATTTACGGTGTTTGTTTAATGCTAGTTTGTGAAATTGTTACATGCTCGTTTTGTCAAGACATGCTCTCTGGCCCCTGGAGACATTGCATTTTGTTTCTTTTTCCTGCCACCCAGCAGAGAAATGAAAATAAACTACTTTGACTCTGTCTTAAATGCCTATTGTGCTTATATATACACAGGAGCTCTCAGTGTATGGTTAACTTATTTTATAAAAACACTGGGAAACAGGAAGAAATGAGATGTGCAAAGCAAAGCAATTTCGCCTCGGAGTGGAGAGTAAAATAAGTGACAATGCAAAGAATTATTTAAAGTTATTTAGTGTGCATATTCCATATGAGTGTATGTGGGTAATGCAACTTCAGAGCATGTGTTATTCTTATGAAATGTCAATTCCTTTGGCATGACATTCTGCACTTCACTTCTATACATGTTTAGGACCAAATTACATTAAGTGGAAAAATACTAAGGAAAAAATAAAAATAATTAATAATAATAATAATATCTGTAATATCACATTAATAAATACAAGAAATGGCATTTTGCATTATGGAGGGGGAAAAAAACAATTGTAAACATTTCTGCCAACACTGACTGTTATATTGGGAAATAAGTCTGCATTCATTTTAAGTTTTAAAGCATTTAGAAATCAAATCTAAACGTTTAAATGGTACTAATAAAATATTACTGTTGAGAAGATGAAAACAAAAGGCTTCGTGCAAGCTAATGGTTACCTGCTTTCTCCAAACTGCCCAAAAGGAACTTTGAGCTCAACTCAAAGAGTGAATCCAGTAAATGCCGGAGTTCTCGTGTATGTTCGTGTGTTTATGTCCCAGGTCGTGCAGGTACAGTGAGGTACAGTCCTTATCTCTCTGAACACCTGAGCGCGGTGTGCGTCTGCTCTATTATAGTGTTCATCTGGCACAGTTGTTATAAAATCCCGTTTGATATCGCGCTAAGAAGCGTTAAAGAAGCGGAAAAGCCACCTGACAACTCCGGGAACAGCTTCAGCGCTGTGACTGCCAGTCTGAATAGCTCCAAACACAAGCGCACTCCTGGCCGCACTCATTCGCTCGCCTCAAATGCTGCCCAAACAGCTTGGCAGGTGGATGCAATGTCGCTCATTTGCATGCGACGCGCCCACGGGGCGGGGATTTACCTTGGAGAGCCGCCCCCTTCAGCGCGAGCCGCTGTGATTATCTTCAACTCACTCACTGACTGTCAAGCGGTCCACTGGTGACCACTGTGAGTGCGATTACATTCATGTTTCATTAGGTGGAGTAAACTCAGTAAGTATTCACAAGAACTTAGATATGAAGTGCAATTACTGTGTGGAAGGCTATATTTGTGCATTTGTTATAAAGATTGTATAGGCTATGGTGACATTCTGTAATTCATAATAACCCTTTTAAAAACCTTCCAAACTTTGATATACTTTGCTGTTGAATGACACAATAAAACTACAATATAGCATACGTTCAGACACGAGTCAACTAAAGGTTGAATTATGTTCTGAAAGACAATATATGTTTAATAATATAATAATAATGTACATATTATTATTTGTAGCAGTAATAAACAATATTTTTGTACTCATTATTTAGTTTTATATTTTGTTTATCGCAATATTTTCTAGCCAAAACAGACATTTTTGTATGTTAGATGTTTGCTTTAATATTTTTGTTTGTTTGTTTTTCACAATTGTTGCAGTTTTCAGATTTTTAATAGGCCATTTAGTCAAAACAAATGACTTAACCAAAAAAGTCCAAAATAACCAAAAATAGTTTTTGTTGTTGTTGTTGTTGTTTTGTTGCTACAATATTAAGTTTAAAATTTAAAGTAATGTAGAGATAATGTAGAGAAACAGTCACCAGTATAAAGAGTGTGACAACTAGCCCCCAGTCTCTCTCGATAGACCCTTTTCACATTTCTGGGATTCTCAGAAGCGGAAGTCATCATAGTTGGGTTAACTTTTATATCGGTGAATGAGATAATACATTAAATATATATTTTTTGTGTCCCCATTTCCTCAAATAGCAAAAGAAAAATGTCACAGTAGTGATTTCACAACTTTCAAAAAGAGGGAAAAATAGAGTGAGATTGATAACGGCAGTGAAACGAGAGAAAGATGTTCATTTTACCATCACTCCCTTACCATCACTTAATTTTTTTATTTTATGAAAATACAAAAAACTTTTTACGATATTGATGATGCGTCATCACAGTCTGAGAAAAGGGTCCATTATTGTAATGTAATATTTATCCATCTATCGATATAGCTAACACATGACCTTAAAAAGACACTCATATTAGGGTCTGCAAGTGAGAGCAGTAGAAGTTTCTCATGGCCAAAATATGTTATTTGTTTGCATATTAAAGGTCAGATAGATATGTGAAAACCTTCAGCAGTGAAACCCTTTTTATAGTAACTCAAAGAGCAGTTTTGAAGCTTGATTGTGTGATCACTTCCAGTTCTACTGCTGCTTCCAAACAGGTCTTTGCTTTGAAACTCATAATAAGCAATAAAATGCAATTAAGGTTACAGGTTTGATTTATCTACGACCGTTTGCGCACCACATACACACATACAGTATTCAAGTCCCTTCATCTCAGCCCGTAAGCAGAAACATTCTTGTATTAGGGAGTAAATGCTTTTGCGTGTTAATACATGACACAGGGTTTTAGATAAAAGGCATACCAATGCTTAAAGGTTGAAACTACCTGCGCAAGATTTACAGACAATATCAGCATGCAACTCGTCTTCTTTCTCAGAGCAGCTCATAGAGAGACAGGAATGAGGTTCTACTCTCTTTGATGCAAGACATGCAGTGACATAACTTAACGACATTCATCTTTTGGAAATGATCATGTGTCTCCTTCAATTAAGGTGATTTGAGCATGGTGCCACTACAGCATTCAGACTGCTTGATATAGAGAGTGTTGTCCCCATGTGGAATGCTTGGGAAAACCTCTGGGAGAAATCAGGACAGATATTTTGGTATGTATCTTTCTTACAACATGATGAAGACAAGCTCATTTTAATGCATATTGATGCCAGACAAAGCAAAGCAATCTAACATGCTACAAATAATTAACTTTTGAATAAAACATTTTTGAAAGCATCATTACATCAAGTTATGTCATGTGTAGTGAGTTTTGTCATACATGTAAATGTACAAACACATATAAAGTTTTTGAAAGAAGAATCGTATGCTCATCAAGGCATTTATTTGATCAGTAAAACTATTATAATTCATAGCTCATTGATGCACGTGGGGAGCAAAGTGTGGCCCGTGCAGTCTGATCAAACAGACGAGCTACTGAAGCTCAAATTGCTCAAGAAGTTAATGCTGGTTCTGATAGAATGGTGTCAGAATACGTCACAGTGCATCGCAGTTTGTTGTGTATGGGGCTGCATAGCCGCAGACCAGTCAGGGTGCCCATGCTGACCCCTGTCCACCGCCGAAAGCAACAACAGTGGTCATGCGAGCATCAGAACTGGACCACGGAGCAATGGAAGAAGGTGGCCTGGTCTGATGAATCACGTTTTCTTTTACATCACGTGGATGGCCGGGTGTGTGTGCGTCGCTTACCTGGGGAACACATGGCACCAGGATGCACTATGGGAAGAAGGCAAGCTGGCGGAGGCAGTGTGATGCTTTGGGCAATGTTCTGCTGGGAAACCTTGGCTCCTGCCATCCATGTGGATGTTACTTTGACACGTACCACCTACCTAAGCATTGTTGCAGACCATGTACAGCCTTTCATGGAAACGGTATTTCCTGGTGGCTGTGGCTCTTTCAGCAGGATAATGCGCCCTGCCACAAAGCAAAAATGGTTCAAAAATGGTTTGAGAAGCACAACAATGAGTTTGAGGTGTTGACTTGGCCTCCAAATTCCCCAGATCTCAATCCAATGGAGCATCTGTGGGATGTGCTGAACAAACAAGTCCGATCCATGGATGCCCCACCTCGCAACTTACAGGACTTAAAGGATCTGCTGCTAACATCTTGGTGCCAGATACCACAGCACACTTTCAGGGGTCTAGTGGAGTCCATGCCTCGACGGGTCAGGGCTGTTTTGGCAGCAAAAGGGCCACCAACACAATGTTAGGAAGGTGGTCATAATGTTATGCCTGATCATTCAACAAACTTTTTGAATAGAACAAATTCCTTGGTCAGCAGAATTTATAGGATGGCCAGAAAAAAAGTGGGACATCAACATGGATGAAGAGTTCTGCAGCAGTCAGTATACAGAGCCCTACATCTTTGTCTCTCACATCATTAAGTTATTTGAAAACCTTCGACTTTGAGGCGGCTAATGAAAATCATTCCGCTATTGTCAAAAAAAAGATTGAAAAAGCTAAATCCATGCTTCGCATTGCTGCACTTCTGTCGCTCACTTTCCGTGGGCCACATTCTTTATTAGCCTCCTATTTCATCTACATTTGCGCAAAATTCACATTACGGTCACAATGCAGCCTGCCGGTGAGAGTGGGCTCGCGGCTGAAGAGGTTGAATGGACAGAACCGGAGAATGAAGGGGGAATCTGTCCTTTTCAGCACCGTCGAACCATTCACCCCTCCCTCCTCTCTCGCACCGACCTGCAATAAAACTGGTTTTCAAAGACGACTTGGCAGAGGTCAAATGGAAGATGTCTGTAAATGAAAGCAGACTGACTTTGTCTCCCTCCAGGCGAACTCTGACAACTTCGACAACTTATCTTTTCAGCGTGGGGCAGAGAGGGGCTTCTGGAGGAGGCAGGTCTACACAACTGTCTCAGAACCCTTCACCCTCTCCTTTATGTGGAAATAAAAGGCATTTCAGATGTCAAGACTGGATGTGGAGACTGAGTGAGCCTGTGAACTTGTTTCCACCATGCCATTGTCTTTTATCCGGTTTGCTGTATTGACACCGAATCTTCCCTCGAGGGCTGGTCCTCTAATACGGCTGCAGAAATATTGGTTGAGCGTTTCAGTGGGATGACATGAGCTTATGCTGAGGCACCTCATGCAACAGAAATAATAGACCTGCGTTCCTGTGGTGCAGTAAAGCCCTGAGGCTTCAGGTGTTATTGTACCTGTGTGTATCTGTGAACTGTGGGTGATAATGAAGGGTGCAGACACTTTAGTCACAAGTGCTCACACTGTGATTACCTCAGGGGTCAATAACCTGACACCTTTTCCCACAGCGGAGGTGTGTGTAGAAAACTGCCCTTTAGCTCTGTGCTTTTGTGCTGATTGACTCCAGAAGATATCTGACAAATCTTTGTTTTTGTGGATGTTTTTTTAAAACTAAACATTACTTCATTAATATTGTAAATTATGTATTTTTTTATTCCAAAAATGTAAATATTCAGATTTTTTATTTAAAGGAATAATTCTGTCATCATTCACTCACCATCATGTTTCTCCAAACCTGTATGATTTCCTATCTTCTCTGGAACATATAAAGAGATGTTTTGCATAAATATTACAAATGTATTATAAAAGTACCATGAAAATGATCTATATGACTCTTGTGCTAAAGTTTGGGGTTGGTAAGATTTTTGTTTTTGTTTTTGAAAGTGTCTTCTGCTCACCAAGGCTGCATTTATTTGATCAAAAATACAGTAAAAACAGTAATATTGTGAAATATGGATCCAACAGCAAATGTAATAGTTTTTTGCATTCCCATTTGCTTTTTCAAAGAGCATTATATTTGAATATAAATTTATTTTTTTTAAACTTTTCTAATTTTACAATTTTTAGAAAAATTTTAAAATAACTGATTCTATTTGAATATACACTCACCTAAAGGATTATTAGGAACACCATACTAATACTGTGTTTGACCCCCTTTCGCCTTCAGAACTGCCTTAATTCTTTGTGGCATTGATTCAACAAGGTTCTGAAAGCATTCTTTAGAAATATTGGCCCATATTGATAGGATAGCATCTTGCAGTTGACGGAGATTTGTGGGATGCACATCCAGGGCATGAAGCTCCCGTTCCACCACATCCCAAAGATGCTCTATTGGGTTGAGATCTGGTGACTGTGGGGGCCATTTTAGTACAGTGAACTCATTGTCATGTTCAAGAAATCAATTTGAAATGATTCGAGCTTTGTGACATGGTGCATTATCCTGCTGGAAGTAGCCATCAGAGAATGGTGGTCATAAAGGGATGGACATGAAACAATGCTCATGTAGGCCGTGGCATTTAAACGATGCCCAATTGGCACTAAGGGGCCTAAAGTGTGCCAAGAAAACATCCCCCACACCATTATACCACCACCAGCAGCCTGCACAGTGGTAACAAGGCATGATGTATCCATGTTCTCATTCTGTTTACGCCAAATTCTGACTCTACCATCTGAATGTCTCAACAGAAATCGAGACTCATCAGACCAGGCAACATTTTTCCAGTCTTCAACTGTCCAATTTTGGTGAGCTTGTGCAAATTGTAGCCTCTTTTTCCTATTTGTAGTGGAGATGAGTGGTACCCAGTGGGGTCTTCTGCTGTTGTAGCCCATCCGCCTCAAGGTTGTGCGTGTTATGGCTTCACAAATGCTTTGCTCCATACCTCGGTTGTAACGAGTGGTTATTTCAGTCAAAGTTGCTCTTCTATCAGCTTGAATCAGTCGGCCCATTCTCCTCTGACCTCTAGCATCAACAAGGCATTTTCGCCCACAGGACTGCCGCATACTGGATGTTTTTCCCTTTTTACACCATTCTTTGTAAACCCTAGAAATGGCTGTGCGTGAAAATCCCAGTAACTGAGCAGATTGTGAAATACTCAGACCGGCCCCTCTGGCACCAACAACCATGCCACGCTCAAAATTGCTTAAATCCCCTTTCTTTCCCATTCTGACATTCAGTTTGGAGTTCAGGAGATTGTCTTGACCAGGACCACACCCCTAAATGCATTGAAGCAACTGCCATGTGATTGGTTGATTAGATAATTGCATTAGTGAGAAAATGAACAGGTGTTCCTAATAATCCTTTAGGTGAGTGTATATTAAAAAGTAATTTATTCATGTGATGCCGCTGATGAATTTTCAGCATAATTACTCCAGGGGCACATTCAAGCTCAAACTGGCGCGCAACGCTTTGCTACGGTTTCCAGGTTGAACGACATGTTTCCTGGAAACCGCGTGCAACGGGTTTGGATTACGTTTTCTCTTGTTTGGTGGGTGTGTCAAAAATGTCAGCCCAATCAGCAGCAACATGTATATAAACCACGCGGTATTAAAGAGACAGCTCATGCAATAGGTCCAAGTAAAGTCGTTTACAAATGTGTCCGCTGCAGCTCAGTATGCACAACAATTGAAGATATTAGAAGTGAAATGCGAGGCAAATGTTGGATCACAATAATTAGGAAGCACAGTTTCCACAAATCCCTTCACTCTTTTATTCTGGACGGCAAGGGCAGTGACTGTAACGTCGAGCGTATTTTGCAGTATTAAACATTTATAGCGATTTCATCAGGCATTGAAAATTATTCAAAAAGAACACAAAAGCTGCCATAGTTGCAACTCCTGTGTCATCAGAACATGGTGTTCAATGCGACACCGTTTCCGTTTAAAAAACTTTTTGCAACATTTTGTCGGGGCTGAATGCAGCCCAGTCTTCAGTGTCACATGATCCTTTAGTGTCCAGTGTCACATGATTCATTCTAATATTGTGATTTGTTGCTCCAGAATTTTTTGGCAGCATGTTTTCAACATTATCAATATTGAAAGCATGCTGCTTGTGAAAATGTTGTGATACATATTTTGTGTAACAATGCCTTTCCTGTCACTTTTGATTAAGAAAAAAAAAATCTTACCGACCCGTAACTTTTGAATAGTAGTGTATATTCCAAGGCAAAACAGATTTAAATTGTTATTTGCTGAAACGCTACAGTATCGCTTCAGAAGATAGCACATAAATATGGACCACTTTCATTGTGATTTTTTTTAATAATATTTGGTTTTCAGCTGTCTAAGATCCTCAATTGGCTGCAGTCATGGAAACACTTATACTGACATCTTTCAAGCAACTGGAGCAAACAGCCTCATTTTCTCTGAAGACATCCTCTTGTGATCTTGACAAACAGATAAAAGATCTCTATTCCTGTCCAGCCTGATACAACCTTGTGCTCCCCTCACTAAAGTCCTGTAAAAAGCAACGATTGTTCCTTGAACCATTCGGTGGGGTCCGTCTCAATGCTAATGGTCCCGATTAGTCTCCTGTACATGTATCCCTCAGGTGCAAGGATATTTGGAAGCCATCCTTTACTCTTTCTCAATTCGTGGAGGTCTAAAAGTCACTCTTGTCTCAGTGCTTAAGAGGTTCTGTTGAATAGGGCTCTATTTGTACCCAATCAAAGAAGACGTATCACATCAGCCATTTGAATCACTCAGGAGGCATTAGTGCTATTAGCGCTTGTAAATAAACACCGGTTTTCTCTGGGGAATACCTGTTTTCTGGAGACTCAACACCAAACTCGGTCACCCGCAGCAGTTCCCTTACTTTTATGAGGAAAAAAAAAAACACTGCCAAGATCACAAAAGCTCTCTTGGCTTCTCAACGCAAAGTTTTTGGGTCAATGCTAACACGCTATATAGTCATAACAATGAATATGGCTGGATAAGAACAGCCTTTGTTTCTGAGAGAGAAACTTATGTTAAAACAATTTATAATCTCAGAGACTAAAAATAAAGTGCTGACGAACAAATATTATAACATTCTGTACTTCATCAGCATTAAAGGAATAGTTCACGCAAAATTGAATAGTCCATCATTATTTGCTCGTTGTCACTCATGCCATCTATCTATCTATCTATCTATCTATCTATCTATCTATCTATCTATCTATCTATCTATCTATCTATCTATCTATCTATCTATCTATCTATCTATCTATCTATCTATCTATCTATCTATCTATCTATCTATCCAATCATCCATCCAAAAACACCCCCACCCATCCATCATGCCTCCATCCATCCACTCATCCATCTGTCCACGCATCCATCCATCCATCCTCTCATCCATCCATCCATCCATCCATCCAATCATCCATCCATCCATAAGCTTTGCAAACGTTCAAGTGAACATTCAAAGTTTGTTAAAAAATTAGTCAAATCATTCTTTTGTCTTATATTCAAATTCAAATAGCAATTCTACAAACTGTTTGCTACCCTAATTCAAAATCAATTCAAATATAGGAATTTAAAAGTAATTCTCAAATAATTTCTGAAAGGCACATCATCCTGATGGAGGTGCCGGGCTCCAAAATTCTTTATGGACTGGAATGAATGAAACTACAGTGCAAGTATTCTTTAGTGATGGACACACACGCTAGAACTTTCCCATACGTACAGTACACGCACGCGCACACACACACACACACACACACACACACACACACACACACACACACACACACACACACACACACACACACACACACACACACACACTCAAACAGTACGACAGATTAAATGTTTGAATTAATGAGAGAACATGTAGTAATCTCACAGCCTCAATAGGAACCTTAAGCTGTGACAAGATATGACATAAAAAAAGCCTCCTGACATCCCAGCGGTAGAGCTGATGTCCCGTCTCTCTCATTAGCATATATATGAGAAAAGTTCTCTGCCTCACCTTGAGCATTCACAGGTCTTCATCTCTGCTCAAACACTCTGCTCCAAATAACTCAAAGCAGAGTTTACATCTTTCCCAAAGTTTTGATTTTATTTGGTCTCGTTTTCTTTCTGCAGCTGTGAAAACAGGTTTTATATGAGAATTGTGGACGGTCAAACTCTTTGTCAACTTTCAAAATAAGAAGTGAAGTTTTATTGAGGCCGTTCTACTTTGGCAGAATGAAATATTATGAGTCACCATCACTGAGGTCCTGTATACAGGTCGATGACATAAAATGTGTTGGACCTGCAAGAGAGGAAATATTTAAGCTTTGGCTAAAGCTTATTTAAATCAAGGAAAATTCATCGCTCATAAGCTTGTGCTGTTTTAAGTCTGAGCTCAGTGGATTTGTTTGAGCTATAGATTGGGCTGTCAATTTTTGGTATTCGTATCAAATTCTCCAAAGCATTTTAGTCACTGTAATAATAATAATAATAATAATAATAATAATAATAATAATAACAACAATGATCTAAATACTATTAGGGGCCAAGCACCGAAGTTGGGAAGGCACCTATTGTATCCGTTTTCTTTTTCTTCTTCTGTACATGTAGTCAATGGCAGCCCATAGAACCGCTTGTGGGAAAATTATGAAATTTGGCACACAGATATAAGACAATGTGAATATTAACCACAACAGTTTTGGAGTCTCTAACTCAATCCCTCTAGCGCCACCAACTGTCCAAATTTGCACTCACACACGTCGTTGGTTTTGTCGGATCAGTGTGTTAGCCCTGTCAGAGCTTGTTTTCGCCCGTTTGTACATGCTGAATCAGAATTATAATGTCTGAGAATTGACATGCTGTAATCTTGTAACTGTCGCCATTGGTCTGCGGTGTGAATAACACTATGCCACACCATCTTTATTGAATAACTGAATTGAAGTTAAGAGCTTGTATTTTGACTGACAATTGTGCCAAATAATTGGAAACTATAAAAGGATCTAGTAGTCTTTGATGGTCCCTCTCTCTTCTCTTTCACTTTCCTCACACTTTTTACCCAAAAAGTTGAATCCGCTGTCCACAGACCAGCACAAACAGACCAAGCTCTAGAGAGTGCTGGAACAGAGCCACCGCCAAGCGTGTGTGTGCCAGTTCACTCACTCACCGATTCAAATGTAAAACTACACTTTCATCCTCCACCGCACAGCACCAATGTTTAAAAATGACTTTAATAAATACACCTTAATTGAATAAAACCACAAACCAGAGCTCTCTGGTGCACTGCTAATTCAACAGTTCTTTGTAATGTATTTCAGACCAGTCCAGACTTCATCCTGGCTCGTTCTGTGGGAACACACACACTCTGGGTTGAGGGGTATGAAAAGTTCAAACACTGATTTAATTCAGTGGAACTGGAACAACCTTGACAAACAGAGGCAAATGCAAGTGTAAATCATAGGAGGGTTATGTTATGATTCATTTATGCGTCAGGGTTTGGGTTTGGTCCAAGGGAGGCACAGGGCACATGCTATGACCACTGAACTAAAGAAATGTTCTGACATCTCACCATCGACCATGACTGTTTAAAGGAGTTTAAAGTGCTGAATAGTGAAGGGCAGAAGTGTGATGAAATGCTAGTAATTTGACCGATAGGGGTGAATGGAGAGGCTGATTGGTCTGAATGAAAACCAAAAGTGAAAAATCAGCAACAGATATATCAGTAAAACACATCTTAAAGCAAAAGCAAAAAAGATTATTTATATAGCTCTAAAATTTTATTGGATCTATCTATCCATCCATCCATCCAATCATCCATCCATCCATCCAATCATCCATCCATCCATCCATCCATCCATCCATCCATCCATCCATCCATCCATCCTCACACCAAACCAAAATGTCAAATGACAAGATTGAATGCACAAGTTTGAATGTATAAAGTTTATACATACTTTGTCAAGTAACCATAAATGCAAATCAAACGTAAAACAAACCAAGCATTTTTGTAAATTAGGCCTAAAATACACGGAGTAATTCCTATCAAAACACTTTCAGGCTTCACTTCAAGTGTTTATATCAATTAAGCCATGCGGAAAAGGGTAACCAGGTTTGGCTTGTTTATCCAAAATGGAGAAACCAAAATGTCTCAGATTCAGCTCAAGAGCACAATGGTGATTGATGGGTCAACTCGTGAGGGATTTGAACCTACAACAATGAAACATTTAATGAGCAGGCTACATGACAATAAGAAAATGTAGATTTAAGGTGGAGAAGGGATGCTGGATGAATTCATGGAAGGAATGAGGTAAGTAGCCGTGTACATATTATTTTCTTTAAGATCACTGCCATTATAAGCATCAATACGCACTCCTCCCAAACTCATGAGGAGAATAATCCATCCCCACTTGTAATCACTTTTAAGTTGCGACAATCTCGTCAGAGAGATCTTAAAATGGGTGGAGGATACTGTATCGTGCAGTTACTACTAATCTGTTCTATCTCCATCATGTAAAAAGTAAACAAACAGAGATCAACCACTACAGAAATCTCATGTCATGAGGGTTGAATCAAATCATACTTGATCCTGATAAAGCTTGCAATTATAGAGTCAGCAATCATCGTAAGCAAGATAAATGAAAGCACATTGAAAAGAAAAAGACTTGGACATGCTTAGTCAGATTAAGAGGATGTGGTGAAATAAATGTGTGTGGTTTCATTATATACATTCGCAATAAAAGGGATGTGTATTTAGCTGGAAAAATAGAAATAAAATAATTAAAATAGAATAAATAACATTAAATAAAATAAAATAGTTTATGGTCCTTGCTCTCACATCATACTCAAAGAGGAAGTGGAATAATGTCTATTGTGCTGCAACCTTGGCGGGCACAGTGTGTGCCTATACTTCCTAAGGACACAGTGTGTGTGGCACGACCCGGTAGGGAGGAAAGGCTCATGCTATTACAGAGTTTGGGCTTTTTTGTAGTTCATCTCAGTGGCATTTCAACTAGTGGCCTCCCTTCCTGCTACCAGAAACCAGCATCAAAGGCAAAGTTCTTGTGTGTGTGTCAGTGCTAATGCTGTGCAAGTAACAAAACCTTTCCAATCTCAATTAAGAATAATGACTGGCACTTTTGCCATGGGCCAAACCTCCCAGCATAACTGCCATTGTAAAAATCATATAAATACTCCATCATAAAGAACCACAAACAATGAGGCAGACAACATTGAATGTATTTGCAGAATACAAAAAGATATTTCTATAGAAACCTTTGACTGATAGGCAGCGTAAACGGCTTGTTAAATTGCATAATTAAGCATGCACAATTAGAAGAGTCTGAACGAAAAAATTAAAACAATGATCTCAGTGTTTGAGGTTTTAAAATTGTCTTATCTACGCCAGATAGGAGCCATTTTGTGAATTTAAGGTCATCTAAATGCTATGACATCATGTTTGTGTCAATGCAAAATTAAGAAGATGGACAAACTGGAAACTAAACAAGCAAGGATTGTTGTCTTAAACCGAGATTTTATGCTGTTGTTGTGAGAGAATAGGACTAAATGGACTCTCTCTCTCTCTCTCTCTCTCTCTCTCTCTCTCTCTCTCTCTCTCTCTCTCTCTCTCTCTCTCTCTCTCTCTCTCTCTCTCTCTCTCTCTCTCTCTCTCTCTCTCTCTCTCTCTCTGTGTGTGTGTGTGTGTTTTTTACTCGTTCCTCTAATGGCCCCACCTCACACCCAGAACAATGGCGGAACACAAAGACTTGGACTATGTTGGGGAGAAAATCCAAACTCCTGCAAGCAATAAAACCTCAATAACAGAGCTGTTTCACATGAAACACTACTAAAGCATTAAGGCAAACCGCAGAGGAGGAAAAAAACATGAAACTGAGAAACACGGCATCATGCATAATGTTAAATGCCATCATTACTGTCTTGGGTTGCAGTGCTCAAAAAGCATTGCATGTATCTTAAAACCTCAAAAAGCCACCAGTGTGCTTCATTTATGCATTTGGCAGGCGTTTTTTGCAAAACACCGAAAACATACCCATACACAATTCACTGCAGTTTCCAGCTACAATGAACACTAGTGGCAGCTACAGCTTTTATTCCTTTTCACACAAATAATGATTATAGGGGTTGATTATCAATTACTTGCACAATACAGTGTTATGACTACTACATTTTTACATTTGCAACACATACCCATCTCCATATGTATGCTTTTCTGATGTAGTAAAACTTGCTTGGTAGCTCACCTAAAGCATTGCACTTATGATGCATCGCACATCGATACGAGTCACAATCAACAAGCTCAAAGGTTTGCAGTAGCAATTTTATTTCATTTTTGCTTTTGTTAGCACTACCATTTAGGTTTAGGTTAGAGTTTAGGTACATTATTTTCAAAAATTATAATTAGATCATTACCTTTGGAGTAATTGCATAAATGTGGCAGAATTTCCTTGATCAGCTATAAATATCATTGTTACTTTTAATGATATTTAATGGTGTTGTTAATAATACTGGGATAATGATGCTTTAGCCAAAGAAAAAGAGAGAACCTCTAAGCCTACATTATTCCTCCACTTTAATCAGATGCCAATATCCCTTTAAGGCAAGTCAGTTCACTCAGCGGCCATCTTGGCAATGTCCCCAGGCAGCTATTTTCTAGTCATGTAAGTACAGCTCCTATCTACTTCAATGAAGAAAAACTGTTGTATCCAAGACTGTTGGATTAGCTTACATTTCAATAACGTCAAATCAGCAATATAATCCGACGACTGGCATCATAAAAGTAGCTTTTTTACTCAATTCAAGCTGAAACAGCAGAGTGGTGCAGGGATGATGTGTTTTTGGTAGGCCAAAACCCAGAAATGAGTTGTCCTGATGTCGGTTGGTCTGTGGTGAACACAAGCTCATGATATTGTCACGTCTTATTCTAAGATATAAAATACATTAGTAATACCCTCTTGTGATTTTAAAGCTTTTACTTGTCTTGTAAAAGGCATGTCATCAGCCGAACAGGTAGACCAATCTATTCACTAGTCCACTTTTACCACTTTTTAAGAAGCTGAAACAAGTGATGGAAGATTGCTCACACAAATGTAAAATAATGCGATCATCAAATAATAAACAGCATGTAAATCGAAACTGTCTAATGTTAGTGAATGAAATGTCGAACCCATGAAGAGGAAACGACTGTGAAGCTTTGGGAGTGTTGATGGACTCGATCTACTTGATCTGTGTTCTGATCATCGTTCTAAACTAAAAACTGTACTACTTAAAATAGTAAACTACTATACTTACAAGTTCACTTGTAGTACAGATGCAGTACAAATGAGAACCCTAGTTGTGCACTTAGGGTGCTTTCACACTAGCACTTTTGGTGCACACCCGGGCACCCGTTTGGATAAACGATCGCACCCGCGAACCGTACCCGAGTCCGCTTAAAAAGGTGGTCTGGGGTTTGGTTCATGTGAACTCAGGTACAATTCGCTGCTTATGTGAATGCAATTGTAGTAATAGAACTAACTTACTTTTATGACAAATCACCATCATATCAACCTTACACCGTTAAATCTTACAATATAGTTCATTTTAGTTGTTTTACAGTGAAACTAACAAAGAATGTGTACAGTGTACTCTGTCCTGCAGATTGAAGTTCATTGTTTAGAACTTAAAAGCTAAGGGCATGTTTACACAACAACGATGTACTAAAAACGGAAAAGTTTTCCTTTGCGTGCAGACGACATAGTCGTCAAAACGATCCCCGTTCACACGGATCTGTAAAAACTATCATAAAAACAGTATTATGCTGCCAGGCCAGGCGATGCCACTTTGTAAAGAAGCACTCCATGTAGTATGTAGAAACACTATACAGACTGAACGCATATTATGCATGCGCATGATGTCACCGTTTTCACAAATTCACGTTTTTGTAGTTTACACCGAAACAATAATGGTATCGTTTTCAAAAACTTGAACTTTGAAACCAAAAGTTTGCATTTTCAGCCCCCTAAAATGCCACTGTCATGTAATGGACGGCCAAAACGCATAGAAAGTTTTCCGTTCTTAATTTAAAACGGTGTTGTGTAAACGGCCCCTGAATGAAGGAGCACCATGGTGGCGACTCTTTGGTTTAGTGTGAATGGAAAGCTCAGGACTCTGGCAGTCAGGAGCCAGGAGGATTAGGCGTGTTGGAAATGCTTTTGTTACCGA
Source organism: Paracanthobrama guichenoti (assembly GCA_018749465.1). Classification (NCBI taxonomy): domain Eukaryota; kingdom Metazoa; phylum Chordata; class Actinopteri; order Cypriniformes; family Gobionidae; genus Paracanthobrama; species Paracanthobrama guichenoti. The sequence continues at coordinate 23,642,588 of CM031953.1, forward strand.
GGCACTGCGGCTGTTGACTTAGGCACTTCTGCCCGGATGCCTCGGATTGGTTGCATCAGATCAGTAAATGACAGCGAGAGCCCCTTTATTGTTGTCGATGGCACTAATAGATGATGAATACATGTTGACGCACAGCGGCACGTTAACAGTAGTTTGCGGTACTTTTTTTGTCTCGCATTTACTTCCCCTCCCTGTCCGCCCGCAGGATGAGAACACGGGTCCCTCAGTTGCCAGGTGGGATGTGATGATGTCACATTGTGTTTTCACACTTACATTTACCTCACAGCTCCAATACACACTGCTATAGAAGCCTGAAAACACATATGACATCACAGCAGGAAACATTAACTTTTTTACAATGGCTTCCTGAAACCACCCGTTTCCCTTAAAAATGCTTTGTCAGATCCACATTCACGCAACTTCCCTGCTTTGTCACTTCCAGTGACGTTGGTACACACATCATGTCGGTAATGACACACTACTGTGATCCTAGACGCAATGGATCTGATCCTGCAGTAAAAGGAACAAACAAAACTGTATAAAGATAGAATAAAAGATCAAGATTTTTTGAGTGAAGAGAAGGAAGTTGAGTCAGTTACTGAGTCAGTGAATAACTGATCTGGTTTTAGGATTAGTTCATGTGAGTTGTTCTTTTCTACAAATTACATCTGAACTAACGCATGGCTGAACTTGAAATATAGCACACAAGTCATATGGGCTACTTTTATTTTGCTTTGTTTTGGTTGCTGCATGTCTTTATAAATGAGGCTCTATGTCTCTGAATCTCCCAGGGGGACATCAGAAACTCCTCAGCCTCTTCGAAAGTCTTCAAAAAAAGTGCTTTTCTTTTAGCACAGGTTTTCCAACATCAAGGTGAAAACTGCCAAAAGTTAATTACCCCAAAACCAGCCCGGGGCAGGAAGGATATCTGAAAACACAGCAAAGTTGTCAAAGCAACAGAGATTTAGTCAGAATATGTTAAGAGAACGACTGCAAGGTCTGCCATAGTGCTGGAGGGAGTGGAAACATGCATGTCTGGGCCTTTCAGTGTTTTAGTATCTGAGTATATAAATATGTGCATTGTTAAATCTGTTTCAATAAAAGTATTAATACAAAATACAGTATTAATGATGTCATGGGAGTGGCGTTTGACTAACAGAGCACATTTCTGGAAAGAGGAGAGAGAGATAGACAGTGAAAGCAGCAAAGACAGAATTAGAAAGCACTGTGGATGTTTTTAATTTTCACTTTTCTCTCACAGACATACTATCCACAGTTCTGCTGCCAGGAAATTAGCCAGCATGATTCCCCCCAAACCCCAAGACACACAAACCCCAGTGTACTGCATTCAGGATGTTACGAACCAGGTCAAGACTTGCTCACATGGGTATACAGAATCATGCATCTTTTTTTTTTTTTTGGCGCAATTCATGTGTTAGCTCATGTTACTGGCAGCAGTCAGCCTGTCAAAGCCAGTGAGAAGAAAATTTGAAGCCACATAAAAAATTCTGAAAGTTCTTGAATTCTGAGAGAGAGAAAGTAGGGGAGAGCGGGGCACAACCTAAAGCTTTTTGACTGTCTCAGTTTGTGTAAATCCACTTGGGGTTCAGAGTATTTACTTTTTCCCACATTAATTGCACACGTCTAGTACAAATATGTGGTTTTGTTTTATTAATACAGTGTATACTTTTTTCTTGATTTCCCCCTGAAAAAATGGAAGTGAAATGTGACAACATGCCCCATAGGTGGGGTACACTGTAACATGACCAAATGACAGCTTAAATGTTATCTGATATAATCAGAGAAATAGCCATGACAAACTAAAATATTTTGTCAATAAAATACAATTATTAACTTTTTTAAATAAAAGAATAGCATTTTTTTTAATTATTAAAAATATACTAATTTTTGAGTTTGACAACAAACACATCGCTAAATACAGCTATACAGCATAGTTCAAAACATAATGATAATGAATAATTTCTGAACATTGACTCTCAGTCATTATTCACGCTTTCCTCATGGTTTCTCAAAAGAATTCACAAAAGTATAGACTATAATAGCGTAGTTCTAATAGGGGCTGATTGTAACGCAGTGTGACAACATGCCCCGTCTGAGCAACTGGGGTTTAACCCGGCTCGTGTCTTCTGCTGTTAGATCAGCATTAAAGATCTCAACTGTTAAATAACAGATATAAGATTAAAATAATATCAGATTTGTCTTATTTTAAATAAACAAAAAACAGAGATAAATTCAGCTATGGTTAAATAAATGTTCACTGATATCTTCCAAAGATTTTTTTATTTTGGCTCAATTGTTTCTCTAAATAATGTTGATATGGCAGCTAGTAAATACACTAAGTTTCGTCATCCTGGCGTGTGTGGAAAGTGTTAAACCATGCGTGTTACAACTAAGGTTGTAGGTTAGGTTGTGCCTCGCGCTCCCCTATTGCTTACCTGAGTTTTTCTGTCCATGATACTCTACACTATAATCTGTTATTGTGCATGTTATTAATAAAGCATTCAGGCTACCAAGACATAAACATTCGCTAAATGTTGTCTGTCAGATATTTTTTTTGCTGTTTATAATTTAAAATGTATGTGAATTCACTCTTCAAGCTAAATCTTCTAAATCAGATTTAAAACTTAACAGGCTAAAACTGACATGATGCATTGTAATGGCAATTAATTTAATAAGGAAACATCACTTTTTCATACAGTGCAGTATTCTCAGTGCTTCACTTTTTCCACATTTTGTTGGAAAAATTGTTTGCCTTATTCCAAAATGGATTAAATTCATTATTTTCCTCAAAATTCTACAAACAATACTCCATAATGACAATGTGAAAGAAGTTTGTTTGAAATCTTTGCAAATTTAATAAAAATAAACTGAAAAAAAGCACAAACCAAGCCATGAAGTCCAAGGAATAATGGCACAGATCTGGGGAAGGGTACAGAAAAATTTCTGCAGCATTGAAGGTCCCAATGAGCACAGCCTCCATCATCCATAAATGGAAGAAGTTTGGAACACCAGGACTCTTCCTAGAGCTGGCCAAACTGAGTGATCAGGGGGTCAGGGAGGTGACCAAGAACCTGATGGTCACTCTAACAGAGCTCCAGCGTTTCTCTGTGGAGAGAGGAGAACCTTCCAGAAGAACAACCATCTCTGCAGCACTACACCAATCAGGCCTGTACGGTAGAGTGGCCAGACGGAAGCCACTCCTGAGTAAAAGGCACATGACAGCCTGTCTGGAGTTTGCCAAAAGGCACCTGAAGGACTCTCAGACCATGAGAAACAAATTTCTCTGGTCTGATGAAGCAAAGATTGAACTCTTTGGCCTGGATGGCAAGCGTCATGTCTGGAGGAAACCAGCCACCGCTCATCACCTGGCCAATACCATCCCTACAGTGAAGCATGGTGGTGGCAGCATCATGCTGTGGGGATGTTTTTCAGCGGCAGGAACTGGGAGACTAGTCAGGATCGAGGGAAAGATATATCCTTGATGAATACATGGTCTAGAGTGCTCTGGACCTCAGACTGGGACAAAGGTTCATCGTCCAACAGGATAACGACCCTAAACACACAGTCAAGATAACAAAGAAATGACTACGGGACAACTCTGTGAATGTCCTTGAGTGGCCCAGCCAGAGCCCAGACTTGAACCCGATTGAACAACTCCGGAGAGATCTGAAAATGGCTGTGCACCGACGCTGATGGAGCTTGAGAGGTCCTGCAAAGAAGAATGGGAGAAACTGCCCAAAAATAGGTGTGCCAAGTTTGACTTGAGGCTGTAATTGGTGCCAAAGGTGCTTCAACAAAGTATTGAGCAAAGGCTGTGAATACTTATGTACATTGTTTTTATTTCATGTTGTCATTATGGGAATTGTTTATGGAATTTAAAATAATTTCCAATAATGAATTTAATCCATTTTGGAATAAGGCTGTAACATAACAAAATGTGGAAAAAGTGAATAATTTTTAATTCTGTAAAATTTTGTTTTTGAAATAAGTCTCTTATGCTCATCAACTGCATCAAAAATGCAGTGACACCATAACATTGTGAAATATTATTAAAATGTAAAATGTTTTTGTTGCAATAAAAAGCCTTTGCTGTCACTTTAAATCAATCTAATGCCTCCTGCTGGATAGAAGTATTAATTTCTTTAAAAAAAAAAAAAAACTTTTGAATGGTAGTGTTTATATTATATATATTTTACTCACAGTATAGCAAACTTTTAATATAAAATAGCAAACTAAATCTGAAAATAATTAGTTCACATGGTCAAATGGTCGTTATTTAGAAATTACTGGATTGTCAGATGAAAATAGCACATCATAGACTCACATGCATGTTTGACGTTAAAACTTAATTCAATAAAACAATGTTTTGATAGTTTCTTCACAAAAATGAAAGCATTCCAGACACTTCCTCTGCAACCAATTTATGGCTGTGAAAACAAGTAATGTATGAGCTTTAAAATGAGCAAAGTCACCCTGAGGAACTATGATATGCTATTTGCTAGTCGGTGTCAGATGGTATAATTTATTGGAGAGGATGTTTTCATTCTCTCAAGAGAATTTTTCATGACAAAAAGGTGACAAGAAGAAGATTTAGTGGATTTAAAAGCTAAAATTTTTTTTTTTTTTTTTTTTTTTTTTTTTTTTTTTTTTTTTTTAGAAAAATGTACAAAAATACCATCTTGTTATCTTGTTATGCACAGGTGTATATACACAGATCAGGCATAACATTATGACCACCTTCCAAATATTGTGTTGGTCCCTCTTTTGCTGCCAAAACAGTCCTGACCCGTCGAGGCATCCACCAGACCCCTGAAGGTGTGCTGTGGTATCTGGCACCAAGATGTTAGCAGCAGATCCTTTAAGTCCTGTAAGTTGCGAGGTGGGGCCTCAATGGATCGGACTTGTTTGTCCAGCACATCCCAACAGATGCTCCATTGGATTGAGAGCTGGGGAACTGGAGTCAACACTTCAAACTCGTTGTTGTGCTCCTCAAACCATTCCTGAAGCATTTTTGCTTTGTGGCAGGGCGCATTATCCTGCTGAAAGAGCCACAGCCACCAGGGAATACCGTTTCCATGAAAGGGTGTACATGGTCTGCAACAATGCTTAGGTAGGTGGTACGTGTCAAAGTAACATCCACATGGATGGCAGGACCCAAGGTTTCCCAGCAGAACATTGCCCAAAGGATCACACTGCCTCCGCCAGCTTGCCTTCTTCCCATAGTGCATCCTGGTGCCATGTGTTCCCCAGGTAAGCTACACCCCTGTTTTCTTTTACATCACGTGGATGGCCAGGTGCGTACCTGGCCATCCATGTGATGTAAAAGAAAACGTGATTCATCAGATCAGGCCACATTCTTCCATTGCTCCGTGGTCCAGTTCTGATGCTCACGTGCCCAATGTTGGCACTTTCGGCTGAGGACAGGGGTCAGCATGGGCAGTCTGACTGCAACAAACTGTGACACACTGTGTATTCTGACACCATTCTATCAGAACCAACATTAGTAGCTCGTCTGTTTGATTGGACCACACGGGCCAGCCTTCGCTCCCCACGTGCATCAATGAGCCTTGGCCGCCCATGACCCTGACGCCGGTTCACCACTGTTCCTTCCTTGGAGCACTTTTGATAGATATTGACCACTGCAGACCGGGAACACCCCACAAGAGCTGCAGTTTTGGAGATGCTCTGACCCAGTCGTCTAGCCATCACAGTTTGGCCCTTGTCAAACTCACTCAAATCCTTACGCTTGCTATATATATATATATATATATATATATATATATATATATATATATATATATATATATATATATACCTGTGCATGCAAGATTTGTGTACTTTTTTCTGGAACAAAAAGACTGTGCAGTAAATTCATTTTATATGTTTCTTTCAGATTTTTTATTGATTTTAAATGTTTCTTTCTGTTATTTTTGTATATTTTTTGTCCTTCTTAAGGCAATGAAACTTGTTGTAATCAAAAAGACTGATGGATAAAATTCCGTGCTGTGACATCAAAGTGTTGTGGAGTGGTAAGCGGCCCTTCTAACTATGAGTGAAGACAAACAGATCTGTTTTGCTGGTGTTAAACAAAGAGCCAGCAGATAATATCTCAGCAAACAAGATGACATGCATAGAGGATGAGGGTGATTCCCTGTCGTGGTCTGGGTGGTATTTGGGAGTATTCGCGTGAGAGTGTTTGTGTTCGTGTGAGCGCTGAGGGTCTTTACCGTCACTAATGCTCATGTCGTGCATTCCCCGCTCCGGTCCCCAAAAGATCATGATATAATTCACATGCCAAGCACCAGCCTCTCCCACCCAACCCTTTGTGTGACTGCATGCAGTGTCCTCCTTAACATGTCCCAAACCTTGATTCTCTCACGCTAATACCTCAGTGCAAAAATCCGACAGTTTATCAGATCCACCTTTGACTGCAAGGAGATTTTGGGAAACACATAATTTACCTGGTCTCCACCCTTGGCTTACAATCTCACTCTCTCCCATTTATAATAATTGGCCACTTCCTTTTTACTTGTGCTTATCTCATTGTATTGTTAGAAGAACACTGATTTTATCCCCCCATTGTCAGTGTTTGTCATTAAGGGCTTGTTGTAGGAAGGACAGTACGACCCAGGGCTGTTTTACAAGAGAGATTTAGCTATACTATTGGTGTTTCCAGTATTTTCATTGCCCTGAAGGGAAACAACAAAGGCCGTCTTTCATCTCGACTTGTTGGAAGCAAGGCTGCCCCACCTCAGCTTGTTTACTGACACATACACGTGGGAAATGATTTCCTGTAGCATCACCTTCAATGACGACTCAATAAACACATGCGTTTAAAACACCTGCAACTGAGGACCATCTACAACGTGAAAGACTGAGGTGAGAAACTTTAGATTTAAGTCATTCACCCTCCACAGTTTATTCTACAGACATCAACGCTACCTCAAATTGTGTGGCTTATGTACTAGAGGTGTACTTTTACTTTTCTAAAAGATCAGGCTTTTTGTTCTCCACACTATATAAGAAAGAAATCTGGAAATACCTGGAAATACCAGTACATTTTCTGTTAAGTTTTAATAGACTTGCATTGGATAAGGACCAGAGACTTGCATGTATAATACAATTAATTGCACAAGATTACCCTGTACATAAGATTTATCCATATTCCACAGGACGTTTTGACTGTTCTGTTTTTAATTTAAACACTCCAATAGCGATTTTTTTATATTTCTGCAAGGCACATTGATGCACATTATTCAGCATATAATGTTTCATTGTTGCCACATGTTGAAAACCTAATTATTCCATCAGAACAATCACAACGCTCTTTGATAATCCTACATCACTGTGACTCAGGAAATATTTGCGAGGAGGGATTTTCAAATCGCTTTAACACATTTTGATTGCCTTATTAATGTAGGAAGACATCAAAGAAGTGATGTGAACTCTGAAAATGCATAGTTTGAGGTTTGGAAAGCGCAGCTTGTTCCGGCCTGCGGAGAAGTCCTGTCAACATCATTACGCTTGTGTTTGTGCAATGCACAGAACTGCCGATGTCAAGGTCAGGGCGGCATGTCTAATCAACCCATGTGGCAGGAGTTAGCGATCAGTGCCAAGCTGCCAGCAGTTGAGATGGCATGTGGGTTGAGATGGCACGGTGCCCTTAAGGCAAGAGCGAAGCTTTCTTAAAAAACATGTTTGTTTGGGTTCATTATGAGGTCCTCAACCCACTGGCGCTCTCTGTCTATCAATGATGTTCAAGTTTCCCACCATAAGATGACACCTAATCTGAACATGTAAACACAGAGAGAGCCAGGATTCAGATAGAGTCATAGATAGACAGAGCTCAACTTTCTAAAATTACCCTGGGACAGTTTCTACTTAAACTCTCATTTACCCATGCACTTAAAAAGAACAAATCAATAAACGTTTACCACAAACCCTTGTTTTAGTTTTTTACCATTTAATTAGTATGACTGACTGTGAGCCATTGCTGTTATTATGTCTATATGAACCAAGCGGTCAGTACAGCATGTTCCCAGCTCAAGATAGAATTTATTTATAATAAAGAAATCATTTCATAATTGGGATGATTTAACACTTAACACGAGAAGCATATTACATTTTCATTTGCTTGAAGACTTCGTAAACTTAAAATAGGCTAGGTGAATAAACATGTCATAGTCCGGGTAGGTTGTCTCATTTGTTAATGTTATGCAATGTTATACAATCTTTTTGTGAAGAAAAAGTAGGGGAGCGCGGGGGCACAACCTAGTTGTAACACGCATGGTTTAACACTTTCCACACACGCCAGGATGACGAAACTTAGTGTATTTACTAGCTGCCATATCAACATTATTTAGAGAAACAATTGAGCCAAAATTAAGAAATCTTTGGACGATATCAGTGAACATTTATTTAACCATAGCAAAAGTACATTTCTTACTTGTGTTAATTTTTCATCTCTGTTTTTTTGTTTATTTAAAATAAGACAAATCTGATATTATTTTAATCTTATATCTGTTATTTAACAGTTGAGATCGTTCTTTAATGCTGATCTAACAGCAGAAGACACGAGCCGGGTTAAACCCCAGTTGCTCAGACGGGGCATGTTGTCACACTGCGTTACAATCAGCCCCTATTAGAACTACGCTATTATATTCTATACTTTTATGAATTCTTTTGAGAAACCATGAGGAAAGCGTGAATAATGACTGAGAGTCAATGTTCAGAAATTATTCATTATCATTATGTTTTGAACTATGCTGTATAGCTGTATTTAGCGATGTGTTTGTTGTCAAACTCAAAAATGTGTATATTTTTAATGATTAGAAAAGCTATTATTATTATTTTTTTAATTAATAATTGTATTTTATTGAAATTTTAAATATTTTAATTTGTCATGGATATTTTTCTGATTATATCACATAACATTTAAGCTGTCATTTGGTCATGTACCCCACCTATGGGGCATGTTGTCACATTTCACTTCCATTCTTTCGGGGTAAATCAAGAAAAAAGTATACACTGTATTAATAAAACAAAACCACATATTTGTACTAGACAGGGGTCAGTATGGGCACTCTGACTGGTTTACTAAATTAATGTGGGAAAAAATAAATACTCTGAACCCCAAGTGGATTTACACAAACTGAGACTGTCAAAAAGCTTTAGGTTGTGCCCCGCTCTCCCCTACAAACTTTTGAGTGTGTAGCAGAGTATGCAAGCTTTGGGACATACTACTTCGTCATCTTTAATGGACAGCTCTGTCGCTTAGTTACGTGCGTCCTGTCACCGTAAACTTCTCTGTCAATCATCTTGTCGCAGTTAAAATCCTCCACATTCAATCTAATTTCATTTCCTACCGTAGATGTTGTAGCACGTTAATCTGCCGGTCGTCTTTCATGCGGAGACTCTCCTCATGTGTTTGCAATTTGAATATAATGATGGATTTAAAAGGTAACGGCCAAACGAATCATTAAAAAATTTCACAATGCTGCTGCTGCAGGTGAAATAATGTGGATAACAGTGAATAAATATCTTTTCGTCAGGTTAGCAACTAATAATTAATCACTCAAACCTTTATCTAAGCCTTTCTACATAACCACCAGACTCGCTCATCCTCCATGTCTAGTAACACCTTTTATTCGCGTTTGTAGTTCTAATCGAATCCTCGTCCAACTCGCAATGGGTTGTGGGCAATATCAGCCGTTAGAGTGTGCGTCGATCTGCACTTCGGATTCTAAATAGTAGACCATCCGGGTATCTTTGGAATACTCATTTCAACATACTACGATTTTGTGACATACAAATTCTAATTTTGAATACTATGTAGTACAGGTATGCGAATTGGGACGCACCAACCTTTTTGCGATTTATTAATTACAGTTGGTTGCCAAATGCTTTGATAACTGTGTTTGTTACATTGGTAACACTTTAAAATAAGGTCCCATTAGTTAACAAATGTACTAACATTAACAATGAGCAATACATTACAGTAGTTATTCTTTCTACAATAGTGTTCAATTTCTTGTTGAAATTGACATCAACTAAGATGATCAAATACTTTAGAAGTATTGTTCATGTAAACTAATGAATTAACTAATGTTAACAATCGGAACCTTATTGTAGTGTTACATTCTGTTACTATTCTATTTTTACTGTTTCATGAATTTTGTGTTTCATATTGTCTGTTTTACTGCTTCAAATTAGAAAGAAAAAAAGAACACACAGATATACACCGAATGAGATGAGTTTTGTGTGTGTGTGTGTGTGTGTGTGTGTGTGTGTTCCCTGCTGCTACATGCTGTTGTTATTTACATGAGAAACATCCACAGGAGCTTGAAGCATTCACAGAGAATCATTTGAGGCAGACGTCCTGTGGTCAGTCCTCACTAATCAAAGCCTTTAATTGGCATTTGTCCCGCTCACATGAAGACCTGTTAATGTTTCTCTCCCCGTGACACACTTACAGGAGCTTTGTTGCTTTGAATGTGTAATGTGTTATTGCCAGAGGCAGCCTCCAAACTAAAGTCTGACCCACTGCCCTGATGACACAGGGAACAACAAGTTTGTTACATATTCTTTAAATAAAACTTTACCGTTCATTTAATCAAAATAAAACTTTGTGTTTTTGTAATCTGACTTCATGCACCATTCAAATTTGAACATCATTTGCGTCATCTATTCTTCAGTTTGGCATATTTTTTCTCTCAAAGTAATCCTTTGTACCCTTTTGTCAAAAGGATTTAGTTAACATGAATTAATAATGAAGTGTACTTTCACAGCATTCATTAATCTTAATGTTAATTTCAACATTTACTATTACATTATTAAAATCAGAAGATGTATTTGACGTTAACAAACACAGTAACAAACGTATTGGTTTAACAATGTATTAACAAATTGCTCATGGTTAGTTCATGTTAGTTAATACATTAATTAATAACAAATGAAACCTTATTGTAAAGTGTTTTTTTACTGAAATGCATGTAAAAATGCATCTTTTAAGATAAAATTCTAAAAATAAATAAATAAATAAATAAAAACTCTGACAATTACCAGCTCAAATAAAATATATCAAATAAACAATATAATCACATACATCATTTTCAATATCGAAGAAGTAAAAGGGCCTCTATCTTTTATGAAACATTATGAAACATTACATCTTGCAATTACTATGTGACTTTAAAAATGTAAATTCAAAAATACATATTTTGATGATTTATTTTAACGTCAAGTTCCAAAATATTATAGAAAGTCAATATTTAATCAAATTCTGTTTTGTTCAAAATAAAATCTCTGTAAATATGCTGATATCAATGAGTTTACTTGTGATGCAAAATTGCACAATTCATTAAAATGCCACTATTAAGGGATAGTTATGAAATGAAAATTACTCCATGATTTACTCACCCTAGGTGTATATGACATTCTTCTTTCAGGCGAATACAATCAGAGTTATATTAAAAATGTCCTGGCTAATCCAAGGTTTATAATGCCAGTGAATGGCAGCCCAAAATCTGAAGCCCAAAAAAGTGCATATGTCATATAACCGCTCCACACGGCTCCGGGGGTTAATAAAGGCCTTCTGAAGCTAATCGATGCGTTTGTGTAGAAAAATATCCATATTTAAAACTGCACTTTTATGGACTTCAAAACAGAAACAGCCATTCACTGCCATTATAAAGCTTGGATTAGCCAGAACTTTTTAATATAAGTCTGAAAGAAGAATGTCATATACACCTAGGATGACTTGAGGGTGAGTAAATCATGGGCTAATTTTCATTTTTGGGTGAACTAACCCTTTAATATCCGTTTAAATACTTTACAATGAGATCTCATTTGTTAACATTAGTTAATGCATTACGTCACATGAACTAACAATAAGCAATATATTTGTACATTTAATAAAAATGTAAATGGTCATGTTCACAGTGCCTTAATGTTAAATGAAACAACATTTGACCTTATAAATGTTTTAGTATATGTTGAGATTAACATTAATTAAGATTAACAAATTCTGTAGAACTATTTTTCATATAATTAATGTAGTTAACTAATATTAACCTTATTGTAAAGTGTTAAGTTCTGTTCACACCAAGAACGATAACTATAAAGATAACTATAGCTATAACAAGATTAGTGTCCATGCAGCGTTTATTGCTCTTTAAAGCAGGACGGATTCTGATTGGCTGTCGATGTTTTTATCATTCATCATCTGAAGAAAAAAAACCAAAAAACAGCCTCAAAGTGATTCCAATGATGCTGTTATCGTTATAGTTGTGGTGTGGATTCTATCTTTATCATTATAGTTATCATTCTTGGTGTGAACTGGCCTTTACCGTTAAAAATATGAAAGAATGCATTTGGAGATCTCCAGATCTGTGTGGAGAGCCAAGACATAATGCATAAATTGAAAAAAGCAAGACTCGCCTTCCTCTCTTTCGCTGTCTATCTCTCCCGTCTCTCTGTCTTTCTCTAGAGGATTCCAGCAAAAGGAATAGTTGATAAAAACAGAAAAAAATGAGAGAAGGGGACCGCTGTCTGTCTGGAAATCCTGCCGAGTAGTGAATTAGTAATGGAGAAGTCTTGGGTTGCTTTGAGTGTGTTTGTGTGTGCAGGTATGTGAATTTCTCTCAGGTGCTTCTCTACTGACAGCCAAATTTATTATGGAATATGTTGCCAAATATCTCCTTCTACATTCAATATTCAACGCCTGAAGGGATAAAAGATCCTTTCAGTGAAGACCCCCAAACTGCTTTGGACACAAGAATCCAACCCCAGTCAGACACCAGAAGCACTGTCTGTCTGTGTAAATGGACTTGGGCCAAGGAAGACATATTTGTCCCCTTTGAGAGCTGTATTAGTGGCCTGATAGGGTTTCACGCAGGAGTATTTACTGTATACAGCCCTTGCTTAGTTTGTGACGGTCACTCATACTAGACAGCTGTACGCAGCACTCATCTGCCAAATCAAGATGAAATGACCATGAACAAAATCACTCGAGTTCACAGATATCTGCTGACACTCAGTATTGTCAGTGCCAATGACTAGCTAAAAGAGGGCCTGAGCATTCAAATGGCAATGTGACGGCATAGTCATGCATAGGCATGATTCTTCACGTATCAAAATGAGTCGCGTTGCGTCCCGAAGGACCTTGGGATGTTTGCATTCAGGCCAGGCTGCATGGTAACTCGAAGCCCAAATTGTATCGTAGATCACAACTTTAAATACTTCTCTCTTCATCTAGAACCCAGAGGAGCATCAGGTGATAGCTAATGACCTGCTAAATGTACATTAGCATAGGTATCATTCTTTACTGAGTGGTACGAGCAGCAGATTCAAACTTTATCAATGCATCATTACTCCAGTCTTCAGTGTCATATGATCCTTCAGAAATCATTCTAATATGCTGATTTGGCACTAAAGAAACATTTCTTCTTATTATTAATGTTAAACACAGTTGTGCCGCTTAACATTTTTGTGGAAACTGTGATTTTTTTGATCTCCATGTGGAGCATGCCGACTATTGTCAGACTCTTTATGCATACAAAAATCTCACTGGATTATTAAAAAAATGGCAATTAATTTATAAATGTAAACTGATATTTCCTACTGACACACTACAGCAAAAGATATAAATAACTGGCTTAAACCCACTTTTTGTGTGTAAAAATACTAGCGAGCCTAAGACTTTTGCACAGTTCTCTACATACATAAACTCACCTAAAGGATTAATTTCTCATTAATGCAATTATCTAATCAACCAATCACATGGCAGTTGCTTCAATGCATTTAGGGGTGTGGTCCTGGTCAAGACAATCTCCTGAACTCCAAACTGAATGTCAGAATGGGAAAGAAAGGTGATTTAAGCAATTTTGAGCGTGGCATGGTTGTTGGTGCCAGACGGGCCGGTCTGAGTATTTCACAATCTGCTCAGTTACTGGGATTTTCACACACAACCATTTCTAGGGTTTACAAAGAATGGTGTGAAAAGGGAAAAACATCCAGTATGCGGCAGTCCTGTGGGCGAAAATGCCTTGTTGATGCTAGAGGTCAGAGGAGAATGGGCCGACTGATTCAAGCTGATAGAAGAGCAACTTTGACTGAAATAACCACTCGTTACAACCGAGGTATGCAGCAAAGCATTTGTGAAGCCACAACACGCACAACCTTGAGGCGGATGGGCTACAACAGCAGAAGACCCCACCGGTACCACTCATCTCCACTACAAATAGGAAAAAGAGGCTACAATTTGCACAAGCTCACCAAAATTGGACAGTTGAAGACTGTAAAAATGTTGCCTGGTCTGATGAGTCTCGATTTCTGTTGAGACATTCAGATGGTAGAGTCAGAATTTGGTGTAAACAGAATGAGAACATGGATCCATCATGCCTTGTTACCACTGTGCAGGCTGGTGGTGGTGGTGGTGTAATGGTGTGGGGGATGTTTTCTTGGCACACTTTAGGCCCCTTAGTGCCAATTGGGCATGGTTTAAATGCCACGGCCTACCTGAGCATTGTTTCTGACCATGTCCATCCCTTTATGACCCCCATGTACCCATTCTCTGATGGCTACTTCCAGCAGGATAATGCACCATGTCACAAAGCTCGAATCATTTCAAATTGGTTTCTTGAACATGACAATGAGTTCACTGTACTAAAATGGCCCCCACAGTCACCAGATCTCAACCCAATAGAGCATCTTTGGGATGTGGTGGAACGGGAGCTTCGTGCCCTGGATATGCATCCCACAAATCTCCATCAACTGCAAGATGCTATCCTATCAATATGGGCCAACATTTATAAAGAATGCTTTCAGCACCTTGTTGAATCAATGCCATGTAGAATTAAGGCAGTTCTGAAGGCGAAAGGGGGTCAAACACAGTATTAGTATGGTGTTCCTAATAATCCTTTAGGTGAGTGTATATATATGTATAGTTTTATACAAACTGTATATACTGTATACAAATGCACACACACACAGACAGACAGACAGACAGACAGACAGACAGATAGACAGATAGATAGATAGATAGATAGATAGATAGATAGATAGATAGATAGATAGATAGATAGATAGATAGATAGATAGATAGATAGATAGATAGATAGATAGACTGTATTTTTTAAACTTTGAGATTGAATAAAAAGTGACAAATTAAATTAAGATCATGGTTGCTATTGATATTGCTTTGTCACTCTCGAAATGGAAGGTCAAGTTGAGTGCAATGCATTGTGGGATACAGTTTTCCACACAGTATGCTCTGTATTTATATTACACAAATATAATAAGTTGTGCAGGTATATCATGCATACAGTGTATACACAACAGTTTGGGGTTGGTATAGGATTTTTTCTCTCCATGTTTTAGAAAGAAGAATTTTATTCTTTTATGGCTACATTTATTTGAAAATTTGAAAACATTCAAAGCGGTACACTCTAAAAAATACTGGGTTATAAACAACCCAAATTGGGTTGAAAATGGACTAACCCAGTGATTGGGTTGTTTTTAACCCAGCATTTTTTAGAGTGTAATGTAAAAAATTATTAAAATTTAAAATAACTGTCAGGAAACACAGACTAGAGAGATGTTAAGTATAAATTAAGTCAAGCTTTATTGTACACAGTAGTATTGCAATGGAGATGGATGAACTGGTTTGTAGCAGGAGGATAACAGACAGGTATGTTGCCACACACACACACGTTTACTGTCATTGATGGATATATAATGAACGCTTTCCTTGCAGGACGAACACACGGGACTTGGAAGAGGAACTGGAGATCGGAGACAAGGAGAATGGAGACTTGGGTGAGGAGACGAACAGTAGGTAAAGAAACAATCCAGGTGAATAACAATCCAGGAGAACATAAGGTGAGTCTAAGACGAGACTAGACAAAGTGTGTGTGTGTGTGTGTGTGTGTGTGTGTGTGTGTGTGTGTGTGTGTGTGTGTGTGTGTGTGTGTGTGTGTGTGTGTGTGTGTGTGTGTGTGTGTGTGTGTGTATAGAGTCCTTTTAACTGGTGCAGGTGGATGAGTGACTCTGGAGATTGAGATCAGTGATTGCTGGCAGAGTGTAGGTGGAGCCTGATGATTCCGTGACAATAACTGTTTTCTGTTTTCATATATATTTCAAAAACATTCCTGTGATCAAAGCTGAATTTTCAGCATCATTACTCCAGGTTTCAGTGTCACATGATCCTTCAGAAATCATTCTAATATGCTGATTTGCTGCTCAAACATTTCTTATTATTATCAATGTTGAAAACTGTGCTGCTTTATATTTTGGGGAAAACCTTAATTGTTACTTTTTTTCAGGATCCTTTGATCAATAGAAAGTTTCAAAAGAATAGCATTTATTTAAAATAGAAATATTTTGTAACATCGTAAGTGTCACTTTTAATCAATTTAACGCATCCTTGCTGACTACAAATATTTCTGACCCCAAACTTTTGAATGGTGTGTATCAATTTGCTTACATTATAGATATTGCATAATTACATTGGCAGAATAATATGATGTAATGATGTTGTACTAACATAAGGTTACTATAAGAAGGATTGCACCGAATCTCTCTTCCCAGCATCTCATGTAATGAGACAAGAACTCTAAACAAGAGTGAACAAGTTCACATCTAAGGCATCCAAACAACTTCAGGTAAAAAAAAAAAAAAAAAAAAAAAAAAAAAAAAAAAAACCCAGCCCTTGACACCTCAGTGCTGGGACTGAACGAGCACAGCGTTGACTTTCCACACTTCAAAGGCTCTTAATGGCTCTTAATTTACGGCCTCGTAAACCATCATTATTCACAACCTTGTCATCTCACGCTCCTCCTCACGTGCTCTGTTGACACGTCTTACTGGTGTGTGTGTGTGTGTGTGTGTGTGTGTGTGTGTGTGTGTGTGTGTGTGTGTGTGTGTGTGTGTGTGTGTGTGTGTGTGTGTGTGCACTTGTGCATGCGTATCAACCACTGACGTGGACTCAACACAAACATACAAATACACGTTTAAAAAGGTGAAGTCACTGCATTTATGCTCACATTCCTGACAAGAAACTTGCATTACTCTGACATCTTGCTTGAGTTGTTCTAGCATGTTCCTTTAGTAATTTATACACAGGTTTGGTCCCTTTTCTTAAATGTCTGATTTTCTCACTTGTCACATTTGGCATTAAACACGTGTTGACCTCTAGACTAGCGGCTAACAACAAGCTATAGCATGGGGCGCTTTCTAGACACACACCCTCGTGCTTTCCCACGCTAAACATGACAGACACATGGCACTATGAGTGGTTTATTTCATACTGAGGACAGCTGTGAACAGCAGCCCGGTCCGTCACACATGTCGTTACGTTGAGAGCATTAGCTCCACAGCTAACAACTGGAAACAAACCATCAGGGCCATGGAAACAGATTTACACTTTCACACCTGTTTAATAATCACATTCACCTGTTAATGTACTGCAATAGTTTTGTGATGAATAGTTTATTTGTATTTGCATATAGTCAAATTTGGATCAAAATGAGTCATGCCAGATTGACATCAATGATGCCAAATGCTTTTAGATGTCAGAATGACAGGAGTTTGTGTCAACAGAATCATGATTTTTTTTTTTTTTTTTTTTTTTTTTTTAAACAAAATAAAGTAAAATAATATTTAATGACACTAAATACTTATTAAATCAGTATTATTTTAGTACCATTTACTGTACACTCCCCTAAAGGATTATTAGGAACACCATACTAATACTGTGTTTGACCCCCTTTCGCCTTCAGAACTGCCTTAATTCTACGTGGCATTGATTCAACAAGGTGCTGAAAGCATTCTTTAGAAATGTTGGCCCATATTGATAGGATAGCATCTTGCAGTTGATGGAGATTTGTGGGATGCACATCCAGGGCACGAAGCTCCCATTCCACCACATCCCAAAGATGCTCTATTGGGTTGAGATCTGGTGACTGTGGGGGCCATTTTAGTACAGTGAACTCATTGTCATGTTCAAGAAACCAATTTGAAATGATTCGAGCTTTGTGACATGGTGCATTATCCTGCTGGAAGTAGCCATCAGAGAATGGGTACATGGTGGTCATAAAGGGATGGGCATGGCACTAAGGGGCCTAAAGTGTGCCAAGAAAACATCCCCCACACCATTACACCACCACCACCAGCCTGCATAGTGGTAACAAGGCATGATGGATCCATGTTCTCATTCTGTTTACGCCAAATTCTGACTCTACCATCTGAATGTCTCAACAGAAATCGAGACTCATCAGACCAGGCAACATTTTTCCAGTCTTCAACTGTCCAATTTTGGTGAGCTTGTGCAAATTGTAGCCTCTTTTTCCTATTTGTAGTGGAGATGAGTGGTACACGGTGGGGTCTTCTGCTGTTGTAGCCCATCCTCCTCAAGGTTGTGCATGTTGTGGCTTCACAAATGCTTTGCTGCATACCTCGGCTGTAACGAGTGGTTATTTCAGTCAAAGTTGCTCTTCTATCAGCTTGAATCAGTCGGCCCATTCTCCTCTGACCTCTAGCATCAACAAGGCATTTTTCGCCCACAGGACTGCCGCATACTGGATGTTTTTCCCTTTTCACACCATTCTTTGTAAACCCTAGAAATGGTTGTGCGTGAAAATCCCAGTAACTGAGCAGATTGTGAAATACTCAGACCGGCCTGTCTGGGACCAACAACCATGCCACGCTCAAAATTGCTTAAATCACCTTTCTTTCCCATTCTGACATTCAGTTTGGAGTTCAGGAGATTGTCTTGACCAGGACCACACCCCTAAATGCATTGAAGCAACTGCCATGTGATTGGTTGATTAGATAATTGCATTAATGAGATATTGAACAGGTGTTCCTAATAATCCTTTAGGTGAGTGTATATACTGTTATAGTCTGTGTATATATACAGTAAAACCAACATTTTCTCACATTATCACAGCTAATTCGCTATAGTTTAGAAAATGGTAATAAAATTTGACAAGAACTCAGAGTTAAACTGTGTCAGAACAAATTCATCTTGATAATGTTATCATTTTGATAGAAAGGTATGTAATGATTACAATCAACCAATCAGCTGTCAGCTGTTAAACTAAAGTACACAATTAGATAATACCAATTTAGGTCAACCAATTACCAAGAAATGCTTCATTTTCTTCAGTCTGTGGTGTCAAAGGTCGCATTAGCAATTAAAGAAAAAACTCTTCAGCAAAACATCGTCAGGTGGTCAAAGTGTCTGAATAATTTTGGTCCCAAATGTGTATCAGTTTTACTGGTAGTCACTGTATGAATAATGTTCAGATATAATATGTCACAGTTTACTTTATTTTGCTCTCTTCTCACTTACATAAATGAACTATAGTGTCCTGCACCCACTAGTAAAACATTATATCTGGTGTCTTAGTTCATACAGACAATTTGATAATTATGATAATATGATAATATGACATATGATAATTTTTGGTTTGACACATATATATATATATATATATATATATATATATATATATATATATATATATATATATATATATAAATATAATTATTTTTAATATTTTCAGTTTCATTTTAATTCTTGTTTTTGTCATGTTAGTAATGTTTCATTTTAATTCTTGTTTTTGTTAAATATTTATATTTAGCTTTATTTTTATTTCAGTTTTAATTTTTGTACTTCAACTAGCAATAAAGAAAATATGTTGGATTTTATTTCAATTAGCTGTCAATTTTCTTCCATTTTAATTTTCACTTTTTAAGTTTAAGTTTTGATCAAATATTTATATTTTATTTCAGATTTTGTTAATTAGCAAAACATATTTTTAATAGTTTTTAGTTTAAGAAAACAATAGCAACACTGCATTAAATAAATCAAATAAATTGCGATTTATTACAATATTTTTTAATTGCTATCTACATGCACGTTTTGGTTCACACCACACTGTTTTCTCAGCATTTCGCACCGTCAGCACAATAAATATTCCTTATGAATACAAACAATTGCATTAAAGTCGGCATTAAACAGAAGCTGCGATAGTCTTTTCTTCCTACCGTGGTGTATATATCCAAGGAAAATGGCTTCTTGAACAAGAAAAAAAATGTAGGGCGGGACTTGATTTTGACCATTGGGAATTGATTGGATGGTTGTGGTTTGCTATTGGTGGATCTCATTTGAGTGACAGGTTGCCCCGCCCTCACGACAGTAAACGCATCATCAGAGAAGACATGAGCTGCAAGAGGGAGGGGAAGTTCTTTTGATTAAAGATTACGAGGGCGTTTGTTCATCCCACTGTGCCATGCTTTGTTTCAGTGATCCCCTCCTCCCTAACATCTTACATAATCTTTCTGAGCCACCTAAATCTAAAGCCCTAAACTGGGGTTCATTCAATTACTCAAGCTCAACTTGTTTTGCTGAAAAGGGTACCACTGGGATGGTGTTTATGTATTTAGTCTTTGAAGCTCTGTCAAACCCAGATCTCCAAACCCCCTCAGACCAAACAAGTCAAGCAGACCTTATTAGCCGAGCGTCAGACTGGCTATGGTCGTGGCGTCAAACCACCAGAGAGGATATGACCTCTGACCCCAGCTTGTGCTTTTAATTAATGAATGGCACTTAACAATGGCCTTGAGCTGTCTACACACCCAGTGGCTGTATTTTACTCTCACAAGTCCAATCCATCACCCTCCTACCTGGCTGTAAAATATTAAGGACCAGTGTCCGATGCATAGATCTATTACCATAATAGTAACATATAGCCTCTAATACACTATTCTCATGTCTAAATGCATTTGGTTAAGTAATTTACACATGCACTGACCTCAAAAAGAGAAGAGGGTGTTGACAGCCTGCGAGTAATGACTGTGAGGGGTCACGTGGGTAAAAGCATTCATTTTCAACGTAATGCCCTCTACGGGTCACACTGAAACCAATTTATAACAGAGAGGGCAAATATTTCTGAGACACATACACACTTCCCTCTGGCCTCTTTCAGACCAGCTCCCTGTAATTACACAACTTCCAATGAATGACAGTTCGGCCCCTCACACTTCAAAGTACCGGACCCTTCACACATCCACACGGTGGCTTCCAGTCAGAGGGGAGGTCCAGGTGGGGACACAAAAAAGGGTTGAATTCCTCAAAGTGCGAGTTTGTGAGAGTTTAGGAAGTCAAAGAATTCGATCAGAGCTTTTAACTTTTCAGTCACCATGAAATCAAATTCAGAATTTCGCAGTGTTTATGATAAAAGATTTATCAGCGCACATCATAATATTTTTAAAAATCCATGCGCCCTTATGATCTTTAACCAAATAACTTCCCCTCCTTCTTACAGCTCATCTCTTCTCTGATGACGTGTTCACTGTGTCGTGAGGGCGGGGCAATCTGTCACTCACGTGAGATCGACCAATAGCAAACCACAACCATCCAATCAATTCCTAAGGGACACAATAAAGACCCGCCCTACATTTTTTATTGTTCAAGAAACCAGACCATCTCCAATGTTATTAATCATCTATTGAGCAATCAATATATATTTTTTTTTTATACTTCAAATTGTATTTAAATGACCAAATTTCAAGTGTAAAACTACATTACCCATGAATAATACCTGATAAGAAAGGTCCACGGAACAAGGATTTACAACAAACAAATCAGGACAAAAGAAGCTATCAGAGAACAGAGAGATTCAAGAGATTCAAGAGTTTTATTTGTCACATACACAGTTATATACAGAATATACAACCGGCAGTGAAATGTAAACAGGTCTGCTCCATGGACAGTGCAAATTCACAGTTAAAACCACAAGGAGGAAATTATATAGAAATAGGATAAAAAATTACTATCTATATATATATATATATATATATATATATATATATATATATATATATATATATATATATATATATATCTAATATCTATATCTGTAATTATAAATAATCAAGTCAAGAGAAAAAAAGGTAACAAATAAGGATAAAGTGGAATAAAATAATTGAAGTAGACTGTGCAGTGAGTAAACTGTAGACTTATAAATATATGGTTAACAAATGTATAAAGAGTATAATGTGCAAACAGGTTTATAACAGGTTGTTACACAGTAACAACGAGAACAGAAAGTGCAGTGCAATGACAGTGTATCGATGTTTATCCTGAAGTGAAGTCACGTGACGTTATGTTCAGGAGTCTGATGGCCTGGGGGAAGAAACTCCTCCTGAGTCTCTCAGTTTTGGCCATCAGGCTTCGGAAGCGCTACCAGATGGCAGCAGCGTGAAATGAGGGTTTGCAGGGTGATTAGAGTCCTTGATGATCTTGGTAGCTCTACCTTTGCAGCGTTTGGTGTAGACGTCCTGCAGAGACGGAGAGCTGACCCTGAGATACGCTCGGATAAGCGCACTACTCTTTGCAGGGCTTTGCGGTCATGACTGGTGCTGTTCCCATACCACGCTGTGATGCACTGAGTTAAAACACTTTCTATCGCCCCTAAATAGAAAGTTTTCAGGATAGCTGGTGAAACCCTGAATTTCCTCAGCTGGCGCAGGTGGTACAGTCTTTGCCTGGCTTTTTCACCTGTGTCTGAATGTGAGCAGTCCAGGTCAGGTCCTCGGAGATGTTTACTCCCAGGTACTTGAAGCTGCTCACTCTCTCTACTGGTGACCCGCTGATCATGAGGGGGGAGTATGTCCGTTGCTGTCTCTTCCTGAAGTCCACAATCATTTCTTTGGTCTTGCCAACATTCAGAGAGAGACAGTTGTCCTGGCACCATGATGTTAGATGCTCCACCTCGTCCAAGTATGCCGTCTCATTGTTGTTGGAGATGAGGCCCAGGACAACAGTATCATCAGCAAATTTGATGATAGAGGTGGAGCTGTGTGTGGACAAACAGTCATGTGTGTAGAGAGAGTAGAGCAGGGGGCTCAGGACACAGCCCTGTGGAGCTCCCACACATGATGGTGATGGAGGAGGAGGTGGACTGGCCTATTCTCACCACCTGAGGCCTGCCAGTGAGGAAGTCCTCAATCCAGTGGCAGAGAGAAGGATTCAGGCTGAGATCCAGGAGTTTGGAGGTTAGCTTGGTGGGAACTATGGTGTTAAAGGCTGAGCTATAGTCAATAAATAGCAGTCTTACGTAGTTCCCACTTTTGCTGTCGATGTGAGTGAGGGAGGAGTGGAGGACATGAGAGATGGCATCTTCAGTCCATCTATTGGGACGATAGGCAAACTGAAGAGGGTCCAAAGTGTCAGGAATGAAGGAGCAAATGGTGTTTTTAATGAGTCTCTCAAAGACCTTCATGACTATAGACGTGAGAGCCACTGGACGATAGTCATTTAGGCAAGAGGGTTTACTGTTCTTGGGGACAGGGATGATGGTGGATTTTTTGAAGGAGGTGGGGACCACAGATGTAGCCATTGCATATGATTTCACTGAGCCATTCAAATGACAAGCTCAGACTTTTGATACTCATATAAGTCTACATTGAGATATTCTAGTAAGATATTGTTTTTGAAAGAACTCTCTTATGCTTATCAAGGTTGTATTTACTTAATCAAAAATACATTAAAAAACAGTAATATTAGGAAGTATTATTACAATTTAAAATAACTGTTTTCTATTTGAATATATTTTAAAATGTCATTTATTCCTGTGATGGTAAAGCTGAATTTTGAACATCATCACTCCAGTCTTCAGTGTCACATGATCCTTCAGAAATCATTCTAATATGCTGATTTGCTGCTCAAGAAACATTTATGATTATTATCAATGTTGAAAACAGTGCTGCTTCATATTTGTGGAAATGATGAGATTTATCTTTGAGGATTCTATGAATAGAAAGTTCAAAAGGACAAAAATTTGGTCATATTGTATGTCTTTTTTAATCAATTTAATTGTAATGGAGAGTGAGTGTGTGTGTGTGTGTGTGTGTGTGTGTGTGTGTGTGTGTGTGTGTGTGTGTGTGTGTGTGTGTGTGTGTGTGTCCTGGTGTTCAAATACTGTTTTGCAAATTAAATGTCATAATTTAGTGATTCATCTTGGAGCTGTTGGTTTGGTTTTTGTCTTTCATCTCTTTATTTACTTTTTTAAATCCCTTTGGAGAAAATGAATCAGAAAAATACTTACAGAACCAATGCCACTGAAAAAATGGGCGGTCACTGTTGGCCTTTATTCATGTGATTGACATACACCATGATCCAATCAGCTCATGTTCTCCTTTCCTTTAGTTTCTGTAATCACGAAGATGCTCTGAATGGAATAAATAGAATTAAACAGCACTAGCTGCTACATTCATGTGGAAAACTAATAAAAGGTTTGTGAAATATTGCATATCCTTATAGTTCGTGCAAGCTGAGATCTCTATGTGATGCATTCGAGTACAGGCTCTGGTGAGGGTTTTAACAGGTAACAGATGTGTTCTGGCTCGGTTTCCTCCAGTACCGTGTGTTTATTTGACTGTGTGCGTGGTGTGTCAGGACCCCTGGGTCTCCAGCAAACTCCCAGTCCTAATAAATTTTCATTTATTAAAGTTACACTGACATTACCCTAAACAGTCAGACTGGCTTGTACTTCCGTTATTTGGAAATGTGCAGCATACACATTTACACATACACAATCACAAATAGACACTGTGCAGCACACCATATTGGCGGCTATAAAACCTGACTTGCAATAACAAGGCGGGGATAAATTAGGAACACTTGAGAGGTCACACCCTAAAATGACTGCCAAAGGAAAAATGTACATTTATTCCTTTAAAAAATTATCATAACAGTGCTTTATTCTCTGAAAATCAATGCTAGAATTGAGCAGAAAACATTTATGTAGTGTTGGCGGTAACGCATTACAAGTAACGCGAGTTACGTAATCAGATTACTTTTCCAAGTAACAAGTAAAGTAATGCATTACTTTTAAAATTACTTTTTTTTTTTTTTTTTTACAAATAATAACAGTAAAACAAACTCAGAATATTATGCAAACCTGCAATAATTAAATATGTTAAATACAAATATATTTTATGTATTTAATCTCACTTTATTAACCAAATGTTAATAACATTTGGTTAATTTTGCTAACCTTCGATATGCAAAAGGACTAGATAAACATCACTTTTGTGTTCCAGCTTTAGTTTTTATTGCTGAAGTAAGAGTGTTGAACTTTCTTCTCCTGCATATTCTTCTGCGATCCAGAATGGCAGCCCAGCTGAAAGGTTTGTTTGAGCTGCGCCCTCTACTGTACAGGCGTGAATTTGCATTTCCTTCAGCCTAAGGCTTATTCATTTCACTTTTGGTGTGAAAGGGTGGTAACACTTTATTTTACAGTGTCCTTGTTACATATGTTACATGTGCTTACCATAGTAATAACAGTAAATTATACATAATTATATGCAACTAACCCTCAACCAAACCATAATCCTGCCCTAACCCTATAGTAAGTACATATAGTTAATTAATATTACTCAGTACTTAAATATATAATTATTAATTAAAAATGTAGCGCAAAAAGTAACGTAACACATTACTTTCCATAAAAAGTAACTTTTCATGGAGTAACACAATATTTTAATGCATTACTTTTAAAAGTAACTTTCCCCAACCCTGATTATAGCTGCAATAATATTGCTCAATGCACCGATCCATATGGAAATGTGCTTATCCCATCCTCAAATTCATCTGATTGTTCTAAAAGCGACTTAGATTCTCTTCCCTGCATAAGAAAGCTTATCTCAAAGATAATCAAAAAAGATTATCACAAAATTTTTCTCTTAGTTTTAAAGTGTGAAGAAAATTGTAATAGTCTGAAGAACCTTTTTCCACTATTAAGAACCTTTTGTGCAACAGAAAGAGTTTCTGTGGATGTTAAATGTTCTTCCTGGAACCATAGATAACAATAAAGAACCTGTACTTTTAAGAGTGTAGCAAGTTTACATTGATCAACCATTAAAAATGTGCGCAGTTGAACACTATGTTCAGTGATCGGCTCTTAAGCCTGCTCATAGAGCTTTTTAGGCATGGTGGTTTAAGTTGGAGTTGACTGGTTTGTGTCTGAAAAAAAAATTGGATGAGAGAAGACAGCTTTGACAGTGATCACAGAACTTGCCCTTTCTACGTTGACCTCTGGCCTTTTGTCTTATAATGGTTAAAAGAGTGATTTGCGTAAGGAAACTGATCGAAGATCAGAGTAAAAGAAAAACTTTAAATCAGATCATGCTTGCCTTAGCATGTATGAGCAATAAAAATTGCAAAACCCACAAAATCCTCACGTTACGATCCCTCTTGAGCTTCTTAAGATGTGTAGTGCAGTTCATAAAACAAGGGCAAAATAAGTGTGAAGGGAGAACTGTTATTGCCAAAGCTCTGAGTGGATATTAGAGAAGATGAATCAAAGAGAGAGAATGAGTTTTGACCGTACAAGAATCCAAGAAATTCCTCTGAGGTTTTAAAGAACCTAAATCCTGCTCAGAGACATTGTTTTCTTTAGAGTATTGCAACAGTATATTGCTTTATATCACCATTCTGAGAATTGAAAAAATATTAGAGTTTGCCCCAGAAAACTGTTTATCACAGCAATAAATTGAAGAGAGAGACAAAAGGGGAAAGGCACTATTTAGGGAAACTTTCCTCGTGGAAACAGCACTGAGAAAGCTACGATGTGTCCTCCTATATCAGAATGTAGATAAGACAGAGAATAATGTTACTTTTAAAGGATTCATTCACCCAAAAATGAAAACTATTGCTTTAAAGTGCCCGATTATGCTATTTTAAAGGTTCCTAACTTTGTTTTGGAGGTTTTCTACAATGCATCCAAGGTCAAAAAAACAAACAAAAAATTCATACACATTGCAGGATCACCTCTTTTCTCACAGTGTCTGAAACAGTTTGAAACTAAGAATTCTGTCTCACTAAACCCCTCCTTTCTGAGAATCTACTCTGCTCTGATTGGTCAGATGGCCCAGTCTGTTGTGATTGGTCTACCGCCTACAGCACGTGCCAGAAACCAAACGGCCATTACCATATCTGAATTTCAGCTCTGGAGGCTTCCGCAGCACTTATTTATACAGTGATACGAACAGTAAAGATTGTGCACACTCTAAAATGTAATTCAGGGGACCTGTTACCACAGCTTAAATAAATGCATGGTTGCAAGTTAAGAATTCTAATTTAACATTTTAAGTTGCAAACATTATTTTGTAGAGTTCTGTTGACATAATAATGTTGATCATTACATCGTAATTTGAAAATCAAATTACACACACACTTTTTTTTAAAATTATTATTACATTGTAATAACTTAAAGGGATAGTTCACCCAAAAATGAAAATGATCCCATGATTTACTCCCCCTCAAGCCATCCTAGGTGTATATGACATTCTTCTTTCAGACGAATACAATCAGAGTTATATTAAAAAAGTCCTGGTTAATCCAAGCATTATAATGGCAGTCCAAAATCTGAAGCCCTCCATCCATTATAAAAGTAATCCACACGTCTCTGGGGGGTTAATGAAGGTCTTCTGAAGCGAATCGATGAAAATATTAATTGGTTCCAGGGCTACAACTCCTGTAGTTGGAGTGACTTAATTATTTTGAGTAATCAACTTAAAAATATCGTAACTCAAAAAATAATGTATGCAAACCGGTGCGTACATGTTTTTTTTCCAAAGTCCAAAGTGCAGAGAAATGTGTCTTCTCGACATGTCGACAACCCGAACCAAACTCTATCAGGCCTCAGCTATAACTACAGTGTTTGAGGGCCGGGAAAAGGTAGACGTTGTTTGCAGGCAGCAAATGAAGACCATAGGCTGGCATTATGCATACATTTGTCAAGAACCTGCATAGGTTTGTGCAAGAAGTAAGACTGGAATTACTTACGACTCATTTCAGGCAGTTCAGAATCAGTTCTTTCTTTTGGGAGACAGTAACTTTATTTCTCATGCACTTTGACTTAGCAAAGCTTTTACATTCACAATCAGCTATATTACAATATCCGAAAAAGCATAATAGGGGCGGTTAATTAGTTCTATTGATGTCAAACCTGGCACAGAGATTTTTAATATAACAACTAAACAACTAAAGTGATTTGAGAGCTAGTCTTGAGAGCTAAACAGAATATTTTCAGCCAATAATGCCTTAAATTACAGTCTATTCCTCAAATAAAGCATTTGAAATACTGTGCATGTGTCATATGGACAAATTTTATTATATATTTATGGTCCTTTTATCCTTTTTGGACCTCAAAAGCCCCTGGTGATCATGTGCATTCATTGTATGTGAAAGGACAAAATTCAAAATGAAGTTAAGTAAACAATGGCAAGATTTTCCATTCTCTTTAATTCTATGTGGTGTGTGACATATTACCCAAACGTTCCTAAACAACACATTGTGAAAGAGCTAGTTTCAGTTTGTTGAAAGTTTCACCGTCTCTGGGCGTGTGTGTTATTCAGAGACAAGAACGCCTTACCAGCGTCTCGGTTCATTGATGCTGCTGCTATGAATATATTTTCATTCTGCCAAAAATATCTCCCTCCCCCCACTATTTAAAAACAGAGAGGCTTCCAAAACTCTCGGAAACATTTAAAAGGGGGTTTTGAAACGTCTTCCCTCCACCTGTGCCTGGCTTCCACCAAAACAAAGTATCATATAAAGATATGATATTTATTATGCATTAAACCAAACATCTCTAAACACAAACACTCCCATATCAGAATTAATGTGCAAACGCTCAATGGTGCATTGGCAGAAGAGGTGGAACAACAATTTACAAAGAGAGATAAGGAGTGAAAGAGGGGCTGGCAAAATGAAATAATGGCACAGGAGGAATGAGTGAGAAGAAGAAACGATGCGTTGTAGAGAATAGATCAGTATTTGTTCCTTCCATTAGAGGACCAATGCTGGTATGTCTCCATTTCAAGTTTAACTAATTGTTTTACTGGAGTAATTTGATATGGCTGGTAAAACAGTGCATTGCAATTAACCTTACCCTTTAAATCTGTCCAATAGAGGCATTTTAGTGCTTACGGCCCAAGCGAATGAAAACCAGCTGGAAGGAAACAGCCTCACAGTTCAACAACAAAGCTTGAATCTGATTAGGATACAAGGGCGAATGACAGAATTAAGCCTAAGGCATATAAATGAATGCTCAGCCCTTATGGAAAGTCTAACTCTTCATCTGAGGAGAGAGGAGGAAGGCACGTTGTTTGATTTAGTGGAGCTCCTGTCCGAAACAGCAGCCAACAAAGACTCAGCTAAACTCCTCTAAGAGTCGTTTTGAACAGGAGCCAGGTCAGGATGAGGGTTGTGTGGAGTAGAAAAATTAAACAATGGTGGCATGAAAAGTTTGGATGTGAATGCAGAGAACAGAAGTACCGGGTATCATTATGAGGCTAAACCACAAAGACAGATTGATCCTGTAATCAACGTGGTGAGGATATTGTGCTCTGTAGAGATGAGCATACACACACACACACACACATCCACTTACACTACCAGTCAATATATAACAATGTTATAATCCTGTCATTAATTACTCACTCACATGTCCTTCTAAACCTGTAAGGCACATCTTTGGAACACAAATTCATCATGAAATCTGAGAGATTTCTGTCCCTCCATTGACAGTCTACACAACTACCACTTTGATGCTTCAAAAAGTTCATAAAGAGATCATAAAATTAATTCATATGAATTGAGTGGTTTAGTCCAAATTTTCTGAAGAGACTCGGTCGCTTTAAATTTAGGCTTTTATTAACATATAAACACTGATCAGCGAACATAAGCATTCATTGGTTCTTGTGTAATCTCAAACATGATGCGTAACATATGAGAATAAACCTCATTGGTTCTTGTAGAAGCTCAAACGTGCTGCGTAACACCAGAATGAACCTCATTGGTTCTTGCTGAAGTTCAAACGTGCTGCGTAACACCAGAATGAACCTCATTGGTTCTTGCAGAAACTCAAACGTGCTGCGTAACACCAGAATGAACCTCACTGGTTCTCGCGGAAGCTCAAACGTGCTGCGTAACACCAGAATGAACCTCATTGGTTCTTGCTGAAGTTCAAACGTGCTGCGTAACACCAGAATGAACCTCATTGGTTCTTGCGGAAAGCTCAAGCGCGTAACACCAGAATGAACTCTCATTGGTTCTTGCGGAAGCTCAAACGTGCTGCGTAACACCAGAATGAACCTCATTGGTTCTTGCAGAAGCTCAAACGTGCTGCGTAACATGAGAATGAACCTCATTGGTTCTTGCTGAAACTCAAACGTGCTGCGTAACATGAGAATGAACCTCATTGGTTCTTGCAGAAGCTCAAGCGTGCTGTAACACCAGAATGAACCTCATTGGTTCTTGCAGAAGCTCAAACGTGCTGCGTAACACCAGAATGAACCTCATTGGTTCTTGCGGAAGCTCAAACGTGCTGCGTAACACCAGAATGAACCTCATTGGTTCTTGCAGAAGCTCAAACGTGCTGCGTAACACCAGAATGAACGTTCTTGCAGAAGCTCAAACGTGCTGCGTAACATGAGAATGAACCTCATTGGTTCTTGCGGAAGCTCAAACGTGCTGCGTAACACCAGAATGAACCTCATTGGTTCTCGTGAACATGCTTGAGCTTCTGTTTACCACAACTGATGTGTGAGTTGATGAATGTTTATATGTGAATAAAAGTCTAAATGCAATCTGTTCATTATATAACGCGATCGTATCTCTTCGGAAAATTTGGACTAAGCCGCTCAATTCATATGACTATGTTTCACAATCTCTTTATGAACTTTTTGAAGTGTCAAAGTGGTAGTTGCATAGCTGTAAATAGAGGGACAGAAATCGCTCAGATTTCATCAAAAATATCTTCATTTGTGTTCTGAAGATGAACGAAAGTCTTACGTGTTTGGAACGACATGAGGGCGAGTAATTAATGACAGAATTTTCATTTTTGGGTGAACCATCCTTTGACTTCTGTTTAAGTCATGTAATAAATAATAATAATCATGATATACTGTTCTATTTTTGAAAGCAAGTATTTTGAAAACTCAGGTCCCAGTTCCATAAAATGCATGATAAAATATAGAGATAGCTATCAATCAGGTAGAGATATACCTGTGCACATGTGGTGCAGCTGCTAAAGATGAAAGTCTATGATAAGAAAGCTGTATGTTCTGCAGAGAGAAAGTCTGACCATTGTCAAGCTAAACAGCAGGAATTAACTAAACTGTACCACTTAAGTTGTCCATATCTAGTCAAATCTCACTCAAATCCATTCTGTGTCCAGGCATATTATAAGAACAAGTTACATCCAATATGGTACCACTTGGTTTTATAGCCACTATATTGATAGTTAGCCGTCACTCAATCCTCAGGGATCTCCCAAGTTGCCGTGATCAGAGGGGGATGTTCATTCCCTGTCTGTTTCCCTCCACGCACCTGATCACCAACCAAAACAACACCTCTCTGCGGTTGACCTACTCACTAATATTTTGGAATGCTCTGCATACGATGTGCAGATGGTTGTGCAACTTCTGTTGGTGTGTGTGTATTTGTGTGTATTCATATGCATGTACTGTATGTGTATTATGGGGTTATTGGTGTAGAACGATGTCCTGGGGTGGGTTTTAGAGCCTATAAATACAATAGCGAGAAAATAAATACGATCCATTTAAGGAAACTGCTTCATTTCAACAGCATGACTCGCTCCGAAATGACAAATATGATAAGCCTTAATTAATGACCAGTAAGTGACCCCTCTGATTACGTGGTCGTTTACTATAGACTTATCTTATTTAAGTTGTATTGTAGATAAAGACGGGATTATTCATTCAGTGATAAAAACGACAGTCGTTAAAGTACGTCTCAGGTTGCAGTCATGTGAAGGGTCTCTGATGCAGTGCCACTGCATGTCACTCACTGCTCGATACAAATTAATTTCTATTGGGCTAGAATTTAAGATTGAGCGGTCTCTTGCATCATCTTGTGTGGCCGAAACCAAAGCCAAGACATCCAACCATCAAGCCAAGACATCTGGCAAGAGGTCGTTTTCACTTTAATATTAGACTTGTAACAATGGGAACAGCTGTACGTCAAAAGTCTCTGTGGATTGGTGCCTTTTTCCTTTCTTCACACACACATTTTTCACAACTTTTTCATGTTTTATGAGGTTTTTCACCAAAAAATGTCCCCACAAGAACAAGGATTTCAGATATTTCCATCTTTGTGGGGACATTTTGTCCCCATAATGTAGGGTTTACCAGGCCACACACACACACACACATTTCTTATTAAATATTTATGTGTAATTTATGATAATGTGTGTCGTATTTTCAGCTCTGTTAAAATTTCTACTATTAGATAATCAGCAAAAAACATCCACAGGGCATCTGGACCTTCTTACAAATGTTCTTGCCAGTGAAATACTGACCTATATAAGTTTTGTATATTTCACATAGTGTTTATGCAGATGATGCATGACAATAAGCTGCTTTTGGGTCTGAGATGAAGTGATTCTGTCCCCTTAAACTTTGACTAAAGTCCAGGCACGATCACTTTTGGAATGGGTTCAGGCCTTCAGACTCTTCTGAGAGGCAGCTAACATCTAAAGACACATTTAATCTACTGTGGGCAATCAGACTTTATGTTTGGAACAGACCACACACAAACAATTAGCAAAGCTGTGGAGTGTGTGTGTGTGTGTGTGTGTGTGTGTGTGTGTGTGTGTGTGTGTGTGTGTGTGTGTGTGTGTGTGTGTGTGTGTGTGTGTGTGTGTGTGTTTTCCTCAGTATGTCGATAGGGGCCTGTAAGAGTACTTAACCTTATGTTTAGGTCCCTGCCTCGCGTGTGTGTTGATGTGCGTGTGTGTGCGAGTGGTTCTCTCCAGGGTCATGCGTGTTTACGGATTGGAGATTCTTCTAATTACCAGCATGTCTGAGGTAAGACTCTGATTGTCTCACTTCTCCCTCGAGATAAATCGCATTAGTCAGCGATATCCCTCTCCCCTAATTTATCTTAATCTCACCCTTAATTTCTCCCTTTGGGCGCTACCCGCTCTTTCCTTTGTGCACCTTATCTTGTAGTCTTCAAAACCAAAAGAAAATCCGAAAAGAAACAATGTGTTGGGAAAGGAGTGCAGGTTACCATTTGTCTTCCCTTCGCTTTCTCCCAGTGTCTCTTGTTTCTCGCACGAGAAGGCAAAAGCCTTCTGGGCAGAGCCTTTGTAGTGGTTGAGAGGTGAATAGGGGTATTTGAGTAAGATGGGACGATTTCTCGACGGATGTGTCTACGGATGTCATGCAACTCTACTACACCCGTCTTTAGTGCTTAAGTTCAGAAATATCATCACTATTAATAAAGAGTATCTCAAATCAGAGTTAGCAGATGATAAAACAAAATCTCAGAGTTATATTACATATAATGACCAAAATGTCCCAATTCGAGCTGGTTTTTCTTAGTGAATCAAAAACATCTTTATTGGCATCAATAGTTCCATGAAGAACCTTTAACATCCATTGAGAATAACAGTTCTTCACACTAAGAAAAAGTGATGTTCACTGGTTATTTAGGGAGCCAAAAATGATTCTTCTATGGCATCACTGCAAACCCTTTAGAGTGCATTTCAAAGCTGATTAATTTCTGTGCCATATAAACCTGTTTTTATCTCTGTGACTGTCACGGTCTACATGTTTTGTTTGTGTTTGACATTTCAGAACTAATCGTTGTAAGTTATGGTCATTAGTCCATGTGGATTAGGTTCAGAGGGTCTGGAGTGTTTCAGACCCTGATTAGTGTGGATTACAGCCCACCTGATTCAGGTACAGGACTAGTAGATTAATGGTCATCTAATTAAAGACCTTCACCTTATCAGCACTGTGAGAAAGTGGAGAGAGACAGACAGGATCCTCCTACAGATTTCATCAAGTTTTGTATATTATGGTCTAGACCTTTATCTGAATGAAAGCAGACATACAAAATACACTTACTTTAGACAAACTGCCATTTTTGGAACAGATACAGGGGCTGGAATAGTATTTAGACACTTAAAAATTATAATTCCGTCATCGTTTACTCACCCTAATGTTGTTAAATATTGTTGTATCACTTTATTTCCTCTGTGGAACAAAAAGATGATATACTACCAGTCAAAGTTTAGAATAATTGGAAAAATGTTTCATGTTTTTGAAAGAGGTCTCTTATGCTCACCCAGACTGCATTTATTTGATGCAAAAATACAGTAAAAACAGTAATATTGTGAAACATGATTGCAATTTAAAATAACTGTTTTAAAATGTAATTTATTTTTGTGATGCAAAACTAAATTTTTAGCATGATCACATGATCCTTCAGAAAGCATTCTAATGCTGATTATTTTAAATATTAGGTCAGTATTTCCCAACATTACTGATTTTACTGTATTTACAATCAAATAAATGCAGACTATGTGAGCATTAAATACTATAGTAATAGAAAAACATTTTTAAAAATCTGACCAGTAGTGTATTTTGTAAAATGTTTGTTCACAGAATAAAAGTCCACAGGATACAGTGTTGTTTTCATTGGATGAACAAAAACAGTTGAATAGAAATAACGAAATGGCTTACAGTTTTTAATTTGGTTACATTTTATTTTAAGGTGTCATTGTTACAGTGTAATTATACACTCACCTAAAGGATTATTAGGAACACCTGTTCAATTTCTCATTAATGCAATTATCTAATCAACCAATCACATGGCAGTTGCTTCAATGCATTTAGGGGT
The DNA here is from genome assembly GCA_018749465.1 of Paracanthobrama guichenoti. Classification (NCBI taxonomy): domain Eukaryota; kingdom Metazoa; phylum Chordata; class Actinopteri; order Cypriniformes; family Gobionidae; genus Paracanthobrama; species Paracanthobrama guichenoti. The sequence continues at coordinate 23,677,335 of CM031953.1, forward strand.
GTGGTCCTGGTCAAGACAATCTCCTGAACTCCAAACTGAATGTCAGAATGGGAAAGAAAGGTGATTTAAGCAATTTTGAGCGTGGCATGGTTGTTGGTGCCAGACGGGCCGGTCTGAGTATTTCACAATCTGCTCAGTTACTGGGATTTTCACGCACAACCATTTCTAGGGTTTACAAAGAATGGTGTGAAAAGGGAAAAACATCCAGTATGCGGCAGTCCTGTGGGCGAAAATGCCTTGTTGATGCTAGAGGTCAGAGGAGAATGGGCCGACTGATTCAAGCTGATAGAAGAGCAACTTTGATTGAAATAACCACTCATTACAACCGAGGTATGCAGCAAAGCATTTGTGAAGCCACAACACACACAACCTTGAGGCGGATGGGCTACAACAGCAGAAGACCCCACCGGGTACCACTCATCTCCACTGCAAATAGGAAAAAGAGGCTACAATTTGCACGAGCTCACCAAAATTGGACAGTTGAAGACTGTAAAAATGTTGCCTGGTCTGATGAGTCTCGATTTCTGTTGAGACATTCAGATGGTAGAGTCAGAATTTGGCGTAAACAGAATGAGAACATGGACCCATCATGCCTTGTTACCACTGTGCAGGCTGGTGGTGGTGGTGTAATGGTGTGAGGGATGTTTTCTTGGCACACTTTAGGCCCCTTAGTGCCAATTGGGCATGGTTTAAATGCCACGGCCTACCTGAGCATTGTTTCTGGCCATGTCCATCCCTTTATGACCACCATGTACCCATTCTCTGATGGCTACTTCCAGCAGGATAATGCACCATGTCACAAAGCTCGAATCATTTCAAATTGGTTTCTTGAACATGACAATGAGTTCACTGTACTAAAATGGCCCCCACAGTCACCAGATCTCAACCCAATAGAGCATCTTTGGGATGTGGTGGAACAGGAGCTTCGTTCCCTGGATGTGCATCCCACAAATCTCCGTCAACTGCAAGATGCTATCCTATCAATATGGGCCAACATTTCTAAAGAATGCTTTCAGCACCTTGTTGAATCAGTGCCACGTGGAATTAAGGCAGTTCTGAAGGCGAAAGGGGGTCTAACACAGTATTAGTATGGTGTTCCTAATAATCCTTTAGGTGAGTGTATATTTGAGTACTGAGCAATATTAAGTAACTGCATTTACTTACTATAGGGTTAGGGTAGGATTAGGATTTGGTTGAGGGTTAATTGCATGTAATTATGCATCATTTTCTGTTATTACTATGATAAATATATGTAACAAGGAGACTGTAAAATAAAGTGTTACCATTTATTTTAATGTGTCCCTGTTACAGTGTAATTATACATTTAAGTAATATTAACTAATTACATGTATTTACTATAGGGTTAGAGTTTGTTTTAGGGGTAGTTGCATTTATAGTTATTACTATTGGAAATACGTGTAACAAGGACACATTGAAATAAAGTGTTACCAAGAAATGCATACAGGCTTGAAAAAATATGAGGGTGAGTAATGATGACAGAATCTAGTGAACTCTCATTTCAAGCCACACTTAAAAATCTCTGAATGTCATTGCATTTAGTTTGAAGAAAGATAGCACGTGCACATTTTAAGCAAAAACATTTCTCAAAACTAAATTATATCATTGACTGCTCCAAATTAAGACTAAATAAAGTGAAAAATGATATGTATGTTTCAGGGGTCTGTCACTTCGGTAGGGTTTTATTCTTGGGTTGGTGACAGAGCTCTGACACTCTTATCGTATTGTCTTTGTGTGAACATGAGGTTTCGAGTTCTCTCTGGCCGTGCGCTCTTCCGTCCACGTGAGTTGCTTTGTGCGCGGAGCGTGGTGTTCGGATCCCGCCACATTGGTCTAGTTCGGTTTCGGTTCAGTGCGGGGTTCGGACATTCATGCTCCATCTTCCGTTGTGAATGCATTCACCCGAAACCGTCCGCTCACACAAAGACAGGACGATAGGAATGTCAGAGCTCTGTCACCAGCCAAAGAAAAAACATTTGATCGAAGTGACAGAACTGTGATATATGTACAAAACAGCACATGATATGTGAGGCTCACCAAGGCAAGTCCTAGAGATGCCACACATGCCTGACTAATACAAAGGCTTAAATTACCCATTTTTGAACATAAACAGGATTGCCCTCTGCTCACGGCCCATCATTACTGAACACATGAGGTCATCTGTGTTTAGATTCACTGCATGTATGAGCCTATCCCACTGAAGCAACACAAAGGAATCATATCACACCAGCACTGTCAAACCTCACCCTATCTAATCACTTGGCCCTCTGCTTGTAGCAACAGCGCTTATAGGACGCTGGTCTATTTAGGGGAAAGCACTCGGGGTCCCACCATTTCTCTTTTGTCCAATGGCAGGCGGAAGAGATAACCCTGACCTGATAAATCTAGCTGTGATTGAATCCAGAGGGAAGCCTTAGCTGTTGTTACTAGAGGGAGGGAAGGAATATGCGTCCAGTTTCCAAGTATTATTGAGGATGTCCAGAAGACAGCCCCATTATGCATTTGTCTGGTTAATTTACTTTTTAAACAGCATTTGTATAATCTTTTATCAGAGCCTAACCAATCTTTCACTTAGACACAACTCTTAACTCGAACAGCTCCACAGGATGAAACATCAATGGAGATATCTGGCAGTTTTATGAGGTAATGCTCTTGCAATAGTAAAATCCCTTTCATACCAATGCGAACTGTCATGCTGGTAAATGTAGCCGTGTTCTCATCCCTACTCAATGTCAGAGCCGCCGAAGCAGAGCGTCATGATGAATGAAGCCGGCGAAGACCCAGCATTTTGTTTCCAGTTTAAATTACATTATGAAAAAACAACGCAACATGCCAGAAAAAGATCAGCGAGCAGCTTTGGAAAAAAATTGAATGCTTAGATCAGATTTTGATTTTAATTGTCCAGTGATGCAATGCCATCTGGCTGGACCAGGACGTATCAGAGATTCAGAAAGATCAGAGGTCACCCCTGTAGCCTTTCCATCTCTATGACCATCCAGTCAAGAAGAATATCCAGTCTATCTCATCTTCATAATGAAATCAGTCTGTTTTTGGTGCAACGTGCATGTGGGTTTATTTAGCTATATTTTGTGGACAAAACTGTCCTCAGATGTTAGCTAAATATGCCTTTGGAGATGTCTTCAAAATGTACTTTTTTTTTTCTTTAGTAATACTGTGCTTAATGTATTAATGGTTACATTTCTTTTTTTAAACAAGTAGTGCACTTTTCTGTTTCGTAAAAGTGAATGTGAATTTACAACCCGTTTTACTTTAATAATGTGGCAGTTAAAGAGGAAACTGGATATTTAACAACTAAAACAGCTGGACGAGACCTGATTTTATGCATTTTTCCAGTCTTCAACTGTCCAATTTTGGTGAGCTTGTGCAAATTGTAGCCTCTTTTTCCTATTTGTAGTGGAGATGAGTGGTACCCGGTGGGGTCTTCTGCTGTTGTAGCCCATCCGCCTCAAGGTTGTGCGTGTTGTGGCTTCACAAATGCTTTGCTGCATACCTCGGTTGTAACGAGTGGTTATTTCAGTCAAAGTTGCTCTTCTATCAGCTTGAATCAGTCGGCCCATTCTCCTCTGACCTCTAGCATCAACAAGGCATTTTCGTCCACAGGACTGCCGCATACTGGATGTTTTTCCCTTTTCACACCATTCTTTGTAAATGCTCAAAATTGCTTAAATCACCTTTCTTTCCCATTCTGACATTCAGTTTGGAGTTCAGGAGATTGTCTTGACCAGGACCACACCCCTAAATGCATTGAAGCAACTGCCATGTGATTGGTTGATTAGATAATTGCATTAATGAGAAATTGAACAGGTGTTCCTAATAATCCTTTAGGTGAGCGTATATTTACATGTTATATGATGTGATGTGTTTTCACATGATACAACAAACTATGTTGAGGAATATATTATTATATAGCACTTCCAAGTGCTTTCCATATAAACAAACAATATAATGCTATTTTGTTTGTTCAGATGAGTAAAGCAATATTGTAACATATTAGTTTCAAAGTAACAATACTTGTGGTTTTATAGTTATCTTTATACAAAACCAACAGTAATCTACAGTACATATGCTAACACAAAAATCCTGGCAATTCATAACTATTCTACATTTTGTCAAATTGGAGGCTAATTCATATGAATTTGTACAATCTGTTTACGTGATGGTTATGTTTAGCTGTGGGGTTAGGGGTGGATCTTCATGCATACTTTTTAATTTTTTTATTGTACATTTTCATGATTCACACTGTACAAATTCATACAAAATCGCCATCTATAAATAGTTATGTCTTCCCGTAAGAACAGGTTGGTACATACTTGTTTAAATAGCTACAGCAGGTAAACGTGTGTGTGTGTGTGTAGAAGTAATAGTGATTCTGAATGGGTCTTTGGGATAAGGTTCCTGCAGTGGTGGGATGCCCATGAGGACATGGATAAGGGTGGACCCTCGTCGGCTTGCTTATATTCTAGGCATTCCCAGAATGCCGCGCTGGGAACGTGGTATAGGATCCCCTTTCTGGTTCACGCATCTGCCCCCAACCCGTCATCGCCCTAGAATCACGAGCCGCAGCGTTTTGACTCTGTAATAGAGGAATCAGAGAATACCCAGAAAGACAGAGAGAATTCAAAAGAAGAAGAGAACTCACAGAAATAGAGTGAGAGGTCAGCAGGATATAACTGGGCTCATATCACGGCTGAAGTGTGTGAGTGTCTGTGTGTGTGCGTGTCGTTCTGTCTATGACAAGCGGCGTTCTGTCTGTAACAGGATAGAGTTGCACTACAACTTGTTGCGTGATGCTAAATAAATGCTGGCATGTGTGTCCAGAAACATGACGCTTTGGCTGAAAAGGGTCACTCACCTCATGTCCACAGTGCCTGCTGATGCACAAGTCTCTCTGCATTAATGACAACCCATGGATCGCATGCAACCTTTATATTCCTCCGCTGTCCCATCAACACCATTATGTGACAGGGCAAAGCTTTGCTAACAAGGACATCAACGAGATAATGCAGGTCTTTAAAATCACTCTCACTTCTCTATGGCGCCACTCTAGATCCAAGTGAGCTGTCATGCTATCTACAGTCTGCATGATTATCAACCTTAAAGCAGCATCCTAACTAATTAAACCAGGTAAGAGAAGTAAAAATCTAAACATTAAAGCATAAAGATAAGCATTAAAGGCATATAAAAGTATATAAAAATAAAAATAAGTATATAAGGCAACATAAAATATGCTCCTCAAGTGCACAAGACCTGATCCTGATGTTAGCATGTTGCTAGGCTAATGGCACAATACAATACAAAAGATGGAACTATTTTCTATCAGTAATTTGTGCCTGTGATGCCTTAGTCAAATGAATGAATGAATATAAAATGTAATTTATTCTTGTGATGGGTCATTACTCCAGTCACATGACCCTTTAGAAATCATTCTCATATGATGATTTGGTGCTCAAGACACATTTCGAATGATCAGTGTTGAAAACAGTTTAATATTTGCTTAATATTTTTGTGGAATACAATTTTTTTTTTTGATAATTAAAATGTTCAAAAGAGCCACATTTTTATTTGAAATAGATTTTTTTGTTGTTGTTGTTATGACAATGTAAAAGTTTTACTGTCACTTTTTATAAATTTAGTGCAGCCATTATTTTTAATAAACAATGAATTAATTTCTTAAAAAAAAAAAAAAAGTTTTAACGGTAGTGTATAAAGAGTGGTGCAGGTATGACACCACTTTGTAGGCTAAAACATGGAAGCGAGTTAGCATTTTAGCACTTCCGGTTCCCTCGTCCCAAAGTCAATGTTTTTTTTTTAATGGGGTTTCGGTTAAATGGCTGAAATAAGGTCTGTGGCGAACACAAGCTCAATACACTTTCTCGTTTTATTCTACGGCATAATATGCATCTGTATTAAACCACTGATGTTTTTTTTTGAAGCTGTGACGTGTCTTGAAAAAGGCAGTTGCTAACACGTGGCTAAATGGGACTACAGAGGCAGTCGAGGAGATCAAACGTCATCACGCCAAACAGATAAAGACAGTTCACTTTTACAGCCCCATTATGCTTATAATTCTGCTCTTATAAACCAGTCTAACTCAAACGTTCTGGAAAAATGTTTCAAAATAAAGACTGAAAGAGTTGTCGGAAGCATAGTGATGGTGACGTTGAAATCGCGGGACCGTGGTGTTCGTTTATAGCCTAACTTTAGCTTTTTACTTCTGCTGACTGCATTTAGGCTTCAAAATTAATAAAAGTTGTGTTCAACTGTGATAATTATCTTGCATGGACAAAACGTGTAAGTATCTCAAACTTTTGTTGATCACAGAGCTTGTTTTTAGCGTTAATCCAAAAGCCTATGGGAAAATCCTATTGGGTTTTTCTTGAGGGAACCAGTGTGATGCTAACTGCCAAACTGCCTATACAAAGGGACATCATACCTGCACCACTATAAGTTCAGGACATATATCTATACTATATATCTATATATCTGTCTTTTTGTCTTTTTTTTGTCCCTTACGAAAGGGTCCCTGTCTTTTTGTCTTTTTTTGTCCCTTACGAAAAAGACGTTTATTCAAGTGTGCTATTGGTATACTTCTTTTAAACTAAAACTAAGAAATTATACTTTTAGTCTACTTTTTTATGAATTTCTCAGAAATATACTTAAATGTACTTGACTTATACTGACAGAAAAGGCTATGTATACTTGGCCTATACTTGTACTCAATCTTTTGACTGAGATATACTTAAAAGTATAATTCAATAGTCTAAGTGTACTTGGCTTGTAGTTGTGTTTAATCTTTTAAATGAGTAGCCTATTGAGTGGTTTTTTCACATAGTTTTACATATAGTCTTGTAAACTTACATTGTTTGAAAATATTGATTTATAAAGAAAACAGATATGTTCATAATTCTGAGTAGGCTATCTGAATTTTTGTGTAGGCTCCACTGGTAGTGTACATAGGAATTGAAACCTGAGATACTACACTTACATGTTTATTACTAGTACACTGATATTAGTATAATTACTATAAAGTATACTTAAAAGGTACACTCTAAAAAATGCTTTCCTTACAAAGAAGTATACTTCAAGTTCATTTTATAAAGTATACACTCTAAAAAATGCTGGGTTAAAAACAACCCAAGCTGGGTTGAAAATGGACTAACCCAGCAATTGGTCCATTTTAACCCAGCTTGGGTTAAATGTTTGCTTAAAACAACCCAATCGCTGGGTTAGTCCATTTTCAACCCAACTTATTGTTTTTAACCCAACATTTTTGAAGTATACTTCTATAAAATGAACTTGAAGGGTGGCTTTTGTAAGGGTGGCTTTCACTGGAATTACGGATCTAGCCAAACCAGATAATTAGAAGAGATCTCTGCATATTTTTGTCCATGTAGTGTACAGTTTATTGTGCCAGATACATACAGACTGCTCAAATCCATTTCTAATCCTCTCTTGCCCCACTTGGGCAGCTCTGTTATTCCAAATGGATATATTGACCCACCTTGGGCCCATTAGCCCAGAAACACAAGGTCACAGAGATGCACAATCACCCATGTGTTTTCTGCTCTAGCTTTGCCAGATCTCCCTCATGTCATTAGGCCAAGTTCATTAACTCTTGTGTTGTCTGTGATCAATAACGCCTCTGTACCGAATCCCCCAAACTGTACCGCAGGGTCTGTTATTGACTAGAACAAAGTGAATATATTATACAAACACAACTACGATCAATGACTCGCGCTGCCTATCTGGTCCAACTAATGGAGGATACAAGTGCTTTCAGAGAAGGGTCAAACCCTCCGCTGGACTTAATTAGCAAGAAATTCCGATAAGCTCTCTGAATGGCATGCAGCACTGATGAGAAACACTGCTGAAACTCTGTGATAATGATGGACACATTCATTATAATTTACTACACAAGATCTCATTGCTAGTGATGATATATCAAAGATGGATCAAACACTACGTCTGGATTGACTGTGGCAAATTAAATATACATGTGGTGGAAACATGTTAAATTAAAGTGGTAATTTAAGACTATACCATGTCAAATATTTAATAGTAATAATAATAATAATAATAATAATACATCAATAAAATAACCTAATTGTGAGATGGCAAATCTAAAAATAAAATATCAGTTGTGTTAATTATGCCAGAAGTATAAAAACTTTATATATATTATATATCTTTAATTAATCTTTAAAATCAAAATGAACACTTTAAAGAGTGATTCATTGTGCATGTTATAATTGATTGATAATAATAAGACTTTTTTTTTTTTTTTTTTGAGCAACAAATCAGCATATTAGAATGATTTCTGAATGTGACACTGAAGACTGGAGTAATGATGCTGAAAATTCAGCTTTGCATCACAGGAATAAATTAATGTGACATTATTAAGTCATACACAAAATACACTATATTGCCAAAAGCATTGGGACACCCCTCCAAATCATTGAATTCATGTGTATACAAATCAAGCACCTAGGCATGCAGACGCTTCTACAAATCTCAGTGAATTCAAGCTTGGTACTGTGATAGGTTGCCACCTGTCCGTTCATGAAAATTCCTCACTACTAAATATTCCACGGTCAACTGTTAGTGGTATTATAACAAAGTGTAAGCAATTGGGAACAACAGCAACTCAGCCACAAAGTGGTAGGCCATGTAAAATCACAGAACGGGGTCAGCGCATGCTGAGGTGCACAGTGCGCAGAAGTCAACTTTCTGCAGAGTCAGTAGCTACAGATCTCCAAACTTTGTGTGGCCTTCAGATTAGCTCAAGAACAGCGCGTAGAGAGCTTTATAGAATGGGTTTCCATGGCAGACCAGCTGCATCCAAGCCTTACATCACCAAGTCCAATGCAAAGCGTCGGATGCAGTGGTGTAAAGCACGCCGCCACTGGACTCTAGAGCAGTGGAGACGTGTTCTCTGGAGTGACCAATCATGATTCTCTGTATGGCAATTGCAGTTGCCAAGAGAACAGTACTTGCCTGACTACATTGTGTATAAAGTACAGTAAAGGTTTGGTGGAGGGGGGATTATGGTGTGGAGCTGTTTTTCAGGGGTTGGGCTTGGCCCCTTAGTTCCACTGAAAGGAACTCTTAATGCTTCAGCATATCAAGACATTTTGGACAATTTCACGCTCCTACCTTTGTGGGAACAGTTTGGGGATGGCCCCTTCCTGTTCCAACATGACTGCGTACCAGTGCACAAAGCAAGGTCCATAAAGACATGGATAAGCGAGTTTGGTGTGGAGGAACTTGACTGGCCTGCACAGAGTCCTGACCTCAACCCAATAGAACACCTTTGGGATGAATTAGAACGGAGACTGTGAAATGCGCTTCTAGAAGAATGGTCAAAAATTCCCATAAACACACTCCTAAACCTTGTGGAAAGCCTTCTCAGAAAAGTTATAGCTGTTATAGCTGCAAAGGATGGGCCAACTCCATATTAAACCCTACGGATTAAGAACAGGGTTGAACCATTTAAGTTCATGTAAAGGTAGACATCCCAAAACTTGGGCAATATACATTATAATAGAAAGCAGTTATTTTACATTGTAATTTCAAAATATTAATGCTTTACTGTATTTTTTACTTAGATTTATTTCAAAAACATGAAAAAATCTACATACCTCAAACTACACCCAATTTATACATAAGCTATGCTGCAGTCTGTTCCAATATCACAGTGGAAACAGTGTTTTAATAGATGTTATGGTTGTAATTGTGCCTTGTGGAAGGATAAGAAATGTGTACTCTGGCCTGAACAACCAAAAAACACCTGCTACCATAGAGTGAAGTTTGGCCTCTTTCTAAATCACTCCATAAACACACACATTAGACACAGAGCAGCACAGGAAGGAGGTGGTCTCTCATAAGACACTGTCATTGGCATGTAAGCAGGTGTAGGTATGTGTGTGTTTCTTTCTAGGGCCACACATCAAACACAGCTGTACGCTCACAGCTGATGATCCTGAGACTGCAACTGTTCCTGCATCTGTCCGCACCTCTGGCACGAGTATTCCTGTGCTTGAGCAATTCTAAAAAGTTCACATGGAAACAGCTAACGTGCATATATCACACTACATACACCAGGAGACATGTAAATCCAGAATGTGTTCAGTCATAACTTACTGCTGTCTGCGTGTTATCCCTACTTTAATCATCCCACAATTGTGTCTTTCACTCTGAGCTGACATGTAACATTTATAGACACAGAGACAGACCAATAGAACAACAGAACAAACGACAGACAGACAGACAGACAGACAGACAGACAGACAGACAGACAGACAGACAGACAGACAGACAGACAGACAGACAGACAGACAGACAGACAGATAGATAGATAGATAGATAGATAGATAGATAGATAGATAGATAGATAGATAGATAGATAGATAGATAGAGTTTGTATGAAAGTAACTTCATTTTTAAGTTAATGAATTTAGCTAGATGCTAACATGTTAATGCAAGTATGCTAATACTAGATTATCCTTTTCCTACACACTTAAAAATATATGTACATTCCCATCAGGAGTGAAGTATGAAGTATAATTGAGATGTAGCCACACTAGAAGATTAGCCCATCCAAACTCTTAGTCAACATGGCTTTAAAAAAGTTACAGTGACAACTAAGGAAAAAAAAAAACATGCAACAATGGAAAGGTGAGTACAGAGTCTGGAAAATATGCATCCATCATGGAAGTCTTAACAATTCCACTCCCAAATGCTTTGAGAATTTATTTAATTTAACAGTGACTCTGCTAATCTCACAGAGTGAAACCGTCATGCTAATGGAAATCGTTATAAAGAAGCATTTCATGCAAGCACAGAATGACAGCTAAAGTATCTGAGGAAGAACCAGTGAAATATGGGAACAATTAATTTTTCCCATCATGTGCTGCTTCAAGCTGTCTATACTAGCCAAACCAAACCATTATATAGGGAAACTGTGGCTTCAAATGATCCTGTTCTGATTGGAGAAAATACAGAGTTTTTCAGTAGCATTAACCGAAATGTTTGTCATAGGGTACATAATCCTTTCTCCCCACCATTGAAAAATCACAGAACCCACATGATTGCTAACATAATATTTGGTTAACTGGAGGAGAAGAGCTCTGTAATAGAATAGAGAGATGGGCTCTTGTTTTCAATCATCCGCTTAATTAAGGCTTCATTTCTCCCTGGACAGCTGTAATTACTGATGGTTTCCATAGCAATGAACTTGTGGGGCAACATTTATCATGTTCAAGCTATCATGCTAATTGTTCGTTTTTGTGTGAGCTTAAACCCAGTTGACATTAAAAGAAAGAAATAATGTATGTCTTTAGTTCTGTTCTCCTAGAGACTGAACAGGCCCAGTACAATTGTTTCTTTCAGGCTTTTTCATTAATGCTAATGCTGCACTTCCAAAAACCCAAGCTTAAACCAGCCTAAGGGGCCGTTTACACAGTTTAGTTTTCAACTAAAATGGGAAAAATTTGTATGCATTTTGGCATTCATTTACATGACAACAGTGTTTTGAAAACACAAGATTTTGAAAACGGGATTCAAAGTGCATGTTTTTGAAAATGATACTGTAAAACTGAAAAACACGAATTTGTGAAAATGGTGAGGCCATGCACACGCGTAATACATGTTCAGTTTTTAGGCTCATAGGGCCCTATCACACATCCGGCGCAATGCAATGCCAGGAGTGACGCAAGGGTTTTTCATGTAAATGGCGCGTTAGTAATATGCGCCTATAGGCGGGTGCACAATGCGTGTGCACTCTGCTTATTACACACATAGGGACGCGCAGCAGCACACAAACATTTTAAATATTTAAAAAAAAGATTCCTTTCTGGAGAAGCTTTCAGTCTTTCCACTTGCAAATTCCACCATGTAAATAGCGAATCTGCCATGGTGTAAGCACTACTGGCTTTTAAAGGGAATGGGAGATGAGACTCTGATTGGTTTATTGTACGTTACACCCAAAACACACCCATGACTCATTAAGAGACTAGGTACAACCCTTTTGGACTATGTGCCTGGTGCGCTGACTGTTTTTTCCGTCATTTAACTAGCAAAATTGGAATCAGACACGCCTGTGCACCTGTGCCATGCGTGTCAGACAATGCACTCAGATCGTTAAAATAGAGTCTATAGTGTTTCTTTACCTATGTTCCTTACAAAGTGACATCACAAACTACTGGCCTGCCATGAATAATATAGCGTTTTTAGTTGTTTTTGCGGATCCATGTAAACAGGGATCGCTTTGACAATGGCTGGTTTAGCAAGTTCACACCACAGCTATAATGATAACGGCACAGAGAAATTATATCGTTGAAATCACTTTCAGAATGATTTTATCCAGTTGATAAACATCATTGACAGGGGGTTGGGGGGTGAGAAAGTACATGCAAAATTTCTATGGACATTGCAACGATCATAATATGATGTCATACTCTACTGTGCCTTTTTCCGAAACATAATTCAACATAATACATCAAAATGTAAAAATAACATGCAATCTACTTCACATAACTGCAATCCTGCAGATTTAAAGGCACAATATGTAAGATTTTTGGATTAAAATAGCCAAAAACCACTAGAACAATGTTATATATTTTGTTGATTTGTGCACTTTATCCCAAATGTTTCCAAGAATGTTTAAATCCAGAGAAATAAGCAATTTTAACCATAGTAGCCTCCGAGCGAACGCACAGAATAGCATTACCAAATAACTTTCAACACACTCAAATGTATCTAATGTGATAAAAAAAAGCGCTGCGTTACCCCACATACGCTTGACTGGAAGAAGGCGGAAGCGGCGACTATGGCATAATAAAAGCTCCGCGAAATCAAGGCGTCATCAAGCTACGCCTTTGTTTTGAATAAGTGACCTCTAGCGGCAAAAAAAATTACATATTGTGGCTTTAAAGTTAGCATTCTTTTAATTGCGCTAAGAGGTCATGCCGTGACATATCAATCTTCTATTGGTCACACGTCTTCACGTTATATGAATTTGCAGGGCTAAGTTCACCCAACTTGAACACTGAAATCAGTGAAATCCACAGGAGCCTGCGTTTCCTTTCTTTCACATTTACATGCATATAAATGGAAGTCAGTGGAATGAAATGTATGGTGCACCACTTTATTCTTAGCGTTGATATTAGCATAGAGGAACAGCTTGTTCCAATCTAGTCTTTATCTATTTAAGTGGGCTTCCCCCACTCATCTCATGTCTTAGACTGCCCCTACCACCAAGGTCACACCAGGTCACCATACTATAAGTATACGTACCCATGTAATATTTAAGAACAAGGTCGAGAGATACTATAACCAAGCCAGGTTTGAACTGAGCCCACTTTAATGACCAAATCAACTCAGGTTACAAATGAGAAGGGGCCTCCCAGGCCCCAGTGCTCGCCACCTTATGCTCTCCTCAACAATGCCCTGTTAAAAACCCCACAGCGGCCTGACGACTACTCCTCTTTCCCACGGTGAAGAGCGACTGGCCCCGTGCCCCCCTCCACAGCATATAAAACAGCCAAGCTTGAGAGGAGGCCAGCTTTGGAGAAAGATGGGGCGCCATGCTGCAGCGTACATCATAAATTATGGGTTCCCCAACACACACACACATACAGTTGCAAACTATAAGTGTGCCCTCTTGTAGCTGCCATACTTTTACGATCTGTGGTCGTGACACCGTGCTCTCGTTCCAGCCATAATGAAGGATTTCTTGTCATATTTAATGGCTCAGGTAAGGGTGGGAACATTTTGTCTTAATTAGGAGACAGGAGAGCAGGTTTATTAAACTTATTAATGGTGAAATATAGCTGTGTCTAGGCTTAGATAGATTATTAGGGCGCCTGCACCCTATAGTTTACGCTCCATCAGAGAACACTGCGAATTGATCTCATTAGGGAAAATGTGATGCTCTATCATGCAAGTAAAATCAAAACTGTTGCTGCAACATACTCAGCGTAGGCATTTGTTGACCAATGATACAGTGGTGCCGTTTCACAAAAACCTAGGGTATGGCATGAGCCCTTCTGGCCATACAACAACAACATTCCCAAATAATCACATTAGCCTATATCTGAACAAAATGTGGACACAAATCCACTAAAAGAACTTATCGACAGACTTAACAACAATAAAAAAAATCAATGCGAATACTGAAACAGCCCTATACGCTGTGAGGGTTTTTTTGTACTAACCAGCCACAACGGCGATTCACAACGATTCTATTTTACAAACATTTTTTATTTCTGTGCTGTTGTGGCTGGAACAACATACAAAGTAAGACGGGTGTAGATTATGGGCTTTATTTAATGTAAAGGGAATTTAAAGTGAGTTTGATATCATTTTTTGTGACCTTTATAGACTGCCTTACTGAAAGCAATAATTCACCTCAGATCTTGAGGCTATGTTCGAACCGTCAACTCAAGGTGAACAAATAAGTGTATTCTATGATAAAAATATAAAAAAAAATGTTTAAGTCACTCAATATGTATTTTTAATCATGCTAAAATTATGTAATATTTGGGAATTCGATATTGTACTTATCCATGTCGTTGTGAAAGCAGTCAGTGTGCTTGCAGAGAGAGCCCACCCACACGCTCTTCTGATTGGCTGTGATTTTGATTGATTGATCTCGGGTCGAGTCTGGTTTGCCACAGAAAATCCTGTTGCATCGCGTTTCTGATTGCGTCTGGTTAGGACACGGAGGCTGTTTAAATTTGCTTTTCAAAGCTGCAACAGAACTAACAAGCAGCATCGTGAGCTGTTTATTTCCCCTGCTTGTCTGAATGCCAGGGTATGGCAACTGCCCTACGCAAACGCCGTGCAATGAAAACTTCAGAGAGATGGGAATAGGGCTGTTTGCACATTCCAAATTGATTTCGAAGAGTCTGTCCACACTCTTAAAATCAATCTTTTGCATTCCTATCAGTTCTCTGTTGCATAAGCACGCTTACTCTTACACATACATTTAGAATTGACAGTCAAACAGATATAACGTATCACACTATCAAATTGAACTGACAAGACTCTAACAACAAATAACAGTTTATTAGCCATGCAATGTATAAAAGTCATTGTTAGCATGCACTGGTGTGTTTCATACATGCACTTTGTGAGGGAACTGAGGAAATGCATATACTCAGCTGTCGGCCAACACAAACTTGAGCTTTATAGCTAGCTGGGACTTATATTGTCCTCTGCTTCTACAAAAACCACACAAGCATGGCAAAAGTTCTCAGAAGACTGATTCAGGTTACATGCCTCCAATTGAAAGTCGTCTTTCGACACTTTAACCCATTACATATGTTTTAACTGCCCAGTTCACATACACACAAAAACCTAACTACACTATTTTTACTGTAATTGAAGACCATTAGTGATACTACAAAAACAAATGACTTCAGATAAAGCTGACTCAGGCCAAATGGGTTCAACCACAAATGCAATTCAATAGACTTTTAATTACTCAACCTACTGTTTCAGCAAAATCCCCATTATGAGTTAAACGAATTTGTGCTGGGTTGTTTTGCTTTGTGAACAATATCAATGAAAATTGGGCTGTTAGTCAAATCTGAATCACTGAGCACTTCAGAAGGTCCAGATGTTGTAAACGAAAAGCCATGTTTGTTTAACCTGCCTCAACTAAACTCTCCTGTACAGTGACTACTACCAGGGGTTGTTTACTTGCGCCTAGAGGTTCATTTGCTTGATTATGTAAGTATATTTCTCATACCGGTGGCCTGTATATCCTATAGCAATCTTGATTCTGTCAATGTTGACTCTGTGAATGTGGGAAATCAGTCAGTAGTGCGGTGCACTGGGAATTTTCAGCGTCAAGCATCAGGACAACTTCTCAATGACAGATGCCAGCTCTCTAAGCTAAACCACATAACTCGACATCATTGCAAAGGACGTTTGCTTCGTCAGCGTCCATAGTCGGGCGTTTTTCTGGCAGGTTAAGGGATCTTTAGACCGAACCTGTTTGAATAATGTCAGATGTAGAAGGGTGGAGGTCTTCGAAAGGGTTGTGCCCCTTTCCCTCGCTTATTTCCTGTCTCCTGATCTCTCTTGGCCTTTCATGCATCTTACGCTAACTCCTTATGCAGGCTGACAGGGAACAGGGTTTGGTCGAGACCTAGAGCGTTGACATAGAACGGCATTGATCCATCACCAACCTTTCACTCTTTCTCTATCCTCACTTCCCCTCTCCATATCTTCCTGTTTCTGTCAGCCTCTCCCTCTCTTCAGATGTATAGCTCTTCCACTCTCATCATGGTGACTTGGGGACCTACAGATGAAAGGAGATGCGTTTCAGTCATCAGAACCACAGATTTATACAGATGGACTGCTACGGTGATGAGACCTCTAATGCTGACTGCAGGGGTGAATAAAAGAGATACATTAGATGTTCAAGAAAAATACAGAAAAAAAACCCACCAAGAAGTTCCTTTTCTGGCAGGATGAGAGAGTAAGGACAGAAATATACTTCATGCAAGTATGCTAAAATCAGGCTAAAGTTACCTTCACACGTCTGTGTGGTTAAATGCATGCGTTATTATATATCCTCCTGGGACCCAGGTCACTTATGGTCTTTAAAAATGACTGGCATTAATCTAGATAGATTCTTTATTGTCATTACACATGTACGATGCAACGAAATGTGTTTGGAGCAAGCCTCCGGGCTGCAGCTATTTAAAGTGCCGCCAAGTCATATTTTGATTAGTGATCAAATTTAGCACTCTTAAGGATATATGATAATATTTTGTAATGATCATTTAATTCTGACTAATTTTCAAATTGTTTGTCATAAAACAACATCTCAGGAAAATGTTATGGGGTTTCTAATCAAAATATGACTTGCTGTTACAAAACAAGGCATTGATTTCATAAAAGTCCACTGTAGAGCACACAAGTATCAGGTATTTTGGGAGACTTTATTAAAAAAATTAAATATCAATATTCCTATTAAATATTAGATATTATCATGAAAATGCAAATATTACTCCCATTACTCCACTTGTTGTTTTCTTCATGTTGCCCCAGAAACACAATATGGAAATTAGATGTAAATATGCATTAGTTTAGAGTCCAATTCTCACTATTAACCAACTATTAACTTAATTACTGCTTATTAATAGTTAGTAAGGTAGTTGTTAAGTTTAGGTATTTTGTAGGATTAATGGTCATGCAGAATAAGGCATTAATATTTGCTAATAAGTACTAATAAACAGCCAACATCCTAATTTTAAATACTAATAAGCAACTAGTTAATAGTGAGAATTGGACCCTAAACTAAAGTGTTGCCCAAAATTTTAATAAAAAGTTATAAACCACAAGAACCTCAAGTATTGCCTTCATTATGGTATCAGATTTTCTTGTTCAGTAACTCTACTCTTCAGCTGGGTTCTACTTCCTGTAACGAGAGCTTGATTTGGTTGATTTTTATCATGGAAGACGATGGATATTCTGTCAGCTTTTGTACAAAGGCACCCTCTTTTCCACCCTCACATCCCACTTCAATCTCTCTCCTCCCGTTTCTTCCTCTTTTGTAGCTCTCGTTCTCGGTCTCCTGTTCTCTTGTTGGATGTTGAGAGAAAAGATACGATGCAGAATCTGAAAGCAGGTATTTGTTTGGGGGTCAAGGGGACGGGTTGACCGCGTGGTGAGACAGGTGGGCCTGGTGAAGGCATTCATTTGACCCATGGAAAACCAGTCAACCTGTTCAGATTGCTCATATAATATTCCCCAATTTCATTTCCTTCCACAGTAGTCTCAGCTTGATAAACAACCGATAGTCAAAGTCTGGCTCTGAATGGAGTTGATTGATTAAAAAATGAAGACAGTATAATATACAATCAAACAGATTGGTAAATGAATGCACC
Source organism: Paracanthobrama guichenoti (assembly GCA_018749465.1). Lineage (NCBI taxonomy): Eukaryota > Metazoa > Chordata > Actinopteri > Cypriniformes > Gobionidae > Paracanthobrama > Paracanthobrama guichenoti. The sequence continues at coordinate 23,695,274 of CM031953.1, forward strand.
TTACCAGAATTAAAGAGAGATAATGAAAATAACAATCTGCACAAAAATGTGTGGGTGGGGGTGAGAGAGAAACTGCGACAATCAGTCAAGCTTCATTCCTCCTCTTCCCACAGGACACTAGTCACTCAGTCAAGCAGAAAACAAGCTCATCATCTGATAAAGACAGCGAGAGATCATCACTCCGGCCACCTGCTCTCATCCAATAAATAAAGTTCCATCTATTCTGATGCTATGTCAGTTCAATCTTTAATATTTACAATTTTTTTATCTTAACATTTAGAATCTTTTGAATCTTTAACATTTACAATCTAAAGCATTCATAATCTTTGGAAACTTTAAAATTTGACTTTTTAAATAAATCTTATTGAGCATCTTTAGCATTAGAATAATTAGAATCTTTTTAATCTTAACATTTTAAATCTTTTTTTAATAGTCATTTTTTAAATATTGAGCATTAGAATCTTTAAAATGTAGAATCTATAGCATTCATAATCTTAGGAGCATTAGAATCTTTTCAGTGTTTACGTTTACACTACCATTCAAAAGTTTGGGTTCATGTTTAGTTTTTTTATTACTTTTATTCATAAAGGATGCATTAAATTGATCAATAGTGATAGTAAAGACATTTATAATGTTACAAAGCATTTACATTTTAAATAAATTCCATTCTTTTATTCATCAAAGAATCCATAAAAAAAGGCATCATGGCTTCCACAAAAATATTATTTTATTTTTTTACTTTATTTTTCCACAAAAATATTAAGCAGCACAACTGTTTTCAACATTGATAATATCAGAAATGTTACTTGAGCAGCCAATCATCATATTAGAATGATTTCTGAAGGATTATGTGGCACTGAAAACTGGAGTAATGATGCTGAAAATTCAGCTTTGCATCACAGGAATAAATTACATTTTAAAATATAGTTTACTGTATTTTGGATAAAATAACTGCAGCCTTTGTGAGCAGAAGAGACTTCTTTCAAAAACATTAAAAATCTTAGTTACCCCATACTTTTGAGCGGTAGCATATATAACCTTTAGCCTTAGAATCTTTTTAATCTTAACATTTGAAATCATCAGTATTAAAATATTTTGAATATTTAGCATGTAGAATTTATAGCATTCTTAAACGTTAGAATATTTACCATTTAAAATCTTTTGAATCTTCACCATTTAGAATCTTTAGAACTTAGAATCTTTAACATTTACAATCTATAGATTAATAATTGTTTGTCTCCAAGCTCAGGTCTGTGATGTATACAGAAAGCTTGCATCATATCCATTGATTAGCCCTTATCACCTGCAGCAAACCTTCAGACGCTCATCTCATCCAAAGCCCCTGATTCTTTCTAGATCAGCCATGCACCGTCTACACCAACAGGGGCTCCACTGCGAGAATCCCACCGGCATCAGTCTAGTCAGGTTCCCACTGCTTCCCGAGCCTCCGGCAGCCAAACCCTGAAACGAACTCCCAGCAAGACAGAAAACAACAACCTCTGCTTTCTTCACATGCATGACACATGCTTGCATGGGCCCGTGATGAAAGGCTGTAGCATCTATAGATCTCCTCTCTCTGTAGTTTGGCTTTATTTTATTTCTCTTTTTGATAGCAGGACAGAACTGAAAAGGCAAGAATCTCTGAGGGCTGCGTAAGAGATCAGAGGTGTGTTCTTAAGAGTCGAAAACCCTGAAGTGCATTCATGTTGCAAGAGACATCCGACTTTTCTGCAGAATGAGCATCTTGGGTAATAAGATCAAAACACTTGGCCCAGTGTGATATGGAGAGTTTGAGAGGTTAGTTGCCTGGTTGCCCAAAATAAAGTGACTGACAACGTTTCGAAAATTCGTTTCACTTTCTTTAAATCTTTATCCATGACTGAAGAAGCATCTTCATCATGCTAACACCGTACTAGCTCTTTCAAAATGACCCACGCTTATGTCGTTGAAACTGTGGCTGTGTACTGCCTCAGTCTACTATAGGCTTCTTACTGAAATGGAGCCTCATGACTAAATTTAAATCATGTACATTGGCAGCAACTCAGTTCACAAACATGTACCACACAAAAATACTGTAGCACAAAAATAGACTGATATTAGCATGCTGCTAAGATAACAACTCAGTGGTCTAACAAACAGTTCTTTTAATGAAAACAAACTGAAAGAAACACTTCTCATGAGCCCAGGAAACAGCCACTTAATAAATGATGAGACCTTAAAAGAAGGGAATATATACACCAAGAAACATTAACGAGGAAACGAGGTAATAGTCAGAATTGAGTGATATAAAGTCAGAATTGAGTGATATAAAGTCAGAGTTGAGTGATATAAAGTCAATATTGTGAGATATAGTCAGAATTGTGAGATATAAAGTCAGAGTTGAGTGATATAAAGACAGAATTGAGTGATATATAAAGTCAGAATTGAGTGATATATAAAGTCAGAATTGAGTGATATAAAGACAGAATTGAGTGATATAAAGACAGAATTGAGTGATATATAAAGTCAGAGTTGAGTGATATATAAAGTCAGAATTGAGTGATATATAAAGTCAGAGTTGAGTGATATATAAAGTCAGAGTTGAGTGATATATAAAGTCAGAATTGTGAGATATAAAGTCAGAATTGTGAGATATATAAAGTCAGAGTTGAGTGATATATAAAGTCAGAATTGTGAGATATAAAGTCAGAGTTGAGTGATATATAAAGTCAGAATTGAGTGATGTATAAAGTCAGAGTTGAGTGATGTATAAAGTCAGAGTTGAGTGATGTATAAAGTCAGAGTTGAGTGATATATAAAGTCAGAGTTGAGTGATATATAAAGTCAGAATTGAGTGATGTATAAAGTCAGAGTTGAGTGATGTATAAAGTCAGAGTTGAGTGATGTATAAAGTCAGAGTTGAGTGATATAAAGTCAGAGTTGAGTGATATATAAAGTCAGAGTTGAGTGATATAAAGTCAGAATTGAGTGATATAAAGTCAGAGTTGAGTGATATATAAAGTCAGAATTGTGAGATATAAAGTCAGAATTGTGAGATATAAAGTCAGAATTGAGTGATATATAAAGTCAGAGTTGAGTGATATAAAGTCAGAGTTGAGTGATATATAAAGTCAGAGTTGAGTGATATATAAAGTCAGAGTTAAGTGATATATAAAGTCAGAGTTGAGTGATATATAAAGTCAGAATTGAGTGATATATAAAGTCAGAGTTGAGTGATATATAAAGTCAGAGTTGAGTGATATATAAAGTCAGAGTTAAGTGATATATAAAGTCAGAGTTGAGTGATATATAAAGTCAGAATTGTGAGATATAAAGTCAGAATTGAGTGATATATAAAGTCAGAATTGAGTGATTGATATATAAAGTCAGAGTTGAGTGATATATAAAGTCAGAGTTGAGTGATATATAAAGTCAGAGTTGAGTGATATATAAATTCAGAATTGAGTGATATATAAATTCAGAATTGAGTGATATATAAAGTCAGAGTTGAGTGATATATAAAGTCAGAATTGTGAGATATAAAGTCAGAGTTGAGTGATATATAAAGTCAGAATTGAGTGATGTATAAAGTCCGAGTTGAGTGATATATAAAGTCAGAATTGAGTGATGTATAAAGTCAGAGTTGAGTGATGTATAAAGTCAGAGTTGAGTGATGTATAAAGTCAGAGTTGAGTGATATAAAGTCAGAGTTGAGTGATATATAAAGTCAGAGTTGAGTGATATAAAGTCAGAATTGAGTGATATAAAGTCAGAGTTGAGTGATATATAAAGTCAGAATTGTGAGATATAAAGTCAGAATTGTGAGATATAAAGTCAGAATTGAGTGATATATAAAGTCAGAGTTGAGTGATATATAAAGTCAGAGTTGAGTGATATATAAAGTCAGAGTTGAGTGATATATAAAGTCAGAATTTTGAGATATAAAGTCAGAATTGAGTGATATATAAAGTCAGAATTGAGTGATTGATATATAAAGTCAGAGTTGAGTGATATATAAAGTCAGAGTTGAGTGATATATAAAGTCAGAGTTGAGTGATATATAAATTCAGAATTGAGTGATATATAAAGTCAGAGTTGAGTGATATATAAAGTCAGAATTGTAAGATATAAAGTCAGAATTGTGAGATATAAAGTCAGAATTGAGTGATATATAAATTCAGAATTGAGTGATATATAAAGTCAGAGTTGAGTGATATATAAAGTCAGAATTGTGATATATAAAGTCAGAGTTAAGTGATATATAAAGTCAGAGTTAAGTGATATATAAAGTCAGAATTGAGTGATATATAAAGTCAGAGTTGAGTGATATATAAAGTCAGAATTGTGAGATATAAAGTCAGAATTGAGTGATGTATAAAGTCAGAGTTGAGTGATGTATAAAGTCAGAGTTGAGTGATATATAAAGTCAGAATTGTGAGATATAAAGTCAGAATTGTGAGATATAAAGTCAGAATTGAGTGATGTATAAAGTCAGAGTTGAGTGATGTATAAAGTCAGAGTTGAGTGATATATAAAGTCAGAATTGTGAGATATAAAGTCAGAATTGTGAGATATAAAGTCAGAATTGAGTGATGTATAAAGTCAGAGTTGAGTGATGTATAAAGTCAGAGTTGAGTGATATATAAAGTCAGAGTTGAGTGATGTATAAAGTCAGAATTGAGTGATATATAAAGTCAGAGTTGAGTGATGTATAAAGTCAGAATTGAGTGATGTATAAAGTCAGAGTTGAGTGATGTATAAAGTCAGAGTTGAGTGATATAAAGTCAGAGTTGAGTGATATATAAAGTCAGAGTTGAGTGATATAAAGTCAAAATTGTGAGATATAGTCAGAATTGTGAGATATAAAGTCAGAATTGAGTGATATATAAAGTCAGAATTGAGTGATATAAAGTCAGAATTGAGTGATATAAGTCAGAATTGTGAGATATAAAGTCAGAATTGAGTGATATATAAAGTCAGAATTGAGTGATATATATAAGTCAGAATTGAGTGATATAAAGTCAGAATTGTGTGATATAAAGTCAGAATTGAGTGATATAAGTCAGAATTGAGTGATATATAAAGTCAGAATTGAGTGATATAAGTCAGAATTGAGTGATATATAAAGTCAGAATTGTGAGATATAAAGTCAGAATTGAGTGATATATAAAGTCAGAATTGAGTGATATAAAGTCAGAATTGAGTGATATAAGTCAGAATTGTGAGATATAAGTCAGAATTGTGATTGACTATATCACACAAATCTGACTTGAGATATAAAGACTTGAGATTGGTCAATTACAATTCTGACTATATAACTCATAATTCTGACTATATAACTCATAATTCTGACTATATCTCAATTCTGACTTGTAAACACATTTTGTTTCTTATTTTCGAAATCATTCTGAAACTTAAGAAATTTTAAAATAGAAACTTTAGCATTCAGAATCTTTAGAATTAAAGATTCTAAATTCTAAATATTCTATGTTAAAGATTCTAAGAATTTTGAATGCTTAAATTTCCATGTTAAAGATTCTGAATGCTAAAGTTTGTTTAAATTTAAAACGTTAGAATCTTTAACAGAATCCTTAGCATTCAAATCTTTCAAATTGAGAATCTTTAGCATTTAAAATTGATAAAATACACAATATTATATCCAACATTTTCCATACTGAGCATGTTGGAATGCATTGTGTGATTGCCTTGTCTTTAAATGATACCATCAATGGTGCTTTTAAATAAAAAAAAAAAAAAATGATCATATAAGACAGCATAACTACCAATGATTTGGAATAGCATTTGTGCTGGGAACATCCCTATGTCCAACAATGCTGTCTAAGTACATATAGATGCTGTCCATCTCTGTTGCACAGGCTTAAGTCAAACTGAGGAAACTGCCCCACAGCTGCCCCTCAGAGGTACTTACAACATGACCACAAGCACAACCACAGCCAGCCTGCTCGTACAAGGCACTACTTGAAACCAAGCAAGACAAACGGACATGGAAAACGGTGACGTGAGGTATCTGGCACCAACCACAAGTCTTAATTCAGAAGATGATGTTGCTTCATTTGGCAGAAGTAGAGAAAGAACGAGAGAAAATTGAGAAATTATTGCTTAAGATTACTGGCAGATGAAGATTCTCAAATACTTGGAAAGAAAGTGTCCTGCAGTCAGTTTGTACACAAAGTGTATTTATCAAAACTCCATCTGCTGACCTCGGTCAGTGCAAAGGAATGCTCAGAGCCTTTAATAACTGTTGTTGAGGATCTTCTCTCAGCATTTTCCAGCTATACACTGAGAAATGAGACACAAGGAAAAGTGTTTTTATATGGGTTTTTGAGGCATCCACCCTTGAGTACACACACGTGCCGGCCGGGTCACACCAGCCCTGCACCGCCGCATCTGGAACCCACATGTAAATTTGGGCGTGTCAGACATAACCACAGTAACCCGGTTCAGACCACTCTGGGAAAATTTAGGTTAGGCACGTCTGTGGTGCTTGACATAACACATGCTTTGTGAAGTTATGATTATCTGGGAGGAGTCATTTTAAGGATTAAATGTATTATTTTAAAAATCACTTTCAGAAGAATAGAATGATTGACCTGCACAATAAACACTCATCTGATATCATTTTTAGCAGACTGCATTTGATTTATTACTTAAAGTCAATGTGAAATGGCATTCACAACCCATTATACTTCTAATATGTGACAGTGGAAGTGAAAAAGGCTTGATTTGACCCATTGAGAATTGATTGGATTGTAAAAAGTGGCTGTTTCATATCAGAATGAGGTATGCAGTCAAATTTGCAGTGGGCTATTCCCCTCCTAAAACATCCCCAGCTCTTCTAAGGCTTTTAGAGTGAGATGGGGGCGTGGAAGATCAGTTTTGAAAGTATAATCTCAATGTATCTCAATGGTAACAAATCCATCCTAATTTACTTCTATTGCTGTAACCTTTATTGCATTAACCCTAACCAGCAATAAATTACTGCAATAGCAAGATTTTAGAAAGGCTGCATTACCAAAAGTAGCATACAATAATGACTAAATTGCTATGGCTACTGATTCACATTAAGCTGATTGGTTGATATTAACAAATAAACCATGCTGCTTAGAAGACGTCAACTATACAGGAAAGTCATTTCAGAGACAGATCAAATTAATTCAGACTAAGAATGTGTATTAATAAAGGAAATGGGGTCAATTTTGATTTCATGTTGATTTCAAGTTAAAGTGCCCCCATTATGCTATATTAAAATGTTCTAATTTTGTTTTTGAGGTCTCCTACAATAGGTTTACATGCATCAAAGGTCAAAAAACACTTATACATTGCAGCATCACCTCTTTTCTCATAGTGAAATGGTTCGATAAAGGATTCACTCTCTCAAAACCCATCTGATAGGTCAGATGGCCCAGTCTGTTGTGATTGGTCTACCACTTACAGGGTATATCGAAAATGAAACATCTGAATTTCAGCTCTGGAGGCTTTTTCAGCACAGTGATACGAGCAATAATTATGGTATTGGTTTTACTATACAAATTCAAGCCCTTGTCCTCATCCTTTCGGAAGTGCATTCAAAGTGTATTTGCACATAAAACAGCGTCTTCTTGACATGATGAAAAAAAAAAAAACTTTCTTCCAGGCCTCAGCTACAACTAAAGTGTTTGAGGGCAGGTCAAAGTAGATGTTATTTGCAGTCAGCCAATGAAGACCATATAGGCTGGCATTTTGCAAATCTGTTGCAAACCTATGTAGGTTGGAGCAAGTCAAGTCACCTTTATTTATATAGCGCTTTTAACAAGTCCGATTGTTTCAAGCAAGCTTCACAGCTTCACATTGTTAACAGGAAAATAATGCAACAGAGTTTGTACAGTTCTGGTGAAATGGTGATGTGGGCAGATCGGTAATATAGAAGAAATTTAGGTGTCCCCAACTGAGCAAGCCAAAAGCCAGAGGCAATGGTGGCAAGGAACCAAAACTCCTTCAGGGTCAGAATGGAGGAAAAAACCTTGGGAGAAACCAGGCTCAGTCGGGGTGCCAGTTCTCCTCTGGCCGACGAACAAACAGTGTATGATTATAATTCTGGCAACATTGCAGGTCTTAATTCATATTAGGTAAATAGATATTCGTAAGATTATTCGAAAGATTGGAGTCGTCATGCCAGAGACGTGTTTAATGAGGATGTCGTGTCGATGCAGCATTTACGGGGGGAGTTTATTTGACATGTTCTCTGCAGACACTTCAGGGATGCGTTGGTCATGTCCAGGCGCTGGTTCACCATCTGATCTGGATACGGCCTGGATCAGGCTGACTGCAGTAAACCTTGGGATAAACAGAGAGACTAACATTAGCGTAGATGCCATTCTTCTTATGATGTAACAAGTACATCAGGTGTTATGGGAAGTGTTCCCGGTTCCGGCTGACCTAGTTACATTTCACTGCCGGTTGTATATTCTGTATATAACTGTGTATGTGACAAATAAAACTCTTGAATCTTAATGCAGCCTAACAATCATTTACTGATTTGAATAATAGAAATTGATAATGTTTTATGTGTAAGACATAGTTTAAATCTAGACTAAAAACGCATCTCTTTACTGAGTGTGTCTGCTTCCTGAACAATGCTAGGAAGACTGTTCCAGAGTTTAGGCGCTAAATAAGAAAAGGATCGACCGCCTGCAGTTGATTTTGATATTCTAGGTATTATCAGCTGGCCAGAGTTTTGAGACCGCAATAGACGTGATGGAGTATAATGCGTTAAGAGTTTGAGTAGAAAGTAAGACTGGAATTACAGACATCTCGTTTCAGGCAGAATATATTCTTTCTTTTGTTTGGGAGACAATAACATTTGTCATGTACTTTGATCTTTGAAACTTTTACATTCACAAACAGCTATAATCACACACTACAAGAAAGGAAATATCTAAAAAAGCATAGCAGGGGCAGTTTAATAAAACTATATAAAGTTCAGCTAAAATAAATGAATACGTTAATACACATGGATCTCATAGGGCACACTTAGGGCCCTATTTTAATGATTTAAGCGCTTGGTCTGAAGCACATGGCACAGGTGCATTTAGGGCATGTTCAAATCCACTTATGCTAGTTTATCAATGGAAAAAATTATTGGCACACCAGGAGCATTGTCCAAAAGGGTTGTACGTAGTCTCTTAATGAGTCATGGGTGTGTTTTGGGCATAACGTGCTATAAACCAATCAGAGCCTCATCTCCCATTCCCTTTAAAAGCCAGTAGTGCTTGCACCATGGCAGATTCACTATTTACATGGCAGAATTTGTGAGCGGAAAGACTGAATGCTTCTCCAGAGAGTAATCTTTTATTTTTAATATTTAAACATGTTTGCTGTGTGCGTTATAAGCAGACTGTCCGCACGTTGTGTACCCGCCTATAGGCGCATATTACTAACATGAGTATTACTAAAAATCCCTTTAAATAACATAAAAAATACTGCGCTATTGACTTTAGACCAGGTTTTTGTTGGTCAATGGTGCAGTTGTTTTCAGTTGTCTCAAAATAGCAACGTGCCAACAATGCGCCTGAACACACCTTGTTTTCAGACCAGCATGCCCATGGGCGCGAGTGCGTTTGCATTTGACATGAAAATCGTGCTTTGCGCCGGGTGTATGATAGGGCCCTTTAAGTACAACATTCAATTCATACAACACTGGAACAGTGTCCCTAATCCACATCTATGTCTACTTAGAAGTCCTTGGCCAGAAAAGTTTGCAGAGCCCTGCTTTAAGAGACCGCAAAGTTTTAGTAAACAACAATACAACACACTGCCAGCAATTCAACAGACTACACAGATCTCTTTGTGACCTCCTAAAATAATTTCATGAGTGATTCTCACACCAAACATCCTTCATATACGCCTTGTTCAGCACATGACCCCTGAGAGGAAGCCGACAGTGATGGATGACCTGTGTGAATTGTGACACCACCCAAAAAACTGATAATGGCCTTACCTCTCCAACAAGCTGTAAAGACTTAAACGCCTCGCTACACTATTTTACTATGACATAAGTCCCTTTGTGAGCAAGCCACGGTGAGGTAACCAGATAATTTCACGGCACCTTCGGGATGCAGCTGCTCCTGCCAACCCTGGAACTACAATTCTCTCTTTTTTCTCTTTCATTCTCTCCTCTGTCTAAGGATGTCCCACAGCGTCAGATGTTTCTCAGGGAACAGTGTTCCTGGAACATTTCGGTTTTCCAAATCAGCCATGAACGTGTCAATGAACCACCTCAGCTAACAGTTGAGAGGAGTAATTAAATATGTCTTTTTATTATTTACAAGCAAAATGGTAAGCAGTGCATTTGACAATCACAGTACATTTTTACTTTAAGCCACAATATGTAATTTATCGGCACTAGAGGTTGTTTATTCAAAACACCGTAGCTTGATGACGGCTGGATTTCGCAGAGATTTTATTATGCTGCAGAAGATCGCTTCCACTTTTTCCGGTCATGCATACACAGCGCTGTTTTATCATATTAAAAACATTATTTGAGTGTGTTGAAAGTTATGTTATAATGCTTCTCTGTGCGTTATGTTATAATGCTGACACTTGTTGCACACTGCAGAAAGCTAGATTGATATTAGTCATTGTAAAACATGATACATGATTTACCAAAAAACATGGTAAATCAAGAAAACAAGATTTAAACAATAAGACTAACTGTGTTTAGCTGTATAGCAATGATTCATTTTCTGTCGATGAATCCAAACAGCTGCTTACCTGTCTAATAAAACACATAATATATTAAAGCGTCTTTGGTGTTTCTGTGGTTTCTACAAAATAAAACCAGAATCCAAGGGAAATGTGGGTATGATGTCATTGATAGGTGACGCACGACATGTCCCGTGTCCTGGTTAAAATTGCTTATTTCTCTGGCTTTAAACATTCTTGGAAACGTTTGGGATAAAGTACACAAGTCAACAAAATATATAACATTGTTCTAGTGTTTTTTGGATATTTTAATCCAAATATCTTACATATTGTGCCTTTAATACAGTCTCATATGCTATAATCAATGTTGCAGAACTATCGACAGTGAAGGCAAATGTACTTCATATATATGATCAATCACTTTTGAAATGACAAACTTGCACTATTAACCTTCCATATTTGCTCAATCAGTTTTGATACCCGAGTTGACAAATTGATTTTGATTTACAAAAACTGTGAATATATAGTGGACCTACTGCAATACCACCACAGACCACATGAAAAAGACCACTTCCTTAATGCATGATTTCACATGATCACCGAGTTGATACAAGTTCAAATGTTAGGTTCTAAGCAAATTTGAAACCTAAATCAAGTCACAAGTTGCATGCTCTCACTAATAAATATCTTTTTTTCTTTCAGATATTGCTCATTCAATTCCTTAAATGAATAAAAGTGGACAAATTAGATAATTGTTGGCATACAACAAGAGTATAGAGTTATAAAATCAATACTGATAACAAATCTGGTCTTGGAAGAGTTTGATTAGAAATCTTTCATATATTGACAAATCTGAGCACATTTTGAAAGAACTCTACTGAAACTCAAGAGAAGACAAAAATATCTAAGTTGAACTAATATTCTTGCTTGGCCTTAGTTAAGAGAACATATTATAACCACTGGGTCCATCTTTCTCAGGACAAATATATGAAGCAGGAGACAAAACAAATGCCTCCAATTGCATTTGCTCTACATACACTCACCTAAAGGATTATTAGGAACACCTGTTCAGTTTCTCATTAAAGCAATTATCTAATCAACCAATCACATGGCAGTTGCTTCAATGCATTTAGGGGTGTGGTCCTGGTCAAGAAAATCTCCTGAACTCCAAACTGAATGTCAGAATGGGAAAGAAAGGTGATTTAAGCAATTTTGAGCGTGGCATGTCTGAGTATTTCACAATCTGCTCAGTTACTGGGATTTTCATGCACAACCATTTCTAGGGTTTACAAAGAATGGTGTGAAAAGGGAAAAACATCCAGTATGCGGCAGTCCTGTGGGCGAAAATGCCTTGTTGATGCTAGAGTATAGGGCGGCGCCTGAATAATCGGCTGCGGCCCGGAGGCTTGCTCCAAACTTCATTTCGTTATACTGTACTTGTACATGTGTAATGACGAATAAACTTAAAGAAAAAAAGAAGAAAGATAGAGGTCAGAGGAGAATGGGCCGACTGATTCAAGCTGATAGAAGAGCAACTTTGACTGAAATAACCACTCGTTACAACCGAGGCATGCAGCAAAGCATTTGTGAAGCCACAACACGCACAACCTTGAGGCAGATGGGCTACAGCAGGAGACCCCACCGGGTACCACTCATCTCCACTACAAATAGGAAAAAGCGGCTACAATTTGCATGAGCTCACCAAAATTGGACAGTTGAAGACTGGAAAAATGTTGCCTGGTCTGATGCGTCTCGATTTCTGTTGAGACATTCAGATGGTAGAGTCAGAATTTGGCGTAAACAGAATGAGAACATGGATCCATCATGCCTTGTTACCACTGTGCAGGCTGGTGGTGGTGGTGTAATGGTGTGGGGGATGTTTTCTTGGCACACTTTAGGCCCCTTAGTGCCAATTGGGCATGGTTTAAATGCCACGGCCTACCTGAGCATTGTTTCTGACCATGTCCATCCCTTTATGACCACCATGTACCCATTCTCTGATGGCTACTTCCAGCAGGATAATGCACCATGTCACAAAGCTCGAATCATTTCAAATTGGTTTCTTGAACATGACAATGAGTTCACTGTACTAAAATGGCCCCCACAGTCACCAGATCTCAACCCAATAGAGCATCTTTGGGATGTGGTGGAACAGGAGCTTCGTGCCCTGGATGTGCATCCCACAAATCTCCATCAACTGCAAGATGCTATCCTATCAATATGGGCCAACATTTCTAAAGAATGCTTTCAGCACCTTGTTGAATCAATGCCACGTAGAATTAAGGCAGTTCTGAAGGCGAAAGGGGGTCAAACACAGTATTAGTATGGTGTTCCTAATAATCCTTTAGGTGAGTGTATAATTTCATTATCTCAGTGGTTTCTAGAAGAAAAGGTTGGGATGTTAAACATATTTATTATAGAGCATAATATTCTAGTACATACACTTTTGGGGTCAGTAAAATCTGCATTTTTGTTAAAGAAATTAATACTTTTTGATTCATCAACGATGCATTAAATTGCTCAAAAGTGGCAGTAAAGACATTATTATTCAAAAAAAAAAAATCCTGAAAAAAATGTATCACAGTTTTCACAAAAATATTAAGCAACACAACTGTTTTCAACATTGATGATAAACAGAATTTTCTTATTTCTTAAGAACCAAATCAGCATATTAGAATGATTTCTGAAGTATCATGTGACTGAAGACTGGATGAAAATACAGCTCCCCATCACAGGAATAAATTACATTTATTTTGTGTGCATATTGTGCTGTGATACAGTATATATTTATGGGATATTTAACCGAGAACAATAAGTACGTTGAGCATAAGTGGACCTCGCTTTAGTAGGCGGAGACAAATGCACAGAGATCTGGGGCATTTAGCAGGAGGTCTGTAGTATGACAGAAGTATTTTTACTATAGATTACTGTCAGAGGGACACATGGAAAAACTTACCACTAACCCCAGCGGCCAAAACTTCTGAGCACACGCAGTAAACGCTAGAAGGAAACTTCACATTTAGAGATAACATTTATGACAAATCTACAAAATATAGAGCATTTTGTTTGTATGCGACATTTCCTGACCTCTCTGATATTATGTGTGAGCTTTACTGTCAAAGAGACATTTACAGTAGCGCTCAAATTTACCTCTCTCACATTTTTCTGTGTACGTGTCAGCACAATCATGGGATCTGTTTACAAGCTCAGTTGACTCATGCCTGGCACAATTTGTTCAGAAAATTAGATACCTGATACTTGCTTTTCCCAAGTCTTAATAAAGGAAAATTGCAGCACTCTTGAAGGAAAAGGTCCTTTTAAAGTCTTTACTTTAAAAACACCCATTCAAAGATTGTCAAGTCATATCAAATACTACACAGATGTAGATTTGTGGGGTTAGAGTAAGACAGGAAGTGGAATCCTTGTAAAATGGAGGCCAGTTGTACATGAGTTATGAAACTTGAACTCTTGAGGTCAGTCACGATTGACCAAAGTTCTACTACACTTGACCTCCCCCCTAAGACTGTAATACACACTGAGTAAACAGAGGGAAGACAGAGAGGTGTATTATTTACACTCTTACATACACACTCATGCATAGTCTGATAAAACCAAACATAATTCCAAACATAATTCAAATGAATAAAATAAAACAAAATAAAATAAATAAAATACAATATCCCACCTTTAAACCTCTAAATTGGGGTGAGGTTCAAATCCTCAACACCAACTATGAGCTATAGTGATAGTATACTAAATATATAATGCCATATGGTAGCATTCTATAGAGAACTAGCACACACAAAATGTGGGTGGGCTTTCAAAACCCCTGGAGATTTTCAGATGTGTGAATGTGAATATGATGTGGTGAGAACATGAATTTGTGCCCAACATACAAAGAGAGAGAGAAAGAGAGTCAGAGTCAGTCATTGACCCGGTCAGGATATGAACATCAATGAGTAAAAGCCGATCATGTTACTGAGTTTGATTTATGAACAAGCAGCTGCACTGAAGTATGAGGCCACAAACAAAGAGTAATTCACACATGGACGCTAAACTGTAACACTGCACACTGCAAACTAAGTACCTGATATGTTATCTGTATCTTTACACTGTAAATCAATGCAGGCCAGCATGTGACTCAAAACAGGGATGTCTGAGGTTGGAAATAGACACGTCTTTGGGGAGCTGATCTGTCTCATACACATGCATAGATTGAAATTAATACAGCAATGTCTGGTGTGTGGACTTCAAAGAACTTCATTATTTACCATGACACTTTTCTTACATCGGTACTGTTTTACACATCTCCATATGTAAAAAGACATTTACTAAATCATCGTAGGGTGAATTCAGGTTGATTCGGACACTTTTTCCTTCATGCACCTGTAGGCACATCACTTCCTGTTGACAAAATTGTGTGGGTGAAAGCCAGGAAACCAATAGGTGGGGGTTTACCTATCACCTGTGAGGTTTCCTGGCTTCCACCCACACAATTTAGTTTTTCCGTTTTTCGAATCAACCTGAATTCAGCCTACGATGGATAAAAAAATAAATAAAAAAATGTATTCATTAAAAAATGTATACATAAAATACAAATACAATACAATTATATATATATATATATATATATATATATATATATATATATATATATATATATATATATATATATATATATATATATATATATAAAATGTTATTTATTATATATATATTTGGCACCAATATGCGAGGTGGGGCCTCCATGGATCGGACTTGTTTGTTCAGCACATCCCACAGATGCTTGATTGGATTGAGGCCAAGTCAACACTTCAAACTCATTGTTGTGCTCCTCAAACCATTCCTGAACCATTTTTGCTTTGTGGCAGGACGCATTATCCTGCTGAAAGAGCCACAGCCACCAGGGAATACCGTTTCCATGAAAGGGTGCACATGGTCTGCAACAATGCTTAGGTAGGTGGTACGTGCCAAAGTAACATCCACATGGATGGCAGGACCCAAGGTTTCCCAGCAGAACATTGCCCAAAGGATCACACTGCCTCCGCCGGCTTGCCTTCTTCAAATAGTGCATCCTGGTGCCATGTGTTCCCCAGGTAAGCGACACATATGCACCTGGCCTTCCACGTGATGTAAAAGAAAACATGATTGATCAGACCAGGCCACCTTCTTCCATTGCTCTGTGGTCGAGTTCTGCTCACATGCCCACTGTCGGTGCTTTTGGCGGTGGACAGGGGCCAGCATGGGCACCCTGACTGGTCTGCGGCACCACTGTTCCTTCCTTGGAGCACTTTTGATAGATACTGACCACTGCAGACCGGGAACACCCCACAAGAGCTGCAGTTTTGGAGATGCTCTGACCCAGTCATCTAGCCATCATAATTTGGCCCTTGTCAGACTCGCTCAAATTCTTATGCTTGCCCATTTTTCCTGCTTCTAACACATCAACTTTAAGGACAAAATGTTCACTTACTGCGTAATATATCCCACCCACTAACAGGTGCCATGTCATAATGTTTTGCCTGATCGGTGTATACATATATACATATATATATGCTCTGTGTATTCTGCCACCTTTCTATCAGAACCAGCATTAACTTCTTGAGCAATTTGAGCTACAGTAGCTCGTTTGTTTGATCGGACCACATGGGCCAGCCTTCACTCCCCAAAAAACCTTGCACTTTTGATAGATACTGACCACTGCAGACCGGGAACACCCCACAAGAGCTGTATGAGTAAAATATGAATAAAAGTAAAAAAATTATAAAATAATGTAATACGGTATAATGATGAGATAAGTATGTCTTATGCTGACTTTGAATTGGATAAAAAAATTAAATAAAATAAATGCATACAACCTGGATAAGTCAAGCCGGTTTGCTACATACGCTAATATTTCAATGGGAATAAACTCAACAAGTAGTTTTTACTGTAATACTCACTCTTGTTATGATCATACTCTGCATTACATGTGCTTTACAGGCAGATCAAAGCATTTGAAAGCCTTTACTGTGACAGGCACAGAGCCGCATAAATCTTTCCATCATGTGTGTCTGTATCAGTCCACTGGCTCCTTTCCAACAGGATTGAGAACAGTGAGCGTGAACAGTCCTTGCAAAATCTCTTTTGCCTAAAAGTACTTAACTAGATTTACTAACCTGTTCATTGAGAACGGTTTTACAAGAGCTAAATAAAGTCTAAGAGGCATGCCGAGAGGTATGTAATGTGTTACAGTGACTAATCATGTCACTATAAAGGCCTGTGCAAAAATCTTAGTATGTGCTAAAGACTTTGATTAATCTACACATAAACTCCAGTCCCATGTTCATGAGATCCTTCTAATGACACACCACACATTCCACGTCCCATACAAACGGCAAAGGGCGAGCAACTGCACTACTTAACATTATAAATACACCCTTTGGCCCCCAAGGGGGCACTTACTCTCACTCCTGCTCTGGTTTCACACAACCCCGCTGTGAGCTCCACAGCTCTGGGGCTATTGTTGCTTAAGCTTCCCCGATGCCTGGTTCTCAAACATGGTCTTCCTCATCCAGACGTGCTCATCCGTAACGGCCTTAACTGAAAGCGAGGCTGGCAATGTGGGTGTAGGTAGCTCTGGGAGCCTGGTGTTGACCTCTGGGAAATTTACTGCTAGCAGTGATGGGAGAACGTGTGGCTGTTTGGACCGCAGACAAGGCCAGAAGGGTTTAGTGGGAATATAAAGTATGCTGGACACCATACTGCCAAAACAGTTCGTAAAATATCACCATCTCTGTAACTGATACAAGAAAAGTCAGCAGTTGACGACGCTCTGTATTTGCTAATAAAATGTAGGGGAGAGTGGGGTAAGATGAGCCACATTTTACTCATGTGGTCCTCAAGATAAGATAAAATAAGGCAGAATTACAATGAAAGTATCTAAAGTAATTTCAGGATGTTTGCTAGCATTTTAAATAATCAGAATGCATCTATGACAAAGGGTTCTAAAAATATGGATTCTTATAAAAACGTGTTCCTGTGGCTCAATTTACCCCAGGTTAGGGGTAAATTGCATTCATATTTCAGTGTCATCATCTTGAAATTACGGTAATTACAACATGGCGTGAATGCAGCAAAACATCCCAGACGAGTTTGCTTTGCTTTGTTTCTTCTGAGCTTTGTAAGAGTAACCTATGTGTGATCCAATTTTTATGTGCTATTTATTGTTATGCATAAATTATTAAACTGTTAGCTTAGCAACATGCTAATGTCAAATTCTATGAAAATCAATTGCAATGTAGAGCAATTATGAGTTTACACAATGTACTTGTAGCTTTGTCTTTGTCAGACACTACAGAGCTGATTTTGGAGAACCACTATCTCATCTCATCAAAGGGACCGTGGGACAGTTGAGAATAACTGCTGTTCTAACACCATTATCACAGTGCAGACAGAAGGCTGATCCTCCACAGAAACACCTCCCTCTCTCCTCATTGTGCTTTAAGTGCTGGGGAGTCTTGGCATCTGCCTGAGAGCGATGAAAGACAAATGAGAGAGAGAAACTACAGATGAAGGACAAACTCAGGGAGGTCAAAGCTGTACAGAGGACTTCTGCTGCACTGGGTTTACTAATGATGCTTCAGTTAACTGTATTTTTGTCACTCTGTGCATATGGAAGACATGCAAAGTGGATTAGAGTTGCATGTGGCCATGAAAAAGTACTGCGTACACAGACATGTGACCAAATTATTTGTTACTTTATATATACACACCCTCTCTAACATCACTCATTATCTCATTAAAGCAAATTTATTAGGTATTTTAATATCTAGTCCTATCTTCTTAAAAACTTAGGGTGTGTCACACTTATAGTTCGGTTTGCTTGGTCCAGACCAAAAAAAAAAAGTTTAGTCCTAGTCCGCTTAGCGCTCACATGGGCATTTTAACACTGAACCTAAAGACATAGGGATATGTTCACAACCTGAGCAAACGAATATTTGCTGTGAGGAGATGCAGTTCTGATGCCTGTGAACTGTGATGGACAACATCACGGCTATGAAGAGAAAAAAACAGGCATGCTTGAGCATTCTGTCCATTTTAGGGCCGCATCTTGTGACATTATGTCCCGTTTTTTGGTTCGTTTCAGTCGAACCGCACCAGAGTTCATTTGGAAGCGGACCGAGACCCATCTTTTCAGTGGTTTCGGTCCACTTGTTTGGTGTGCAGGGTTCGGATGCAGCGTTCGCACTTATTCAAATTAATTGCATTAACAGAGTAATCACACCAGGGTTTGTTTCTGAAAAACAAATAAGCATTTCACAGGACTTTTCTATGTGGTTGTTAACGCACTTTCTTGAACAATGATTGTCAATCAAATGTTGAAAGGGTCAATTTAAACAGTGCAATTTAAATGTTACTTATAACGAATAAATCAGACTATGAGCCATATGAAAAACAAGGTTTCCAACAAGCTCAAAAAGGCAACTTCTACACGAATGCTTGATTTAGCCCCCGCGTCCAGCCATATGTGCAGGCATAAACAGACCTGATATTTTCATAACCCGGCGTCTGTGAGGTAAGGAGCTATAAGCGACAGACACTAACATAGAGATACAAGTTCTCGACAGCTGCCTCTGATATGACATCTTTCCTGGACCTTGATCTTGTAACAGCAGGACGGTTCCCAAAATAGAGCCAGCAGCCTTCCAACACCAGCGTTCAAAAAGGTGAAGAGCACCAACTCCTGAATGTGCAAGGCGTTCTGTTTATACTGAGCAAATCCTGAACTGGGAACTTCAGTGTTGTAATTGTAGTTCTACATCATTTGGTTTTAGCGCCAGGCGGTATTAGACTGTCCACACTATTGATCAGATGTCTGACCAGCGGTCAGTATACAAATGATGTGTGTGTGAATGCCAGACTTTTCTCTACAAAGAAACATAAATTCTTTGCTGATTAAATATCAGCTTTTGCAATCAGATCAATTCGTCATTAAGACAGCAAATTACTATAAATTGCTCTAGTACAAAGTCACATGAAACACACTTATCATTTGTTCAAATCCCTATTAAAAAGTATTAAACTTTGTGCTATGGACAAGAATGATACCTCAAATCATGCAGTAAATGTACCTTTACTTTTTCAGGCAATCAGATTTACAGTTACGGATAACAGAAATCCCACAGACTTACACTGAAGGAAGGACTTAAGCCAAATTTGTAGGCGTACAGACTTGGATATAGGCTCTTTTTGACTTGAGCCAGCAAGAAATCACCTAGCAACAACCCAGATAACCCTAACAACTGCAAAGCAAGTTCAAACTGAGCATCAGAATGGGGAAGAAAGGTGGTTTAAGTGACTTTGAATGTGACATGGTTGTTGGTGCCAGATAGGCTGGTCTGAGTATTTTAGAACCGAAAAAGAGACAATATCCAGTTCTGTGGGTGAAAAGCTTGTTGATGCCAGAAGCCAGAGCTGGTTCAACTCGACTGGTTCAAGCTGATACTGTAGAAAGGCAACAGTAATTCAAATAACCACTTGTTACAACCGAGGTCTACAGAAGAGCATCTCTGAACACGTCAAACCTTGAAGCAAACGCTACGGGAGCAGAAGAACACACCGGGTGACATTCCTGTCAGCTAAAAACAGGAAACTGAAGCTAGAAATCATACAGACTCACAAAAATTGGACAACAGAAGATTGGGAAAACTTTGCGTGGTCGTATGAGTCTCGATTTCTGCTGCAATAGTGTCAGAATTTGGAGTAAACAACATGAAAGAGGTGAGGTAGCGGAAGCATAGCCCCCCTCTGTCCAGTCATGATCGTGTTCCTTGGGTGGGTCCCCCTCAGCCCATTCGCCCTAGGGACAGCCCTTCACCTTACTCAAATGACCTCCACAGTCACCACAACTTTGGGATGTGATGGAACAAGATATTTGCATCATGGGTCATCATGTATATAAAGATTAATTTGCTATAATATAGCACTGTGTCCATAGCTGTAAGAATCAAATACAGGGATAATGCTTATCTCACAGCAGAAACAGGTGCTCATGCCAGTATTCTGCTGGGGCACCGCGGCTCTGCCAGTCTGCCCAGCGGGCAAGGTGCAAACACATTTACCACTCCCCTGGGTGACATTAGCCCTGCTGGGCAGACATGTCAAAGCCTGTGGTGACAGTTAACCTTGATAGAGACAGGGCATTCTGCCAACAGGCACACAGCAGACCCGCAGACAGACACAAGAGGACTTAATGAGGTCTGTCTCAAAGCCAGCGGGGGAACAGAGTCAGGTGTCTGCCGTTTTGGAAACACATTGCCTTTACTGGACACATAGCACACAAATGCAAAATACTACATTCATGGCATCAAGAATATCACCCCAGATGAGATAAAGCAGGTAAATACATTTTCAAGAGTTTCTACAAATTACTCACAATCATACGCAAATCACTTTCTGAGTCAGAGTCCTGCAATCCCTGCTAACAATTATGCTATATGAACCATCACTTAACTACCTCTAAGCTCATAGTAGATCAATTTGGAGAGGTTTATAAATTATTGCTAAAAATAATCTATTCAATTTCTCTATGGAAAAACCCTACTGTTATACTAATCAGAGCAACAGAGTACGTGACGTATGTTGAGCAACGCATAGTTGTCAACAGAACTTAACTGCACGCACGCTGGAGGAAGTAGAAGAAGAAGATGAGTGTAAACGATCTTTGCCGGTGTTGTAAAAAGAATTTAAGGATACACGGAGTACTTACCAACATTTTTGAAAGAAATAGTAAAGGTGAATGCATATACGAACAAGTTCTCCGTTTAGGATTAGAACTCGACATGACCCAAGCGCTCTTTGGTGACTCCTTTTCAATTTATTTAAATTATTCACTCTGTCTCTGTTTAATTTGATTGGTCGTGCTTGAAATTCTGCGCTGATTGGTCGCTATAACAAAATGCGGTAATTCTGCGCTGATTGGTTGATATAACACAATGCGGTAATTTTGCTGACTGGGCATATTGGCAAATTTGGTATTGATCTGATACCAAGTAAATACAGGGCCTGGTAAACCCTACATTATGGGGACAAAATGTCCCCACAAAGATGGCAATATCCGAAAAATTTTAGTCCCCATGAGGAAAACATCTTATAAATCATACTAAATGATGTTTTTTGGAAATGTAAAAATGCAGAATGTTTCCTGTGATGGGCAGGTTTAGGGGTAGGGGCAGTGTAGGGGGATAGAAAATACGGTTTATACAGAATAAAAACCATTACGTCTATGGAGAGTCCTCATAAAACATGAAAACACAACGTGCGTGCGTGCGTGCGTGTGTTTGTGTGTGATCCCCCACAACTGTAGGTGGACCACACTCAGAAACTCAGTGAGTCGAAAAACAGAGACTTAGCACTTAGCATACACTGATGACAGATAAAAAGGTGATGATCCCTCATGTTTTGGCAGTTTTGTGAGGAAAGGTGGAGACGTTTCTTTACTGTCAGCACAGTAAGCTGCTATTATCTTCCTACTAGTGATAGTTAATGAAGAAAAAAATAGGGATGTGCTCTCATCTGCACATAGCGAGAGGACTGTATTGTGTACAGATGGGTGAGAGTGCAACATTTGGCCTACCTGAGATGATTTAAAAAGTAGAGAAAAGCTTTTAACATGGTCAAAGGGAATAAGGTCACAATGATCAACTCATGTAACTATGGTGTAAAATGCCAAGTGCCTTTGTATTTGGATACTTAAAGGGATAGTTCACCCAAAAAAAATGATAACAAAATGATAAACATTTTTTGTTATCATTTACTCACTCTCAAATTGTTCTGTTGAATACAAAAGAAGATATTTTAAAAAATGTTGGTAATCAAACAGTTGATGGCAGCCATTGACTTCCATAGTGGGGGAAAAAAATATGAGGCTAATATTTACATGTAAGCGTCTGTGCTTCTTTAATATCAACCGGTAGCACAATCCAAAGTTTACCACTCTTTTGCAACACACAATTTGAAAACGGTTTAAAACTTAAAGGTAAAGTATGTAGAATGTATATGATGTTTTAAGCGTCCAAATACTTTACAGAGCCACTGTACAACCCTGTCAGGTCTCGATAATTAACTAATTACAAACCAAAGGACTTTAGCGATCAACACATCAAAGACTCTAAGTCGTGAGTTAAGATATTTAATCACATACACACTGTCTACTTTTAGCCCATAATTACTTCCTATTGAGTGAAACCTGGATTCTTTAAAAACCTATCACAATCCACACTGTATCTACACCACGTTCTAGCAGAAAACCCGATGATAGACATTATATATCAGCAACGTGTATTAGCCATTAATAAGGCTCAGACGCGTGTGCGGTTGCCAGGTTTCATTTAGTGCAGTGTTCCGTTCCACTTAATCCGTATGGTAACGATATCGTATTCACATCAGCACAATACCCCTATTGAGTGTGTCCAAACAGGCGCTGAAACCGTGCCAAGCCATCCACATCTGTTCTCTGTTTTCACCTGTGGAGGCATATCTGAGCCCAGCCCAGGCCCCATATGTTGAAATGACTCAGGGGACGAGTGCTGATTTTGGACCAGCTACCCTGTCTTCGTATTGTCTTAATCAACGAGGACACGGGAGGTATATTGGCCCTTTTGTGCATGCTGCTGTAGTGTCATGTGACCTCTGAGTGGATTAGAGGGATGATGGCCGGCTCAGGTTTATGGCAACACTCACAGACACAGCAGGGAAAAGGGTTATGGGACGGACAGTGTCTGTAACTGATGAGGTGAGTGGTGAAGAGGAAAAGAAAGAGAGAAAATGGATAAAGGTGAAAAAAGAGAATAAATTAATATTATATAATAATACTAATTTAACTTATTTTATATGTGTATATATTTTTTATTTATATTTAACATTATGAAATAATTTTAATAAATATATATAAATGTTCTTACGTTTTGCACAGGGTACTTGATACTTTAAAATCCCTGAAAATAAAAGCAAGAGCTATTTGTAATGACCATTCTACCCCACGGTGCAACAAGATAATATTACAGGCTTTAATCTTTTATTTCACACTGTCTACTATATTGTGATTGTTTCTTATTAAATAAAAAAAAGAAATAAATGTTGTATTGTTGCATGTAGTGTCACCTGGGACCAAAATGAACCAAGCAAAAGAGACCAACATTACACAAATGAAACAAGAACAAAAAGTAAAGAAGAGAAATCAGATTCATTTCAAAACAATTGTAGTGGAAAGAATGGGAGTTTGAGTGGAGCAAAGAATAAAAGAGCACAGAAACCCTAAGGGACGTGCATATCTCAAACTAAACCCTGAATGAAACCAGCCTCAGTCGCCACAAATTAATTCGGGACTTTGGGAATAAACCACTATGGGTCTATACAGAAGAAACACGAACAACCAAGTTTTTCATTGTCACACAATATTAGTTTTATACTAATATAGAGAGCTGTTGAAAAAGACTCTCGTGAATGCTGGGTAAGTCTATTAAAAATTCCTCTGTTGTAATAGAGTATGTTTTGGCAGAGGTTTCCATTGACCAGAGCCAATACAGAGAGCTGGCCTCCACACCATCCCAAAGAGAATACAGAAGTCAACAGCGCTGGCCATAAACATTTACTGCTGGAGCTGATCCTGGGACCTCCTTATGATGATCTTCATGCCAGAACAAGAGCAGTTCTGCCATTATGGGATTAAAGCGTTCTATAAATAAAGTCAATTTATTTTTATTGATAATTTCCATTATTATTAGTATCCAGTGCTCTAAATGGGATCTGCATGAGCATTCAAAATCCTGACCCAACCAAAATCCACTTCTAAACTTGCCACTCATCCAAGGTATGAAGGCAAATTGACAACTTAAAAATTTAATTATGGAAAATAAAACAGCACCTCTTATGCAACCAATTTTAACAACAGAATAACAACGGGTTCAACACTGAAACGACTGGGTCAGAACGCAGGGCGTTCCCAAATGTTTGGCAAAGACTATAAAGGAAACTGATTTCTCTTTCAGCATTTATTCATATAAGGACAAAGCACATTCCATGACAACTGCAAATAACAGATGCAATTATTTCTTGTTTGATCCGGATGCAACATTCCACAAGTATGTTTTGGAAAATGGAAACACTATTTTCTCCTCACCTTAAAGGAAGTTCAAGAAATGAGCTGCCACTTGAGGTGTGGCTAAGAATAATTATATCAGGAAAAACATATTAGCAATGTTTCAGAAGAAAATAAATAGAAAGGAATGTCTATAACCAATAAGAACAAGAGTCTCCCTTCAGGCAACTTCCCATCTGCACTGTTCAAAAGCATCGGATACAAGAGAGCATTTATTAATCCTTGCCATTATACAAAATGTCAAACAATCAAAACAAAAGATACATGCTACAAACACACAGCATCCTCTGTATAAGTGGTTTCCATGGTGTTATACAAATATTGTCACATGAAATCAACACTGAACTGTACTGTTTTGATCGGATTTGTACTATTTGATCAGATTGACTGCAGAATTTATTTGCACTGGATCCACAAATTACATACTTTCTGACAGATGTAATTCTAGATGTAAACTAGATGTACATTGTTTTCAACACATCAACCATATGTCATACTCAATTAGTCTGACAGCTCTCAAGTTAATAGTAATGTCAAAATACAGATTCATTGATTAGACATATGGAGTCTTAAGCTAATAAAATTCAACACTGCGGGGGAAAAAAAATCAGAGCATCTAAGGACAAGGTTTCCTCACTTGCACATTGTCATGTGAAGAACTACCCAACCAGAAAAGGCCAAGGTCTATGTGTTGGGAACTCGAGACTTAGACAAATGACAGCTCAATAAGTCCGACTGTGATAAAACCAGAGGAGGGGACGCTGCGTGAAAAACCAGAATAGACTCTATCCTGTCCAGATTATTACGACAGGCCATCCATCAGGGCAGAGAGACCGGTCTGAATGGACAGCCACTCCAAGAATGCATCTGGTGAAGAGCCAGTTAGTGTGGAGACAGAGGGACCGGGGTGAGGGGTCGACAGGGGGCATGAGAGGGTGAAGAGGGGGGACAGGACACGAACAATGAGGGGAAAAGGGAGGTCTTAAGAGTGAAGGACAAGGATGAGAAGAAACAATGAAGGAGAGGAGGGATAATCGGACCACCGAGGAGGTGGCTATCATGGTGACATTCCACAGTGACACCCACAAGGGTGAGCGGAGGTCTGGGGTCTGGCTTAACACGGCATATTTTTTTCAGTTTGCACAACCTGACGCAGGAATTTTGCATCACACAATGCCTGTGTGAGCATTCCTTGCATTTCTTACGACAAAAGTGACGAGTCATTTCTATTCAATCAGATTATCACGAAAATTTGGGTCCAATCTGGGTCCATGATTTTCATGCAAATGAATCAAAACCATTTATCTAAGGCATTTTACTCATACTTACAGGGGTATTCATTTATGAACAAGATTTTACAAATTTGCAACTATTCAAAATAGCATAGAATTAAAGAATAGAATATTAATAGAACTGAGACTGTGCTGCAGTTAATGCGAACAGACACGCACACCACAAACGCATATCCCACTTTTATTGCCTTTACACACCTGGCATTACATTGGGACGCCTAAAGTACAGTCACACTTGCTTGGATCCATCAATCATCACAATCTCATTTCATTATTAATATGAATGCTGTATCTTATCAGGGAAAGGACTCCAAACTACTTTTAACAAGACACAAACACTTTCTGCAGCTGTAATTGCTACGCTTTCCAGTGTTTGGGAAAGTTACTTTGAAAAGTAATGCATTACAATATTGCGTTACTCCCTTAAGCCCTATTTGCATGGAATTAGTATTATCTGGGGACCTTGTGTGATTTAGAAATTACCCCACAGGATAAGCAAAGCCTGTGATTTTACTACAATTTACTGAGTCATCTCCTAGGTATGATGTCGAGGCTTTGCGTAACAAAAGATAAGAGGGTGGGTCTCAATCAGTTCCCGAGCTCTCCAGCTCGTGAATCAGTATATCGGGCACTGGTAAGGACAGTAAAGGACACTGGCTCACTACGTATTGGGACACTGATGACTCTATTGTACAACATCATTACTGGTATTTATGAACAATAGCAGAGCTAATATCTCTCTGACATTACTTGTAATGTTATTTAAAGGACATTATGATAAATACTTTGCTTGTTACATACACTTGCAACATTTCAGCCATAAAAAAAATTATAAAATGTAAGCTATTGTGTTAATTTCCTGTCTTGCGATGTATGTTTATGCTAAAATATAATAAAAAATGGTTTAAATTTTTAAAAACATATATATTGCGTGTCGTTATCAGTCGGTGCATTGTGGGACTTTTTAGGGAGTGAACGTTTCAGTGCACTGGAAGGATTCTGCGATTGGACATCCCTTAAAATGGCCAACTCCCTGATTAGTGCCCTGACTACTGAACTAGGGAGCTGACTGAGATGCACCCAGAGTCCCGTACTATGGTCCGGTTAGATTGATAAAAAAAGAAACAGTGCCCTGTGTCATTTACATTTCACCAGGTTAAAATCTAATAGCTCAAGCTTTATACTTGATTTATTATTATTTGTAACACATTAACCTCGTTTGACTGTGCACTATTTTGGATAGGCTATTGCTTGGAAATCATGTCGTTATAGGTCTAGCTGTATGAAATATCATAAACAGAAGAATGTTCCTTACCGCATGCTGATATACATGTCATCCATCTCCATCTACTCATTATTTTTGTTTTCGCTCTTCTGATGGTTTTCAGCTTTCTTTTTCTGCAAATTGTATAGTTGTGTGGTGTGTAGCGATATGACCCAGCACCCAAAATACTATCAAAGCACACTAACGCAGGAAACAAAAACCTTGAAAAATGATATACAACCCCGCCAAATCACAGAGATGCCAATTCACAGGACTAATGTTATCACAGGACCTCTGTGCTCTGCGAAATATGGTAGGTCATTTGCGGGGGAATTTTTACTTTACAAATGACAGAAATGGCCGATTGGCACGGGATTAAGATCACAGACAACCTCCATAATTATTACAAATGACTAGAGGTCACCAGGTAATACTAATCCTGTGCAAATAGGGCTTTAAAAAGTAACTAATTGCGTTACTTAGTTACTTTTTAAGAAAAGTAATGCGTTTCTTTTTCTCACCTAGGCTGGGCTTGTTTTGTTTTTTAATAACAAAAAAAGTTATATTTTTGGGCAAATGTAAAGGCCCTTTCACACCAAAATTTTAATAATAAGGCTGAAGGAAATGCAAATTCACACGTGAATACAGTAGAGGGCGCAGCTCAAACAAACCTTTCAGCTGTGCTGCCATTCTGGATTGCAGAAGAATATGCAGGAGAAGAAAGTTTAACACTAATAAAAACAAAAAATCCAAAGTCAATTTTGCTTATGGTTTAACTGAATCATCGAAGTTCAGCAGCAAGTAGATAAAGGTCAATAAAGTGTAAATTTCAAAGTAATGCATTACTTTACTAGTTGAAAAAAGTAATCTGATTGTGTAACTCAAGTTATTTGTAATCCGTTACCCCCAACACTGTTCCTTTCAATAGTTCTTAAATGAGTTTGATTTTCCATTTATGGTCAAATTCTTTGCTATTATATAGCCAACAAGGATATCTTTCATCCAGCACTCTTTGACAGAAATGACGGCATAAAAGTGTACTTTGGAAGAGGCTCAACTCCTGTCAGAGAGAATTGGCTTGGTGGAAACCTGCACTATTAATCTGCTGAAACTAATGAACGGTCCATTAAACACTCTCAGAATCTGACATGGTAACCAGGAGTATTAACACAGAGGGGGAAAAAAAGTGCATCGTGCATTATTAAATCTGATAATGATGAATATGCCTATATTCATTCAACACATATACGTTTCCATCCCTCTCATTCTCTTCTCTGTCAAAACAGTGTGTCATGTTGAACAGTAAATGTTGAACAGCAGTCAGGTGGCTGCAATGCAGGGCAAATGTATATTTTCTTTCTTCACTGTGGTCTCGAGGACCAGGGACGTTGCGGTGACTGTTGCATCTGTTACCAATCCATATAATTAACCATTATTTCAGTTTGCAAAAAGCACTTTTATGCCACACGGCTGCAGAAAAGCAACAGAACCGAAGCAGCGCTGAGGTATTTACTGAA
Source organism: Paracanthobrama guichenoti (assembly GCA_018749465.1). Classification (NCBI taxonomy): domain Eukaryota; kingdom Metazoa; phylum Chordata; class Actinopteri; order Cypriniformes; family Gobionidae; genus Paracanthobrama; species Paracanthobrama guichenoti. The sequence continues at coordinate 23,724,167 of CM031953.1, forward strand.
AAAGCAGAAAGCTGTCCTGGGTAATGTTTGATCAACAGAGCGCAGCACTTTTGAGGGAAAGCTTGCCAACTGTAACAACAGACGAACAAGCGCTCAATCTAAATGTAATTGTTTAACAGGCGCTAAACAAACAACTTGTGTTTCATTGTTGATAATTATTTCAGAATGTCTAGAGAACGTCATACAGAAAATACCTTAATATGGATAATGAGATTTCAAGTATTTATTAATTAGAAAACTAGGATTTTTCAGGATTATTTTGAAAATGAGTTCAATTGCAGTTCTCTTATACAAATACACATTGGAACGTATGGTTCTGTCTCTGAAGTATCTTGTCATTTTCCACCAATGATGAGTACAAATTTGTTGACTTTTTGAGTGAACCTTTAGACAAAACCCTTCAAACATTTGATGTACCCCTTTATGTAAATAAATGTTGTGATGCTATTTCCATTAAGAGGTGCATCGTTTTTTGGTCAAGATCTTGTATTGACAATGCAAGCACTGTGTAAAGTTTATTCCAGCACATCCCAAAGACTTTCAATGATTTTTCAATGACTCAGAGGTGCCAATTCATGTGTGAAAATTATTTTTCATGCTCCCGCCCAACCATTCTATGACAATTTGAGCCTGATGAATCTGACATTGTCATCCTGGAATATGGCCATGATGTGTTTAAGAACATGGTTGTTTAAGAAATGAAAAGCTACACGCTCCATCAATTAGAGTTAGAAGAACTATTGCCAAACGTATAACATGCTAGAAACATAATAATCACTGCAATAATGATCCAATTAGACTCTTAAACATTTGCCTATTTGAATCCAAATAGTGACTGGCCGGGCAGTGTATATGTATGTGTCTCTACACAACATAATAGGAGACATATCAGAGTTCAAAAGAGGACAAACTGTTAGTGTGCGTCTCACTGGCTCATCTGTGACCAGGACAGAACATTTTTGTGGTGTATCGAGAGGCACAGTATCCAGGGTAATGTCAGCATACCACCACATAGGACAAACCTAATTCAACAGGAGTAACTGTCGACGCAAGAGGAAGCTGTCGAAAAAGGCTGCCCAACTCACTGCAGAATTAAATGCGCACCTCAACTCTCCTGTTTCCACCAAAACTGTTTGTTGGGAGCTCCAAAGAGTCAATACTCATGGTCGGGCTGCTATAGCCAAAAATTTGGTCACTTGTGTTAATGCCAAATGTCGTTTTTAATAGTGCCAACAGTGCAAATCTTGGGCTGTGGACAATTGTTTCTGATGAGTCCACCTTCACTCTCTTTCCCACATCCGTGGTAGTTACGGTCTGGAGAAGCCCCAAAGAGTTGATGCCAAGAGTAAAGCACGGGGGTGGATCACTGATGGTTTAGGCTGCAATATAATGGCATTCCCTACTGTGCTTGCTGGACAGGTCACGGTCAAGGACTACCAAACCATTCTGGAGGACCATGTGCACCTAATGGTTCAAACATTGTACTCTGAAGGGGGTGCAGTGCCTCAGCACACACAGCAATACTTGTGACAGAATGGTTTGATGAACATTAAAGTGATGTTGAACATCTCCCATGGCCTACACAGTCACCAGATCTAAATATTTTAGAGCCACTTTGGGGTATTTTGGAGGTGCAAGTCAGAAAACATTTTACTCCACCAGCATCACATAGTGACCTGGCTGCTGTTCTGGAAGAGGAATGGCTCAAAATCCCTCTGGCCACTGTGCAGGACTTGTATCTGTCATTCCCAAGAAAAATTGATGTTGTATTGGCTGCAAAAGGAGGCCCTTTACCAAACAGTATTCTCTGGTGGCTGTGGCCTCTTTCAGCAGAATAATGCACCCTGCCACAAAGCAAAAATTGTTCAGGAATGGTTTGAGGAACACAACAACGAGTTTGAGGTGTTGACCTGGCCAATCGATTGATCTCAATCCAATCAAGCATCTGTGGGATGTGCTGAACAAAAAAATCCGATCCATGGAGGCCCCACCTCGCAACTTACAGGACTTGCTGCTACTAACATCTTGGTGCCAGATACCACAGCACACCTTCAGGGGTCTAGTGGAGTCCATGCCTCGACACATGCCTATACATAGGATCGGTGTATATATCCTATTATTTGTTGTACTGGTAATTCTGATAATTCATGCAGATATTTTTAGCATTGTATTAACTATATTATTTATTCACAAATATATTCTCTAAAAACAGCTCCCTATGACCCAGAATCGGTTTAAAGAGAACAGAGCTTTGGTACAGTCATGCAAGGGAGACTTTATTGATCAGTGCACTCAGCTGACAGCACAGAGAAGAGGACTATGCAGGACTGAAGGTAGAAATGGAAGAGATAAAGGTTAAAACTGGAGAAAGAAGGGGGGAAATACGGGGGAATGGGGTAGTTGAACCATAAATCATGAATCATCAGTAATCAGTCCTGCTAATGGCTTTGCTGCTAAACGGATAACTAATTTTGTCAATCACAAACTTGATTCTTTACATGACAGTCATCCTCTGCTTTATGACTCACTTACTGAAGAGGTACACATACATAGAAGTTCAAACTCCCATAACCTCATGCTTTGTTACGATTTCAAATAATGTAGACATTCTGTTCAAATAATTACAACTGCTCTACATCTTCAGCCCATAAAAAAATACATAAATCCAACAAGGCCTTAGAAAATGAACTACAAGAGAATCTGCCCTCACCACTGCTTTCCTGATAAATACTCAATCTATATGTAAATATAAGGTACTTTTGAAATATCTGGAAGGAATGAAAATGTATTTCCTTTTCCCATTTGATCAGTGCCTCAAGAGCTAAACCTAAGACTTTTAATGAAAAGTGTTGGGCAGATAGAAAGGAGTGAAGCAGGAGCGATAGAAAGGCTTGAACGCACACGCCACAGAACGAACAGCTTCAGGTCGCTAAACGACCTTGAAAAAAATTAAAAAAAGATCAATTCTAAGCCCAAATGGGTTTGTTGAATGTGAAAGGCTCAGCAGCTTTCCTACAAAACTCGGAACAAATAAATGTTTGGTGAACACGTCAGCTTTCAAAGGTAAGACGCGTCTAAAGATTAAGCAAATACGCATAGACGTAAGCAACAAAATGTGATAAATGTTTAGCTTACTTAGAAAAGTTCAGAGATTTCACATCAGTAACAAAAAGTCCTTCAAGAAATGCATGACTTGCAAACTCCATAAAAAAATGCTAAAGCTAAAATGCACAATCTGAATTCATCTACATTGTTAGTTGTCACATGCACCATGCTGTAAGTCAGGACTCAGCTGGAAAGCGAGTTGTCCCATTGCCTTTGCTCCAGGCCAGATGTTTCTTAACGACATTCGCAGCGGCAAGATGAACACTGACACGCTATCGAGTCCCATATCAACTCCTGCTCCAGACCTAACAAGTTATTTACTGATGCCTGTCAGGAATGAAAGTCAAGCTTCCAATCCTAAAACTATATTGTCACAATGCAACAACTTATATTCCTTCCTATATAGAAGCAATGAGTAGATTTGACACAAATGTTTTACACAAATTTGTGTATAATTAGGGCATTTAATGAGGTGTTCCCTGATCTCATATGGGATGCAAAACCTCTTAAAGTCAGCATGAAACAGAAGTTGTGAATGACTTGACTATTGTATTGTTGCTTACTATCCGTGTGTATTGTCAAAATAAAATAAAACAATAAATGCATGAATTAATCATTCACACCAATAACATGCATTGAGAAAAAATAAATAGCATCAGTTCTGATTTCATACCAACTTTATAAGTTTATGAGGTCCTAAGCTAATTTTATCACAAAATTGTGTGCATTAAAAGATGGGCCAAAGTTTGTTTCACGCCAACTTCAAAATATTATGAGGTCATATAAAATCATTGTATAATTAAATTTTGTGCATTAAAACAACAAATAGACCCATTTTGATTTCATTTAAACAGAGCGTCCTTGTACAAACTGAACCCCTAATTTCTTCCTTATGTAATTTGCCTATAAAATTAGCCTCTTTAATTTGTAATTTACATGGAAAAGTACACAATGTCACTGCCTTAATGTTCTTAAGACAAGAAGTTTAGAGTTTATTGCAAAACAACAGTGAAAAAGCCCATTCTAATGTTTTCATGCCACTCCAAATGCTGTATTTCAGTAGGTTAAACAGTTTACTCTGCACTCATGGAATGGTCTGAGAAATAAAACAAAGCTTCACAAACAAACCAAACCAAGAACACACAAATAGCATTGCAATTTTCACATAAACCTGTAATGTGCTCAGCTCTCTGTGCTGCAATACAGCTATTTCCACTGAGCACAAAAGTTGAGATATTAAAACACATAAGGAACATCCTGTATTCGTATACAATTAATAAGCCAGCAAGTTTTAAGATACTATTTAGTCATTAGTCAGGGCTCGACATTAACGCTTGTCCGCTTGTCCGGGACAAGTGGATTTTTTGAAGAGGCAAGTGAAGGAGAATTTTACTTGCCTGACCGGACAAGTAGCCTGAATAAAACGTCAATAACAAAAAATAATAACTAGGGAATCACCAAAATGCAAGAATGATTACCGCAACCTTGTTACCATCAGTTCATTATACATTACATTATACACTTACCTAAAGGATTATTAGGAACACCTGTTCAATTTCTCATTAATGCAATTATCTAATCAACCAATCACATGGCAGTTGCTTCAATGCATTTAGGGGTGTGGTCCTGGTCAAGACAATCTCCTGAACTCCAAACTGAATGTCAGAATGGGAAAGAAAGGGAAAGAAAGGTGATTTAAGCAATTCTGAGCGTGGCATGGTTGTTGGTGCCAGACGGGCCGGTCTGAGTATTTCACAATCTGCTCAGTTACTGGGATTTTCACGCACAACCATTTCTAGGGTTTACAAAGAATGGTGTGAAAAGGGAAAAACATCCAGTATGCGGCAGTCCTGTGGGCGAAAATGCCTTGTTAATGCTAGAGGTCAGAGGAGAATGGGCCGACTGATTCAAGCTGATAGAAGAGCAACTTTGACTGAAATAACCACTCGTTACAACCGAGGTATGCAGCAAAGCATTTGTGAAGCCACAACACACACAACCTTGAGGCGGATGGGCTACAACAGCAGAAGACCCCACCGGGTACCACTCATCTACACTACAAATAGGAAAAAGAGGCTACAATTTGCACAAGCTCACCAAAATTGGACAGTTGAAGACTGGAAAAATGTTGCCTGGTCTGATGAGTCTCGATTTCTTTTGAGACATTCAGATGGTAGAGTCAGAATTTGGCGTAAACAGAATGAGAACATGGATCCATCATGCCTTGTTACCACTGTGCAGGCTGGTGGTGGTGGTGTAATGGTTTGGGGGATGTTTTCTTGGCACACTTTAGGCCCCTTAGTGCCAATTGGGCATCGCTTTAAATGCCACGGCCTACCTGAGCATTGTTTCTGACCATGTCCATCCCTTTATGACCACCATGTACCCATTCTCTGATGGCTACTTCCAGCAGGATAATGCACCATGTCACAAAGCTCGAATCATTTCAAATTGGTTTCTTGAACATGACAATGAGTTCACTGTACTAAAATGGCCCCCGCAGTCACCAGATCTCAACCCAATAGAGCATCTTTGGGATGTGGTGGAACGGGAGCTTCGTGCCCTGGATGTGCATCCCACAAATCTCCATCAACTGCAAGATGCTATCCTATCAATATGGGCCAACATTTATAAAGAATGCTTTCAGCACCTTGTTGAATCAATGCCACGTAGAATTAAGGCAGTTCTGAAGGCGAAAGGGGCTCAAACACAGTATTAGTATGGTGTTCCTAATAATCCTTTAGGTGAGTGTATTATAATGTATAATGAACTGACGGTAACAAGTTGCGCTGTTGACGCTTACGCTGCCTTGAGGAGAACTCGAAAATAAATGAGCGCCTCTCACACAAAGAAACTCAGTTAACATACATGGTTAAAATTACAAATTGTGGAGTTTTTATATTTATAACCTATGATACAGTTAAGCAACATCACACAACCAAGAGTGCTGTTTTCCTGAACACCATCACGACTGAAAATGACACTGATTTCATATGACAGTTCCATAAACAATTAATTACCATTAAGTCACTTACATTTTAGATGCAATATTGACTGTTTTTGTTCTATTTCAGCAGCAAAATCAGAGGATTTCAGCAAAGATTACAGCAGAACCATAACGCATCTTATAGCAACAGTGTGTTACTGAATGATTCAGAGTTTTAAATGAATCGGTTGAATCAAAGATTCAATAACCTATTCGTAAACTACCGCGGCCCTGTCCCAAATGGCACCCTAAACCCTCACAGTCTTCCTCTGAGTCTGCACTTTCACAATGTAATGCCTTTGACTGCCGGGTAGAAGTCCTCTGCGTAGCTCGCAAACTCAGCTGAAGTGTGCATCGAGGGCGCATGGCAACCACAAAGGGGGCGCTCACGAGCACCCTTCTTTAAGCTTAAATGAAGAATGGGATACCCTACAGTCTTGTGGACTTAACGGACACAAGACCAAAAGTGCACATGAAGTGTGTCATTTGGGACAGGGCCTGCCTCATTCTTGAATGAATCAGCCGTTTCAACGAACCGACTCAATGACTCACTCATTAAGACGGTCACCTACTGGTGGTTTAATTTCATGTTTAAATATTCTTTCCAACATTTCTTATTTGTATATTGAAAAATATTTAAAACAATCTCATAACATTATTAAAACATTTGTAATTGTTCAGTGTAAATTATTTAATTTGATTGGTAACAGCCTTATAGTGTCTTATTTATAGATCAAATTTAAGAATATAAAATGAAAGCTGAAGCATATCTTATATTTAATAAGATTATGGGAAAAAATGCCCTTTATAAAAGGTAAAAATATCACAAATATGCAGATTTAAATATGTCAAAGCTGACTGAACACTGGAGAATATTGCTTCAGAATAAATTATATTTATAACACACACACACAAAAAAAAAAAAAAAATCCGGACAAGCAAATTGTTTACTCGGACAAGTGAATGACAGATTTACTTGTCCAAAGGACAAGCACGTGAACAGACTTAATGACCTGATTAGTTATCACTTAATCATATCAACTGATCAAACTAAAGAATTAGAATAATTAATTTATGAATAAGTAATTATTTTACTTTCCTGTGCAAACATACCAATAACACCAGTTTGTCATGGTTTACAACAAACTAACCAGGCTAACATGGTAACAAAAGTTTCAGAACAGATGTTTTGTTAGCTTTCAATCATCAATCTCTGCTCTTGGAGTGTCAAGGATTGGTGACTCACCACAACGTGCAGGTCTAACAGGAGTCAAACTGCTGCTCTGTCAGTTCACTTGGCAGCCATCTTGGAAACACCCTAGTCACTTTCTAGGCATGCAATACAATGTATCTGCTTGAAAGGGAAAAGACTGAAATGTCAAACTGTTTGTCAAGACTACATTTCAGTAACATCATTAAACAATAAAATGTCACAAAATGTTTTGCTTCTTTAGCTCAAATCATACTAAAAAAACTATTTGTAATGTCAAACTAATGCACTTTGTATTGACAAACTGCTTGACAAACCTGTTAAACCTCCTTTTTTTAATTAAAGACCCCCTGTGGTGAAAATCAAGTTTTTAATGTTGTTTATAGCCTATGTCTATGTGGTGTTTTTAATATGCTTTAAGACAAACTATGTGCAAATTCATAAGTCAACACCATTGCGGAGTATTTTCTCCTTAAACTGCAGTGAAAATAAGCAAACTACCTTGTAACCAATCACGTCAAAGTGTGGGCGGGCTTTAGCATATCATTAACAGTGAAGCAGGGGTCTCAAGAGTATGAGGTCTCTGTGGAACAAAGTTTCTAAATTTGTGGGTGTTTTCAAACTGATGGTTGTTTATGAGTGGATCTCTGAGCTTGTGCGAGTGAGTGAAGGCAGAATTAGCACATTCATTGAACCGCGTATATACATGAAAGCAAGGGTGTAGAGTTACATTCATGCTATTTTAAGGCATGAAGACATTTTTTACAGGAAAAGTTATTTTGGTGAACAAAGATAAAATTATTGACTACAGGGACTTTAATAAAAAGCATGCATCAAACATTTTCTACAAAACATAAAGCATTTCAACCCAAACTTCCTGATTAAACATTAAAGTAGACTAGAGTGATAAACAGTGTATTTTTTCAGATTGTATTTAATATTTGCAAAATTATTCACAATTAATGCTTTTTTTTTCACTAACAAACTGAGGTGCATAAGCTCAGATCAATTAGGCCTATGATTAATCAGTTGACAAAAAGATTTAATTCAATATTTGGTGATAATATAGCATAATAAGGCATTCAGCAATTTTTGTAGGTCGGTCATTTTTGTGTAACGGTAAAAAAACAAAAAAAATTTTTAAAGGGACAAAAATAGGAGAAATCTGGAGAAGATGTTATTGTCTGTGTGAACAAAGTCAGTAAGTTTCTGTCCAATGCAATAACAATATATTTGAGTAAAAGAAAATAATTTTCGGTCAAAGTGACCCTAACACAGCAAGCTGTTCCCTTAAAGGTTCTTTGGGGAGTCAAAAATGGTTGTTTCATGCTAAATAAAAATTTTTTTGTTTTATACTAAATAAAAAGCTATATTATGGAATATAAATAGTTGCATAATAGATCAAAACATGCTGCAGTTCCAAAGCGTCAGAGAATAGCACAGGACTCTCTCTCAGCTCCTGTCAGATGAATAAGAACATATCACAGCTCCATTTGGAGTGTTCTGAAGAGGAACATGGTGTCCGTGTTAACAGGCGACGACAGATATGGGGGCTTTTCTCCCCGAGCAGATAAACGAGAGGATGAGAGACAATTTGCAGGGACTCTGAGCACTTCAAGTTCTGGCAGCAGAGGTGAGAGCTTTCAGCTCCGCCACGCTGCTCAGGCAAAGAGTGAGAAATAAAAAGGTGTGATTCAATCACTCATTACGTTGTCTGGAGGTTAAAGTGAAATCATTTTTCTCTGAGAGATGGGGAGAAGGATGAGCATGCACAAGTTGCAAAGATAAACTAACACTCAATGCGTGTATGAAGTTTGACGTGGCGCCATTATAAACTGGAGCCCATTTGATTCAAACCCCAATTTCATTCCCTCGTTTTAGCCAATCGTGGCCATGATTTCCATGGTCATTTGGTGGCCATGATCGTAGCTTTCTGTGTAATTAAGACTTTAAAAAGACCTGCGGCACTGATGCACCTAATTGCACAGGCCATGTACTCTCTCCATAGTCCCCTTCCAGGAGAAATGCTTAATCTGTTACCCTTAGAGGGGCAGCACTGTCTTATTATGACAGGCCGCAGGCATGGTGACAAGCCTGGGGCGTGAGAGCACCTCTCCCATTTATTCCTATCACCGTCAGCTTCCTGTCAGTCTTCCTCCAGAGTCCTGCTCCGGTGCTGATAAACTCCACTTATATGTTTAAGTGTGTGTGTGTGTGTGTGTGTGTGTGTGTGTGTGTGTGTGTGTGTGTGTGTGTGTGTGTGATTAAAGAGTTGCTGCTTGTACACAAGTAAGAACTTTCTACAAAAATGGTTTCTCATATTTTAGCAGTTGAGAGGATCTGATTCCACAGCCAATCAGAGATTATTATCAGCCGATATAAAGTAGCCAATCAGTGTTTTTGGTATGTGGAACAGCAGAAGATCACAGATTCATTAAATCACTTTGGAAATGAATTATTGCATAGAGTTTACACTGTATACTGTACATTTTCACATGACCTGATTACAATGTGTTTAATTCAGCAAGTGGTATAGTTATCATACCAGAAATAAAAAGATTTCCATTATATTTATAATAAGATTTTGAATAAACTGTCTTTAATTTTGGAAGTCCAATCAAATAGAAAAAGTTATTAAAATAATGAAAAAGATATTAAAAATAGAATACTATAATGAAAATATAAAATCTATTAAAACTAAAATACTAATAAAAATTATATTATACTAGAATAAAAGGATATTAAAATTAGAATACTGTAATAAAAAGATATTGAAATTAGAATACTACAATAAAAATAAAAATATATTAAACTAGAATATTAGAATAAAAATATATTAAAATTAGAATAATACAAATAGTAAACATATTCAAACTAAATACTAGAATCAAATTAAAAGATATTAAAACTAGAACACTAGAATAAAAAAACTAGAATACTAGAATCAAATTAAATATTAAACCTAATATTCTAGAGTAAATAAATATTAAAAAGCAAAAATACTAGAGTAAAATAAACAAAGATATTAAAACTAGAACACTAGAATACAAATAAAAGTTAATATAACTAGAATGCTAAAATAAAATGAAATATTAAAACTAATATGCTAGAATAAAGATTTAAAAAATAAAACTAAAAACTATAAAACAATAAACAAAGATATCAAAACTAGAGTACAAATAGAAAAATATTAGAATACTAGAATTAAAATAGTAAAAAACTAGAATGTGCAAAAAAAGTAAATTGCATTGTGGGAAAGTGTGGGACTTCAAATCATGCAACTCAGATATTAATGCTGAAAATAGATGGCTGTCAATGACAACAATAGGAGCTGATTTTTCATAACAACCTCTGCATCTGTTTCTGACTAAAGGCCAAACACATGACCCTGTATAAACTCATACAGGACTGAACCTGTAATCATTCCACTTAACACACACACACACCTCATCAACAAACACCTGTGTCCATCCACAGCTTTACTACCTTACACCACAACAGAAATCCCACCAGCTGTTCATTAGAACTCAACTAAATGGGATTAATTAGTCCAGGTTTTATTTTAATGTTCCTTGTTGCTCTCCAGGGGTTGGTAAAACTCCAGCTGTGTGCAAAAACAGGCTTGTCTGTAGAGCAGGTCTGTTTTACCTGCTTTAGGTAAAGACCAGTTACGCCTGTCTATCTTCTACTGTTCACCACAGAAGTCAAAATCATAAAACTGTTATCACATTAACATAAAGGAAGTACAACCTTCACTCTTAAAAATAAAGGTTCTTTCTTTACTGACTGATGGTTCCATGAAAAAACTATAACATCCATGAAACTTTTACATTCCACAAAAGGTTATTTAGTGGGAAAAGGTTTTTTAGATTATTCAAATATTCTTCACAAAAAACTAAAAAAAAATGGTTCTTTGAAGAACTCCACCGAAATGTCCGGCATTTGAAATGAAAGGCATCGCCATTTTTGGGATTAAAATATCCAAAACCTTAGACTGAGTAAACCCAGATTGATCTGCTGGCGATTTGATTTCGCCCTGCAGCTCAGTCTGGAAACCTGTACATTTCTACTGCTGCTGTTACACTTTTGCGGGAACCAATCACAGGCGGACTTATCCACCTGGCGCGCAATTGGCGGGTTTAACACGATGGGTCGTTGCCCGTTGATCACGCCTCTTGTGGTCTGATTGGTTGAAGGACTATCCAATTGCGTACAGACAGAGTTATTTGAATTATGCTCGTTGAGCACGCCTCTTGTGGTCTGATTGCGTACAGATAGAGTCATTTGAATAATGCTTGTTGATCACGCCTCTTGTGCAGTAGAAAATACAGAGCAGACTCCCCAGACCTATGTTCAATCTTGAATTGAGCTTGATCTGGTGATAGCCAGACAACCAAAAACCACTAGAACAATGTTATATATTTTGTTGACTTGTGCACTTTATCCCAAATGTTTCCAAGAATGTTTAAATCCAGAAAAATAATCAATTTTAACCAGCGTCGCCTATCAATGACGTCATACCCGTGCAACCCTCGATTTCTGGTTTTATTTTATAGAAACCATGGAAACACCAAAGACGCTTTAATATATTATGTGTTTTATTAGACAGGTGAGCAGCTGTTTGGAAATATTCATCAACAAAAAATGTATCATAGCTCAACACGGTTAGTCGTATTGTTTAAATCTCGTTTTCTTGATTTACCCTGAGTACCATGTTTTACATTACCATGCTAATATCGATCTAGCTTACTGCAGTGTGTAACAAGTGTCTCATAGTAGCTGCAGAACGAATCCACAGAGAAGCATTATAACATAACTTTCAACACACTCAAATAATGTATCTAATATGATAAATCAGCACTGCGTTACCCCACATACACATGACCAGAAAAATCGGAAGCGGCTGTCTGCGGCATAATAAAAGCTGTGCGAAATCAAGCGTCATCAAGCTACGCCTTTGTTTTGAATAAGCGACCCGGCGAAAAATTACATATTGTGCCTCCCGAGATGTTTCTCCACCAAAACATTAGCAAGTGAGTTTTCTTCAGTGCTGTGACGTATTTCCAGGTGAAACAGAATAATGAACAGAGGGCAGGGTTTTACTTCAGCGCTCCTCCTCTCTATCTCGCGCTCATAGCAGACTAACGGTTGGAGGGGAGAGGTTACGCATTTTCAAACCTAAACCGTCAAACTGACATCATCTGAGAAGGAATGCCGTTTCCAGACCGGAAGTTACTTTTCAGATTTTGATTAAAGATTACCGCTACACGCTATTTTTTTCTGTGTATTAACTTGCACGGATTAATTGTTCACCCTAAGACCTGTAATGTGTGCTAACAAAGGGTCAATAGGGTCAATTTTGATTTCATGAGGACTTTGGGTTTGTGAAGGTGTCTGTATTTGACCTTCATAAGTTTTGACATAATGAATGGATAAAATATCTTGTTTGGTATCGGGAGACCGCAGCTCTGAGGCCAGGTACTTAAGAAACACGCTAATGCCTCTGGACCCGAAAACAACCTTTCAAAACACCTTCTTGATTTATTAGTCTTGATGCATGAATTTCAAACGTTCCTTCAAATATTTTATTGTGTTGAATGAAGGCAGAAATTGATTTGGCAGGGCTCATGTGAAAGCCTGTTGTATTATATTGCTACACTAAAGTCTGGCATGATACAGAAAGGCGGCTTTAAATAAGACCAGCTGTAGTTTTGATTTGAGCTACAGACGTCAATGTGACACATGAACACATTCACTCTTAGTACACTTAGTGTAGGTATACTACAGTACACTTGGTGAATTCGGAATTCATACTACTCATACTTTTTCTGTCATAGAAAGATATTGTAAAAGTAGTAAGAGTATACTAATATGTGGATCCAAAATCAGCAACTGAAAAAGGACGGGACAACCAATCACAGCAATATCAAATCCAACAAAATCAAGTCCCGCCCCCAAAAAAAAAATCTTGTTCCAGAAGCTGTTTCACACGGATATACGTTTCTCACAATAGGGAAGAAAAGACTATCTCAATTTCCTCAGCAGTATAACAGTGCTCATCAGAGTCAAAATGATTAAGAAGGTCAATCAGATCAAAGAAGACGGGTTTTACTGTTCATATACCAAACACATGATTTCCAGCACAACACTTAATTTTTAAAGTTGTGATAGTCTTTTCTTCCCTATTGTGACACATATTTGAGTATATTTTGTCCATTTGGGAAATGAGTGTATGGTTGTGGTTTGCTATTGGTGGATCTCATTTGAGTGACAGGTTGCCCCGCCCTCACGCCAGTAAACACATCACCAGAGAAGACATGAGCTGCAAGAGGGAGGGGGGATTATTTTGATTAAAGATTATGAGCTCATGTGAATTTTGCACAGATAAATAATTTATGACAAATACTGCAATATTCCATAAAAAAACAAGAATTGTTCATTTTTATTTCATGGTGACTTTAACAGTCACCCAGTGGACTTTACTGTACGTTGAACATATCTACAGTATAGACTTGTATCCCAATACACTGTACACAGTATACCTAAACAGATCGGCAATAGTCAAATAAAAAAGCTTAAGAGAGCCTTTCAAAGTGTTTTTATCTAGCTACTATGTTCAGTGCTGAACCATTCTCATGAGTGAACTTAACAGAATGGCCGGATGTAGTAATGTTATGGAGTCTTTACCTACACAAAAAAGGTGCTGCAGAGATGCTACAAGGATCACAGCAGTTATCTAGCTGATATATATTTAGATAAATGAACAGTAATTTGTTAAATGTGATCAGATAATTCACGATGCCATGCTTTAAGAACAGGATTTCAAAGCTGACACGGAACCACCTCACACACTCGCTCTATATGGCCCTCTGTTGCCACCATGCGGCCTCTTTACGCACTGCAAGAACCCATTGACGACCAGAGAACAGTATTTTTTTAGGAATAAGAATTATAGTCTGTTCAAGCCAATAATAATAAATAATAGCCTAATTATTGATTCGTTATTTTCAGTCTTAATATAAATAAGTCTGGGCTATTTATTATTCTTATTATCTTTAAAACACACGTAACCTACATCTTTAAAATTAGTTTTGCTGTAATATGTAATTGTATCTATGTATTAATTTTTATTTTTTTTTGAGAATTGAAGCAGGCAAACAGTGCTCAACATGTAAGCGCCTTCAATAGTTTTTAAAAAGCATCACAGGACAAGCTTTTAACTTTTAAATTCATCATGAAATTGTCACAGCTATGTTCTGTTTTGTTCATGGACTTTAAGTGTGTTTTCATTTGTCACATGTTTCTTTGTTCAGTTTCCCGCCGTTCATCTGTCCCCATGGTTACCCTGGTTAGTTTAGTTCTGTTCAGCTTTCTGTTTGCTATTTAGTTCTCCTCTTTTTCTCAATCCTTGTCCGATCTCCGTTATGTTTAGATGTGTGTGCCTGCATTGACTCACCTGAGATTCCTTGATCATTAAACTTAGTTTGAGAATTGTATAAGCTCGTCTTCCTGCCTACACACACCTGTGACAGAAACAAAACAAGCAAAAAAACTTGAATATTGCAGTGTTTATTACAAATGATTTTCTTATTGATCGTTATCATTATTATTATTATTATTATTATTATTATTAATGTGCCCTCCTATCTTCAATCAAAATAACTTCCCTTCTTGCAGAGACATCTCTCTCTTACTGGTATGAGGGCGGATATTTCATGCAATTCTGACTTTATAACTCGCAATCGCAGTTCTGACTTTACATCTGGCAGTTCTGACTTTATAACTCCCAATCGCAGTTCTGACTTTACTCCTCGTAGTTCTGACTTTACATCTCGCAATTCTGACTATATAACTCGCAATCTCGCAATTCTGACTTTACTTCTCGCAGTTCTGACTTTACATCTGGCAGTTCTGACTTTATAACTCCCAATCGCAGTTCTGACTTTACTCTCGCAGTTCTGACTTTACTCCTCGCAGTTCTGACTTTACTCTCGACTTCTGACTTTACTCCTCAGTTCTGACTTTACATCTGGCAGTTCTGACTTTATAACTCCCAATCGCAGTTCTGACTTTACTCCTCGCTGACTTTACAGTTCTGACTATATAACTCGCAATCTCGCAATTCTGACTTTACATCTCGCAGTTCTGACTTTACATCTGGCAGTTCTGACTTTACATCTGGCAGTTCTGACTTTATAACTCCCAATCGCAGTTCTGACTTTACTCCTCGCAGTTCTGACTTTACTCCTCGCAGTTCTGACTTCTGACTTCTGACTTTACATCTGGCAGTTCTGACTTTATAACTCCCAATCGCAGTTCTGACTTTACTCCTCGCAGTTCTGACTTTACATCTGGCAGTTCTGACTTTACATCTGGCAGTTCTGACTTTATAACTCCCAATCGCAGTTCTGACTTTACTCCTCGTAGTTCTGACTTTACATCTCGCAATTCTGACTATATAACTCGCAATCTCTCAATTCTGACTTTACATCTCGCAATTCTGACTATATAATTCGCAATCTCGCAATTCTGACTTTACATCTCGCAATTCTGACTATATAATTCGCAATCTCGCAATTCTGACTTTACATCTCGCAATTCTGACTATATAATTCGCAATCTCGCAATTCTGACTTTACATCTCGCATATATAATTCGCAATCTACATAATTCTGACTTTACATCTCGCAATTCTGACTATATAATTCGCAATCTCGCAATTTTGACTTTACATCTCGCAATTCTGACTATACAACTTGCAATTCTTACTTTACATCTCGCAGTTCTGACTTTACATCTGGCAGTTCTGACTTTACATCTGGCAGTTCTGACTTTATAACTCCCAATCGCAGTTCTGACTTTACTCCTCGCAGTTCTGACTTTACATCTGGCAGTTCTGACTTTACATCTGGCAGTTCTGACTTTACATCTGGCAGTTCTGACTTTACATCTGGCAGTTCTGACTTTATAACTCCCAATCGCAGTTCTGACTTTACTCCTCGCAGTTCTGACTTTACATCTGGCAGTTCTGACTTTACATCTGGCAGTTCTGACTTTATAACTCCCAATCGCAGTTCTGACTTTACTCCTCGCAGTTCTGACTCATCTGGCAGTTCTGACTTTACATCTGGCAGTTCTGACTATATAACTCCCAATCATCTTTACTCCTCGTAGTTCTCACAGTTCTGACTATATAACTCGCAAATCTCTCAATTCTGACTTTACATCTCGCATCTGACTATATAATTCTGACTTTACATCTCTCAATTCTGACTAATACATCTCGCAATCTTTACATCTCAATTCTGACTATATAATTCGCAATCTCAATCTTTACATCTGCAATTCTGACTATATATCGCATCTCAAATTCTGACTTTACATCTCGCAATTCTGACTATATAATTCTCGCACTGACTTTACATCTCGCAATTCTGACTATATAACTCGCAATTCTTACTTTACATCTTGCAATTCTGACTATATAACTCGCAATTCTTACTTTACATCTTGCAATTCTGACTATACAACTCGCAGTTCTTACTTTACATCTCTGACTATATAATTAATCTCGCAGTTCTGACTTTACATCTACAATTCTGACTATATAATTCGCAATCTCGCAGTTCTGACTTTATATAATCCTCTACAGTTCTGACTTTACATCTCTCTGACGCAGTTCTGACTTTACTTTACATCTCGCAGTTCTGACTATACAACTCGCAGTTCTGACTTTACTCCTCGCAGTTCTGACTATATAACTCGCTGCAGTTCTGACTTTACTCCTCGCAGTTCTGACTTTACTCCTCGCAGTTCTGACTTTACTTCTCGCAGTTCTGACTTTACATCTCGCAGTTCTGACTTTACTCCTCGCAGTTCTGACTTTACTTCGCAATCTCACAGTTCTGACTTTACATCTCGCAGTTCTGACTTTACATCTCGCAATTTTGACTTTACATCTCGCACTTTACATCTGACTTTACATCTCGCAATTCTGACTTTAACTTTCTTACTTTACAGTTCTGACTATATAACTTCTTACGCATCTCGCAGTTCTGACTTTACATCTCGCAGTTCTGACTTTACTCCTCGCAGTTCTGACTATACACGAGGAGCAAACACACTGGATCACTGCTACTCTCCGTTTAAGAACGCCTATAAAGCGCGGTCACTTCCAGCGTTTGGCAAATCGGATCATGCCGCCATTTTCCTCACTCCCGAATACAAACAAAAGCTCCTCCAGGAACCCCGGTGAGCGGGAAGTTAAGCGTTGGTCACCCCACTCAGAGACCACGCTTCAGGCAGCTCTGGGCGATGTGGATTGGGACATGTTCGGCGAGTTCAGCTGGCGTAAGCGAGTTCACAGGCGTGGCGCTTTGCTTCATCAACACGCTTACAGAGCAAGCCACGCAAACAATAACAATAACGTCCTTCTCAAATCAGAAACCGTGGGTGGACAATTCAATCCAGCGCGGCAGTGAACGCATACGCACTGCTGCTTACAACGCCAGTCTCCATTCAGGAATATGAATGAATACAGATCGTCCTGCTATGCTCTCAGACGAGCAGTTAAAGCCGCAAAACTCCGTTATAAAGACCGAGTGGAGTCTCATTTCCAACTCAACGACTCGCGGCGCATGTGGCAAGGTTTGAGGTCCATCTGCTCTTTTGGATCTAAATCCTCTGCAGAGGTGAGCGCTGATCCGTTGCTCGTGAACGAGTTAAACTCTTTCTATGCTCGCTTTGACTGTAACGCGGCAACGCGACTCCGCCAAGTGGCGCGTCAGAGGAATTACTCAGAGCAGCAACAATCACGTGATCTCTGTCTCGGAGGATGAAGTTCGGAGAGCACTCAAGCGTGTGGACGTCAGGAAAGCTGCCGGGCCAGATGGTATCTCAGGTCGTGTTCTGCGGTCCTGTGCTGATCAGCTCGCCGGGTTGTTTACATCTATCTTTAATGAGTCCCTCGCTACATCTGTGGTCCCCACCTCCTTCAAAAAATCCACCATCATCCCTGTCCCTAAGAACAGTAAACCCTCTTGCCTAAATGACTATCGTCCAGTGGCTCTCACGTCTATAGTCATGAAGGTCTTTGAGAGACTCATTAAAAACACCATTTGCGCCTTCATTCCTGACACTTTGGACCCTCTTCAGTTTGCCTATCGTCCCAATAGATCGACTGAAGATGCCATCTCTCATGTCCTCCACTCCTCCCTCACTCACATCGACAGCAAAAGTGGGAACTACGTAAGACTGCTATTTATTGACTATAGCTCAGCCTTTAACACCATAGTTCCCACCAAGCTAACCTCCAAACTCCTGGATCTCGGCCTGAATCCTTCTCTCTGCCACTGGATTGAGGACTTCCTCACTGGCAGGCCTCAGGTGGTGAGAATAGGCCAGTCCACCTCCACCTCCATCACCCTGAGTGTGGGAGCTCCACAGGGCTGTGTCCTGAGCCCCTGCTCTACTCTCTCTACACGCATGACTGTTTGTCCACACACAGCTCCACCTCTATCATCAAATTTGCTGATGATACTGTTGTCCTGGGCCTCATTTCCAACAACAATGAGGCGGCATACTTGGACGAGGTGGAGCATCTAACATCATGGTGCCAGGACAACTGTCTCTCTCTGAATGTTGGCAAGACCAAAGAAATGATTGTGGACTTCAGGAAGAGACAGCAACGGACATACTCCCCCTCATGATCAGCGGGTCACCAGTAGAGAGAGTGAGCAGCTTCAAGTACCTGGGAGTAAACATCTCCGAGGACCTGACCTGGACTGCTCACATTCAGACACAGGTGAAAAAGCCAGGCAAAGACTGTACCACCTGCGCCAGCTGAGGAAATTCAGGGTTTCACCAGCTATCCTGAAAACTTTCTATTTAGGGGCGATAGAAAGTGTTTTAACTCAGTGCATCACAGCGTGGTATGGGAACAGCACCAGTCATGACCGCAAAGCCCTGCAAAGAGTGTGCGCTTATCCGGCGTATCTCAGGGTCAGCTCTCCCGTCTCTGCAGGACGTCTACACCAAACGCTGCAAAGGTAGAGCTACCAAGATCATCAAGGACTCTAATCACCCTGCAAACCCTCATTTCACGCTGCTACCATCTGGTAAGCGCTTCCAAGCCTGATGGCCAAAACTGAGAGACTCAGGAGGAGCTTCTTCCCCAGGCCATCAGACTCCTGAACTCAGTCACTTAACATCACGTGACTTCACGTCAGGATAAACATCGATACACTGTCATTGCACTGCACTTTCTGTTCTCATTGTTACTGTGTAACAACCTGTCATAAACCTGTTTGCACATTATACTCTTTATACATTTGTTAACCACATATTTATAAGTCTACAGTTTACTCACTGCAAAGTCTACTTCAATTATTTTATTCCACTTTATCCTTATTTGTTACCTTTTTTTCTCTTGACTTGATTATTTATAATTCTACAGATATAGACATATATATATATATATATAGATAGTACTTTTTTCTATATCCTATTTCTATTATAATTTCCTCCTTGTGTTTTTAACTGTGAATTTGCACTGTCCATGGAGCGGACCTGTTTACATTTCACTGCCGGTTGTATATTCTGTATATAACTGTGTATGTGACAAATAAAACTCTTGAATCTTGAATCTTGAACAACTCGCAGTTCTGACTTTACTTCTCGCAGTTCTGACTTTACTCCTCGCAGTTCTGACTTTACTCCTCGCAGTTACGATTACAATTATTATACGATTACGCAATTACGAGATGTAAACTCACATTTGTAACACCCAATTATCTTTTAAAATGTTAAAAATGAAACAAGCTTCCATAAATAGCAAACCGCAACCATTCAATCAAGTCCCACACCACATTTTTTCTTGTTCTAGAAGCGTTTCACTCGGTTATAATACGTCACAATGGGGAAGAAAAGACTGATGCTTCATGCAGACAAAGAAATTCAAACGCATTATTTTTCTTTATATTTGTTCAGCATTTACTGAATTACCATTTGTGTTATTTAAGCTTTAATGACTTTACAATTGTTGTAAAGATATGAAGGAAGTGGATGCAAATGAGTTTGTATGATTACATTACATTTTGTCTGTAAACAGAATAAATGCTGATTACATCACTTCAGAACATCAAAAGCCAAACAAATCATTATTTCTCTTGACAAATGTAACAGTACAAAATGCACAGGCTTACAGTCACCCTAAAAAAAAACTATTTATTGAGCGATCACAAAACAAAATGCAGGAGACACAAATAAGAGCACTCTGCAAAACAAGTTTTACAATTGCTTATATACAAAGTCAGCAACAGATCCATTGATTTTCCATGTGTGGATAGCACACGAAGAAGAGAAGACACCATCCTGTATAGTGTTTAAAGGCTGCACAGAGATAATCACACGAGGAAACAAGCTTTGCCCACAGACCTGCTGCTTTGGGTGAGAACTGACAGCACACATCATGTCTGAATGAATGAATGAATGCACAGCGGAATTAAGAGATATGAACAGTGAAAGCGTGACCTACGTTCATCTCCATTACAAGGCTGCAGGAATGTCCCAACAATCATTAATATGTACTTTAAGAATTAAAAAGTGATTATTTTGGGCACAAAAGACAGCCGATTTGAAAAGAGAAAAAATAAATAAATGAAAAAAAAAAGAAAAAAACATGTTGCATATATTAAAGCCCTTTATAAACAGTTTCAACATCATTCAATCTTGAACAATCATATGCAGTTTTTATAAGATCATAAATGTCCATTCTGACTCTTGCCTATTCTGTTAAAACCCCCCAAAACATGAAAATAGCTAATTTTAATTAATGAGCTGGCTTCAGAGTTAGCGCACATCATTTGAATTATTATAAAAAAATCATTAAAGCTTATTTGGGCAAAGATACATGTTTTTTTAAATAATTGTATTCATCTAGTATTTGGATGAACAATATTCATCCAATATTTGGATAACAGTATTTAATGTATTTAGTATTTAATGCTAAAAAGTCTGCATTTTTATGGCAGCACAACTTTGTTCTCCTGGTTAAATCCTAGATTTGTTTTTTTGGCAGATTAATCAATTATTAAAAACAACAAAAAAAAAAAAACATTTTAAAGATATAATCAACACAAGATATGAAGACATCTTAAGACCTGCTTCATAAAACAACACATGCATATGTTGAAGCATTCAGGCGTAAGATCTCTCTCATCATGGTACACAGCTATGGAAGCTTGTTTCTACCGCAGCATAAAACATAAAATTCAGACTTTATAACCCGCAATTGAACGTTTTTATCCCACAATTCAGAGGAAAGGGGGATATAAACTTGTAATTGCAAGAAAAAAGTCTGAATTGTGAGATAAAAGGTTGCAATTACCTTTTTTATGTTTTATTCTGTGGTGAAAACAAGCTCTCTGATTGTTAGCTGTGGCTCATGACACCTCTGAGGTAGATTAGAGACGCATCAACAGTCTGAAAGCTAGAGCAGAAAGTCTATTCGTCCAATTGTTGGCGGAAAACTACGCCACTGAATAGTGCAGCTAATAGTCAGGGAGTCAGTAATAAGTCATAAATAATAACATTTTATAGCAGAAGACAACTGCAGTGCTGTTTTAGCTGTTAAACTAATATCTGAAGACAGGAAGAAGAATTTGTAACGTTTAGAGACTTGATCAAACAATAAATAAAACAGCTAGCATTTTAGAAACTGTGCGAAAAAGCTGGATTACTTTTTTTTCATTCTCAAAGGAGTTAAGATCACCCAGAACATAAACACGACACCCTCCACTTCTTGTATGTGAATTTTTGTGAATCATGTACTAAGATAACTAAACATTAATTGTGTATGTTAACCAGTAATGGGTTAGTGTTCAGTTCTAACATGTGAACAGTGAAGATGGCCATTTGATTGGAGTAATTCAATTATTAATGCAATAATAATACAATAATGATCAGTGCTAACTTGGTAATAATGGCACCTACAGCTGTTTGTGGTTATATAACACCAGATCCATTCTGGGCAGTGATAAATGTGAGTATTTGCAGAAGGCACTTAACTTAATGCTCACTAATTAATGTAAATGCCAAGATGACCATCAGCGATACACACGCCACACTTTATCCCATTAGAAGACGCTTTTTAGAATTGAGAGGTTTCACGCTCAAAGACACAGTATGTGAAGCTTGTCCATGTGCTGTAGGTCATGAATATTAATGAGCTGGGTTTTGTTATTGTAATGAGTCTCAAATGGGAAAATATTTGGCTAGAACCATAGATTTGATCTGAAACGTGGGGACAGACATTATAAAACATATCATCTTGACTCACGAATACTAATTACGTGATGATCAGCTGCAAGGCAGATATTGGTAAATGTTGAGCCATTCAACTAGTCAACCGGCTCCAATATCTTTCTTTGAACTTTGAATTTGCAAAGTAAATATAAAATATGATTTCCCAAAATAATATTTGCTCCGCACATGGAAAAAAACAACCGCTGAATGTACACTACCGTTCAAAAAGCTTTGGGCTCGGGGAATAATTTTTAAAAATGTTTTTGAAAGAAGTCTCTTATGCTCACCAAGGCTGCATTTATTTGATCTAAAATACAGTAAAAACAGAAATATTGAGAAATGCTTAAATAAAAATAACTTTTCTATTTGAATTAGTGCTGTCAAATCGATTAATCGCGATTAATTGCATTCCAAAATAAAAGTTTGTGTTTACATAATATATGTGTGTGTACTGATTATTATGTAAACCCAAACTTTTATTTTGGATTCAATTAATCGCGATTAATCGATTTGACAACACTAATTTGAATATATTTGAAAATGTAATTTATTCAAAGCTGTATTTTCAGCATCATTACTCCAGTCTTCAGTGTCACATGATCCTTCAGAAATCATTCTAATGTGCTGATTTGCTGCTCAAGAAACTGATTATTATCAATGTTGAAAACAGTTTTGCTGCTTAATCATTTTGTGGAATGCATTTTTTCCAGGATTCTTTGATGAATAGAAAGTTAAAAAGAACAGCATTTATTTGAAATATAAATCTTTTGTAACATTGCAAATTTACTGTCTTTACTGTCACTTTTGATCAATTTAAGTTCCATAAACTTTTCTTTTTTCAGTTTCATTCAATTCAATTCCTGAATTCCACAAAAACTTTTGAATGGTAGTGAAAATGAACAATACTAGCTACTCAAATGTTCATTCTCATCTCCTTTGACTCCATTTGGGGACTAAAATGCTTTAGTGCTATAAATTATACAAAATAATACAAGAATTAAGCTAAGCAGACCAAATGATCTCTCAAAACAATAACAAAGACCTCAAATCTTATTTGACAGGGAAAGGAGGCAAATTCCAGATCTAAACCATATCGCTTCGTCAATGGACAAAAGAAGTTTAGCTTGAAGTAAAGTAAAATCCATTCAGCCAACAAAACAGGCCAAATGGTAGCAAATCATGAGTTGAGTGGAGTCTGAGGCCCACCGGTGAGGACGTATTACTGACAGTCTGTGTGTAATAGAGAATGAATGAGACGGGCAGCTACTGGACAGACAGATGCGGCTGAGAGGGACTGCGTCACTGGTCACAGCACGGGCCGGTCGCTCTAAAGAGGGCTGGGCTGAGCTGAGAGCTGGACTCGCGGGTAGGACGGGGTTTGATCTCAACTTCTCCGAGATTTTGAATGCTGGATCAACCACTGCAATGTGATATCTGCAGGAAGAGACGAAGAGACGAACAATTATATAATATCTTCTGAAGCACAAAGTGTAAACCCTGACTCTGTTGTGCATTTAAAACATTGCTACAGCAATTCAAAAGTAATGTTGTTTGCAAAAATGTTTTATTATAATATAATAAATCACACACTGCAGCTTTAAAATAAGAACAATTATTGCAGGTTTCCTGCTTGTCTAATGACATTTTTGTAGGCCAACCTGGTTAATATTTACAAATGCACAAAACTTTGATGCATTTTGAAGCCTAAATACAGATATAAAAAGCTAAAGTTAGGCTATAAACTAACTATATTACAGCTGCACCAGCACTAAGATTCAGACAACTCTTTCAATCTTCATTTAAAATCTAGAGAAAAGTTTGAGTTAGAATAGTTTGAACACAAAGTGAACTAGTGAATATATGAGTTTTCAGTTTGGTGTGGTGGTTTAAAGGGATAGTTCACCCAAAAATGAAAATGATCCCATGATTTACTCCCCCTCAAGCCATCCTAGGTGTATATGACATTCTTCTTTCAGACGAATACAATCAGAGTTATATTAAAAATGTCCTGGCTAATCCAAGCTTTATAATGGCAGCCCAATATCTGAAGCCCAAAAAAGTGCATCCATCCATTATAAAAGTGCTCCACACGGCTCCGGGGGAAAGTTTCATTTTTGGGTGAACTATCCCTTTAAACCACCACACCTCTTTGTCAAAATGGCGCCGCTGTGTTTGGTCGCCGTTCAGGTCGCTCCGCGAAGACTGTGCTTTTATTTACTATTTTACTTTTCCACCATCATCCCTGTCCCTAAGAACAGTAAACCCTCTTGCCTAAATGACTATCGTCCAGTGGCTCTCACGTCTATAGTCATGAAGGTCTTTGAGAGACTCATTAAAAACACCATTTGCGCCTTCATTCCTGGCACTTTGGACCCTCTTCAGTTTGCCTATCGTCCCAATAGATCGACTGAAGATGCCATCTCTCATGTCCTCCACTCCTCCCTCACTCACATCGACAGCAATAGTGGGAACTACGTAAGGCTGCTATTTATTGACTATAGCTCAGCCTTTAACACCATAGTTCCCACCAAGCTAACCTCCAAACTCCTGGATCTCGGCCTGAATCCTTCTCTCTGCCACTGGATTGAGGACTTCCTCACTGGCAGGCCTCAGGTGGTGAGAATAGGCCAGTCCACCTCCACCTCCATCACCCTGAGTGTGGGAGCTCCACAGGGCTGTGTCCTGAGCCCCCTGCTCTACTCTCTCTACACGCATGACTGTTTGTCCACACACAGCTCCACCTCTATCATCAAATTTGCTGATGATACTGTTGTCCTGGGCCTCATTTCCAACAACAATGAGACGGCATACTTGGACGAGGTGGAGCATCTAACATCATGGTGCCAGGACAACTGTCTCTCTCTGAATGTTGGCAAGACCAAAGAAATGATTGTGGACTTCAGGAAGAGACAGCAACGAACATACTCCCCTCATGATCAGCGGGTCACCAGTAGAGAGAGTGAGCAGCTTCAAGTACCTGGGAGTAAACATCTCCGAGGACCTGACCTGGACTGCTCACATTCAGACACAGGTGAAAAAGCCAGGCAAAGACTGTACCACCTGCGCCAGCTGAGGAAATTCAGGGTTTCACCAGCTATCCTGAAAACGTTCTATTTAGGGGCGATAGAAAGTGTATTAACTCAGTGCATCACAGCGTGGTATGGGAACAGCACCAGTCATGACCGCAAAGCCCTGCAAAGAGTCGATGCGCTTATCCGAGCGTATCTCAGGGTCAGCTCTCCCGTCTCTGCAGGACGCCTACACCAAACGCTGCAAAGGTAGAGCTACCAAGATCATCAAGGACTCTAATCACCCTGCAAACCCTCATTTCACGCTGCTGCCATCTGGTAGCGCTTCCGAAGCCTGATGGCCAAAACTGAGAGACTCAGGAGGAGCTTCTTCCCCCAGGCCATCAGACTCCTGAACTCAGTCACTTAACATCACGTGACTTCACTTCAGGATAAACATCGATACACTGTCATTGCACTGCACTTTCTGTTCTCATTGTTACTGTGTAACAACCTGTTATAAACCTGTTTGCACATTATACTCTTTATACATTTGTTAACCACATATTTATAAGTCTACAGTTTACTCACTGCAAAGTCTACTTCAATTATTTTATTCCACTTTATCCTTATTTTTACCTTTTTTTTTCTCTTGACTTGATTATTTATAATTCTACAGATATAGACATACATATACATATACATATATATATATACATATATACATATACATATATATACATATACATATATATATATATATATAGTACTTTTTTTTTTTAATCCTATTTCTATATAATTTCTTCCTTGTGTTTTTAACTGTGAATTTGCACTGTCCATGGAGCGGACCTGTTTACATTTCACTGCCGGTTGTATATTCTGTATATAACTGTGTATGTGACAAATAAAACTCTTGAATCTTGAATCTTGAAGTGTAACGCCCCATAGTTCAAAACGCTTACACTACGTCTGATGTCATCATCGCGGTAGTTACGCTTTATTCATAAGTTGAATACAGAAGGCAGTCTGCCAGAAGCTAGATATTTTACTTTATAACATGTTAAATATGAATATTTTTCTTACACAAACCCATCTCTTCGCTTCAGAAGGCCTTTATTAACCCCGGAGCCATGTGGAGCACTTTTATAATGGATGGATGCACTTTTTTGGGCTTCAAATTTTGGGCTGTCATTCACTGCCATTATAAAGCTTGGATTAGCCAGGACATTTTTAATATTAAATTAAATTAAACTGTCAATAGCTCATTATGCAAATATGCTAATTAAATTACTTATATGTAGTTATGTGACAACATAAAGGATAATCTGGTGCTTGAATGACTGCTATCAATGATTCTTGTAACACGAAATTCACGCCGTTGGAGTGTAAACAGTTCACAAAAAACAAAAAAAAACGATTTAGTTGCATCCCAAATGACACACTATACACTTATACACTATGTACAAACCAGATTCTAAAAAAGTTGGGACACTGTACAAATTGTGAATAAAAAGGAATGCAATAATTTACAAAATCTCAAACTTATATTTTATTCACAATAGAATATAGATAAGTCTGTATGGGAGCATATGTTGTTCTAGAACTTGGATATACCTTTCAGCATTGATGGCCTTTCCAGATGTGTAAGCTGCCCATGCCACACGCACTCATGAACCCCATCCCATCAGAGATGCAGGCTTCTGAACTGAGTGCTGAGAACAACTTGGGTTGTCCTTGTCCTCTTTAGTCCGGATGACATGGCGTCCCAGTTTTCCAAAAAGAACTTCAAATTTTGATTGGTCTGACCACAGAACAGTTTTTGTCCTTGTCTTTGCCACAGTCCATTTTAAATGAGCCTTGGCTGACCAGAGAAACTTTGCCACAGTCGCCTGCGCTTCTGGATCATGTTTAGATATGGCTTCTTTTTGACCTATAGAGTTTTAGCCGGCAACGTCAAATGGCACGGTGGATTGTGTTCACCGACAATGTTTTCTGGAAGTATTCCTGAGCCCATGTTGTGATTTCCATTACAGTAGCATTCCTGTATGTGATGCAGTGCCGTCTAAGGGCCCAAAGATCACGGGCATCCAGTATGGTTTTCCAGCCTTGACCCTTACGCACAGAGATTGTTCCAGATTCTCTGAATCTTTGGATGATATTATGCACTGTAGATGATGATAACTTCAAACTCTTTGCAGTTTTTCTCTGAGAAACTCCTTTCTGATATTGCTCCAGTATTTCTGGCCGCAGCATTGGGGGAATTGGTGATCCTCTGCCCATCTTGACTTCTGAGAGACACTGCCACTCTGAGAGGCTCTTTTTATACCCAATCATGTTGCAAATTGACCTAATAAGTTGCAAATTGGTCCTCCAGCTGTTCCTTATATGTACATTTAACTTTTCCGGCCTCTTATTGCTACCTGTCCCAACTTTTTTGGAATGTGTAGCTCTCATGAAATCCAAAATGAGCCAATATTTGGCATGACATTTCAAAATGTCTCACTTTCAACATCTGATATGTTATCTATATTCTATTGTGAGATTTGTAAATTATTGCATTCCTTTTTTATTCACAATTTGTACAGTGTCCCAACTTTTTTGGAATCAGGTTTGTACATGTAGGTGTATTAATTTTAGAAGGTTATCTGGTCACTCAACATCTGAGTCTGATGGCCCTCCCCCTCCACTATGTAACTAAAGCTGTGACAGTTGAGTTTGAGTGCATGAAGTATCCAACATTCAACACATTTTCCATGTTTGTTTGGGGTTTTTTGGTTAATTAAGTGCATCATACAAGTATTTAATGTGTACATTTTCAAAATATTTGTACTTCAAAACGGCATAGAATAGTGCATAAGTACACAAATTGGGATGCACCTACAGTTTTACAAACATTTTCTTGCACAGAGTAACTGTGTATGTGTCATAGTTTAGGAACTGCTGCATTACAGGAAAAACACATTGTCTTTTCTTTGCCAATTAACTATTTTTTAAAACTAATAAACAGTGAGTAATGTAGTATAATGAATTCAAATGGATGGCTTCTCAGATTAGCTGAAATGATGATGAAATCACAACCACCATAACTGTAAAATATTTAAAAAAAAAACATCTAACAAAGAACAAAATAACTCTCAATCGCTGAAATGTGCATGAGTCACAGTGAGGTGGTTCATGAGTCATTAGATTCAGTATCAGCCACTGTAAATGTAGTTGAACTCCACAAGGCCTTTCTTTTTTTCTAGTTCTGAACACACATAATGTTCTCTGTGCCTTTCTCGGAATTACATTATTCCAAATTAACCCAGTAAAACCTGATATTTGAAGAAATAATCAGAAAAATCTATTTATTTAATGGAAGTTTACTGAACCACTGGACAAAAAAAAAAAAAAAAATTTATTGACCAGTTATCACAATTTTATATTTGCATGTATGAAATGCCGTAACTCTCACCTATATTGTCTTTCTCTTTGCATGAAATGGAGTAGCAGCAGATCTCTCGGTCTTGAATGGCGGACAGGTTCCTGCAGAAAAGGAAACATAATTTGCCATTTTTTGCAACTTTTTCTAAAGGTCTATTGTCACTCGACTGTGGAAAGTCACAAAATCCCACAAAAAAACAAAACAGAAACAGATCTTACAATGTGGACAGGTTTAGTGCTAGCAAGAGTACAAAAATGCCATAGTGTATTTTGGACTTGAAATAACAAAACAAAAAAAGAAGTAAAAAAGAGGAAGGCAATACTGTGCTGTTAATGTTAAAAAAATTCCATCACAAAAATGATATGACATTATGACAGCAATAGTGCAACAGTGCCCTCCCCTTTTTCAGCGATGCTGGTTCCGGAAACTTTTTTCCATTCATTTTTCCCATAGGGATTTTAAAATGGTCTTTGGCTTCGTTCATAGCTTATAACTCTGTAACAATCAGCTACAAGGTGAATCCCAACCCTACAAACTTTGATTCAAGCAAAAAGTTTTTGAAAATCGGACAAAAAGACAAAAGGTACAAGACTGTGTACTTAATGGCTTATCAGTGAGGAAAGAACTACAGTCCCATGAAGCATTTATATATTTTAATATATATCATTATAATTAAAATATATATATATATATATATAGTATAAAACTACTCATTTACAAATGTTATATTATATATTTTATATATATATATATACACACACACACACACACACACACACACACACACACACACACACACACACACACACACACACACACATATATATATACACACACGTTTTAAGTTTATTGTAAAGTATTTTAAGAGCGTAGAAAGATCGACTCGATTGCGCCATTTGCAGTGCTTCATGGGAGTGGGAGAAGCAAAAGAGCTATTTTGGTGCATGTCCCTTTTTTTCCAACTTTCTGCTTGGAGTAATTTTCTGTACAGCATCAAGGGTAAAAAATGTTTAACCAGGAATTCCACTGTCAAACACGATTATTTTCAAAATAAGCTGCAATAATGTGGGCTGACGTCTTCAGCAGAAGCAAATACCATGAGTTAACAACGTCATAGGTTTTTAAACATATTTAAAGGTTTATATTATCATTCAGAAACAAATTTTCCTATGGAGAAAATGAATGGAGTTTTTACTTCCGGTACCCGACTTTATGGGTCTGCATAAAGCAGGAAACACTAAATGAATCTCTCACTCTCAGGGAATAGCTTAAAGAATGTAAAAAAAAAATATATATATATATATTACATCTTTTCGATAAGTTGTTTCTCATCTAGCGCAATAGGGAGATCTCTTTTGTTGCCAAGGACAAGTACCTGTGGAGGATAAAGTAACAATAAATCACCCCCACCACACCTCTTAAATTGTTTTTAGATTTAAACTCCATGTTTGACATTGGCAGTTTGCTTTCAGTGCTTAAAGATTTATATATTTGGGTGTTGGTCCTACATCAGATTGTGCTAAAGCTGTCTTTTTAAATTGGTAGCTTTAGCAAATAGTAGTCAGCACTGCCAAAAGTCCCATCACTCCCTACAGACAGATAATCAATGAGCGAACTGTTCCGCTGTACGGATTTCTCTGCCGAAGAGAAGACCTATAATGCCCCCAGTGAGGACATCTCAGACCACAGGAGCTGACGGTAGAGATGCTTAGTCATGCTCATTAAATACCACACAGCAGCTCTGGAAAGATCTGGAAAAGGTGTGGTACGATGGCTGGGCTTGATTTCCTGCTGTTTTGATAAATCCAGCAGTAATAAAACAGCAGGAAGTATTAATAAGACAGACAGTCCTCCATTAACACCATAGGGAAAATGATCAGCTCCAATAATAAAACAGAAAACAGAACTCCTCTTACAGGAATGCCTTGCAGTTGTGGTTTGTCTAACAAGTTGTGTAGCTCGTTTCTGGAGGCTTCCACCTTTTCACGATCTGCAGCATCCACCATGTACCTGAAAACACAGTGATATACAAGGGATAATATACAGTCAGCCAGTCATTATTGCTAAATAAACTAATTGCCAAAATGATTTCTGAAGGATCATGTGACACTGAAGCACATTACAGTGGCCTCTTAGTACTGAATTCAGTTCTTTTTCGCTGCTTGTTATGATTAAACAGTCAAAACACAAAATAATGTCAAAATGCCAGTCTTGGCGAGTATTCACGTAAACAGTGAGAAACGTAAACAGTTGAGAAAGAAAACACGTGTAACAGTATAATGGATCTGTGCGTCAGGTCTTAAAGTGACAGCAGCCTAATATTCCTGCTGCTAAATTATGAGATGATATTAAATTAGATTATATCTATATGGCAGTTTTTCCCCATGGTATTGATGTCAACCACAGTGGCTGGTGAGCAAAAAAGTTAATGTCAAACCCTAATAAGGACCATGCACATTTATTAACATTTCTGTAAATATGATATTTATAATATTAGCCAAACGGATCGTTTCCATTATTGTAATAATGTCACAATATTACTGTTTTTACTGTATTTTTGATCAAACTTTTCTCAAAACAATAAAAAATCTTACAGCTAGTGTGTATTTATTTATTAATAATCTGCAATTGTAGTAACCTTTTTCTATGGACTGACTAGCAAAAAATATTTAGCTACTAAATAATATGCCTAATTTTCTCTCTCATCTAGCTCCTAGTCACAGAGATGTTTAGATTACGTGCATGAAAAAAAAATGGTTAATAACGTAATGCATTACATATTTATGGTAATATAATCTGACTACTTTTGGATTACTTTTAGATTACATTTGGCCTAATTTGTTTATCACATTGATTTGAGTAGAATACTCTTGTACAAACCCGATTCCAAAAAAGTTGGGACACTGTACAAATTGTGAATAAAAACAGAATGCAATGATGTGGAAGTTTCAAATTTCAATATTTTATTCAGAATACAACATAAATGACATATAAAATGTTTAAACTGAGAAAATGTATCATTTTAATGGAAAAATAAGTTGATTTTAAATTTCACGGCATCAACACATCTCAAAAAAGTTGGGACAAGGCCATGTTTCCCACTGTGTGGCATCCCCTCTTCTTTTTATACCAGTCTGCAAACGTCTGGGGACTGAGGAGACAAGTTGCTCAAGTTTAGGAATAGGAATGTTGTCCCATTCTTGTCTAATACATACTTCTAGTTGCTCAACTGTCTTAGGTCTTCTTTGTGGCATCTTCCTCTTCATGATGCGCCAAATGTTTTCTATGGGTGAAAGATCTGGACTGCAGGCTGGCCATTTCAGTACCCGGATCCTTCTTCTACGCAGCCATGATGTTGTAATTGATGCAGTATGTGGTCTGGCATTGTCATGTTGGAAAATGCAAGGTCTTCCCTGAAAGAGACGACGTCTGGATGGGAGCATATGTTGTTCTAGAACTTGGATATACCTTTCAGCATTGATGGTGCCTTTCCAGATGTGTAAGCTGCCCATGCCACACGCACTCATGAACCCCATCCCATCAGAGATGCAGGCTTCTGAACTGAGCGCTGAGAACAACTTGGGTTGTCCTTGTCCTCTTTAGTCCGGATGACATGGCGTCCCAGTTTTCCAAAAAGAACTTCAAATTTTGATTGGTCTGACCACAGAACAGTTTTCCACTTTGCCACAGTCCATTTTAAATGAGCCTTGGCCCAGAGAAAACGCCTGCGCTTCTGGATCATGTTTAGATATGGCTTCTTTTTGACCTATAGAGTTTTAGCCGGCAACGGCAAATGGCACGTGGATTGTGTTCACTGACAATGTTTTCTGGAAGTATTCCTGAGCCCATGTTGTGATTTCCATTACAGTAGCATTCCTGTATGTGATGCAGTGCCGTCTAAGGGCCCAAGATCACGGGCATCCAGTATGGTTTTCCGGCCTTGACCCTTACCCACAGAGATTGGCATGACATTTCAAAATGTCTCACTTTCAACATTTGATATGTTATCAAATATATAAGTTTGATATAAGTTTATGAGATTTGTAAATTATTGCATTCCTTTTTTTATTCACAATTTGTACAGTGTCCAAACTTTTTTGGAATCGGGTTTGTACCATATTGATATAAAAATACAAAGAGAAAGAAAATATATTCCATTCTTCATTTTTAACAACAAAGTGCAGTAAATTACATCAGGGTTTCCCAGACTGGGGTTCGTGGTGGAACTGCAGGGGTTGTGAGTTTAATGAAAAGCTATTAAGTAATTAAATAAAATAAAAATATATTAAAAATTATAACTCATTATTATTATTTGTATTGACCATTTTATTAACTTACAAATTAAAATCTCTGGGGTACTTCAAGTAAATATATTAGGTTAAAGACATTTCAGCTGACAAATTTGAAAGACAAAAGCCTTCCAAGGACATTAATGCATGGTTAAATAACTCACTGAAACAGTGATAATTCAAATAATAATGAATGTGTTAATCAGGAGTTGATTAGTTGATTGCAAAGTTGAAATGTTGAGAAAAGACCTTCTGGACCTTCTAATATACAAGCATTAGCCGTTTTTAAAAAGAAAGAATTAGGGAGTAGGGACAATCAATGATTTATGAAAATTTGACTGCCATTGTTAGAATAACATGTAATTAGATTACATTACATTTTAAAATACTCATATTCGTATTCATATTTTATTGATTAAACAATGACAAGTACTTAATTTTTGGAATCTGATTACATAATCTAAATATATAATCAGTTACTACCCAGCTCAAAACTGCTCAATGCCACAGACCAATCAGAATCAAGTATCTCAGAGGGTATTGGAATAAACCATTTCAAAAGTGATTGAGGGGCCAAACAGCAGATTATACTCACACTATGGCGTTGACGCCCCGACAGTATCGCTCCCACATGCTCCTGAACCGCGGCTGCCCACCTATATCCCAAATCTACGAGAGAACAACACATATTTGCAACAGGGTTGGACACATGATAGCAGACACTGGTGATGTAACGATATAGTG
Source organism: Paracanthobrama guichenoti (assembly GCA_018749465.1). Taxonomy (NCBI): domain Eukaryota; kingdom Metazoa; phylum Chordata; class Actinopteri; order Cypriniformes; family Gobionidae; genus Paracanthobrama; species Paracanthobrama guichenoti. The sequence goes on from CM031953.1 coordinate 23,758,236, forward strand.
TGTATTAATGAGTGTAAAACTGGATTTAACAAAACCATCCTTGATAATCAGCGCAGGTGAGACTTACTTTAATGGTTACGTTGCCTTTGGTGACTTTCCTCATGTTGAAACCGACTGTAGGGATCATGTCTTCATTGAACTGACCAGACTAAAGGAAAAGAAACATGTATCGTTTCAATTAAATGGATATAACAAGTTAACATGTGAAGGGATACAAAGGTTCACAAAATGACAATCTAATAATCTGATGTTTCACAAAATAACACACACAAGGGGAAGTCAACAATATAACTCAGCAACTCAAGCCTAAGTCATGGGTATTTTTAGTAATGGGTAACTGTAATGGGATTTTTTGGTAAAATAGGCCAGAAAGTCATGTCACATGATTTAGTCAATTGAGCAAAACTGATTCTTTTAACCATGTGGATTTGAAAATAAGTCTCAGGAGATTTCATGTCTCACAAACGGATCGCGTTTTGGTGAAAAGGGAAACGCAATATCTATTTTTTATTTAAAAATATGAACTACTCATGGACTGAGATATTACAAAACCCCAATATTAAATATAGAAATCTAAAAAATGCTTGGCTAATTTGATGGTCATATTACAAAACACTTGAGTGGTGCAATTCTACATTTGAAGACCTTCAGAGCTTTAATTAAAGAACATTTCTTCTGCATTTTTTGTGGTTTATAGAGGTGTAACGATACCCTCGTGTCACGATTCGATACACATCACGATACGATATTATTACGATAATATCAAAAGGTTAACAAAAATTTAATGATGATTAAAATGCTAAATTTGGTATTACATTGGGGGTGGAAATGAATAGGCTTGGACTTGGTGCTACTAACCCAATGCACAGGATGGTGACACCAGAATAAAAATATTAATTATTCTGAAGCTGAAAATATTTTTTTAATTATTTAATTAAATTAACAATGATTTTAGACCAATACTTGCACTCTGTCACGAACTAGACATATTTAAAAATAAAATAACATAAGACACGGCATTATCAGGACCCACAAATATTTCCCCATTGCTATATTATACATTATAGTCAACTATTTTAATTTTGGGTGAACTATACACAATACAGATTGTCAATATCCACGATACATATTGTTGCATTTTTGTACTGTGATATATTGTAACACTCCTAGTGGTTTACAATACAATCAAATGGCAATTAATTTTTAATTCTTGTCTCCTATGCAAATTGAAACTTAGTTGGTTCACATTTATGAGTGAAGAAACACTGACTGAGAATTGTTTAACAAGGTACAAATACAGAACGAAACAAAATGGGTTTAATAACCCATAAATCATTCTCTGAAACTAGAATGACACCTGTGAGATGCTGAAACCGGAAGAGATGTTTCTCTTTTCCTCTTTGAATTCAGACCCATCATGTAGAGTGCAAGTGACCTTAGAAACCCTGGATTTGTAAACTCATTGCGCTGCAATGTAGAAGCACTTTTCACCCAAGTAGACAAGAAGCCCTGTGGGACAGCATTTAAGCATGTTGCCTAATATCAGATTCAGGCTGCTGTGCTCAGAGACCTTCCGAAATACAGGCCAAGTTTCAGGTTTATCTGTGTAAATAAGATGCAATGCTCCACATGCATTAAAATAAAAAATTAAAGGTTACACTTTATTTTAAAGCGTCCCATACATTTAAGTACTGATTAATATTAATTAACAACTATATAATTAGGGTTAGTTGCATGTAATTATGCATAATTTACTGCCATTACTACAGTAACATATGTAACAAGGACACTGTAAAATACCAAATAAAACTTACAACAGAGTAACTTTAGATGGTAAACGCATTCAAAACCACAAGACGCTTCCGGAAAGTGAAGATTGATTTCAACAGTGATCACATAACTATCTATGAAGGAAATCAAAAATACATTTGGCACCGATGTCAACATGGAAGCAAAGCCATAATTCCTAATTTACATGCCTCACTTTGTGGTAGGTAGATTAATATATGACATTATGGTAACACTTTATTTTACAGTGTCATTGTTACATATGTTACATGTACTTACCATAGTAGAAACATCAAATTATACATAATTATATGCAACTAGCACTCAATCAAACCCTAACCGTAACCATATAGTAAGTACATGTTAATTAATATTAATCAGTACTTAAATGTATAATTACACTGTAACAATGACAACACCCTAAAATAAAGTGTAACCTACACTCACCTAAAGGATTATTAGAAACACCTGTTCAATTTCTCATTAATGCAATTATCTAATCAACCAATCACATGGCAGTTGCTTCAATGCATTTAGGGGTGTGGTCCTGGTCAAGACAATCTCCTGAACTCCAAACTGAATGTCAGAATGGGAAAGAAAGGTGATTTAAGCCATTTTGAGCGTGGCATGGTTGTTGGTGCCAGACGGGCCGGTCTGAGTATTTCACAATCTGCTCCGTTACTGGGATTTTCGCGCACAACCATTTCTAGGGTTTACAAAGAATGGTGTGAAAAGGGAAAAACGTCCAGTATGTGGCAGTCCTGTGGGTGAAAATGCCTTGTTGATGCTAGAGGTCAGAGGAGAATGGGCCGACTGATTCAAGCTGATAGAAGAGCAACTTTGACTGAAATAACCACTCGTTACAACCGAGGTATGCAGCAAAGCATTTGTGAAGCCACAACACGCACAACCTTGAGGCGGATGGGCTACAACAGCAGAAGACCCCACCGGGTACCACTCATCTCCACTACAAATAGGAAAAAGAGGCTACAATTTGCACAAGCTCACCAAAATTGGACATTCAGATGGTAGAGTCAGAATTTGGCGTAAACAGAATGAGAACATGGATCCATCATGCCTTGTTACCACTGTGCAGGCTGGTGGTGGTGGTGTAATGGTGTGGGGGATGTTTTCTTGGCACACTTTAGGCCCCTTAGTGCCAATTGGGCATCGTTTAAATGCCACGGCCTACCTGAGCATTGTTTCTGACCATGTCCATCCCTTTATGACCACCATGTACCCATTCTCTGATGGCTACTTCCAGCAGGATAATGCACCATGTCACAAAGCTGGAATCATTTCAAATTGGTTTCTTGAACATGACAATGAGTTCACTGTACTAAAATGGCCCCCACAGTCACCAGATCTCAACCCAATAGAGCATCTTTGGGATGTGGTGGAACGGGAGCTTCGTACCCTGGATTTGCATCCCACAAATTTCCATCAACTGCAAGATGCTATCCTATCAATATGGGCCAACATTTCTAAAGAATGCTTTCAGCACCTTGTTGAATCAGTGCCACGTGGAATTAAGGCAGTTCTGAAGGCAAAAGGGGGTCAAACACAGTATTAGTATGGTGTTCCTAATAATCCTTTAGGGGAGTGTATATTATATGAGTATATTACATGTTTTATGAATATGGTTACATTTGATTTAAACTAAACTACTAAAGCACACCAGTGGGATCTCATCCACCCTAAAAGTCATAACACTAAAAACAGTCCTCAAACCTGGAGAAACAAGAATGTACATGAAATATTACAAACCTGTTCTTCTAACGTTAATCGAATCCGTGAAGAAGAAAAAAAACAAAACAAAAAACACACACCCATATTGCCAACAGCACATTACTCATATAAAAAGGTATTAAAAGGTATTAAAGCATCTGTTCTCCACCCCCTGCCTGGCCATGACATGACAACAAACCCATAAACGGCCCAGTCAAGGATCAGTGTTCAAACTCTGAGGAATTAAACTAGACTTACAGCGATCACGTTGACAAAAGTGGTTTTTCCCGAGTACTGCAGTCCCACCAGCGTCAGCTCCATCTCCTCTTTCCAGAAGAGCGACCTGAGCCAGTCCAGGAGCCGATTGATGAGGGCCAACATCTCTGCGCTGCGCTGCTGGATGAACTCTGATGGTCAGGATGAGGCAGGGCAGATTCGGTTCCTGCTGGAGGGAATCGAGGAGAAAGAGGAAGCGGCTGAGGCCGTCATGTGACAACTAACTTACTGACGCACAATAAACGCGCCACTCTCTAATTTCAATGCGGAAATCCTTCAGACTAAAAGTCCGCCAGAACCCGAATCACTTAATGTTGAAGGTATTTAAAGAAATATTAGGGAATACAGTTTTTTTTTTTTTTTTTTTTTTTTAGGAAAATACCATATGCATAAAAAGAAGTGGGCTCAATGCAAACTTAAGTTTTTCACATTTTGTAAATGACTTTAAATAATATGTAAATAATTTGGAACAAACCAAGATTCAAGATTCAAGAGTTTTATTTGTCACATACACAGTTATATACAGAATATACAACCGGCAGTGAAATGTAAACAGGTCCGCTCCATGGACAGTGCAAATTCACAGTTAAAAACACAAGGAGGAAATTATATAGAAATAGGATAAAAAGTACTATATCTATCTATATATATATATATATATATATATATATATATATATATATATATATATATATATATATATATATATATATATATATATATATATATATATATATATATATATATATATATATGTATAATTATAAATAATCAAGTCAAGAAGAAAAAAAAAGTAAAAAAATAAGAATAAAGTGGAATAAAATAATTGAAGTAGACTGTGCAGTGAGTAAACTGTAGACTTATAAATATGTGGTTAACAAATGTATAAAGAGTATATGCAATATGCAAACAGGTTTATAACAGGTTGTTACACAGTAACAACGAGAACAGAAAGTGCAGTGCAATGACAGTATGTTTATCCTGAAGTGAAGTCACGTGGTGTTAAGTGACTGAGTTCAGGAGTCTGATGGCCTGGGGGAAAAAGCTCCTCCTGAGTCTCTCAGTTTTGGCCATCAGGCTTCGGAAGCGCTACCAGATGGCAGCAGCGTGAAATGAGGGTTTGCAGGGTGATTAGAGTCCTTGATGATCTTGGTAGCTCTACCTTTGCAGCGTTTGGTGTAGACGTCCTGCAGAGACGGGAGAGAGCTGACCCTGAGATACGCCTCGGATAAGCGCACAACTCTTTGCAGGGCTTTGCGGTCATGACTGGTGCTGTTCCCATACCACGCTGTGATGCACTGAGTTAATACACTTTCTATCGCCCCTAAATAGAACGTTTTCAGGATAGCTGGTGAAACCCTGAATTTCCTCAGCTGGCGCAGGTGGTACAGTCTTTGCCTGGCTTTTTCACCTGTGTCTGAATGTGAGCAGTCCAGGTCAGGTCCTCGGAGATGTTTACACCCAGGTACTTGAAGCTGCTCACTCTCTCTACTGGTGACCCGCTGATCATGAGGGGAGTATGTCCGTTGCTGTCTCTTCCTGAAGTCCACAATCATTTCTTTGGTCTTGCCAACATTCAGAGAGAGACAGTTGTCCTGGCACCATGATGTTAGATGCTCCACCTCGTCCAAGTATGCCGTCTCATTGTTGTTGGAGATGAGGCCCAGGACAACAGTATCATCAGCAAATTTGATGATAGAGGTGGAGCTGTGTGTGGACAAACAGTCATGTGTGTAGAGAGAGTAGAGCAGGGGACTCAGGACACAGCCCTGTGGAGCTCCACACTCAGGGTGATGGAGGTGGAGGTGAACTGGCCTATTCTCACCACCTGAGGCCTGCCAGTGAGGAAGTCCTCAATCCAGTGGCAGAGAGAAGGATTCAGGCCGAGATCCAGGAGTTTGGAGGTTAGCTTGGTGGGAACTATGGTGTTAAAGGCTGAGCTATAGTCAATAAATAGCAGCCTTACGTAGTTCCCACTTTTGCTGTCGATGTAAGTGAGGGAGGAGTGGAGGACATGAGAGATGGCATCTTCAGTCGATCTATTGGGACGATAGGCAAACTGAAGAGGGTCCAAAGTGTCAGGAATGTAGGCGCAAATGGTGTTTTTAATGAGTCTCTCAAAGACCTTCATGACTATAGACGTGAGAGCCACTGGAGGGTTTACTGTTCTTAGGGACAGGGATGATGGTGGATTTTTTGAAGGAGGTGGGGACCACAGATGTAGCGAGGGACTCATTAAAGATAAATGTAAACAACCCGGCGAGCTGATCAGCACAGGACCGTAGAACACGACCTGAAATACCATCCGGCCCGGCAGCTTTCCTGACGTCCACACGCTTGAGTGCTCTCCGAACTTCATCCTCTGAGACAGAGATCACGTGGTTGTTGCTGCTCTGAGTAATTTCCTCTAACGCGCCACTTGGCGGAGTCGCGTTGCCGCGGTTACAGTCAAAGCGAGCGTAGAAAAAGTTTAACTCATTCACAAGCGACGGATCAGCGCTCACCTCTGCAGAGGATTTAGATCCAAACGAGCAGATGGACCTCAAACCTTGCCACATGCGCCGCGAGTCGTTGAGTTGGAAATGAGACTCCACTCGGTCTTTATATCGGAGCTTTGCGGCTTTAACTGCACGCCGCAGAGCATAACAGGATGATTTGTATTCAGTCATATTCCCTGAATGGAGACCGGTGTTGTAAGCAGCAGTGCGTGTGTTCACTGCCGCGCGGATTGAATTGTCCACCCACGGTGCCACATGAATACTGAAAAGTGAAGTCAAAGCGTTTCGATCGCCCCCAGGTGGCTGGATGCAGTATGTATGTAATGTAACATACATGTGACATGCACCGATCAGACCAGGTGAAGTGAATAACACTGATTATCTCTTCATCAATTGAACATTTTGTCCTCAAAGTTGATGTGTTAGAAGCAGGAAAAATGGGAAAGCGTAAGGATTTGAGCGAGTTTGACAAGGGCCAAATTGTGATGGCTAGACGACTGGGTCAGAGCATCTCCAAAACTGCAGCTCTTGTGGGGTGTTCCCGGTCTGCAGTGGTCAGTATCTATCAAAAGTGCTCCGAGGAAGGAACAGTGGTGAACCGGCGACAGGGTCATGGGCGGCCATGGCTCATTGATGCACGTGGGGAGTGAAGGCTGGCCCGTGTGGTTAATGCTGGTTCTGATCGAAAGGTGTCAGAATACACAGTGCATTGCAGTTTGTTGCGTATGGGGCGGCATAGCCGCAGACCAGTCGGGGTGACCATGCTGACTCCTGTCCTCAGCCGAAAGCATCAACAGTAGGCACGTGAGCATCAGAACTGGACCACGGAGCAATGGAAGAAGGTGGCCTGGTCTGATGAATCACGTTTTCTTTTACATCACGTGGATGGTCGGGTGCATGTGCGCGTCACTTACCTAGGGAACACATGGCACCAGGATGCACTATGGGAAGAAGGCAAGCCAGTCAGGGCTGTTTTGGCAGCAAAAGGGGGACCAAGACAATATTTTCACAAAACGTTCAGGGCGTGTCATTGGTTAGGCAGGAGTGTGGGCGGGACCTTGATATCGCGGCTCCACGTCGCGCTTACTACTGCACAGACTCAAGACTCAAGATGTCAGCGCCATATTTGGACACTGGCACTTCACTTACTTCAATGGAAGAGAGTGGAGGTGCGTCTTTTTTACAGTCTATGGAACAAACTAACAACAAAAAAAGCACTGGATTTAATGTAATTAGGGTTTCAGCGCGTAATTGTAAAATTTTCTAAGGATCAGCATTCTCCCCTAAAAGTGATTGGGCAGACCAATCCGTAAGTCGTAGACACTTGAAACTTTGACAGCTGGTATTACTCACAACGCCTACAACGTCACCAAGGCTCGCCCTGATCGGCCTGACTGGGGCCCTACAGCGGTCAAAACTACGAAATGGCTCATAACTCCTAAACCGTTAGTAGGCTCAAGTGTCTTATATTGTTGGAATCCTTGGCTCAAGATGGACAAAATGCAAGCCGCTCGTCCTTCAAGCGACATTTTCGAGAAATTATGGATTTTTTGAAAAACTTACTTGCTATGGGGAGCCCAAATGTTTGATGTGACCAGGGCCACTTTTACTAAAATGGCTATAACTCGTGAACGGAACGAGATATTTTCGCTAAACTTGGGACACGTGTATGAGCTCAATCTGAGGTCACATGAAAAAAACCATGATTGGCCACTTGGTGGAGCTATAACAGGAAAAAAACAACAACATGAAAATGGCTATAACCACCCAACCGTTAGTCCGATTGACTTGAAAATTGGCATGCGCTGTCTTTGTCCAGGGTGCTGTATATGAGGACATTGGCATATCTCAAAAAACATGGCAGCCATCAGCCAATGAAATTTGAGCATCTATTAGGCACGATGCCCTGAATGAGCCTGAGAAGACTCCTGAATCCTTGCAGAGTCCAACGATACCAAACATGCCATGTTTCATCTTATGGCTTGTGCAATGATGTGATTTAGCGCTTTAAAAAACTTTTGCGATTATCTTCAAAACTGTTAGTCCAATCGAGACAAAACTAACGCAGAAAATTTGAAAATCGATAGCTAAATAATAATGCCCAAATGTCACAATTTTGATAGGAAGTGGCAAAAAATGGGTTATGGACCATTTTTATGCTCTCATAATTATAAATGATATTTACACCAAATTTTACACACATATGTATGGGCACACTCTGAGGACACCTAAAAAATGGTGGAGATCGGGCAAGAGGTGGTACTATAACTGTCAAAACCTTTAAAATCCATTTTTTTTAAATATTTTTCCTTAGTAAATTGCCTGTATTGGCATTACAGGGTCTTTTCCATCTATAATCTGGTGAAGTTGTTACATGCTTGCTAAATAAAACATAATATAACATAATATATACATTTTAAACGCTTGAACCCCGATAATTGCTACTCGCAGCTAATGTTAACGTGATATTGTATGTAGGCTAATACCGCTTGTTCTCATGGCATTGAATAAAAAAAAGAAAATAAATATTAGGGAAACTTTGAATCAAAGTGTTTGCATAAATGTAACAAGCAAGAAAACAAATGGATAGACATTTGGAAAACTTTTAATTGCTTTGTTTGCATATCAGGAAAACAAAGTTAATTTATTAACTAAATATTAAAAAGCAAGTAATCTTTGTTATGGATTGTCATCTAAATGATCTAAAATCTAAATAAACAAAAAAGAATGTGCAAAAAAAACATGAAACAAATGCATTTCATAAAGTGCATTTTTTTGGTTTGATTTAGTTTCATGCAAATGCATTATTATATATTTATTAAAAATAAAAATGTAATAAATTAAAACAAATCATACCCTTTTATTCAATACTTATTCAACCTCCTTTTGCCAAGATAACAGCTCTGAGTCTTCTTCTATAATAGCAGATGAGTTTGGAGAACACCTGACAAGAGATCAGAGACCATTCCTCCATACAGAATCTCTCCAGATCCTTCAGATTCCCAGATCCATGTTGGTGCTTCTTCTCTTCAGTTCATCCCGCTCAGTTTCTATAGGGTTCAGGTCAGGGACTGGGATGGCCATGGCAGAAGCTTCATTTTGTGCTCAGTCACACATTTGTGTGTTGATTTTGTTGTTGTTGTTGTTTTGTAGCCTTGTCCTGTTGGAAGATCCAATCTTGGCCCAAGATTTCTAGAAGAGGCGGTCAGGTTTTGATTTTTTTATCTTTTGCTGTTTGATAGAATCCATGGTGCCATGTGTCTGAACAAGATGTCTGGGATCTGGCAGAAAATTAGGCCCACAACAGCAGTATACACTCACCTAAAGGATTATTAGGAACACCTGTTCAATTTCTCATTAATGCAATTATCTAATCAACCAATCACATGGCAGTTGCTTCAATGCATTTAGGGGTGTGGTCCTGGTCAAGACAATCTCCTGAACTCCAAACTGAATGTCAGAATGGGAAAGAAAGGTGATTTAAGCAATTTTGAGTGTGGCATGGTTGTTGGTGACAGACGGGCCAGTCTGAGTATTTCACAATCTGCTCAGTTACTGGGATTTTCACGCACAACTATTTCTAGGGTTTACAAAGAATGGTGTGAAAAGGGAAAAACATCCAGTATGCGGCAGTCCTGTGGGCGAAAATACCTTGTTGATGCTAGAGGTCAGAGGAGAATGGGCCGACTGATTCAAGCTGATAGAAGAGCAACTTTGACTGAAATAACCACTCATTACAACCGAGGTATGCAGCAAAGCATTTGTGAAGCCACAACACGCACAACCTTGAGGCGGATGGGCTACAACAGCAGAAGACCCCACCGGGTACCACTCATCTCCACTACAAATAGGAAAAAGAGGCTACAATTTGCACAAGCTCACCAAAATTGGACAGTTGAAGACTGGAAAAATGTTGCCTGGTCTGATGAGTCTCGATTTCTGTTGAGACATTCAGTTGGTAGAGTCAGAATTTGGCGTAAACAGAATGAGAACATGGATCCATCATGCCTTGTTACCACTGTGCAGGCTGGTGGTGGTGGTGTAATGGAATGGGGGATGTTTTCTTGGCACACTTTAGGCCCCTTAGTGCCAATTGGGCATGGTTTAAATGCCACGGCCTACCTGAGCATTGTTTCTGACCATGTCCATCCCTTTATGACCACCATGTACCCATTCTCTGATGGCTACTTCCAGCAGGATAATGCACCATGTCACAAAGCTCGAATCATTTCAAATTGGTTTCTTGAACATGACAATGAGTTCACTGTACTAAAATGGCCCCCACAGTCACCAGATCTCAACCCAATAGAGCATCTTTGGGATGTGGTGGAACGGGAGCTTCGTGCCCTGGATGTGCATCCCACAAATCTCCACCAACTGCAAGATGCTATCCTATCAATATGGGCCAACATTTCTAAAGAATGCTTTCAGCACCTTGTTGAATCAATGCCATGTAGAATTAAGGCAGTTCTGAAGGCGAAAGGGGGTCAAACACAGTATTAGTATGGTGTTCCTAATAATCCTTTAGGTGAGTGTATTTCAGTGTGCACATGGGGTATGTTTTTATCCCTGTGTGCACCAAACCCATCTTGAGTGTTTGCTGACATAAAACTCTTCTTTTTTTTTTCATCAGACCATAGAACGTTTGAAAAGTAACTGACACTACTGGAACTTCAAACTGGTCCTGGTTCTGTGGTCAGATGGGGGAAAAAACAGCATTTTGTCAGCAAACACTCAAGATGGGTTTGGTGCACACAGGGATAAAAAGTACCCCATGTGTAAAATGAAATACTCTGCTGTATCTTTAATGTTGTTTAATCTTTCTTCCAGAGATCCTGGACATTTTGTTCAGATACACAGTATCATGGATTCTAGCAAATACCAACAGATGACTGTCCCAGCTAGAAATCTTATAATGGGCCAAGGTTGGATCTTCCAACTGGACAGTGATATAAAAAAAAAAAAAAAGAAGCCTTCTTTGGTCATATTTACCAAGAGTATGAATAATTTTGAGCACAACTGTAGCTGTATATATATATATATATATATATATATATATATATATATATATATATATATATATATATATATACAAACAAGAGTTGAATAAATGCACGAGTATTGAGATGCTAAAGTTTTCTGACAGGCTTCTCCCAAGTGAGGACCGTAAACATTGTGAATAAATACAGTAAACAAATAAAAAAGAAGATAAGCAAATACACAAGGCGTTTACAGGCGTCTTTAAGGCTCGTTGCAGTTCATCGATATTCCACGCGATGGCGCTAGAAGCTTTATAATAGAAGGATGAGCCCTTCATTCATGTAACAGACAACATGCCTCCTGCAAAAATTATGTAAATTCACATTGTTTTTTTAACATTTCCACTGTTACACGGTTATCTATTCCGTTAATGTTATTTTGTAACACTATAATTTTTTATTACAGTCTTGTTTGTTTGTCATTTTTTTCTCCTGACCATAGATATGACAAAATCTCATCTCAGCACTGTTGATGAATAGCTAAGCTATTTTTAATGTTGTCATTTTTATCTATCAACTACCAACGTTTGTGTGGAGATTTAGTCAGTCGAATCAGTTTTGAGGTTAACTGCTCTAATTGTGTGTCTCTGGAAAATAGTGATCTATGACATTGTATTATGTTGATTATCAAAGTTTTTGTCAATGAGGGATTTGTGGACTCATCAATGTTTTTGATGTTGTTGATGTTACTAGTGTTATTATTTTAAAATGTAATAATTATTGTAATAAATGGGTTATTATTCAAACACCATTGCTTTCATGGAAACCTATAGGTTCGTTGAATGAAATCAATAAATTAGCATCCGTAGTGTTGCCATTATGACAAATCTTCAATTAAAATATAGGCAATTAAATAATTATTCATATGCCTGTATAAAAGTCATAGAATAATTTGACCTTTTAGATGAATCTCTTATTCTGTCTCCTATGTGCTTGACCTGTCATCTGGTTTTCAATTATTATCAACTCAATTGTCAAAAAAAAAAAAAAATACAATAATTTATTTACTATTTCACAATAATGATGACATTTTGTGTGTGTGTGTGTGTGTGTGTGTGTGTGTGTGTGTGTGTGTGTGTGTGTGTGTGTGTGTGTGTGTGTGTGTTAATATCTCTCTTTTAACATCTCTTTCTAAAACCTGTATGAGTTTCTTTCTTCTATTGAACACAAAAGAAGAGTTGAGTTGGGGTCCATCAACTGTCTGGTCACCAACATTCTTCAAAATATCTTCTTTTGTGTTAAACAGAAAAAAGAAACTCATACAGGATTGGAACAACATGAAGCTGAGTAAATGATGACACAATTTAATTTTTTTGGGTGAACTGTCCCTTTAAGGGGGGATCTTCCCCCAACCTACACTAATAGCTAATTTTACAACCAAATAGACTAAATATAAGAATACTTTATACCTCTATATTTACCTAATTATATCCCTTACAGCAAATATTAATCATTAACACACAACATATATGATAGTATTATTGTCGTCCTATAGTCATGAGTTGTGGTGTTCATGTTGGCCTGACAGCGCTGGATGGGTGGCATGTGTCTGCTCGTGTTTCCGTGCGGCCTACCGTGTGCCTCTACATGTGAGCCGCAGGTCCAGCGTGAGTGCGCTGCTGCATATTCACATCCCAGCGGGGCGGAGCAGGGAACCTGCGCTGGATCGAGCACACAGCCAGACACGCGGGGAGACTTAACCTAATTCAACAGCTAGCAGCATTAGGGAAGGACGTGATTCATCTAAGTATGTAAATCGCTTGCAAATACTAATATTAATACAAATAATAAACAATCATGTTCTTTGCTTATTTTGTTTGGATTATAGGCTAGTCTTCTTGTAGAGAACGTGCCCCACATAACAGTTTTTATTATCGACAAATGCATGGACTTTAGTTAGAGGCTGGAATATTTGTATCCTGACTCTTATCATATTGTGTGTCTAAAGGATTTGCATAGACAGAGCGACTTTATGGGTTATGTAAGTGTTATATAAAGGAACAGCGAGGTAAACATGTTCAACACAGACTTAGACACATGGTTTCCACAGGAAAAAAAAAACTTTATTAATACCTTTTTCTTTACTTGTATGTCAACAATACTTTAGACAAAATATATACATCAAACAACCTTCTCTTAGGTCCCAAAATAAAAAGTAAGTACCTCTTCCTATACAAAACTAATATATTGTTTTAAACATTACATTCACTTTCTTTTGCTTCTATGTAGAATCCAGGATTAAAAATGTTGATATCCGCCATCATGTTTACTGCTTTAAACAGGTAAAGGCAACAGCATGAGCAAAGACCTGTCCTAATTTGACCAGAAATGAACACAGAACATGATGCAGATCGAGTCTAGGTCCGAAAGCTATGTACACAATCTCATGGCATACAGCGCTCGGCTGTCTAAAACTCGAACAAAAATGTGTGGGTCACGTATCAAAAATACAGATGTACAAGTAGTATAAACAAAATAATTACACGACGCAGTCACCTCACAACAACTTCACCTACGTGCACGAATGGATGACAAACTCAAAAGCTACAGCGCCGCTGTCATTACACACCGTATTTACATGAGCATCATGTCTCGGGAGTCGATGGCATCCTCATTTATGCAAGAAAACTCAGGTGAAACGTGCACGCGCCTGTGCTCCTCTCAACCAAAGCCAAGACATTTATTTGGTAGCATTCTAGTCTAAAAGGACGGTTCTTATCGGTTAAAGCAGTCACAGAAGCAGAAGAGAGTGGAGCTTCCTGATCAAGCGTCCACGGCACAGAGAAATGTCCAGAAAAGCAGCATCTACAGGGGTGTTTTATTAAAAAAATGACTTTTTGTTTACATTCAACAAATGAAAAGGTGCTTGTGCAAAGGGCAAAGTCCTTATCATAGGGGGACTGTCTGCACGTCACATTCTGGGTTATTGTTTTGTATTGTTTTCGACTTAAACATTCGGCATAAGTGCAGAGTGCAGCCGTTCGCCCGCCCCAGGTCCTTTATCTCGAAGGACAACGCTCACTGTCCTCGTTTTGACCTTTTCACAGTGTCTCACAGTGCTTTGCACGGGACCTCCTTTACCCGTCTGCGTCCACGCGGACCGTTCCAAGTCTGGGTGTGTGTCTGCTGGTTGTTGAGGGAGCTGATAAGAGTGTGTGTGTCTGTGTGTCTCTGCAGTTGGAGGGAGGCTGTCGTACTTCTGAGAGGAATCAGAACAGCTGTTTGCTCTGCTTGAGGGCGCTTTGAGCTTTGTCTTTGCGCCCTCTTCAACAGAACCCTCTTCGGGAGCTTATTCAACAGGGAAGTCCACTCTCGAGACCAAAACATTCAGAGAGCGGGCTGTTGGCGGACCCCAGTGCGAGTCCTCAGTCTTTGGTTTCCAGGTTTAATGGGGGAACTTGTTTCAGGGCCTGCAGAAGTGCAGGAGAGTCCATGGAGGATGGAGTGGTGGCGGGGGAGCCCACTCTTGAGGACATGGCCAAGGATGAGGGGAGCTTTTCAGGAGACACGCCCGCTGGGGAGCCACTGAGGCCTGAGTACAATACGGGCATACCCCCCGGGTACCAACATTTCTCCAGCATGGGCAAGTATGCGGCGGCAGCGCCAGATGGAAAGAGGTAGAAGGGCATGCACAGGGGTTGGTGTGGAGAAAAGCTCATGTAGGGGCTGTGGCCGCCCACTATTTCGTGCCCCGACAGAGACTCGTCTTCCGAAGAGTCGGACCTCTGCCGCTTGGCCTGCGGCTCATCCAGCTCCTCTTTAATGCTGCCGCCGTACTTGAGATCCCCAGTGTCTTTGCCATAGTAGACTGGCCGCTGGGCTTTCGGGTCACGCTTCTCGAGCTCGCCTCCGTAGCCACTGTCGGTATCCGTATCGCTCCCGCTCTGCTCGCTGCTATGGGGATAAGTCCTTTGAATGACGGGCACACAGTTTTTAGCATGGCCCTCTGCTGCTTTGGGCTGCAGGCCTGCAGGTTTCTCCCGGCTTTCTTGAGCTTTGGGAGCGGGCTCCTCCAGGCGCGGGCTCGGTGGCCTCTGAATGAACTCAGACGCCACTTTTTGAAGGTGGTCAATTATGTGAGTAGGCGTCAGGTCGTGCACGGTCTCCTGGTTGGCCAGGAACTGGAGAACCTCCTTGGCGCACAAATGGAACCCAGAACGGAACATCTCCTCGCTGTTTTCTGAGTGCCCATTGCTCTGCTCGCCTGCAACAAAACCATAAGAGTTAGAAAGCATGTTCCTTCACAACAGTCCTGAAGTCTAGATCATTTGCTGCATTGCACAAGCATGTCTCAATTTCTTTATTTTGTAATATGCTAGAAAACAAACGGAGGGGAGGGGGAGGGGTGAAAAGTTCAGCAGGGCTGCTTCCTGCGGCACGGTCACACATTGCATGATCAAGAACTCACCGATTTGCATTCCGTTCTGCAAGGAAATTATCTTCTGTTGCTGCTGCTCCAGCAGGTTGTTAAGTGCTTTCACATGCTTCAGTGTGAGCTCCAACACAACAGCCTTCTCCAAGTGTCCCAGAGTCTAAAACAGGAAGAACCCAGATAAGCATGTTGATCTTTCTTATGTAACCCTCTCCGCAGCGGCTCAGAGAGGACAAACCTGCGTCGAGCAGGAATGAAGACACTCCTCTCCGCTCACCAGTGCATGCACATGTGCGTGCAAGTAATATTCAAATACTTAAAAAGACAAATCTAACACGCCTTATTGACGATGAATACTTAACTAAAGCCAGATTCATTGTTGTGCCAAAAGTTAAAATGTGATGTTTACAAGTTGTATATATAAATCAAGCACATTATAGGAAGGTGACTAATCCAAAAGCAGGACAAACATGATTTATTCATTATCAACAAGCAGGTGGCGCTTTACACTACAACATAGTGAGGTGAGCCCATCCACTCCCATATTACTTACAGTGAGTTTAAGGTGTTCGGGCAGCAAATCCTTCAACTGCGCGATGCACTCGTTTATTCGGTCTCTCCTTTTCTTTTCGATCAATCGATGAGGCAATTTGTACGTATCCTGGGGGCAGGAGTTAGAATTTTACATGAATTTCTATGCGTAAAAATGATTAAAAACAAAACTAAAACTAAAGAAATCAATACATCGTGCAGTTTAAATCTCGTTAAGAACACCAAAATGCATTTTTACAAAGTTAACAAGTAAAAGTGAGAGCAATTAATCCTGCGCGTAATTGCGCATTCCGTACCTTACTGTCCTCACTGCGCTTCATTCCCCGCCGGGGTTTATACACATACATCGGAAAGTCCATTCTATAAAATAAAATACAGCCAATAAGTGATATAGCTCTGTAGAAAGCGTTCAGAATCACGAATGAGCAGCGTCTGGAGACTGACTTACCTTTCCATTTCAGAGATATCCAGCGAGGCGTGTTTGGCCATACATGGTGGAGGCTGAGCACTGGTAATCCTCTCCATTTCACCCTATCAATGTGTCTTACTGGTGTAAGAATAGGGTTGATTCAAAATATACGTGTATGTATAAAAATAAAAACCAGATCCTTTACTCTATAATCAAAGTCCACAAGTATTTCCCTCGAATAGTTTTCGTTCCAGATACGGTGTCTCGAAAGTAGGACGCAAAACTGATGTTGTTATGAGGTGGAGATGCAGGAGGCGTTTGTCGGCTCCGGCGCTGGTTAAATGAGTGTATGTGGGTGGATTTGAAGTACGTGTTAAATAAACCCTGTGACTGCAGACACGTCTCGATCTCCAGTCACATGAGCCTCACGTGTGTGACGGCGCTTTCAGAGCTCAACCCATTTACAGCAGCCCGTCCGCCCTCCCCTGTCCCGTGTCCCACCATGCTGTTGCGCGCGCGCTCTCTCTCTTTCTCTCTCTGAGTGCACAATAACATCTCGTGTCAGGGACGTGTTTTTATGAGCGCCTTATCCTGGATTGACTTCAAAGCGTGATATACTATATACACAGATTATATAAAGTGCTTCAGAGTATTTTATCAAGCCAAACCATACATTAAAGATGCACGCGTTTCACAATTCGACTTATTTACCAATGCAATTACAACAGAACCACAAAATGTCTATAGAGTACGCTATAGAGTATATATGCACGTGCGTGTCTGTGTGTGTATATGATGTTTTAAAGTTTTAAACATTAAAGTATATATAAGTGTGTGTGTGTGTGCGTGCGTGCGTGCGTATATATATATATATATATATATATATATATATATATATATATATATATATATATATATATATATATATATATATATATATTACACACACACATATAAACACAAACTTTTATGTTAGATGTGATTAATCGATTTGACGGCACTATATATATTTGAATATAGGCTGTATAATGTTTAACACAATTGTTAAAAATATTAAATATATTTTATACATAAACTATTAAAAAGATGTACAGGCCTATATAATTTGTATACTATAAATAACAGGATACATGAAATACATACAGTCATACATTATTAAAATATGTATTGTATTTTATACATATTAAATAATATAATAATGTATAATTATTTAAAATTGCTTTATCTTCTTTTCAATGCAGCAAAAAAAAAAAAAAAAAAATATATATATATATATATATATATATATATATATATATATATATATATATATAATTCCCTCTCGAGCACTGTGTTTGCATAAAGGATTATATTGCTTTGCAAAAAAAAAGCAGCACATATTCTGTACATATTCTGTTCAGTACACACTGTGCAGCAGAAGCTTCTGGAAAGAAACGGGTGTCAAATGAATAATGTCCAGAGCACCTGTTGCTCCATCAATATAATGCTAGTATTCATTATCAGAATTCCCCATGGCATGATGCTGGCACATGAGCAAGCACGGCTCCGTTGTCATGGTTACACAATAGTAGCAGATGCGCGGGAACTATCGCACCGGGACCATTTGGCGCTCCACGTGCAGCCGCTCATGGCTCTCTCGTGCCGCGGCTCGGTTTGTTGTGGCCGGTTGTACTCGGCGGCGGTCACGTTGAACTCCTCATGGCGGCGCAGGGAAAGGGCGGAGGCGGAGGAACGACTGAATCCCTGCGACTGACGTCACCCGTTTATTTTAGTATCGAGCAGCTCGAGCTCACCCCAGCCAGGCGCACGCGCGGTCTGAACTGTAAATAACACCCAGAATGATATTTGTTCGAAAGTCTTTGAAACGGTGGTAGAGGTGTGGAAGTCCTCGTAAAATACAGCAAATTTAGGCAGCGTTGACATCACACGCTGCTGTTGTTTTCTCTCACTAAATGTGTATTCATTTGAATGCATGAATCATGTTATGTAGGCTATAAGAATTGATTAATTTTATTAAATAAGCGAATGTAGAAAAGTGACCCTCTCATTTCTGCACACTGAAATAAATTGCTAGTAAATTTCACATAGCCTGCTATGAATACAAAGACATTGCAAGTTGCTAAAACATTACATTAAATGTGAAATGTTGAACATACTGAAATGGTATGTTTCTCGCAAAACACTCCAATAAACGAATTGTTTAATACGGTGTAGATTTGAGAACTATGGTAGCTTTATTGAGGTTTTGAGGTCTGTTCATAAAATCCAGTTAATAATTCAAATCCTAACAGAACTGGTGGATAAGAAAAGGGGAGTTTGGTGCTTTTTTATCTGGCGAATTGAAGCAACAGGATGACACATCATCCTTCACAGGCAGAGGACAGAAGCAGTGCATGAGACAGTTCCTTCAGTGAATTCATAAAGGCATTGCCTATTTTGGTTGTGCATGAAATGCAATGACAAAACCAGATTTGTGATGTGTTTTTGAGGCTTGGGGTGTAATACATGGTGACAACACTTTAGTGCTCATGTGACTGTAATTGGATACCGAATAATGTTTTAAGTTTTAAGTGGTTAATTTCACAGTCAGACCTTATATTAATCACTTTTGCTACATAACAAGTGGAACAAGAATTTTAATAGATCATGTGATAACTGAACTGTTTGGTTGGTTTGGCCTTAAACAGCCTGCTGTCCCAAAGCCAATTGAGTTTCATGCTGTGTTATGAGTCTTTCTTGTGGGTTGTTTCCTTTGTTTAAGGAAAGTCCCCTTATTTGACCACAGATCTGTTACAATTGGGACTGTTATTTGATTTAAGAGATGGAATGCTGTAAAGACGTCATCGGAGGTTAATGCATTTCGGTAACACTTTACATTAGCGTCATTATATACATTTTATAAATGCATACAAGTACTTAAAAAAACAATATTGTAACTATTTGAACATCATAATTTTAGATATAGTACAAATTAGTGTAAAAAAAAAGTTGCTGCCTTATTCAATCAACAATCAACAATCAAGTACAATCAACTTGCATGTTTAAGTAAATTCAACTTAAATTGCAATAAACTGACTTAAAATTAGTTGAATCTTGTATAACTTATAAAAAAAGTTGAAAATTGCCTTACTTAAAGCTATGTAAAAACATATGTTGATAACTTATTGATCAAACTATTTTTTTATAGTATACAAACTACAACAGCACATTTTTGAGTTGTCAAAAATCCAAATTGTTTCTTGGAATTGTTTGGCTATTTCACAGTTGTTGTGGAATGTAGTTACACGTTAAAAGTACAGTAAATTATGCACAATTACAATTAACTAACCCTAACCACAACTCTATAGTAAGTACATGAAGTTCATTAATATTACTCAGTACTTATTTCAGTAAGTACAATGTAATTAAGCGTCACCTTAAAATAAAGTGTAACAAAAATGTCTTCTTATGATTGTGACATTAATGGGTCAATTTGACACATGCATTTCATAGTTAAGGGCATGTGCCTAGACCAAAAAGAAAAATATATGCACTTTGTGATATTTTTGGCAAATATACCCTCTGAGGGTATTTACATTTACATTTATGCATTTGACACTTTTATTCACTTTTATTAAGACTTACAGGTTTATATGCATTGAAGGTGTACATTTTATCGTTTTGCTTGGAGTTGAACCCATGATCTTGTCGCTGCTACCATCATGCTCGACTGTTTGAGATTCAGATTCAGGATATATATTTATATTATAGGGGATATATATACACTCACCTAAAGGATTATTAGGAACACCTGTTCAGTTTCTCATTAATGCAATTATCTAATCAACCAATCACATGGCAGTTGCTTCAATGTATTTAGGGATGTGGTCCTGGTCAAGACAATCTCCTGAACTCCAAACTGAATGTCAGAATGGGAAAGAAAGGTGATTTAAGCAATTTTGAGCGTGGCATGGTTGTTGGTGCCAGACGGGCCGGTCTGAGTATTTCACAATCTGCTCAGTTACTGGGATTTTCACACACAACCATTTCTAGGGTTTACAAAGAATGGTGTGAAAAGGGAAAAACATCCAGTATGCGGCAGTCCTGTGGGCGAAAATGCCTTGTTGATGCTAGAGGTCAGAGGAGAATGGGCCGACTGATTCAAGCTGATAGAAGAGCAACTTTGACTGAAATAACCACTCGTTACAACCGAGGTATGCAGCAAAGCATTTGTGAAGCCACAACAAGCACAACCTTGAGGCGGATGGGCTACAACAGCAGAAGACCCCACCGGGTACCACTCATCTCCACTACAAATAGGAAAAAGAGGCTACAATTTGCACGAGCTCACCAAAATTGGACAGTTGAAGACTGGAAAAATGTTGCCTGGTCTGATGAGTCTCGATTTCTGTTGAGACATTCAGATGGTAGAGTCAGAATTTGGCGTAAACAGAATGAGAACATGGATCCCTCATGCCTTGTTACCACTGTGCAGGCTGGTGGTGGTGGTGTAATGGTGTGGGGGATGTTTTCTTAGCACACTTTAGGCCCCTTAGTGCCAATTTGGCATCGTTTAAATGCCACGGCCTACCTGAGCATTGTTTCTGACCATGTCCATCCCTTTCTCTTTCTCCACCATGTACCCATTCTCTGATGGGTACTTCCAGCAGGATAATGCACCATGTCACAAAGCTCGAATCATTTCAAATTGGTTTCTTGAACATGACAATGAGTTCACTGTACTAAAATGGCCCCCACAGTCACCAGATCTCAACCCAATAGAGCATCTTTGGGATGTGGTGGAACGGGGAGCTTCGTGCCCTGGATGTGCATCCCACAAATCTCCATCAACTGCAAGATGCTACCTATCAATATGGGCCAACATTTCTAAAGAATGCTTTCAGCACCTTGTTGAATCAATGCTACGTAGAATTAAGGCAGTTCTGAAGGCGAAAGGGGGTCAAACACAGTATTAGTATGGTGTTCCTAATAATCCTTTAGGTGAGATTATATATATATATACACACAACTTTTAAAGGCTACTGTTTTTACCTTTTTTTGCATACCCAGAATTTTAACATAATACAAGGAAAAACCTATTTCGCTGGGAGTCGAACCCATGATGTTGTCGTTGCTAGAGCTATGCTCGACAGGAAAGCAAAAATATTAAAATTAAAAATATGGAAAAAATGACATTTGTAAAAAAAAAAAAAAAAAGAAATCTATATATACACACATTTAAAGTACTGTTTATATAGTAATTTTTCATTTTGTGAAAAACTGTTCAAAAAACACAAATACAGTTTAAAAAAATTATGTTCTCATGTTTACTTTTTTGTAATATGTAAGAATTATCAGTTTTAAGGATTACAGTTTTTTTTTTTTTCCAAATGGGTCAATTTGACATAAAACATGATCATACCCAGAATTTTAACATAATACAAGGAATAACCGATTTTTTTTTACATAAATGTTCCTTTAATTGTTCTCTATAAATAGGACACGTTAGAACATTTGAACAAAACATTACGGACATACAGTACCACTCTCGGCACATTTAAAAATGACTAATAGATCACCGCGCCGGTTAAATGAGAAGCTTGCACCATGTCCTGAGGCTCATTGTTGAAATAGCTCCCATATTAACTTTATAATAAGGTTAATATACGCCTAGAAAGAAAGTGGCATTCACAGGTGCACTCTGGTCATATTAAAGCTTCATGAGTTTCCTATTTCTACCTAAACGGATGGTTTCAAGTCATATTTTCCTCCATTCTGCCTTTGCACTGGTTCACTTTATTTCACAAATGTCACTTAACTGGTGGAAGGTTTCAGTCTGATGCTGCACTTCGCACAGGGGGATTTTAGAGAGATACTTCTGACGACGTTGACAAGTGTCAATAATTAAGCATCGTTGGTGACTGTCTGACACTTCAGTCACACTTGTGCTCTTTTTACGGACAATAGCAAGTGTTAAACCTCAGTGTGTTACCCTGAAATCGATTTGGGACTCTCCAGTCTGACCTCTGTCACAATAGCTGCGCTGTCTTCAGCTCACAAAACACGCCACATAAATATGAGTTTCAGCAGTGTGGAAAACAGCTTTTTTACCTCTTTTGCAGATCAACATGAGAGGTCACAGAAAGTGCATTTCCTTAGAGAAGCATGGGCTGCCAGCTCCTATAAAGCTTAAATTCTTAATAAGCTCGACTTCCTTTCCATTGATGGGGGTGGATAACGTCACGGCATGAGAAACCTCTAAAATGATGTAATCATCAATCTAAACATATAAACTCACATATGGGCACTGGTTTTGTCCTTGAATAACCACTGAAATGAACACATTTGTGTGTGAGTACTTACTATTCTGCAGGACGGTAGCCAGTATCAATAATGAACAAGTATAAATGTAAAATAAGCTGATATTTAACATTGATTTCACACACACACACACACACACACACACACACACACACACACACACACACACACACACACACACACACACACACACACACACACACACACACACACACACACACACACACACACACACACACACACACACACACACACACAAAAAAGAAATACAAAAACAAGCTATATTTCAATTCTGGTCCTCTGAACAAGAAGTACATATTTTATTAAATATCACTAAATTCATTTATATATATTAAATCAGTAGTAGGCTTATTTTTCAGTAACAGTGTTGTTAATTATTAGGATGCTATGAAACCATAACTCTCTCTATAAAAGCAAAGACCTGCAGACATATATACATTTATTACAAGAAAAATCAAATAAAAATGAAGGAACAAAAAAACCTTGATAGTATTGAGAAAGTGACCTGGTTTGCTCAGCTCAAAGATGAAACTGTCTAGAAAAATATGACTGATTACAGACAAAAACTCGTCAGATTGCTTTTGTCAGCGAATATTCATCCTGCGCTTCACCTTCTGAGGCGCATGAACATACAACAGGCACGATTAACATGGCTCTATATTGACAGGAATGATATGAGTTCAATTATTTTAGTGCATTAATTTTAAGACAAAAATGAACAAAATCTTAACTGCCTAAACAGTTCATCTATTATTACTCAGTCATAAATTCGACAGCAAAACAAAAAGCCATAAACCATAATAAAGCTTAATAAACCATAATAAACCATAATAAATAAAGCTCCTATATTACCAAACAGAACCTGATTTTATTCATGAGAATTAAAGTCTAAATTGGCAGCATACGCATAATCTCCTTAAAGCTTTTTTTGTTTGTTTTTTAATTTATTTTTGATATAAATAAATTAACTTAAATATGAAAAAGGCGTTTTTTTCCCTCTCCTTATGCATAAATCACTTCTGATGTCACGTCAAACAGTACTTCTACAAGTCCATGGCCTCTAATTTGTTTCATAAAGCAAATGAACGAAACAAAATGAAACAAATAATTACTGCAACGTCCTTTTAAGACATAATGTACAGATGTAGTTGCATATTAAAGTATTAATATTGCACAAAATACAAAAATAAGACATCAAATACTGACTGCTTTACTGCTATGGGTCAATACAAAAGGATGTGTGTCCAAGCAGCATCTATAGGCTGCAGCACATGTTCGTGAGTCGCTCTGCCATTCATTTTCACCCAGTGGATGGCGAGTGATGCAAAATCACTTCCTCTTTAACACAAAGAAACATTTGGCACTCAAATGGATGTGAAGATGGGGGGACGAAAGTCTTTTATCCTTCCCTGGTGGCCTACAGCCGTTTATTTCGGGTGTGCACATCAGGTTGTGGTGACGATGTATCTTGGATGTCTTGACACACGCATTCATACACACACAGAAGACGGAAAGGCTGATGGGATGTCTGCAGGAGACAGCTGTAGGACAGTGTGAGGAGGTTCAGGCGGGCTGCTGCGGGTTCACGTTCATGTGCTGTGGGTGTCCCAAGAGCCCGATCCTTTGTTTCTGTTTCCTCTGCTCTGTCATCTGTCAGAACAAACACAACAAGATGTTTTGTGCTTATTTTGTTTAAATAAATATTCCAAATCTCCAATTTGTCTCTGCCACACACCGATAATGCATTTTGCGTATCCGTTCATATAAGAATATATCATTTTAATTTAGAATATATGTTTATAAAACGAATACTGCATATACATGTTTAAGGAAAGTCCCATATAATAGATATAATAGAAATAAAACTAAGCTAATAAAATATATATACTATATACTACACAAAATAAAAATAAACACACACACATCATTATACATCCATTATACATGTATTTTATATATGTGTATATATATAAAATATAATAGACAAAAGTAAAAATAAAACTATACAAAATAAAAATTAAACTATAGTGCTATATATATATATAAAATAAAACCATATAAATAAATAAAAAAATAAACAGAACTAAGCTAGTAAAACTAAAAATAAAACTAATGATTTATATACATAAACATATAGTTTTAAACCATATAAATTAAAATATATAAAATACAACTATAATTCTACTATATATGTACTATTAGTAAATAGAAAAGTGCAAACATGAAAATATAGTTGAACTGACAGATTCTGCTTCCTGTGCATCATCATTTTTCAGAACAATCACACGCGCGCACGCACACACGCGCGCGCACACACACACACACACACACACACACACACACATCTGGTTTACTATCTTTGTGGGGACCCTCCATAGACATAATGGTTTTTATACTGTACAAACTGTACATTCTATCCCCCTACATTAACCCTACCCATCACACAAAACTTTTCAAAAAAACTCATGGGGACCTCAATTTAGGTTCCCATGGTGACCCCATGAGTCCCCATGAGTCTGTGTAAATTCAGGTCGAAGTCCCCACCAGGATAGAAAAAAGCACACACACACACACACACACACACACACACACACACACACACACACACACACACACACACACACACACACACACACACACACACACACACACACATGCACGCACAAGAAGTTTTTGTTCATTTTGAATCATCCTCGTCTCCGTTTTGTCTCTCCCACAGATCAGGCATGTCATGCAGTGATGCATTCAGTGTATCCATTCATGTTGCCTTGGTTATGACCTCATAACACAAGAGTGTCTGTGTGTTTTAGGTGTGTGCAGTCTTAAAGAAAAGCTTCTGGGAATATAAAATGGAGCAATTGGAGCAATGTCATGCAGCGTTGTGTAACTCAGCTACAAAACACACTAACTCACACTCATTCTCACGTACACAGTTCCATTGAAATTCAGACTGTACTGAAATCCCCTACTCTGACTCAACAGCTGCAAAAGTGAGCTAAAACACTCACGCATGTATATTAAAGTTGGTGTCCACAGGAAGTACCTCATACAACTAAACAAACACACAGCAATTTAAAGATAACTGGCACTGCTTGCTCCTCCTGCTAATGTGACTCCATATAAGGAGCTCTCAACTACAGTTTATCATGACTGGATCTGTAAAACAATAATACGTTCAATAATCAATAACAATAATATTATTTAGAGCGGAAACAGCTCATGAGAGCCTTTTGTAAAATAAATCTGAAATATTATTAAATCAGTCCATCAAAGGGACCCCAGGCAGATCACAGATACTGGGAAGGTCGTCACATGGCCTTTTATTAAACATAAACATTGTTTCATATTTATTTTGCTGTGTGTGTGTGTGTGTGTGTGTGTGTGTGTGTGTGTGTGTGGTTCTGGTAAACCCTACGTTATGAGGACCAAATGCCCTCACAAAGATAGTAATACCAGTCATTTTTTACCTTGTGGGGACATTTTTTTTTTTATAAAATGAAGCTTACAAATCAAGGTTTTGAAAATGTAAAAATGCAGAATTCTTTTTTTTTTTTTTTTTTTTTTTTTTTTTTTGTGATGGGTAGGTGAACATACAGGGTAGGAGAATATACAGTTTGTACAGTATACTATAACATCATTATATCTATGGAAAGTCCCCATAACACATGGAAACTTAACTTGTGTATGTATTAATTGTAAAATGTAAATAATATATACACTCACCTAAAGGATTATTAGGAACACCATACTAATACTGTGTTTGAGCCCCTTTCGCCTTCAGAACTGCCTTAATTCTACGTGGCATTGATTATTGGCATTGAGCATCTTGCAGTTGATGGAGATCTGTGGGATCACACATCCAGGGCACGAAGCTCCCATTCCACCACATCCCAAAGATGCTCTATTGGTTTGAGATCTGGTGACTGTGGGGGCCATTTTAGTACAGTGAACTCATTGTCATGTTCAAGAAACCAATTTGAAATGATTCGAGCTTTGAGACATGGTGCATTATCCTGCTGGAAGTAGCCATCAGAGAATGGGTACATGGTGGTCATAAAGGGATGGACATGGTCAGAAACAATGCTCAGGTAGGCCGTGGCATTTAAACCATGCCCAATTGGCACTAAGGGGCCTAAAGTGTGCCAAGAAAACATCCCCCACACCATTACACCACCACCACCAGCCTGCACAGTGGTAACAAGGCATGATGGATCCATGTTCTCATTCTGTTATGCCAAATTCTGACTCTACCATCTGAATGTCGCAACAGAAATCGAGACCAGGAGACCAGGCAACATTTTTCCAGTCTTCACTGTTCAATTTTGGTGAGCTCGTGCAAATTGTAGCCTCTTTTTCCTATTTGTAGTGGAGATGAGTGGTACCCGGTGGGGTCTTCTGCTGTTGTAGCCCATCCGCCTCAAGGTTGTGCGTGTTGTGGCTTCACAAATGCTTTGCTGCATACCTCGGTTGTATCGAGTGGTTATTTCAGTCAAAGTTGCTCTTCTATCAGCTTGAATCAGTCGGCCCATTCTCCTCTGACCTCTAGCATCAACAAGGCATTTTCGCCCACAGGACTGCCGCATACTGGATGTTTTTCCCTTTTCTCACCATTCTTTGTAAACCCTAGATATGGTTGTGTGTGAAAATCCCAGTAACGGAGCAGATTGTGAAATACTCAGACCGGCCCATCTGTCACCAACAACCATGCCATGCTCAAAATTGCTTATATCACCTTTCTTTCCCATTCTGACATTCAGTTTGGAGTTCAGGAGATTGTCTTGACCAGGACCACACCCCTAAATGCATTGAAGCAACTGCCATGTGATTGGTTGATTAGATAATTGCATTAATGAGAAATTGAACAGGTGTTCCTAATAGTCCTTTAGGTGAGTGTATATTTTATTTATATTTTAATTATTTTGATTAATGTGATATTTTGATTTAATTATAAGACTGCAGATCAAAGAGGTCTTGAAATTATACTTTCGATTAAAGTTTTAAAAACTGTTTTTGCTACATGAGTGTATTATTATAAAGAAGAATACAATGGAGCATTTGCTATGGATTTGATGTATTTGGGGTTTGTCTTTTTCAAACCACTCTCATATCAATGGTGTTTTTTGTATATCAGTTTTATTTATTGTAGTTACATATACTTGAATTTTTGATTTCGCAATGGACAGTGTGCATGACAGCAGAAAAAGTGGAGAAAAACAAACTTGTTATTATATTTCAACAAGATGATGGACTGAAAACACAGCCTAAAGATCTAATCAACAAAATGGGAACATTTCAACAAATCATATTGATTTTTAAATATTTTCTGGACAGTTGTGTGAATAATTGTTATTCTCCCTTATAAGTTTAAACTTGTAAAGTAAGGAAAGAAAAAGCAAAACTGTGTGTATCGCTGCGTGTAACCACCGCATTGACGCAGTTTAAACGGAGAAAGTTTGTTGGTTTTTACTTGCTTTGCCTTCTTTTAGCCAAACAATGAACTTTTCCCCCTGTCTAGAGTACAAAAATACAAAAACAGATCAACTTCCCTCTAGACACTTCCCATTTTATGTGGCTACACACTTCAAGTTGGTGTTAATTCGACACTATTTACAAGAAATAGACGACATGACAGCAAATCCCACTACGCATATTTCCATCAAAATATGAGCGTCTAACTCAATGACCCACTTTATCATATTCATCTACTGTGTGTTAAACTGTTTATCTGTGGAAACAAACAAGCTCGAGTTCGCAGAACTTCATCTGGACGACAATGCATCTGAATAAAAGTGAAACAACACTTGGCCTCGTGACGCAGGTGAAAGATCATTTTAAATACCACGAGCTGAAGGCAGAAAGAGAAAGACAGACAGAAATGACTCATTGCCCTTTGGACTAATTGAAGCTTGTAGAGGTTGTGGACTCGTACTGATTGACCTTGAAGGCCTAGTTTCACTCTCACCCAACTTAAATTCTAGTCTGTGAAGTCCATTTAAACTGCTTAGGGTCAAGGCTATACCTCATCTTCACTGGAGCGTGAAGAACTGGTGTAACACGTCAACATGCCACTTTGGACATAATGTTCTGACATCTGTCCAAATGCATCGCCACTCACCTGTTCTTTCAGTTCAGTGAGCTGGCCAGACAGGTTCGTGACGAGCTTCATGGTGGATTCAAGCTTCTCCTGAAGATTCCTGATCTCGTTCTGCTCGCCCTCGGCATCGCTGCTAACCAGCGACATGGCCCGCATCCGTGGAAACCAGTCCAAGTTGTGTTCCTGTCGGAATATTAGACGTTTATATATAACACAGGTATATTTCAGTAGGATTTTTATTCACTAAGGACGCATTAAATGGATCAAAATTGACAGTAAAGGCATTTATGTTATTTTTTTTCTATTTCAAATACATGCTGTTCTTTTGAACTTTCTATTCATTTCTAGAAACCTGAAAGTAGCACTGTTTCCACAAATATATGAAGGTTTTCAACAATGATAATAACATGAAGTGTTTTGTTGAGCAGCAAATCAGCATATTAGGATGATTTCAGAAAGATCATGTGACACTGAAGACTGGAGTAATTATTCTGAAAATTAAGCTTTACCATCACAGGAATAAATACAATTTTAAAATATATTAAAACAGAAAACAGTCATTTCAACAATATTACTGTTTTTACTGTATTTTAGATCAAATAAATGCAGCCTTGGTGAGCAGAAGATACTTATTTTTATAAACACTAAAAATCTTACCAATCCCAAACTTTTGAACGGTTGTGTACTTTTAAAATGTAGAAATGTAAAGTATTTGGACAGTTTGTTAGGCTTTAAAAAAAAAAAAAAAAAAAAAAAAAAAAAAATATATATATATATATATATATATATATATATATATATATATATATATATATATATATATATATATATATATATATATATATATATATATATATATATATATATATATATATATATATATATATATATATATATATATATATATATATATATATATATATATATATATATATATATATATATATATATATATATATATATATATATATATATATATATATATATATATATAAGTAAATATATACTGTTCCATTAAATGGCAAAAATGTATTGTGATACTTTCTAGTTAGTTGATAATGTCCATATACAGTATGCTCATATTCATTTGTTAGTTGATATGATGGTTACTCTTCTAGGACAGCTGTGTGAATTTGAGGACACTTGACTTCATACATCCACAATTGGCTTGTTTGATATTTTTGTTATTGAATGCAAGTAAAGTCTGGCTTTTTGGAGTCACTGTATATGAATGAACTATTGAACTCGCTCCCCTAGTCAGACCCTGACAAATGGGGTGCTTGAAATCATGTCCTCCTCCACCTCGCATTTCCTCTGTCTAACCGTTCATAGGAGACTGTGTGTTTACATCAGACAAAATTCCCTATGTGTAATATGATTACAGCAAAGGAAAGGCAGTATCAAAGTCACATGAACATGGGGACAGCTTCACCCTCAGATAAAAGCTTCAAAACATTGAGCAATGTTTCTCCCTAAGTGACCAACAATTATTTAACAAGGGGGAATCTACCATCCTCCTAGATGAGATATTTGACATTACGCACACTAATTTAAACAGCCAAAACAACCTCATAGATGGCTTTCCTGCTGCATGCCACAGACTAAAATACATTTTTAAGAGGTCAAAAAAATAAATAAAATCAAATTATCTTATTTTCTAATTGTATTAGTGTTGCCTTCTAAGCCAAACTACTGCATAAGTGCATTTAGGCTACTTTCTACATCAATCCGGAAAACACTCTCCTCTCAAGCATTTTCCAAAAGTTGCTCATCCACATTGAAACATCTGAAATGTTTAGATTACCTTACTGCGCATGAGTAAAACATGCTAGAAGTTCACAAGATGATACAGAGAGAGCAGACACAATAAAGTTCTCACGCTATTCGATCATTCTGGTATCGACTGAATGCTGCGCTTTCTTGCTCTGTCATCTCTCCGACAGTGAGTTTACACACAAACCCGCCTCCCCTCACTCGCTCGTTTCATTTGCTCCATGTGAATATTGTTGCTGTTACAGGGCTTGAATTTCAGCATGGGATTGCGTGTATTGAGCATTATTTTATTCATTCCCGCAGATTTTGTGCTCACACCCAAAGTGTGCAAACATAAAGCCGCCTCTGTACTAAATTGAGTTCTTTTTCACTGCTTATTGCACTTAAACAGTCAAATACACACAGTATTCACGTAAACACAGTTCTATTTTAAGTGAACATAAACAGTTAAGAAAGAAAACGGATCCATGTGTCAGGTTTTAAAGTAAAAGCAGCCTAATATACCAGCTGCCAAATTATGAGATGATATTAAAAATATCTATATGGAAGTTTTCCCCAATGTCAAAATTGTGGCCAGTGAAAATGCTGAGTGGCTAGTAATGTAAGGAAAACCACTAGCCACAGTGGCGGTTGAGCAAAAAAGTTAATGCCCAACCCTGGGTACAATAAGCTTCACATGACTAAACATGCATCATACAAATACATTAATGACTATTTAAAACACATCTTAGCAAATGCATAGCAACTCCTGAGATACCACCCTGACACCATAACAATTGCATAGTAACACATTAAAAAAGGTTTATAATATCTTAACAGTTGCATATCAACACTCTGGCAACCACCCAGAAACAACATACTGTAGCATGGCTGTGAGTTTTGCACAGGCAAGAAAATGTATAAGTGTATATTTGACTCTTTCAGTGATTTTAATGGGCTGTGACAAGTACAAACAGTTCTTAATGAAAAATCCATGTCCTTTTGTTGCAATATCTCAAAATGGTTTATAGTACAACAAGGGATCGTAGACAGCAGCGGGAGTGCGAGCTCCAACCTGAGCCAACTGCGATTGCGAAATGTCTGACTTCTGGCTGGTGGGAAAGGTCAGATGCAGTTCCTAATAAGGACGAGAGGGATTCTAACAGAAGCAGGGAAAAAGTGATAGTCACATTACGGAACGCAGGAGGGGAGAGGGAGTACGGCCAAAAGACACTTCATTCTCTGGTCATGCACTTCCTTTTCTCCCTGAAGCTGGCCTGCTTGCACACAAATACACAAACACATCAGTGTTTTTAAAATTAACTCGGACTGCAGACAAGTCCAGGCTAGAGGGGTTCGTGAATGCAGTGAACATATTCTATAAAGTCATCAAGTTCCTCCAGCAATTAACATGACATAACTGCCGTGACATGCTACATAACACCTAAAACTATTTTAAAAAGCATTCTTTCTATTTATAACAACTATGCATAAAGTTATGTTCTCATATTCCTAGAAAGACTGTATGGAATGTTTTAACACACCGTAGGGCCATTTAAGTAAACTGCAAAAGCAAAACGTGTATCTAGTGCTGACTGTTGTCAAGTAGGTTTCCTGAATACTCCCCTTGTCTGCCATTGGTCAGTTAAACAGATAGCCTCGCCTCAAAGTAACAGTATTGGTTAACCCATAAAATGACATTTCCGGTCACTCGAATAAACTAAGCAATGTTTTTGAAAGCAACAAAGAGGCAGTTTTATACAGCTTGGAATGTCAACCAACAAACGGCTGTTATGTATTTTATTGATAATTTAAATAAATTATTTAATAAGACTTAATCCTGTATCTCAAACAATAAGAGTGTGACGCTAGCAACGCCAAGGTCATGGGTTCGATTCCCAGGGAAAGCAAGGACTGACAAAAAGTAAAAATGTGTACTTTGAATGCAATGTAAGTCGCTTTGGATAAAAGCGTCTGCCAAATGCCTAAATATAAATAACCCTTTATGAAGGCAGCAGTTTAAGCAAACTTTTGGGGAATATTTAAGATTTTCTTTAAAAATATCTGCAAAAATCATGATGTAAAAAAAGGGCTCTACCACCAAATTTAAATCAACATTTATTTATTTTTTTTGGGACATTGAGCTATGTTTCTTGCTGGTTGAAAAAAAAAAAAAATAATTTCTAGCATGAAACCTTAATTTCTGCATCCAGCAATGGCAAAGGCAAAAATAATAATGCTGTTTTCAAGCAGGTTTCCCCCAATACGTCTGCCATTAGTCAAAGTAAAAGCATTGGTTAGCCCATAAAATGAAAATTCAGGCCACTCAAATAAACAAAACAATGTTTTTGAAAGCAACAAAGAGGCAGTTTTGCCCACTTATATGTGTCTATCCACATTAGGAAATAGTAGTCTTATACAGAAAAGCTTGTTTCTGCTTCAGAGTAAAGATAATTGTGATATAACATTTGAAAACACTGTGATATATAACATTTCTTTTGTGAGAAATAAAGTCATTTTATTAAATTTTTTTACGGAGGCAGAAGCCGAGCCACAACATCTCAAAATAAACACTTTCCCTTATACATTTATATAAACTTTAACCTAAAGTGTTGGGGGCAGCTACACACTTGCATGCATGTGTGTGTGACAAAAAGAGAGACAGAAGTCGCTCAGGCTGCAGGTGCAGAGAGCAGAGAAGTCCCCTTTGCATCTGAAATCTCAGACGGGCCGTGCGCACACACTTCAGACAGACAGTTCCACTCAGGCGCAGGGGAAAATCACAGGTAATGCTCTCACTCATTCTGAGAATAAGAGAGGAGTGCGTGTGCACTCACTTCCTGCTGCCACAGATGTTGAGGTTTGTGTTTACCTCCGCCTACAAACACTGTCGTCTGTGCATGGAGCCCAGCTGTCAGCCGGTTTCGTCATCGTCATCACAGAGGCACACACCGTTATCTCTAATCAGCCCTGAATTGCAGCAAACACTGCACCGCATATTAGTCTTGAAATCTTTCAAATGATGAGACCAACGTCACCCACACTCTTCAGACAACCACAGTTCCTACCAGCCCAAGACCGGTATATGGAATAGACTGATGCCCTACAAAACTGAATATATAGTTATAACTCTGAATATATTAATGCAAATCCGAATATATATTTACAAATCTGAATATCTAAATGTAAATTCTGTATATGTATAGTTATAAGTCAAAATATATAAATGTAAATCTGAATATATAGTTAAGTCAGAATATTTATTTATAAATTCTGAATATGTATTTATTTATATATTCTGACATAATATATGTTGAGCACATGAACACAATGGCCAACACAATATGCTTTCCATTGGGGTTAATGAAGTCTGGTTTCACGTTAGTGTTACGCAAACCGCCGCAGCACACATAGTCTACTCCGGTCCAGAGACATGACAGCACAGGTCACTTAATTTAAAAGTTAAAAGCCTAATTAAAATGTTAAAATTGATAGCTTTCAGTGTTCAACAAATATAGTCTAAAATAAAGTCTTTATGTTGTTTCTACATTATTTTGGAGATTTAAAGTGAAAGTATTACAATATAAAAAATATATATACACATTTTTTTATTGATTCACAGCACTATGTATATTTTGCCAAAGGTTTTGTGACGCCTGCCTTTACATGCTCATGAACTTTAATGACATCCCATTCTTAATCCGTAGGGTTTAATATGGAGTTGGCCCATCCTTTGCAGCTATAACAGCTTCAACTCTTCTGAGAAGGCTTTCCCCAAGGTTTAGGTGTGTTTATGGGAATTTTTGACCATTCTTCTAGAAGCGCATTTGTGAGGTCAGGCACTGATGTTGGACGAGAAGGCCTGGCACACAGTCTCCGCTCTAATTCATCCCAAAGGTGTTCTGTTGGGTTGAGGTCAGGACTCAACAGAAAAAAGTTCACCTAATATCCACAGCCAGAATTTGGATGTTTTTTTCTTAAAATTGGCCTCTCAAAAAAAAAAAAAAAGAAAAGAAAAAGAAAATCACTGCCACTGACACTGGATATTAATTTTTTTTTTCATTTTTTTGGATGTTGAAAAAAAAAAAAAAATCTACTTTTGTTATTGTTTAAAGGAAATCCATCATTTATAATACCAGCGACTTTTAGCAGAGGTTTAGCAAATCTTTAAGCTATTTCCAACGATGCCAGTTTATAAAAATGAAATAAAAACCAGCATATCTGATGCATGAAAAAGCAAGAGGATATAGTGACATGTTTACATCATGACCTGCGCTGAAATACTCACTTCCTCTGGTCTCACTTCTACAGAAACGAGAACTACAACTATTTCTATATATATATAAAAAAAATCCTTAAAACATTAAAGGGATAGTTCTTCCAAAAATGTCAATTTTGTCATCATATATTACCACATAAAAGAAGACATTTTGAAGAACGTTGTTAACCAAACAGTTTTAGTTACCATTGACGTTGATTGTATGGAAAGGAAAAAAAAACCTTGTATTTTGCACAGAAGAAAGAAACATGTTTGGCATGTGGTATGAAGGTCAGCAGATTTTTTCATGAACTATCCCTTTAATGTAGTAATAAACAGCGCTCATCCGCTTTATCCGGTATGGTGGAAAAAGGGCAAATGAAACGTATGCATCTTTTTTTTTTAAAGTGCTGCTTTGGCTTCATGCTTATTTGGGTGTGTTTGTGCACGTTTGTGCGTCCGAACCAGCCCCCTCTCAAACCTCTATTTCCTAAGCTTTGTTTACACTTGACAGCATTGCCAGTAAATGTGTGAGTGCTCTAGCCACATCAATTTCAACTGTATCTGCTGCTTCAATGGAAATGAGGGAAGTGTGAATTTCATTACTAATACCACAAGAGCCCACACACTTAGACAGGATGCTCTGTGGTCTGAGCAGCAACAACAGCTTCACGTCCTAAACAGGACCCGAGCGTTCACGCACCGCTTCAAAGCTCGACAATTACGACTAACGTCATCACGAAGATGTGAATAATATTCACAGGGGAAAAAGGCTGAAGGGAAAACAGCAGGTTCATCTAGGGGTTCTACCTACAGACTTGCTTGATCTAACCTCAGTTACCTGAATGAAAGTAGACGATCAAACAGATAAGGTCTTTCCTTACAATTAAAGAAAACAATTTAGGTGCATTTCTTTTTAAAGGGATAGTTCACTCAAAAATGAAAATCAGCCCATGATTTACTCCCCCTCAACCATCCTAGGTGTATATGACATTCTTCTTTTGACACTCGACGAACACAATCAGAGTTATATTAAAAATGTCCTGGCTAATATTGAGAGAAGGTGAGAAAGAAAAGCCAAGCATGCTGGGTAGAGCTTCAGGCCGAGGTTGATAAAGCCATATTTGACTAGAAAACACACATAAAGTCACTTTTTGAAACTTTATATAGTAAAGACAAGGACAGGAAGTGATAGGGAGAATGGAATCTGGGAAATCCATGCGAGCCAAGCTCAAAGTTGCAGATGCAGGAATGAGTTCTAAGACCTGGAAACAAGTTTGCATTTTCAACTTCAGTTCCATCATCCGAAGTCAGTGGGTTTTTCAGAAGAATTTTGGTTAAATGCCTGAAATAAAGTCTATGGTGAGCACAAGAACTCAACATATTTTCACATTTTATTCTATTTCCAAAACTACAGTAGTAATATCCACTTTCTACCATTTTTTTAAGTGGCTAAATGGGACTACAGAGGTTGTCGGGACTTTAGGCATCATCACGGCAAACAGAAAAGCTCATTTACTCACTAGTCACTTGCTATTGTAATTCAAACTTGTAGATAAAAAAATAAAGAAACATTGCAAATTTGTTGCACATTTACTGAGGTTGAGTCGAAGGTTTAGTTTGTTTATAGCCTAACTTTTGTTTATTTTCGGCTGCAATCCCAAAACAATGGAGAAATCCTATTCCCATTAACTATAGCCATAACTTTTGGGTTGGCCTAATACATAATACACCAGCACTTGCACTTCTTAAAGTGTTAGTTCACCCAAAAAGGAAAATTATCCCATGATTTACTCACCCTAAAGTCATCCTAGGTGTATTTCAGACAAACACACACATCAGAGTTATATTAAAAATGTCCTGGCTCTTCCAAGCTTTATAATGGCAGTGTATGTTGGGTCATTTTTGAAGTCCATAAAAGTGCATCTGTCCGTAACAAAACTGTTCCACACGGCTCTGGGTTATTATCTGCCTTCTGGCGAAGTGCGCATTTGTGTAAGAAAAATGTCTCATAGTTCAAACTGCTTACGCCATATTGACTAGCGTCCTGGTGTCGAATGTCCTCAGGCGTCTCGTAAGCATTTCAAACTGCTTACGCTAGGCATGAGGACATTGCACACCAGTTACGCCGGAAGCTAGATAATATACTTTATAAAGTTTTAAATATGGACATTTTTCTTTTTTCCGCATCACTTAAGCTTCAGAAGGCCTTTATTAACCCACGGAGCCAGGTGGAACAGTTTTGTTACGGACAGATGCACTTTTATGGACTTCAAAAATGAATGACACTGCCATTATAAAGCTTGGAAGAGCCAGGACATTTTTAATATAACTCTGATGTGTGTGTTTGTCTGAAATACACCTAGGATGACTTTAGGGTGAGTAAATCATGGGATAATTTTCCTTTTTGGGTGAACTAACACTTTAAGAAGTGCAAGTGCTGGTGTATTATGTATTAGGCCAACCCAAAAGTTATGGCTATAGTTAATGGGAATAGGATTTCTCCATTGTTTTGGGATTGCAGCCGAAAATAAACAAAAGTTAGGCTATAAACAAACTAAACCTTCGACCTCAACCTCGTAAATGTGCAACAAATTTGCAATGTTTCTTTTATTTTTTTTATCTACAAGTTTGAATTACAATAGCAAGTGGACTAGTGAGTAAATGAGCTTTTCTGTTTGCCGTGATGATGCCTAAAGTCCCGACAACCTCTGTAGTCCCATTTAGCCACTTAAAAAAATGGTAGAAAGTGGGATATTACTACTGTAGTTTTGGAAATAGAATAAAATGTGAAAAATATGTTGAGTTCTTGTGCTCACCATAGACTTTATTTCAGGCATTTAACCAAAATTCTTCTGAAAAAACCCACTGACTTCGGATGATGGAACCGGAAGTTGAAAAATGCAAACTTGTTTCCAGGTCTTAGAACTCATTCCTGCATCTGCAACTTTGAGCTTGGCTCGCATGGATTTCCCAGATTCCATTCTCCCTATCACTTCCTGTCCTTGTCTTTACTATATAAAGTTTCAAAAAGTGACTTTATGTGTGTTTTCTAGTCAAATATGGCTTTATCAACTTCGGCCTGAAGCTCTACCCAGCATGCTTGGCTTTTCTTTCTCACCTTCTCTCAAGGCACAGAGAGAGACCTCGCATTGTCTACTGATGCATCACACATTGCTCTATCCTTTGTTATCAGGTCAAAGGTTTTACATTTTTTTTAGGAGACCTTAAAGGGCACCTAATCCCAAGTCAAGTGATTCCTCGCGAGACCACGAGGACAAACCCTCAAAATGCGCCACGGAGATTGGGAACCGGGCCAAAAGACACTGCCCGGATCAGAAACTGTGTCAGAAACCCACCGCTGCGCCATCTGCGTCAAGAGAACAACCACTTGTGCAGAAGGGGCTTTCCTGAGCACTTCTCTGTCACTAAAATTACTCAAAAGTCACATAAAACGCTATTAAAGTTCCACGCCATTGCATTAAGCAAAGCATATGATGACCTATAAAAAGGCTATAAAGATAAAACAGGATGTTTAAATGAACAACACAAGTGCCCTCATTTTGAAAGCCACTTAATAGACTGGTATTCATTGAGTGATTCGCTATAGTTGTTAAATGTGTTATTCAGAGGAAAAGCCCATAGTGCTTTAAGAAAAAGATCATTTTTCAAAGAAACATTTTCATACAAAGGCATACACACATTTAGCTATCATGAGGGGAACTCCTGCTCCTCTGGTAATCCAACTGAAGCGAGCTGTATGTGTGTATGTGTGTGTGCTTTTACAGCTTTTCTCAAGGATTAACACATTCCGAGCCATTTTCAGAACATCTTAAGACTCCAGTCTGAAGGCAAACAGAAGCTCCGGCGTCCCTGAGAGACCGAAGGTCACAAAGTTGTAATTATACAAGTCAAAGTAGAAGGTTTGGGGTCATTTGAGGGATTTACTCTATGAGGAATCTGGTGCAAAATTCCTTAAGTACACTTTCCCAAAGGCAAAGTTTAAAGCAGGCCACATTCCCCACAGAAAACTAAACCTCTGGGGTCAAATAGGTTCATTTCTGCTCCAAGGTTGCGGACTAAAAGTACTAAAAGTAAAATGAGCTATGTTTTTAAAGAGGTAGACATGCCTTAGTGCAAGCATCATGACATGGTTTAGTCCTCATAAATACATCATTCTTTGGAAATCTGATATAAAACGGCTTCTCTGAAGTCATGCTATGCAGAGGGGGAAAGAAACCCCCACACAAACACCATATCAGTGTGCTGTCTGATAGTAACTCTTTGGTTCCCTCATTGTGTGTACAAGTAGATGCTCAGTGTTTAACATTATCATAGCGTTATCATCTGGCAGAGTTCACAAAAAAAATCCTCAGCGGTAAACAAACACATCCACTGATCCAAAACTGCGGCATGCCATTAGTCATCATGTGACTTTGGCCCAAGGGTATAAATGACCTTATTGCGACCTAAGTTTCTTGCAAGGCGACTGCCGTCAAGAGTTTTAATTTATGATTAGGTGCTTAAATGGTAGAAAGTGGAGTCATTTTTTCTGAGGTATTAAAAGCAAAAAGTTTATAAAAGTACCTACGCTACCGTTCAAAACTTTGGGGTCAGTGATATTTTTTAAGTTTCTTATTAGCAAAAAAGGATGCATTTATTTGACCAAAAATACAGTAAAAACAGTAATTATACACTCACCTAAAGGATTATTAGGAACACCATACTAATACTGTGTTTGACCCCCTTTCACCTTCAGAACTGCCTCAATTCTACGTGGCATTGATTCAACAAGGTGCTGAAAGCATTCTTTAGAAATGTTGGCCCATATTGATAGGATAGCATCTTGCAGTTGATGGTGATTTGTGGGATGCACATCCAGGGCACGAAGCTCCTGTTCCACCACATCCCAAAGATGCTCTATTGGGTTGAGATCTGGTGACTGTGGGGGCCATTTTAGTACAGTGAACTCATTGTCATGTTCAAGAAACCAATTTGAAATGATTCGAGCTTTGTGATATGGTGCATTATCTTGCTGGAAGTAGCCATCAGAGAATGGGTACATGGTGGTCATAAAGGTATGGACATGGTCAGAAACAATGCTCAGGTAGGCTGTGGCATTTAAACAATGCCCAATTGGCACTAAGGGGCCTAAAGTGTGCCAAGAAAACATCCCCCAAACCATTACACCACCACCACCAGCCTGCACAGTGGTAACAAGGCATGACGGATCCATGTTCTCATTCTGTTTACGCCAAATTCTGACTCTACCATCTGAATGTCTCAACAGAAATCAAGACTCAGTCCAGGCAACATTTTTCCAGTCTTCACTGTTCAATTTTGGTGAGCTCATGCAAATTGTAGCCTCTTTTTCCTATTTGTAGTGGAGATGAGTGGTACCCGGTGGGGTCTTCTGCTGTTGTAGCCCATTCGCCTCAAGGTTGTGCGTGTTGTGGCTTCACAAATGCTTTGCTGCATATCTCGGTTGTAATGAGTGGTTATTTCAGTAAAAGTTGCTCTTCTATCAGCTTGAATCAGTCACCCCATTCTCCTCTGACCTCTAGCATCAACAAGGCATTTTCGCCCACAGGACTGCCGCATACTGGATGTTTTTCCCTTTTCACACCATTCTTTGTAAACCCTAGAAATGGTTGTGTGAAAATCCCAGTAACTGAGCAGATTGTGAAATACTCAGACCGGCCCGTCTGGCACCAACAAGCATGCCACGCTCAAAATTGCTTAAATCACCTTTCTTTCCCATTCTGACATTCAGTTTGGAGTTCAGGAGATTGTCTTGACCAGGACCACACCCCTAAATGCATTGAAGCAACTGCCATGTGATTGGTTGATTAGATAATTGCATTAATGAGAAACTGAACAGGTGTTCCTAATAATCCTTTAGATGAGTGTATATATGTATGTATGTATGTATGTATGTATGTATGTATGTATGTATATATATATATATAAAGCTGAATTTTCAGCATCATTACTCCAGTCTTCAGTGTCACATGATCCTTCAGAAATCACTCTAATTCTTATTATCAATGTTTAAAACAGTTGTGCTGCTTAATGATACATTTTCAGGATTCTATGATGAATAGAAAGTTCAAAAGAACAGCTTTTATTTAAAATAGAAAATAAAATAATGTTTTGTAACATTATAAATGTCTTTACTGTCACTGATCAATTTAATGCATCCTTGCTGAATAAAAGTATTCATTACTTTAAAAAAAAAAAAAAAAAAATGTAATGGAACTTTTGAATGGAAGCGTGCATAACTTCTGTTAAAATGTCATATTTTACCATTTATGGATTCACTTCTATTGTAATCTGTAACATTTTTGCCTTTTTTTAAAGAAAAAGAGGGAAAAAGTTTTTTCATAGATTCTTTTAGATTAACTAGTAATGAGAAACTGTTATCCCAGAATATTCCTTTTACATGAATGAATGGTTCCTTTATGTGGTTCATGCATACAATTAATTTTCTTGTTTCTAGTGGCATAAGCGGTAAAAATGTTCAAATGAAATTCTTTTGAGATACCATATCCACCTATGATGCTACACTTCCTTTAAATTTAAACAAACTTGGCTTTATCTTTCT
The DNA here is from genome assembly GCA_018749465.1 of Paracanthobrama guichenoti. Classification (NCBI taxonomy): domain Eukaryota; kingdom Metazoa; phylum Chordata; class Actinopteri; order Cypriniformes; family Gobionidae; genus Paracanthobrama; species Paracanthobrama guichenoti. The sequence goes on from CM031953.1 coordinate 23,799,927, forward strand.
AAAAAGTAGCATAGTTTTAAAATATCTGATTTAAATTCTTGCACAAAACCATACCCATCTAGGATGTTACATTTAAATTAAATTCAAATAAATTGTGCTGCTGATCCCTTACCCGGATCATTTCGGCCACATAGCTCTCAGGCCCTGTGAACTCCGTGGAGTCTTTCACTTTCACAAGCACGATGAAGAAGAGATAATGCCACATGTTGTGCTCCACCTTAATGTGCTCCTCAAATGTCACTGTTTTGTTGTCAAACTTGTCCCTCTCCAAACCTGTAGAGCAGAAACACAGAGAAATGAGTTTGCATCACTCATTTCAAATGGGTCTTTTTTGAGGTGGTTGAGGTCAGTTAAGAAGATCAAGATTGTGAGTAATCTTGAAGTGACAAGCTGCTTGATGGCCAAATGTCAAAAAACAAGAATCTGTTAAGGTCAGAAACGTATTCATCTCCATGCAGTTTATTCAGTGAGAAGGAAAACCATCCTTTAAGACTTTGACATAAAGATAGATATTTCTTTCTCTTACGGTTTCAAAGAAAACTGTACTGTATCTGGTAGAGGAAGTAGAACCACGGGACAACTGACATGTGTTATGAGCAACTGGACGTTAGGAATCTTGTGATGGTCACAACAAAACAAAAACAGTCTAATTTCGATGTGTTATTTGTGAGTGAACACACTGGAAAATTGTCACTTGACAAACACGTCATCTACTCTCCAGCTGCACGTTTGTGCTTCTCATCTTGTGTGTAAAGTTTACATTCTGTTGTGCATTTCAAACGTTAGTCATGGATCGTGAAATCACCCAGAAGATGAACTGAATCCCAACAAACTGCAGTTTCAATATTAATTCATATCAAAACACGAGTCAAAAAACAACACTGTGTGTGCACTGTGAGAATTATCATCATTTACAGCTGATCTCACACTAACATGGTCAAACACGGCAAGTGGCAACAGGAAGACACTCCACCACCTCCACAGTGAGTTATGACTAAGACTTCTGGTGAAGAGGGGGCGTCTTAATGTTTATGCTGGAGCAAAACAGTTTTATGGGCCTATGAAATTTATAGGACAATGTACCAAATGAAATTCACTGTGATTCTATGTTCACTGAAGATAATGGTGTAAAACTTCTGTCCTCAAACCTTCATTCAGGATTGTTGGGAAGACAGACATTACTTTATTTTAGAGAAAAGAGGTAGGGGAAAGGTGGAAGGGCAGTGTTAGTGCCTAAAATGGCAAAGGCCCATAAATATCAGGGGGAATAATGCTATTTCATGATGCCAAGTCATTCTGACTTATTTACACTGTTAAAGAGTTGCATTCTCATGGCTAAACATGCCAACATTTTCAAAAAACGAGTTGGATGTACAACAGACTATTTCTATGCCAAATACACATGATTCAAAAAAGTTCCTGAAAGTTTTGGTTCAGTTTGGTCCTGTATGATGTCATAAAGGGTGGAATTCCTTGTATGGGCACTTCTCCTGGATGAGCGCGTGCACACATCAACCAGAGCGAGAGCAGGAGCACGTCCATCAACGAGCTTCATTCGGGTTACGGGAGCCGGCGGCAGTGCTGTCGTTTTGTTTTTAGACCATGAAATCAACAATGTCACTAAAGAAGTGTGTTTCTGGTTGTGAGGGAAAGATAACCTTGTTCAGCTTCCCAGATAACCCAGCGTTAAGGAAACAGTGGATGCAGTTTGTTTTCCTGGAGCAGCAACAGAGTTCTGCAAGTGTTTGTTTGTTCCCGGTCATGAGTCGAAACCATAGGCGTTGAGTGAAACTGCATCAAATGTCTGTGTTTTGTCGGCAATCGGTGCGTAAATGCATATAATGTCAACAACAACACGAACGTATAGTGAATTGAAAGTTATCCAGGGATAATGCCATGATGTATTGTGTGTGTGTGTGCTCATGACTCTTTAGCTCCGCCCACTGCACGCCAGCATGAGCTTGTCTGTTTTCCGAAAGAATAGTACAGCTTATCTGTATTTTATAAATACGATAACGCTAAAGACTCTCTGAGATATGAAGGATGCAATACTACTCTAAAGATACTCAAGATAAACATGAGATTGGCAGAAACTGTGTGTGTTCTGTACCCTTTAAACATACTCAAATGGCCTTTGTGACATATTTAGCTTGATATGTTCATTCCTACATTCCATGGCCCTGTCAGTCCCGGATTTTGTAGGTCAGTGGGTAAATGCCTGGATCTGCAATGAAGCGTTAAGCTTAACTCGTCCATCTGGTGGTAATGATTTGTGTATGAAGGGTTTCAAGTTCTAATTTGCCATTATAAAACGTTTTATTTTAATAAACAAAAATTGCAGCTGATGTATATCAAGGACATATCAGGACACATAAACACTCACCACAAATAAAGCAAGTCGTTTTCAGAACCTCCTCTTTCTTCTGCTTTTCACTTCTGAGGTCAGCAAAAGTGTCAATGATGACCCCAAAAATGAGATTGAGAACGATAATGATGACCATGAAGAAGAAGAGTAGGTCGTAGATCACACGGGCTGCAAACAGAGGCTCCTGCAGAGAAAAGAGATAAGCATTTATTTAATCAAGCTCCAAAAATGCCTATACCGTATGTGAGCTAACAAAACCCATCATATATCACTGACACTGTCTACATTGAATACAATATACAGATACCATTCACTTTCTGACATACCCCACAAAGAGAAGAGTAAATAGAAGCATAAAGGAACGTTCACTTTACGTTTAAACAGCTTGTTTGAGTCTCTGTACAGACTTCAGAAGGATACCAGCGTCAGGAACAAGTGGCTGGTTTATTTTTAATGTCGTCACGGATCGCGTCAGAGGATGTTTGTTTGGACAATTTGACTGGAGATGCTTTTGTAAACGAGGCATAGCGTAATGGAGAGTTCGAAAAGAAACTTTTGTTGACAGATGAAGCTGTATTGGATCTAACAGCAGCTGCATCGCATGCTGTAAGTAAACCATTTCATAATGCTTTGTTTGCAAAAGACAGTTTCATTTGGATAATGTTTTCAAAATACTTACTCGTGTGCAATAGCGAATGGGCGTTGAATTATAAAAATAAGGTAAGGTGTCAAGTTACGTGACATAAAACATTTTAATAGTTTTTTGCACAAAAATATAAACTATATATAAACTATATATATATATATATATATATATATATATATATATATATATATATATATATCCATGTCATGGCCCCTTTAAGAGAGAAGGTGGTAAGATCAACCTCAGCCTTTTCAATGGGGCTTTCCACTGTACAAACACAATATTCAAATATCCATATATAAGCTATATTTAGTCCAATATGTTGTTGTTCTGTAATTATGACAAGGCATGATTTTCAAAAAAACATTCTTTACTTAAAAGAGTAAAAAAGTATTTGATTGGCTATTCAAAATCAGTGATCATAACAGCATTTGTAATGATGCTAAAGGTGAAGTGTGTAATTTCTGCACCACTATCATCACAACAAGTGCAAGTGGAAACAAATAGCAGTTTTCCAAACACTTCCCCATCTGCCATTGACAGAATTAATTGACAGTCCCTCCCCAAACTACTCTCCCAATGTGTGGCACCTCTTTAGAAGGTTTCCGCAGAACATCTCCGACCCCACCGCCGCTCCGCAGGCCGTGGCTCAACACGGTGACGATACACATGAGCAGCGAGTCGCACGTCCTCTCTTTATCCTCAATAACGACAGCCGTCGGCTGCACTCCCACAGCTGCAGGAAACAGTACGTCAATAAGCACTAAACATAGTCAAAATCTACCTAATCTAACAAAGGGCTCTGTATTACTGTGGAATCGATACATGCAAATCTCAGAGCAAAAATAGCATTTGTGGTAGAATGCTTTCCTAAAAAAGGGTCAAAAGTTATCAGATCATAACACATATTACGCAACAACTTGTTCACAAAGAGAGGAGAGTATATTTTCTGGTACTAGCCATGATGGTATCTAAAGATTTCCATTTTAAATAAATGCTGTTCTTTGTACTTCCTATTAATCAAAGAATCATGATTTCCACAAAAACTACGTAGCAAAACTGTTTTCAACATTGATAATCAGAAATGTTTCTTGAGCAGCAAATCAGTATATTAGAATGATTTCTGAAGGATTATGTGACACTGAAGACTGGAGTAATGATGCTGAACATTTAAAATTTCAATATTTTACTCAGAATACAATATAGATGACATATCAAATGTTTAAACTGAGAAAATTTATCATTTTAAGGGAAAAATAAGTTGATTTTAAATTTCATGGCATCAACACATCTCAAAAAAGTTGGGACAAGGCCATGTTTCCCACTGTGTGGCATCCCCTCTTCTTTTTATAACAGTCTGCAAACGTCTGGGGACTGAGGAGACAAGTTGCTCAAGTTTAGGAATAGGAATGTTGTCCCATTCTTGTCTAATACAGGCTTCTAGTTGCTCAACTGTCTTAGGTCTTCTTTGTGGCATCTTCCTCTTTATGATGCGCCAAATGTTTTCTATGGGTGAAAGATCTGGACTGCAGGCTGGCCATTTCAGTACCCGGATCCTTCTTCTACGCAGCCATGATGTTGTAATTGATGCAGTATGTGGTCTGGCATTGTCATGTTGGAAAATGCAAGGTCTTCCCTGAAAGAGACAACGTCTGGATGGGAGCATATGTTGTTCTAGAACTTGGATATACCTTTCAGCATTGATGGTGCCTTTCCAGATGTGTAAGCTGCCCATGCCACACGCACTCATGAACCCCATCCCATCAGAGATGCAGGCTTCTGAACTGAGCGCTGAGAACAACTTGGGTTGTCCTTGTCCTCTTTAGTCCAGATGACATGGTGTCCCAGTTTTCCAAAAAGATTTTCAAATTTTGATTGGTCTGACCACAGAACAGTTTTCCACTTTGCCACAGTCCATTTTAAATGAGCCTTGGCCCAGAGAAAACGCCTGCGCTTCTGGATCATGTTTAGATATGGCTTCTTTTTTGACCTATAGAGTTTTAGCCGGCAACGGCAAATGGCACGGTGGATTGTGTTCACTGACAATGTTTTCTGGAAGTATTCCTGAGCCCATGTTGTGATTTCCATTCCAGTAGCATTCCTGTATGTGATGCAGTGCCGTCTAAGGGCCCGAAGATCACGGGCATCCAGTATGGTTTTCCAGCCTTGACCCTTACGCACAGAGATTGTTCCAGATTCTCTGAATCTTTGGATGATATTATGCACTGTAGATGATAATAACTTCAAACTCTTTGCAGGTTTTCTCTGAGAAACTCCTTTCTGATATTGCTCCAGTATTTCTGGCCGCAGCATTGGGGGAATTGGTGATCCTCTGCCCATCTTGACTTCTGAGAGACACTGCCACTCTGAGAGGCTCTTTTTATACCCAATCATGTTGCCAGTTGACCTAATAAGTTGCAAATTGGTCCTCCAGCTGTTCCTTATATGTACATTTAACTTTTCCGGCCTCTTATTGCTACCTGTCCCAACTTTTTTGGAATGTGTAGCTCTCATGAAATCCAAAATGAGCCAATATTTGGCATGACATTTCAAAATGTCTCACTTTCAACATTTGATATGTTATCTATATTCTATTGTGAATAAAATATAAGTTTATGAGATTTGTGAATTATTGCATTCCTTTTTTATTCACAATTTATACAGTGTCCCAACTTTTTTGGAATCGGGTTTGTATTAATATTTCACAATATTAATGTATTTTTGATCAAATAAATGTAGTCTCGGTGAACATAAGAGACATAAACTTTTGAATGATAGTGTACGTTACAAATGTAATACCGTATGTAGATGGCTGGTTCAAATCTCTAACCCTAAGTAACCCTAAGTGTGACCAATAGCGTTTCAGAGTGGCCCAATAGAAGTCTTTCAGTGTTAACTGCTAAACAAAGTAAGACACATTCACAGGGGCAGAAAGGTCATACGGTGCAGGTTCAGTTGGATCAGACTGGATGATCAGCTCCAGAGATCATATTAGGCTGGATTTACATCTTAAATTTGCACATTGCACAAGACACGCTAATTATACTGGTCTGAACTCTAACCTCGAACCAGCATGAACCTGCTGAACGTTTAGTGCCTGACTGTCATTAACCTCCGACCCCAAACATCCCCCCAGTAACCTAGCAGGGATTCTCGAGGACATTGAGTCTCTCCTTTCCTTGTCTCATGACCAGCCGTACTACTCAGATTTAACTCTAAGTGTGTGTGAAAGAGAGTTGTGGGTGATGGGGTTCGTACCATCCATCATGGTCTCTGTGGAACAGTTCTCCTCTTTCCGACAAACCGCGCCTGCAAGAAACTCTCCCATCTTACTAGTGGATTGCTCTGAATATAGAAAAAAAACATGCAGATTAGGAGCTATAAATTGTTACTTTCAAAGAAGCATTGTGTGTCCTCATTTGACCCATGCAGTCCTCCTCATGAAAACAAGGCCAGGTTACATTTCACCCCAAAATCAGAAGAAAAAAAGGTGTTTTTTTCTAAATATATAATATAATATAATATAATATAATATAATATAATATAATATAATATATATACACACACACACACACACACACACACATATAATCACGTATATATAAATAAAATACTGTAATGCAATACTTAATCAGCATAAATTAAATGGAAGTATATAAAATTAAATCAAGTGTGTCATTAAGATGCTTTATAGTAATACAGTAAATAATACTATAATAATAATAATAATTATAAATAATAATAGTTAATAATATAAAAATACAGTAATATTTTAAAATATTATTACAATTTAAAATAACTGTTTTCTATTTAATATATTTCCAAATGTAATTTATTCCTGTGATGGAATGCTGAATTTTCAGCTTCAGTGTCACATGATCCTTCAGAAATCATTCTAATATGATCATTTCCTCCTTATTATTATCAACGTGGTAAACAGTATCAGGAACTTTTTCAGGATTCTTTGATGAATAAGAACAGCATTTATTTGGAAACGTCTTTCCTGTTGGTCAATTTATTGTATCCTTGCCAAATAAAATATTAATTTATTTTAAATAAAAATATAGTAAAAGTTATGAGAATGTCTTGCATTGCAGTAATCAGAATGTAATTAATTGTCTTATTTCTTTCTTTTGATTTTAGGGTGACCACCAATACATGTTTTGTCAAATAACCACTTAGATGTTTGTAACCCGTTATTTTACCATGTACAATGTGAGCTGCCATGTGTTTTTAATTTTCATTTTTAGACAGAGCACAGCTTTGGGCAACATCTAAGAGAAATCCATCTGTGATTCTCACCAAGAGTTTTATTGGATATCCTGTCCACGGTCAGGATGAAGTCATCCTTGAAGATGATGTATCCAACGATGGAGAAGAGGTAGACCAGGATGAGAGCCAGGACGGCGGTCAGAACGATCGAGCGGCCATTCCTGGTTACGCTCTTGATGACGTTTAACAGAGTCTCCTCTCTGTAGATCAGGTCAAAGAGCTGGACAGAGAGTAAGATGAGAGCATGTTTGTGTGTGTATACAGTATAAATGTCGGTGAAAGTGTGAGTGGTCAGAGGTCAGAGTTAGAAGAGAAGTTCATGTGTGAAAGACGGATACAGCACGTCTGGTAGAGTGGATGAAAGTGTGTGTGTACTTACAAGCAAGCTGTAGAAGAACACATGAACAAACACTCCAAGGCTGCATATAATGAGGTACAGCAGATGATACAGGAACTCCACGTCCATGATCATGGCCTTGTATCCTCTCGTGAACGTACCGCGGTTTCCCACGAAACTCATTAGAAAAATCACTTTATTGCCCACCTGCAAACACAACCATAAGCTTGAGAGATTTTATCCCAGGTCTGGACAGAGTTTTGGCTCATATGTAATGAGTTGAGGTAAAATTGAGCAAAGAGAACATTTATCTGTAGCGTATCATTACAGATACACCACCAAATGAAGTGCCACCACAAATTACAGGCTGAAATAATTGCATCGATCTTCAACGTGCATATTAAGACATGTTTCCATGCACTTATTTCGAAACCGTATTTAAACATAAAACCACTAAATTCTCACAAAATTCAGCTAATGATTTTGCTAATGTAAACTAGCTTAAATTGAGTACACAAACTAATTTTACTAGCTCATATTGCATTTTGTAGGACATTTATACACTATAATTTAAATGTCTGAGGTCAGTAAAACATTTTTTTAATTCATATATTTATTCAGCAAGGATGCAATAATTTGATCAAAAGTGAAAGTAAAGACATTTTTGTTACTTCAATGCAATCTTTTGAATTTTCTATTCATCATAGAAGCCTGAAAAAATATATCACGGTTTCCACAAAAATATTAAGCAGCACAACTGTTTTAATAATAAGAAGAAATGTTTCTTGAACAGCAAATATGCATATTAGAATGATCATGTGACAATGAAGACTGGAGTAATGATGCTGAAAATTCAGCTTTGCATTGCAGAAATAAATTTGATTTTTAATAATATATGAAAATAGAAAACAGTTATTTAAATAGTAATAATATTTAACAATTTAAATGTTTACTGTTTTTTTATCAAATAAATGCAGCCTTAGTGAGCATAAAAGCCTTCTTACAAACAATTTGAAAAATCTTATCCGTCCCCAAACTTTAGAACTTAAAGGTGCAGTATGTAATATTTATAAGGATCTATTGACAGAAATGCAATATAATATGCATAACTATGTTTTCAGTGGTGTATAAAGACCTTACATAATGAACCGTTATGTTTATCTTCACACACCGCGGGTCCCCTTACAGTGAAGTCGCCATGTTTCTACAGTAGCCCTAAACGGACAAACTGCTCTACAGAGCGCTAGCTACTCTCTGCTGTCTTAGATGACAACATCTTTGTCCTGTGTCGGCTACCGTAGCTTCTCTATATGCTTCGAAAGGGAGGGTTGAGCAGTTCACAACCTCACCACTAGATGCTGCTAAAAATTTACACAGTGCACCTTTAAAGTACTGCATGTATAAAAAGATTAGTTTACCCCAAAAATGTAATCGTCATCATGAATTCAAGCTCATAATGTTCCAAACCCGATGACTTACTTTCTTCCGTGGAACACAACCTTGTGGGAAAAGAGCAACACAAAAACTCTTCAAAACAAAAGAAAGAAATTCATACAGGTTTGAACAATGTGAGAATGAGAAAATGAAGACCATTTTAATTTTTGGGTGAACTTTTCATTTAATTTTACGGTAATAAAAAAAAAATTATAATTGGTTTGGATGAATACTAAGTGTGCACACTATTAGGGAAAAGTGGAGTTATTGTGTGAGCCAAGACGATTTTAACATCAGACTGTGAAAGCCGCATGGAATCCCCCAGTGACGCACGACACACCTCGGTGCAAAACACACCAAGCTGCCCTCTAACAATATCGCAGACCCGAGGAGTTTTGGCAGAAGATTGCCGTTCACTCACATTGAAGGCCCCGAGAAGGAACAGAGTGGGCTCCAGGCCGACCGAAAAGATGAGGCGTAATATGGTGGAAGCGATGAGCGCCCGAATCCCGTGAGGCTGGGGCAGAACAATAACTATGGCCAGTGAAACCAACATTGCTGCCCACAGCAGTGCAGAGAGGTGTGGCTCCAGGGTGCCTGAGGAGAAAGAGGTAAACATGTTTTAGTGCCATCGATCAAGCTCTGGGATAAAAATACCACAGAAGTGACATGTTATCATGACATCTGTCATGCTCACAGTGTCACCAATGCTACAGGCTGCATGTGTCTCAGGGACTCAACTCAGGGAGTGTGTTCCAGGGAATTGTGTCATTTTTAGGTTCTCTCAGCATGAGCAACCTTCTTGATCTGATTATGGAAATATGAAAATGAGAATTCTGTCATCATTTGCTCACCCTCATGATTTCTTTCTTCCATGGAATACAAAGGAAGTGAATGAGGACTTGCAGCTGAGCTCATAATGTAATTAAAGATTTCATACAACTTTGGTCTCTTTCTCACACTGTAAACCCTAATGCACAAATAAATTAATTGGTTTGAGTAGAGCCAACTCAAATTAAACAAATGAGTTCAATCAAATGAACTTTATATAAACAAACTTTATACTTTAACAAATGAGTATTTGGCACTTTCTTTTTCTTTTGACTTCACAAAACTGACACATTTTAAGTAATCTGAATTGTTTCATTGTTTTGAGTTTTATGAACTTGTTTCATTTAATTTAGACAAACTTAAATTTAACTGAAACTGGGCTGGGATTTCTATTTTCCAGCATGATTTGCCATGACACTTAAAAGAGAGAGTAAATTATATTTTGAATTTGGAATGCAGTACCCAATTTATCCACTATCTGTCATCCATACATACAGCACCTTTAAAATGTACGAGTACAAAATAAAAATCTGCAAGTTCTGCTTGCTTAAACTTTAAATTTCTTAACTTAAAATTTATGTAACCGACTGCCTCAATTTTTTTGAGTTTTGCCAACTTATTAAGGTTTACAGTGTAGAATATCAAGTCATATGAACTGTTATGCTACTTTTATAGTGCTTTGTTTCCATTAGCTTTACAGCTCACTCACTTTCATTGTGTGTATGAAAAATGGGGGTCAAGACATCCAGCAAAACTTCAAAAAACAAAAAAAACAGAACTTAACTACCTTTAAGAATAAATATATTGTATCTGAGAAATAACTGAAGTGCAGATGATACGGTTAGATTACATTTATTGTCATTACCCATGACTGTAGTATATCTGAAACTGCAATTCTGTATGGTAGCTCTAAATGGGATTCCCAAAAGTACTTGCAGTTTCACCTGTTGAACATGTTCAGGCACATTCTAGCCCTCAGGGGAAAGATGCTTCAAAAAAAAAAAAATGAAAAAAAAAAAAAAAGTTACATAACCCAGAAAGGGTGACACATTTGAATATGTTAAGGTTCGACCAAGTTTTGTCATGAGCCGCGCTGGCATTGTTTTAATCCTCGTTTAAGTCCTGTTCTAGGCAAATGGCATTGAAACACACAGTACAGTAAGGTCTTATGTGGGAGTATTTTAGTGGGATTGTTAAGCGGGTGTGTGTGTATGCAGAGAAGAAAAATGAGGTCAGTCGGATTTGCAGGATCTTCACAGAGGCAATCGTTCCAGCTCGCTCGCTCTCCTGCCTGTGAGTAGACCACATGACAGGTGCTTGTTACATAACACGGCGTGCTAAAAATACCACGACTGAAAGATGCATGAGCATCGGGTACTGAGCAAGGACGGACTCAAAGCCGAGCTGGGGTTTGGACCAAAAAGGCTGCAAATCTGTCCAGGAAATCTGCAGAAGCGAGTCCAGAGTGATTCAACGGATGGACGTCAAAGCTCTGTTCCATTCATTTCCACAAAATTACACACACAAACAGGCTACACTGAAAATCCAGGATTCAAAATCTCATAAGTACATTTTTGGCATTGATCATGTGACTTCCTTGCTCAGGTTTTTTTTCCAATGAAGCACAAGAAAATTTTTGGAAATAATAAATATATGCTGGTGAACTTGATCATCAGGCTTTGATCATGCCAGCTCGAGTGCCGCTGTCATTAAAGCAAAAGTTGGACGCAATTCATAATTTTTTTTTTACACTGAAATATTTGTAAAGACGGTTGCAAAGCAAATAAATAAAAGTTATTGAAACTTTGGGACCCAACTTCAACTGAGGTCAGAAGAAAATAAATACATACATACATACATACATACAAACATACATGCATACATACAAACATACACGCATACATACATGCGTGCGTGCGTGCACATGTACAAACAAACATGTATACAGGTCTTTTGGACCTTTTGGTCAACTGTTGGACCCAAATGAAAAAGAAAAATTTTGTCAGGAGAGATTGATGCTATGCAACTATAATGTCCACTGCCCCATACCTCTGAGAAACATCAGTTTCTCAGGCACCATATAAATAGATTTGTATTGTGTATGCACCCTATCCAAACTTGACAAGGGAGTGGCTATATTCAGCCCTTTCATGCTAAAGCCCTAGCTCTCCCCACAGCTGTACTGGTTATGCTATGCACTCCTGTGCATTGAGGTTGCACACACTGACCTACTTCTTGAGTCCTGTCTGAATGGCTACATTCTACCAGACAGGGTGGGAGGGGAAGGAACCGGGCGAGCGACACTGGAACACACTCCTGTGCTGCTGTTACACACATTCTGGAATTCTGTAGGGCCTCTCGCTTGACCTTTACAAATACTGTAAAGGGACCTACTGAACTCTGCAGAAGGATTTTTGTAATCAGCTTTAGAGGTGACGTTCTTAAACCTTCTTCTAAAAATGTGTCTGAAGACAAGTGATTTTGAAGTGCCCACACTGAAAGTGAAAATACTGTGTGAAACAACCAATAAGAAAACACACAACATAACATACAGTTTTGTGAAGCAGGATTATGGACCATTAAGAATTCAATGTGACTTCAAGAATTCCAAATTTGTGATTAATTAGAATGTATAAATTATGTTCATTAGCACCCAAAAAACTTGTTTCAAATTGTACATTCAATATTAGTGGTAAAACTAGATATATTAGTGGTGCATAAGCAGTTAACAAGCAGCGAGTTATGCATATTCCTTCAAAGTGTAAACTATAATAATAATAAATAAATAAATAATATATACCATTAAAATAAATAAATAAATAAATATATATATACATATATACATACACACACACACATACATACACACACACACACACACACACACACACACACACACACACACACACACACACACACACACACACACACACACACACACACACACACACACACACCATTAAAATAAATATATAATTATAAATGAATAAATACATATTATATTTTTAGAACATCATGGTCTTGACTTAAGTAGTTATCCATGCCAGAGGCACATGCAACAGTAAAATCTATGGGAAAACACCAGACAAACATTCAAACAGCATGTGAGGTGGAGAAGAAACTGAACTACTAAACTACTTCTATAATTCTTTGTTAAATATCAAACTTTCGGCCTATTACAAACATTTCCTCATTGTTTTACAACCATGTTTATTGCAAGGACATTATTTCAAATTCACCTTTGTTCTCCATTAGATTCTATTGTTTGTATTTTAAATCATGACCTATTTGACTCCCAGAGAAGCCTTTTGTTTTAGAGACTAAAAGAGTTTTCAATTAAAGTCCCAAACGCTCATGTACGTTTTGATAAAGGGGAAGGCCCAAAACAAAAGCCCCTTCGGAGCCTGACCCCAGCCTGAACAATGCAGAGTTTATGCCAGTCACAATGTGGCACTTATGCCAGTCACAATGACTGGACAATCAATGCAACACAGAAAGGAATCAAGAAAGGCCTACTAAATATTAGGTTACCCCATCAGTTACATTTGAATGTAGGATGATATTGATCACAAACTTTAACACAAGCAGCTTGTGCTTGAGCTGTGATGTAAGAATGAAGAAAGTGCCAACGCTTTGTCTATCGATTTTTCTATGTTTTCAGGGTCAGATTTCAGCTCTGACATAAACAGGTGTCATATTTCTCTGACATGTATAGAAACACATACTTTTGATCAAGAGTAGCAGGGAGGAGATAGACACATAGCCTTAACTGAAGCTTATGAGATTAGGGAAATAGTGTGACATGTTTAAGGAGTCAGGTGATAAGTTGCGCAAGTGATCTCGGATAAGAGGACAAAATCAATGACCGGGTTACGCACAAAAGTTATGTTCATCATTATGTCACCCCTTAAAGAACACACACACTTTTGGACCATAAACGCTTTCATAGATATGTGTCTGTCTTTTAGTTAAAAAAAAAAAAAAAAAAAAAAAAAAAAAAAAAAAAGGTTTTTTTTTGTTTCTTGATGAAATGCATGATTAAATGTGTTATATGTGTAATATTTAAAATATGAATTTTATATATTTATTATTGTTATTTTAATATAAAAACTGTATATATCATATATATAATTTAATCTATATTAATATATATTGTAATTGTTATATCCATATATACACACAAACCCAAATCCAAAAAATTTGGAACACTGTACAAATTGTGAATAAAAAGGAATATAATAATTTACAAATCTCATAAACTTATATTTTATTCACAATAGAATATAGATATATCAAATGTTGAAAGTGAGACATTTTGAAATGTCGTGCCAAATATTGGCTCATTTTGGATTTCATGAGAGCTACACATTCCAAAAAAGTTGGGACAGGTAGCAATAAGAGGCCGGAAAAGTTAAATGTACATATAAGGAACAGCTGGAGGACCAATTTGCAACTTATTAGATCAACTGGCAACATGATTGGGTATAAAAAGAGCCTCTCAGAGTGGCAGTGTCTCTCAGAAGTCAAGATGGGCAGAGGATCACCAATTCCCCAATGCTGCGCCAAAAATACTGGAGCAATATCAGAAAGGAGTTTCTCAGAGAAAAACTGCAAAGAGTTTGAAGTTATCATCATCTACAGTGCATAATATCATCCAAAGATTCAGAGAATCTGGAACAATCTCTGTGCGTAAGGGTCAAGGCCGGAAAACCATACTGGATGCCCGTGATCTTCGGGCCCTGAGACGGCACTGTATCACATACAGGAATGCTACTGTAATGGAAATCACAACATGGGCTCAGGAATACTTCCAGAAAACATTGTCGGTGAACACAATCCACCGTGCCATTCACCGTTGCCGGCTAAAACTCTATAGGTCAAAAAGAAGCCATATCTAAACATGATCCAGAAGCGCAGGCGCTTTCTCTGGGCCAAGGCTCATTTAAAATGGACTGTGGCAAAGTGGAAAACTGTTCTGTGGTCAGACCAATCAAAATTTGAAGTTCTTTTTGGAAAACTGGGACGCCATGTCATCCGGACTAAAGAGGACAACAGCTTACACATCTGGAAAGGCACCATCAATGCTGAAAGGTATATCCAAGTTCTAGAACAACATATGCTCCCATCCAGACGTTGTCTCTTTCAGGGAAGACCTTGCATTTTCCAACATGACAATGCCAGACCACATACTGCATCAATTACAACATCATGGCTGCGTAGAAGAAGGATCCGGGTACTGAAATGGCCAGCCTGCAGTCCAGATCTTTCACCCATAGAAAACATTTGGTGCATCATAAAGAGGAAGATGCCACAAAGAAGACCTAAGACAGTTGAGCAACTAGAAGCCTGTATTAGACAAGAATGGGACAACATTCCTATTCCTAAACTTGAGCAACTTGTCTCCTCAGTCCCCAGACGTTTGCAGACTGTTATAAAAAGAAGAGGGGATGCCACACAGTGGGAAACATGGCCTTGTCCCAACTTTTTTGAGATGTGTTGATGCCATGAAATTTAAAATCAACTTATTTTCCCCTTAAAATGATACATTTTCTCAGTTTAAACATTTGATATGTCATCTTTGTTATATATATATACACACACACACACAGATCAGGCACAACATTATGACCATCCTTTCTAATGTTGTGTTGTTCCCCCTTTTGCTTCCAAAACAGCCCTGACCCATCGAGGCTTGGACTCCACTAGACCCCTGAAGGTGGTATCTGGCACCAAGATGTTAGCAGCAGATCCTTTAATTCCTGTAAATTGTGAGGTGGGGCCTCCATGGATTGGACTTGTTTGTTCAGCACATCCCACAGATGCTCGACTGGATTGAGATCTGGGGAATTTGGAGGCCAAGTCAACACCTCAAACTCGTTGTTGTGTTCCTCAAACCATTCCTGAACCATTTTTGCTTTGTGGCAGGGCGCATTATCCTGCTGAAAGAGCCACAGCCACCAGGGAATACCGTTTCCATGAAAGGGTGAACATGGTCTGCAACAATGTTTAGGTAGGTGGTATGTGTCAAAGTAACATCCACATGGATGGCAGGAGCCAAGGTTTCCCAGCAGAACATTGCCCAAAGCATCACACTGGCTTCGCCGGCTTGCCTTCTTCCCATAGTGCATCCTGGTGCCATGTGTTCCCCAGGTACCCGGCCATCAACATGATGTAAAAGGAAACATTGCTCCGTGGTCCAGTTCTGATGCTCACGTGCCCACTTTTGGCGCTTTTGGCAGTGTTATTCACATTACCTGTCAGTGGTCATAATGTTATGCCTGAACGGTGTGTGTGTATATATATATATATATATATATGTGTGTGTGTGGATTAAATGGAATAAACATTAAATATATGGATATATAAGAGGAATTCACACTACTAAGATGAGTGGAGGAGATCATATCACTCAGTATGAATGAATTGTATATGATGGGTTATGATGGAAGTATGGATGGCTTTTTTAAGCTCTATTATGTAGGCCATTGTATGTCTTTCAGGGGCTGTGTGTGCTGAAACTAGGCCAGGGAAGTGTCAAGTTCCAGCCTGCACTCAATTACCGCCATAAAAACAGCAATCTGTACTCTAGCAATTTGTGTAAAGTATGATCAAAATTGTGGTTAGTATTCTAACAATTACAGAGCACTGAAGCATCTTTGCCATTATGAATACTTGGCATTTGATGTCTATAGAACACTGTATCCAGCTTGTTTGGAGCAGAGAATTAAAAAGAAAATAAATAAGTAAATATATATACAGTATTATATTAAAGTTTATATACATACAGTAAACAAACAGTAAATATACTTGTGTCTCACCTCCACGGATAGTAGAATCCAGTGGATAGAAGAATGCTACCAACAGGTTCATGAGGACGGCGAGGTTAAAGGAGATGCTGCTCCAAAAGGACATGTTACGGGAACACCAGTACAGGATAGGCTGAGCTGGGGGAGGCAGCAAGTCAAAAAATTCAAATGTCAAACGTTAAAGGAACATGCACACCAACACAACACAGTTTGCATTAGGGGTGTGACGAGATCTCTCGTCGAGGTGAAAAGTTGTCTCACGTCATATTGTCATGACCTGGTCATGACGGAGTGTGAAGTTAGGATAGAATATGCCAATGCTATGTTTACATTACACCGGCAAGTTTTGCTTTTTATAGAAATAAAAACAGGTGTAATTAATTCAGGTGTATAACGGTTGTTTCAATTCCATCAGCTCATCCAGAATGAGCTGTTCGGGTCAGCCATATTGCGTAGCACTGATCACCTGACGAGAAGACATTGAGCGTGTGTTATGAGTGTGTGTTACGTGTTAGTGAAGTGCTCGCATTGAGCGTGTGTGTGTTATGTGGCGGAGGATTCATTCCGCAACAGAAGCGTCAGACAAATGTCTTAAGTTCAGTTGAAAAGAGCTCATGGGCAGTTCTAAGGTCTGAAGAGACAATCATACTGGAAAGAAGCCAGTCAGTTAGTTTTTGGCAAAACCTTTACAATGCTTGTTGTCTTTTACTGCATATGATAATTCATACTCCGAAAGTAGAACTGAAATTACATTCATTACAAGATGATGAGTTAAAACATTTCAAATGCACTTGCAAAAATTGTTCTAGTCATGTATTTCATTGAGGATTTCCTAAAAATACTAGGTAAAAATCTTGTCTCATCTTGTTCTCGTGAACCCAATCTTGTGTCTCGTCTCGTCTTGTGAGATAAGGGTCTCGTCACACCCCCAGTTTGCATCATTCCAAAGTGCTTATCTGGATGCCATCACAAAACTAATATGATCTAATACTATATCCTTGATGCACAGATGCATCAGTCTCAGAGCTCCACGTACATGGTTCTGCCACAAACATAAAAAGAAAAATGTACTTTTGGAACCATTTGCTGTTATTCAAACAAGCCAAATGTGTAAGTTCTGTGCCTTTAGTGGAAGCAAACTGAATTACAATCTGTTTGAACATTGACAAAACAACACTGGTTCAACCAATTTCATGATATTGAAGTAGGATAACCTGTTTACCCAAACAATGGAAGATGGGGGAAATGTTTGAAACTAGTTTGAAAAGTAATTTTTTTGCAATTCTGTATGATTTCACCAGTATGCCGGAAATTACACACTGCACTTTTAAAACCACCCTTTTCCACTCTATATAGAAAAATATAATGCACTCTGGTTCGCCAAAGAAAATCTCACTTAATACTGCAAGGCCTGTTGGGATGACATAACGGATGATGTCACTAACAAGATCCACACAGTACTGCTCACCTTTTATGATTTAAAAAAAAAAAGATTGATCGCATTATGTCATTCTCCCACCTTCTACTAAACAACTCGAGTACAGCTGTGTGTTTAGTTTCCATGGTGATCTGAAGGACCAATTCTGAATGATCTCAAGCTAAAATGTGATCCAGCTGACCCTGTGCAATTCCAATTATATCCAATCAGGACAACGTCCAATTGCTCTAACTTTGGTAAATCTAGAATAAGTGCTTTGAAAATATAGTTTTTTCCTCGGTTAAACAATGGCATTCCAAACAAAACACATATTGAATGAAGTTAGGGGCTGTTAGGCAGTTTTAGAGACATTTTCTCCAACCGCACCTCAGATTTAAGTCAAAAACCATAGAAAGAAGACCAAAGAGTTCAAATGGTTTTTTAGTGCGGCAAAACCATGTACGAGAGCTCGCTGACCTCAACTACCACCTTTGCTTTGACCCATGACTCTCTGAGTAGTCTAGCTGGAGGATTTAATGTCTGATCTATGGCTATTTTGACAGGGGTTTTTTTGTCTGAAAAGAGGAACTGGAGGAGGGGACTTTCACACAGAGGTCGCCGCACTCATGACTTGGGGTTGCGGCAACGGAACGTTGCTTCTACTTTGATTCAGCCTGATAAAAACCTTCACGTCAGTTCATTACTAACTAACACAGAATTCACACCCTCCTTTTTATTAGCAACTCAAGGCCTGAAGACTCAAAGATATGATCTAGAATTGTGGGCAAATGTCCCATGTATGTGAGCCACGCATGGAAATAGGCTGTCGCAAGCCCCTCCATCTGTCAATCTGCTTTTTGACAGTTCAGATCCTTATCTTGCACTTTTTATCTTTTCATTGTGGTTCACCTCATGCTCTTCTTGTCTGAGAACTTCTATACTTTTTCAAAAAACCCATTTCCAACCATCCCTGCTTCACCTTTCCAAACCCCTTTCCACAGAAATACAGTAGAATTTTGAAATTTGATCAAGGGTAATTGAATCAGTACTATTTTTTATACCAGTTCTTTTAACATTCCAATTCTGTGTGGCCATTTTCCCAACACAACCTTTAAGGTTTCTGGTTCAAGACTAGCAGGTTTTATGGGCTGGTGCAGAGCCAACCGGAAATGGCTCCAGATTGAGCACCACCCTGCTGGTGGAAAATGGGCTTTAGAGTTCAATGTTTCCCATCATCTGTTTATTTGATCCCTCACTCGGCTTATTTCTGTAATCAGCTTTTATGATGTAAGCTGCCAATGTGTGTTTATTTGGGATTTACTCAGACTTCTCTCTGAGCCATCTTTCTCCCTTGTTCCTCAAACTTTCAAGCATGAACATGTAGAACTAAAAACCTAAGCAAACTTAAACATTATTTTTAGTTACAGGTCTTATCTTGTTTATCTTACATTAGTTAAAGTTTACACCCCCTCCCCACTGCCCTGGCTTGAGGGGGTCAGGGTGAGGTATGCATCCCAGCACCAGTTTACCAAAAGCGGACCGCACTGCATGGAGAGAGCCCTGATGGGTCCCTGGAGGCTCTAGGAGTGGAGAGGGTGTGTAAAGAAGCTTACTAGGTAATAGAGGAAGGGAGTGGGCACGCACAAGGCACGGAGTTTGCGTTACCAGTGGCCTCTTGAGTACCTCGCAGCTTCTTCTGCCAGTTCATCTCGTTGAAGAGGTCTTCGGAGCGCAAGAAAAAGTCGTTGATCTTGCTGCCCTGCTCGTCGCGCTCCGTGGTGTAATAGACACGGAGCTTGGACTCCTGGGTTAGGAATTCGCATATGTTGGGGACGGGAAATACGATCTGCTCCATTGTGCGATCCAAACGGACGATCTGCAAGTGAAAGACTTTGAATCATGTGATGTCATAAGCTGATTGGATTGGCTATAGGGGTTACATATGAAATGACACAATTTGGTGGACACTGTTTTAACTTGCAAATAGTTACAATGTCGCATCTAAAGGTACGATCACATTACCAAATTTTCTGCTAAATTTCACAAAAAAAAAAAAAAAGGTCCATTGTTAATAGTGTAGCTATGCATGAAGCACCACTCGTACCAAAGTTACTTACAAAGCAAGCAGCTTCTGTTGGTCAACGCAGCCAATTTGCATGATCAACTTGAACTGGAGTGAAATCTGCACGGGGAAATATTTCTCCCTCACATGTAACTATATGGATGTAGTTCATAATATGGATTCCTAATGAAATTACTTGATTTTGCCTGCAAAATTTTGCAGAGCAATGGTGCATGCAACCCAAATGAAGGCACGAAGATATAAGCAGCATAAGGTGATAAAATTGTATATGAACAAACTTTAGCGTAATAGGACTAACTATATATGAAAGCTATGAAATGTGTGTTCAGAGTGATATTTAGTGTGCTGCTATGATATGCTATGTCTCAGGTCCCTACTTCAAAGCAAGTCTACAGGACTTCTTGTTTTTCATTTGTGCTTCATGTCAGTTTTTCACTGTATGAATGATAGTAATACTGATGCTGGTACTCCAGTGTGAGAAACTGAATGGTGGATCCATAATGGCCTCCATTGATGAACACCACTGACCTCAATTTGCGCTGTGTGTTTGGCATAGAACTCCAAAGCTTCATCTCCCTCCCCGTATGTCCCTCCTGGTTTCAGCATGGCCTGGAGTTCCTTGTTGTGTCTGGCTAGCTGTGGGAGTATGTGGAAAAAGGGATGAGACTGTGTTTGTTTTCATTGAGACAGTGTATATATGTTGTAATGACTCGTCTGGCCTTGTTTTGCTCACAACACACTTTACCGTCAACGAAAGGCCAACGCCTGTCTGGGAAAAATGCTGGCATAAACTGAATAAAGCCAACCTGAACTCAGAACTACCCAATACGTAAATTACTGCATATTAATGACATACCTAATCTATGAATGTTTCAGGATATGATGTCAAATGTCCACTGCTGCATTGTTAAAGAGATCATGCCACCCACACCTTAGGAAAACATGAAACATTTTGCCAATCTAAAGCCTTTTATAAATAAAACCATTTCACAACTACTACACAAAAGTCTGAGGCTGGCATGGGTGTGCATTTTTTAATGTTCTTGCTTTGACTGTAACAAACCTTGGTATATGATGTTATTCAGCTAGAAACACGCCTATATATTAACTTTTAACTTTTTTAACTTTAACTTGCAAACTAACTAACAATCTTGTGTACAGTATGTTTTGGGTGAATGTCATTCTTGTGGGGGTTTGTTGTCATTTTCAAGTTTAATATGATTTATAATTTAAAAAAGATTTAAAAAAATACAGAATGTAATACAGAATTTGAACAATATATAATAACATCTGTCTTCCACAATAATGTAATGTAAACTGTATCGTAAAAATCTTCTTCTGGGGATACTTTATAAATAAATGTTATGATATATGTATATTCCATTTTTAAATCTGCTTATCATGTGATTATATACAAGAAATGTCTTTTATCATGCATCTAAATCTGATCTTTTTCCCCGACAGCTAGACGCCCATAAACTAACCACATTCAATATTCTCACAATGCCCCAATTATGAAAACAACTTCGGGTCAAAGCCCAGCAGTGAACAAATAAAGTCTCTTTGAAAACACGGCCAGTGTAGCCACCACAGAATCTGCTCCAGTGGTAAAACTAAACGGATTAATTGTTGATGAAATTATGGATTGAGCTTTTGTGTCACAACCTGCAAAAGCATATTTATTTATGATTTGAGTAAAAAGGCCTTGTCAAATGCATTTGCTCTGTGGTCTTTTCAATCACATACCCCTGATTCCAAACAGTGTCGTTTGGAGGGCCAGTGGAAATGCTGCCCCGTTTCTAACATGGTTACATAACTGATCCTCTGACGATGACCCAGATAATTACGTGAATCGTCAGAAAATCTATACAGCTCAAGTGCACAGGGGAGGGGAAGAGGGTGACATAATCCAGACATCTGACACAGTGAACCCAGTGAAGGTGTGTGTAAATGCATATTTGTGTGCGTCACCTGATGGGCCAGGATGTAGATGTTGTGACCCACATTGCGGGGAGAAGCGGCATGCTCTTCCTCACCATTTTCATCATCATCGTTGTGTTCTACCTCAATTTCTCCCTGCATGTATGCCTTTTTGATCACCTCCACCTGTACACCAATCAAACATTTAAATAATGACAGCAGGTGGTTAGCGTGCCTACAGTATGCAAAACAGAAAATCTGCCCGGAGGAACATGAGAAAGATGCGTTTTCAATGCAAAATACCAACTTTACAATAATATTGCTAGCATGTGCATTCCTTGTTTGTATTTACCAGTTCTTTAGGCCTCATGTTATACAGAATCCTCTCCGCGTTCTCACTGTCATGGCGGCTTTCCATGATGGCCAGCAGCAGTTTTGAAGCGTTATTCTTTATGAAAAAAAAAAAAAGGCCATTCAGCATTCACGTCAATTATTTTTGACTAAACTGAAAACCACATATCCCACAAAGCTGGAGGTGTTCTCGCACCTTGAGCTCCAGCACCAAGTCCATCCTCTTCTTGCCGAGAGGGTTGATGTCATTGAGGATGAGAGCGATGATGATGTCAATACCGTTACATTCATGTGTGGCAATACAGTTCTGAACAAGGAAAAGATGTTAAATGTATACTACTGTTTTTTTAAAGAAGTTTCTTTTGCTTCTTTGCATTTATTTGATCAGAAATACAGTAAAAACAGTAATATTATGGAATATTATTATAATTTAAAATAACTGCTTCCTATTTTAATATATTTTACAATATAATTTATCCCTGTGATGCAAAGCTGAATTTTTCACATTTTCAGCATCATTACTCCGGTCTTCAGAGTCACATGATCCTTCAGAAATCATTCTAATATGATAATTTGCTGCTCAAGAAACATTCTTATTATTATCAATGTTGAAAACAATTGTGCTGCTTATAAAAAGAATTAATTTCTATTGAACAGTAGTGTATATTAGACACATACCTTCTTAAAGGTAAGTTAACACAAGTTAATAAGTTACAGAAATGGGCAATAAAGCTAAACGGTCTAAACAAAAACTGCTCTAAAAAACAGTCCGAGAACAAACGGTTACAGGAAGCACATTCCCACAAGTTTAATATGAAAATTAAACTGCAATTAACTGATTATGGCTCTGGAACAGAGTGCTTCAGTGAGAGACTAATCATCCAATCATTACAGGACAAAAGCACACTGTCAGCATGCAAGTACACTACATTTCCTCTTAGAAAAGTAGGACAATGACGACAATCAGCCCCATAATGGTCCTACAAAGTCAGAAAAGTTGCATAATGCCCAAGAAAGATTTTGCTTAGATTTTGAGTATACAATAGTGGGTATATAGTGTATGCGTGTCAATCATTAAAGCAACAGTTCACCAAAAACAATTCTGTTACAATTGTTACAATTCTGACATTATTTACTCTGTTCATGAATCAGACTGATCAGGGTTGCGTTCCCCAGAAGCATCATGAGCCTAAGTTGTTGAAACCATTGGCACCAATGGTTTCTACAATCTACTTAGGTTTACACCGTGTCCTAACTAGACACGACGTGATAAAATTCCAGTGTCAAGCAATTTGTCTGTCCACACCAGACGCAACGCGACTATGAGATGCGACAAAATCAATGTGTGGGCGTGCTCTCGCGGCAAGCGTAGGCTATGGCGCCAGAGATTAACCTTGACGCAGCTCGCAAGGAAATGGATAAGTACATAATCAAATTCACAAATATTACACCATTTAAACATTACTAAAATACATACTGAGTTACTAAAACAATCTTTGTCATAGAATATACTTGCTTGTTGACAGTTTGAACGTTTAATTTTCAAGATCTGAGGTGAATTATCCATTGCTGGTTTTAGCACGACTACGTTTCAAAGCTGGGAGCACTAAATGATATTCAAAGTCACATTACATGCTTTCAACATTAAATAAAGCACATAAACATTAGCTGAGATTATCATTGCCATGTTTTGTGTTGTTGTTCCAGCCGCGACGTCGCAGAAATAGAAACCATTTCTAAAATAGAATAGTCGCGTGTCGCCATTGCAGCTGGTTAGGACAAAAACTCAAATTAACATGGAAATGATACCTGTTATCATGTGTCGCGGTGTGTGTAGTTAGGACACGGTGTTACAGTGCTTTTGGAAAACACAACCCTGATTCAAGAGTTTAACCCACTGACTAGATCAACTCAATGATTCCGTCCCAGTGGTAAACAGTATAATGGCCTAAATTTCAGTTTTCCTCCATGTATTACATGCTTCAGAGCACTTTGAATATACTGTAGTGCTCACATTTATGGGGGTAAACAAGAGAAATTTACAAGAATTTTCATTTTTGGGTGAACGATTCCTTTAAAGTACAGAACAAAAGAGTGTGTGGATGTGTCAGGTCCACCTGGTTTTCATGGCAAGGGCCCTGGCAGTATTCTGTCAGGCTCTCCACCGTCTGGTTTATGAGAGCGACGTTCTTCTCGTTAATATAGAGTCCCAGCAGCCCCAGGCCCCCTGTAGTGCTGCCACATATACAATCCAGGAACTGCAGTGTCTCACACACCAGGTTGTAGTTGTTTTTGTTGTTCTGGCAGCGAAGGAAGTTCTGGGGAACAAGCGGGAAAAACAGGATACGAGGAGCTTTTGTCACATTAAAAGCTAAAAGTCACATTAGAGCTAGAGGAAGCACCGATAGAGTCAATACATAACGGGGATATGGGATAGGATTTAGATTCAATGGTTTCAAGGAAATAATTATTAAACATTTCACCAAAAGGTTGATGATTAGCTAATTACTGTGAAACTAGATATGAAACACAATCTGTTTGTTTAATTTTTTTAACTTAGTGTACTACAGAAATATCTATTTTTATCCCTTTCAGCTAACAACATTTCTGCTAAACTTTCAATCCCTGGCATACTGGTATCCATTCTGGCCACTTTTAGCTGATGTGTAAAATCAAGGCCCTTCCTACATCTTTATCTCAAATATCCAGTTTCTTTGAGAAATACACCATGTTTACGGAAGTAAAACGGCTAGCAAATAACATTTCATGTAGAGTTGCTGTATGATCTATTCTGATACCAATGAGAAATAGTAAACAGCAAAACTAAAAGTAAAGTACAGTTAGCTAAGCTATTTTTTCAGTTAGCACCATTTGGGAGATGGGGGCTGTACACAGAACCAGTTTTTCCATTCCACTGCTCTATTTTCTTATTGTTTCTTGACGTAAACACACTAGATCAGTGGTTCCCAACCTGGGCTCCAGAGTTTGCGGGGGGCGCGAGTGTTTAAACCTTTTCTTATAGTTTCTAGGAATGCTCCAAATGATCGGCCACTTATCCGACACGCTGAAGACGGACGCAAAGAGAAGAGCAGAGAAAATACTGTACCGGGCAGAGCACACTGTTGCAATGCTTGGATTAATGGAAGAAAATTTTACACATTCAATTGGGGTGGGGGCTTATATGAATGCCTTTCTGAAGGGAAATTACTTACTTCACCAAAACCTCAGGGTTTCTTATATGTAAGGGGGCTTCATGTCATGGACAAAAGGTTGGGAACCACTGCGCTAGATGAATGTGTTTGACTTTTACAGCATCTCACGGATGACGCGTTGTACTAAAAATTCGGCGCTCAAGAAGTTCAGCTTTTGAAAAATGCCCCTAAGTTAGCATTAACAATGCACACTTTTTCTGACCTGCAGTTCACGGTTGTGGTTTTCACAGAGCAGCTGCATGAGGCGCAGGATTGGCTGCATGATGGTTATGATCACGCTCATCTCGTTGTCATCCTGGTTCTTTTCTCCCGTGCTGGTCTGCCCCTCCGCCACATTCAGATGCTCGTCCGCGTCTGCCTCCCTTCGGTAAGCAGTGAAGGCCTTCTTAGTGGCCGTAGAAGCTTCAATAAGTTGCTCCCGCACTTCCTCGGTTACTACAGCAACATCCTTGACTAAAAGATGGGGAGAACTGTATTTGTTTAGAATGCTTTTGTATGTCTGGGTTGAATAGTATACATTTATTCATTATAAACACTTGCCCTGCGGTACTTGTTGTTCTCGTAGGTCCTGACCTTTCTTGCGAGATTGGGCATCCTTGTCGTTGGCGTCCTCGTCTTTGCGCTTGCTGCCCAGATCGCTGGTGTTCACCGTCACAGTTGCCTTGATCTCTTGCTGGGCCAGCTTCATCCGCTCGTAAAACACTTTAAAGAACTTCTCTGACTTATTGTCACCTGTCAGACGGCAGAAAAACGACCGCTGGAGGGACAGTTAGAAGAGAGAGAAAAAAAGCAATGAAAACGAGTTAGCATACTGTAAATGAAAGGTTGGAGACAAGTGAGATGTCATGGAATTTTTTTTTGCCTGAAATTGTAAACTTTTTGCATTAATACCAGTCGTAACTTTGCTTTTCAAGATCCCTTTCTCTGACCATTTAGGCCTGTTCATACCAAGGACGATAACTCTTACGATAACTATACAGTTTTATTCATTATTTAAAAGTCCATAGGGCAACGATAACAATACAGGGAAATGATAGATCTGATCAAGTTGTTATTATTTAAGTGATTAAAATTGTTACATCTAATTAATTACATGATGTGCTGATTAATTAATCAAATTATTCACAATTAAATCGCACATCTAATTTGGCTGAGAAATTACCGTCAAGAGATAATGTAAAGTCATTATTGTGTTAAATGACAAAAGCATCAAATAGACAAAAAGTAGTTTTAGAAAGATTTTTTTTTTTATTTGATTCAACATTGAATTTATTACACACAAACTTTTAGACCACAACAGGCATGATTTATTTAATTTTATCTTCCACGAAAAGGTTTGACATTTTTGGGCAAACTATCTCCATATATATATATATATATATAGTGCTGGTGCTGGGGAAAAAATTAATCGCAATTAATCGCATCCAAAATATAAGTTTGTGTTTACATAATATATGTGTGTGTACTATGTATAATTATTATGTATATATAAATATATATATATATATATACACATTTGTTAAGGAAATGACGCTCTAAATAAGAAACTAAATCAGCCAGTAGGTGTCATTCATTCATTCAAACGGCTGATTCATTCAGGCTCGCTTTATGAATTGACATTGGCTCACGCGATTGATTCGCTCAAAATGCGGATTCATTCGGAAATTAAACCGCTGTGTGTTGCTCACAGATGCACAACAGTTCATACAAAAACTAACACAGGGATATTTTTGCCCTGATATCTTGATTTTTTACCTTGCTAATCAATATATGTATACATATGTGTGTATGTGTATGTATGTATATGCATACACTCTTACATAATCATATTTCTCAAATGGTCAAGGGAATTTGATTCGTTTCATGTGCACATGCCCTTCCTGTACCAGTGCACAAGGAGTTAAGTTAGTACCACGGCGCAGCCATGCTCCTAAGCAGAGTTCTCACGTCCCTCCCTCCCCTCCACCCTGTTTACTGCCAACCAGACTCACACCACTGCGGTTACATAACCCTCTCTGTGCGGCCCAACACACACACACGCGCAAACTCACAGCAATTAACACGGAAATAACCTGGAGTGCCTCCCTCAGCTCACCTGAATTTACACCATCTGTCTCCACACTGTCCCAAGTGCTACAAGGCTTGCACAGTCAACACGTTTGCACAAACAAGCACACAACGTCTCACATTCACAGTGTGCTTTCCAAAGAAAACACTTCATTTTCTTCGGAACCCAAAAAGGTCATGCCAAATTTAATTGCATTTTAAAAATACAACATCAGAGTCTGAATATTAAAAGAAAACTTTCAGTTCCTTCTATGAATAAATACGGCCCCCTGGTTATGTAGTGTTTTTCTCTGGTATATCCTGTCCTACTTTCGCTCGTTTTTCCCCCTTACATAAGTCAGTAATCAGCTGAGTGGCAGAGGGGATAGCAGCGATAGACTGCTCATGCACGCTCGCACAGGATGCAGGGGAAAAAATAGGAGGGGACAAGAGCGCAAAGGAAAATCCTGCCCTACTTTTTCGAGCCAAACAGGCACGGAGTGAGTGTGTGATGTGCGACACAAGGAGGGAGGGTAAGGAGTGCAAGTTATCAGCAGAATTCTGGGGCTCGTTACATAACCAGCCTTCTTTCCAGGTTAACAGTGAACTCAGTCATTCAGGCCTCTTTCAAACAACGGCGAGTGAAAGAGAAAAGCAACACACCCACAACGGCGCGCACACACATATGCACAAAGGAGATGTACTTAAAAAAAAATTATTCATCAGATCCGGTGCATCAAGTAAACCTCGGGACGTCATTGGACAACTTGCATTTTATTAATAAGAACTAAATTTATAATCTCTTTCTGTGAATGACCTCTTTGTTAAATACTCCCCACTCAAGTTAACTGAAGGCAGTCCTGACACGTTCCAAGAGATTTAAATACGAAGCAAATCAACAGGTTACGTAAGACCTCAGAGTGGAAGAGAAGTGGAGTTTATAGCATTACAGCATTCAAATGTGCAAGTCTCATGACTGCTCTAATAAACAAGATGGCCACATCAGATGCGTCGCTGCAGTAAACATGTCAACACCTGACTGCCATATGACGCACATCCAGGAAAACAGCAAAACAGTGGAAAGGTTGGGAAAATAAGCATGGAAAGTGTTTTCCAGGTGTTAGGCAGGAGTCTTTAACCTTTTCCAGGCCAAGGACCTCCTAATGGATAAAAGACGGGGGACCTCCGTAATATTGTATAAAACTGGGTGTTGCGTTTTTAAGCCGGTTTTAAAAGAACAATAATAAGTCATGTTCGCTTGAGTTCATTATGATGCATGCATTCCAAAGCCATTATTAACTAGCTTCCCATTAGCTTTAGCTTTCTTAGCTTTAACTGGAGTTAAATTAAAGAGTGCTTCTCAAAAGTGCTTCTCCTTCCTAGTCCAGTCCTGAGGAGGCTTTTAGGCCTCATAATCATAAATATTTAAATCAAGCTCCACTGAAGATGGCCTTTACATTTAAAAACTTTAAAAACAATTACTGATTATTAATGAATTGTTTTTTTAAATATTTTTCTCATTTTACACACACACACACACACACACACACACATATATACACACAGTATATATAATAAACTGATAGAAATGAAAAAAAAAAACAATTAATGAATAATAATTTAATTAAACATAATATAAATCATATTATTTAAAATTAATGAATAAATAAATCTGTGCAGTTCTAAGAAATTCCTTTAGGAAAAAATAGATCCTGCTCTCACCAAAAAAAAAAAAAAAAAACTTCTTTACAAAAAAAACCTTACAATTACAAAATTAAAGGGTTAGTTCACCCAAAAATGAAAATTCTGTCATTAATTACTCACCCTCATGTTGTTCCAAAACTAAGACTTTTGTTAATCTTCGCATCACAAATTAAGAGATTTCTGTCCCTCCATTGACAGTCTACACAACTACCACTTTGATGCTTCAAAAAGTTCATAAATAAATTCATATGAATTGAGCGGTTTAGTCCAAACTTTCTGAAGAGACTCGATCGTATGAATTTAGGATTTTATTCACATGTAAACATTAATCAACTCACACATCAGCTCAAGCATGTTCGCTTGACGTGTGAGAACCAGTGAGGTTCATTCTGGTGTTACGCAGCACGTTTGAGCTTCAGTAAGAACCAATGAGGTTCATTCTGGTGTTACGCAGCACGTTTGAGCTTCTGCAAGAACCAATGAGGTTCATTCTGGTGTTACGCAGCACGTTTGAGCTTCTGCTTGAACCAATGAGGTTCATTCTGGTGCTACGCAGCACGTTTGAGCTTCTGCAAGAACCAATGAGGTTCATTCTGGTGTTACGCAGCACGTTTGAGCTTCAGTAAGAACCAATGAGGTTCATTCTGGTGTTACGCAGCACGTTTGAGCTTCTGCAAGAACCAATGAGGTTCATTCTGGTGTTACGCAGCACGTTTGAGCTTCTGCAAGAACCAGTGAGGTTCATTCTGGTGTTACGCAGCACGTTTGAGCTTCAGCAAGAACCAATGAGGTTCATTCTGGTGTTACGCAGCACGTTTGAGCTTCAGTAAGAACCAATGAGGTTCATTCTGGTGTTACGCAGCACGTTTGAGCTTCAGCAAGAACCAATGAGGTTCATTCTGGTGTTACGCAGCACGTTTGAGTTTCTGCAAGAACCAATGAGGTTCATTCTCGTGTTACGCAGCACGTTTGAGCTTCAGCTAGAACCAATAAGGTTCATTCTCGTGTTACGCAGCGCGTTTGAGCTTCCTCAAGAACCAATGAGGTTCATTCTGGTGTTACGCAGCGCGTTTGAGCTTCCTCAAGAACCAATGAGGTTCATTCTTGTTACGCAGCACGTTTGAGCTTCCTCAAGAACCAATGAGGTTCATTCTTGTTACGCAGCACGTTTGAGCTTCCTCAAGAACCAATGAGGTTCATTCTTGTTACGCAGCATGTTTGAGCCGCAAGAACCAATGAGGTTCATTCTTGTTACGCAGCACGTTTGAGCTTCCGCAAGAACCAATGAGGTTCATTCTTGTTACGCAGCACGTTTGAGCTTCCTCAAGAACCAATGAGGTTCATTCTTGTTACGCAGCACGTTTGAGCTTCCTCAAGAACCAATGAGGTTCATTCTTGTTACGCAGCATGTTTGAGCCGCAAGAACCAATGAGGTTCATTCTTGTTACGCAGCACGTTTGAGCTTCCTCAAGAACCAATGAGGTTCATTCTTGTTACGCAGCATGTTTGAGCCGCAAGAACCAATGAGGTTCATTCTTGTTACGCAGCACGTTTGAGCTGCAGCAAAAACCAATGAGGTTTGTTCTCACGCATCAAGCTGAGGGGCTGTGCTTCTGTTTATGTTCACTGATCGATGTTTAAATGTGAATAAAAGCCTACATTTAATCTGTTCATCATATAAAGCGATCACGTCTCTTCAGAAAATTTGGACTAAACCATTTTTACGATCTCTTTATGAACTTTTTGAAGCATCAAAGCGGTAGTTGTGTAGTTGTCAATGCAGAACACAGAACGGGCTCAGATTTTATTAAAAAGATCTTCATTTGTGTTCTGATGATGAACAAAAGTCCTATGGGTTTGGAACGATATAAGGGTGAGTAATTAATGACAGAATTTTCATTTTTGGGTGGACTAACCCTTTAGATATTAAAATGTTAAATGTAAAAAATAAAATGTAAAACAAGCTTTTCCATCAACTATTGCTGTAATTTCCAAATACTTATGAACTTTGGTACTCGTTCCTATCCCTAGAAACATTGAGTGTTGTGGATATTGATATAAGATTGTCCAAGGTTGTACGAGCTACATCACAATCAGCTTGCTGCACTAATAGACATGCATGACCTTTATGTGCTGCATGACACAAGTGCACATGGGTCTTCATAACTCATGTGAGAAATGAATAAGGGCTGTATCATGAGTTGGTGACTTTAAGAACAAAGGGCACACCTACATGATCAAAAGTTACGGTAAAGACATTTATAATGTTACAAAAGTTTCTATTTCAAATAAATGCTGTTCTTTTGAACGTTCTATTCATCAAGGAATCCAGAGAAAAATATATCACAGTTTCTAAAAAATATCAAGCAGCACAATGGTTTTCAACACTGATAATAAGAAATAAACTCTTGATTAAATAAATGATGAGCATAAAAGACTTTTCTTTCAACAACTTTTACAAAAATATCTTACTGTCCCTAAACGTTTGAACAGTATTTATAACAGTATTATAATCTATTATGTGTGTATAATTTCTCCCTATAATCAGTTTTAAAGGCTGCCGGAACTCTTACCAATGTCATTGCTTTTTATTCCCATCTAATCCTAGTTTAAGGCCTGTCTTACCCCTTGAACCCATCATAACTTGATTACAAGTCATCAACATCAACAAGCCAATCCAGACAAGGTGACCAGCCACAACCCAACAGGAAGTAGACACTGCATGTGCAGGTGAACGTGGGCAGTTCTCTAATAGCAGCCTCAACGCACAAAGCAAAAGGTCAACCAGCAACCGCCTCCTGTCCCCTTCTCGTCTATCCGAGCTCTTGGCATCAACAAGAGGATGTTGTGTAAGATCTATTTATACGTGCAAGCTCAATCAGTGCCATCGTTGTGCCCACCCAGCCACGTAACCACGGGAACGGCTCGCGCTGTGGCGGTTTGGGATGCGGGGAGATGTCGATGGGCGGCTATACGGCACGTCCTTCACACTTCAACAGCAGCTGAGAGTCTGCAATACAACACGCACATAGATGCACAAACTCAAGGATTTCAAGCGCACTCACAAATCCATTAGGGAGCACTAAGGATGCCGCACAGGGCATGGAGATGGAGAGGGGGGTTAACCCTATGAAGTCTACTGTATTATATTTGATACTTAAATTTCTAAGGCCTTTAAATAAGCAACATGATCCAAACTTTGCTGAAAAATCTGTTGCACACACACATGGGTGAACGTGATTTCACCAAGTGCAACATCTTTGTTGTTCCTGGAACATTATTTCAATCAATCAATCAATCAATCAATCAATCAATCAATCAATCAATCAATCAATCAGTTTTGAGGGAAAAGTATACAGTTCACGTTAAGTTTAGGCTTACAACCAGGGTTACGTGCTTCTATATCAGTGTTATTCACCATCATTTCACTCTAATTTTAGGAATAAGTTGGACTGGGGCTAAAATTCAGCCCTGGACAAATATAGCCCATCCAGCCCACAAGTTCACCCCGTGTTTTGCTGGGCTAGGGCCTTAAATTGGAGTAAATAAATGGATAAATAAAACAGGACAAAAACAAATAATGATAGATATTATTGAATACACAGGGAATAAAGGCCTTCTGAAGCGAAGCAATGGGTTTGTGTAAGAAAAATATCCATATTTAAAACTTTATAGACTAAAATAATAAGCTTCCGGTGGTCAGCGGTGCGCAAGTCGACTTACGGCTTTATTGTTGCTAGCAAGTCGAAACCCTCATTTCACGCTGCTGCCATCTGGTAAGCGCTTCCGAAGCCTGATGGCCAAAACTGAGAGACTCAGGAGGAGCTTCTTCCCCCAGGCCATCAGACTCCTGAACTCAGTCACTTAACACCACGTGACTTCACTTCAGGATAAACATCGATACACTGACATTGCACTGCACTTTCTGTTCTCGTTGTTACTGTGTAACAACCTGTTATAAACCGGTTTGCACATTATACTCTTTGTACATTTCTGTTAACCGCATATTTATAACTCAGTTTACTCACTGCACATTTGTGAAATTTCCTCACTACTAAATATTCCACAGTTGACTGTTAGTGGTATTATAACAAAGTGGAAGCAATTGGGAACAACAGCAACTCAGCCATTAAGTGATAGGTCACGGCAGGTAAAATCACAGAGCGGGATCAGCGCATGCTGAGGTGCACAGTGCGCAGAAGTCAACAACCTCCAAACTTTGTGTGGCCTCCAGATTAGCTCAAGAACAGCACGTAGAGAGATTCATGGAATGGGTTTCCATGGCCGAGCAGCTGCATCCAAGCCTTACATCACCAAGTGCAATGCAAAGCGTCGGATGCAGTGGTGTAAAGCATGCCGCCACTGGACTCCAGAGCAGAGGAGACGTGTTCTCTGGAGTGATGAATCACGCTTCTCTGTCTGGCAATCTGATGGACGAGTCTAAATTTGGCGATTGTCAGGAGAACAGTACTTGCCTGACTGCATTGGGACAAGTGTAAAGTTTGGTGGAGGGTGGATTATGATGTGGGGTGTCCTAAAACTTTTGGAAATATAGTGTACATACATCCCTCTTCAGGTCGTGATTCACATGTCTTTTGCTGTAAAGTATTTAATGATTTTTATGAAGTAAACGAAAGAATAATTTGTATATTGTTAGTAATACTTCAAGATGAACACTTACTGGATTAAAGCAATTTAGGTTTACTTGATCATCCATACATCATTTCAAAATGTGAGTATTAAATATGATACATCAGGCTTTTGAGGAATCTCTATCATCATTGTATTGCATTGAATTATATGTACAGAGCTTTGATAATAAAGCATTTAAATATCTCCAATAACGCCTTAGTAAAATGATATGCCACCTGATATTTATATGCCTTGTATGCAAGTAGTCGCTATACTGTTATAGTGATCTCACTAATTTACATTACAAGCTTTCAGAACATCATCTTACTTTTTGGCCATATAAATATCAGCTACTGCATATTTTTGCTCAGTTTAGGCCTCTGAATAATGTTTTTTTCCATACTCAAGTATGAGCTCCATTTTCTCACTTATAGCATGTATTAAATGAGACTAAATTTTTTTTTACTTTTTAAAAATATATATTTTGTCTAAACTTTGAATTAACTGTTCAATTAAAAAAAAATAAATTCACATGTCAGCTTTACAAAATAGCTGGATGTATATGATATAATACAGCTATAATACGGCAGAGCACAGCTTTAGATGCAAAAGTGCTGCACTCTCACACTCACACCTGTTGTGCTTCATTACGCTTATGTGTGTCCGGTTGTGTCTTGTGGGCTGTTTGGAGTTTACGGTAAACAGGGTAGGCTGTGGCCAAAAACAGAGCTATGCAGATGACTAACTTCAAGTGCACAGAACATCTCCAAGGACGATTTTGACCTTGACAAAGTCTGAAAAAGCATGTAAATATTTATAGGTCATGGAATTAACAACCATATAAGCACCTCCCACACACACACACACACACACACTCTGAGTGCTTGTTTCGGGCTGAGTTATGTAGGTCATAAGTTAATGTTTAACCGAGATGCGTGCACATATGGGGCAGGCGACAGGTGCGGGGTGTGACCTGAAACCTCAGGAGGAGTCCTCACATTTGAGTTTGTATCCTGCTCCACCTGACGGCATTTTTACAATATTACATAACAGGCCTGACTATAGAAAGAGCCAAAGTTTTGGGTTCAAAAAGTCATATTGCTATTCTTTTGCATCTCCTGTACTTTAAACATCAATGAGAAGACTGAAATGGAGCCATGTCAGAAGCTGACCAGATGATGACAGTCAGAATTTTAAAAAAGTATCCGATAATAGTGTGAAAACAAAAGCCCTGACCTCTGG
Source organism: Paracanthobrama guichenoti (assembly GCA_018749465.1). Taxonomy (NCBI): domain Eukaryota; kingdom Metazoa; phylum Chordata; class Actinopteri; order Cypriniformes; family Gobionidae; genus Paracanthobrama; species Paracanthobrama guichenoti. The sequence goes on from CM031953.1 coordinate 23,835,225, forward strand.
ATCCCAATCTGAAGCCCAATTGCTAAGGCTCGGAAATGGAGACCCTCATTTCCCCTCCCAGCCATAATACACATTTCTATTTATAAATCTCTGAGGCTTATGTGCATGCGTACGTGCCAGCTGGAAATAACATGGCACATCCCTCAAATTCAAATTAATGTGTCACTTTCTCTTTTTAAAAGAGACTAACATGCAACATATGCTAAAGCCATTTGAGAAGGCTTAAAGGGATAGTCCACCCAAAAAGATTTTAAAATTCTGTTGTTTACTCACAAAAAATGATATTATGAAAAACATTTTGAATGTTTTTGCCGAGTCAATGAGGTCCAAAAAAAAAAAAAAACTTTGGGTGAACTATCCAGCGCCAATTTATAGTTATAGTTATAGTTAATTATAGTATATATTAATATTTTGAATTTTCTTTTACATTTTAGTTTAGATTTGTTATTGTACTACAGTAGCTTAATTTGTGCTTTTGTGATTTTTTCTATTTCTTTATATACACAGATCAGGGATAACATTATGACATTATTATTGTGTTGGTCCCCCTTTTATACAAAAGCATCCCTGACCCTTAGAGGCATGGACTCCACTAGACCCCTGAAGGTGTGCTGTGGTATCTGGCACCAATATGATAGCAGCAGATCCTTTAAGTCCTGTAAGTTGTGAGGTGGGGCCTCCATGGATCGGACTTGTTTGTTTATCTCTATCAGAACCAGCATTAACTTCTTGAGCAATTTGAGCTCCAGTAGCTCGTCTGTTTGATCGGACCACACGGGACAGCCTTCGCTCCCCACGTGCATCAATGAGCCTCAGCCGCCCATGACCCTGTCGACGGTTCACCACTGTTCCTTTCTTGGAGCACTTTTGATAGATACTGACCACTGCAGACCGGGAACACCCCACAAGAGCTGCAGTTTTTGGTCGTCTAGCCATCACAATTTGGCTCTTGTCAAACTCGCTCAAATCCTTACGCTTGCCCATTTTTCCTGCTTCTAACACATCAACATTGAGGACAAAATGTTCACTTGCTGCCTAATATATCCCACCCACTAACAGGTGCCATGATGAAGAGATAATCAGTGTTATTCACTTCACCGGTCATAATGTTATGCCTGATTGGTGTATAGCTTTAATGTATTTTTACCATTTTAATACTGTACTTCAACTATTTTAGTTAGTTTTAGTTAACAATAACAACACTGGAACTATCCCTTTAATATGCGGGTCTCTGGAATACTTGATTCTGATTGGTCAATTGTGACATTACATGGTCAAATATCTTAGCATAATGGTACGCTATGTGATCTTTGTCCTCTGTAACATATTTCCTACATTTCTCATGTCATTCTGTCTCTGTCTTCTCACATAATATAATCATTTCAACTCTAAGCAACAGCATTGTGTTTTCACTCTCAAAAGCTACCCAAGAAAATTACATTTTCACCAAAAAGGTATCCCATAATTTTGTAAAAAATCCTAATAGCAAATTCATGGAAGCCTTATGTTTGTTTTCCACTCTCTTGAGCAACCTTTGACATGCTGCATAAAAAAATATTATTAATAACTGTCTATTTATAAATGGACTTTGGCAGTATATACATGATCTTCTAGAATATAGGAGTATTTTACATCCTTCTGTCACAGAGGAATGTCTTCTCCAGCGTCATAAAGTGGAGACTGTGTGTGTGTGTGTGTGTGTGAATTACTGGTTAAGCGTCTGCCCACCTGCTGCAGAACGAGTGGGCGACGGCTTCCGTCACGGGTCATCCAGAACCTGGCTGTTCTCACACACTCTGCTTTTGCACTGTACTCTCGCTGTCTCTCGCTCCCTCCTACTCCTACTTGAGCATTGCTCACCACAGATGAAGTCCCGTCTGCTCTTCAGACTTCTGTCTGGCCTGGAGGTTTTACATTATATAGCCAGAAGAATACAGGCCTTATTTGAGCGAGTGCCAATGGATTCAGACTTCGGGATGGATATTTCTACCTCACTAATTATTTCTATTCGGTTCACTGTGGGACACTTCAAGTGTGTGTAACTGGAGCTCATGTATCCTGTGACCTCATCACTTTTCAAAGGCAAACAGTGACTTTTAGATTACTCTGGTGGGCGGTTTAGGAAAAGCAATAATAAACACAGACTTGAGGCCTAGTCATGCCAAGTGCAAATTCTGAGATTTT